>CM070757.1:3829623-4429623 GCA_036346245.1 Bonia amplexicaulis
GCGGAGGCTCCCGGACAGGAGGCCCTCGGCGAAGACCTGCTTTGGACTGCACGGAAGGCAACAACACCGAGCACCACACCGCACACCCCTGCACGCGATATCGAGTCATTCCACAAAACCGATCCGAAGAGCAAGAACGAAGGTAGTGCGGAGAAGAAACACCGATCGATCGGCGGGAGTGGTAGGCGGCGGCTGCGACGGCGCAGGCGGCGGAGAGAAGGAGGCCGAGCCGAGGAGGCGGGCGGCGGCGGAGGCGAGGAGGAGGCGGGCCGGAGGAGGAGGCCGCGAGGAGGATGCGAGGGTGGCCGGGCCGGAGGCCATGAGGAGGAAGGAAGGCGGTTGGGCTCGGGGATTTGGGGAGGCGGTGGGATCGGCGCCGCCCTGCCCGGGTATCTGGTGGCCCACCCAAGATACCACATGGGTCCGCCTCGCCGAATCTCGGGCCATCCAAACGAGTCCTTAGGATTAAGGGTCCCAACGGATCCAATACAAATTAAATAGTTTGAAAATGGATACCGGATAAAACAAATAATAAAGAGAGTTCCACTTCTATATTTTCCTCTCTAATAAAAGTAGCACTAATCTCAAACCAAATGAAAATATAAGTATTGAGGAAAGCGTAGAAAATAAAGACATGATTGACACTCTTTAAATGGATGCCGGATAAAACAAATAATAAAGAGAATTTTACTTCTATTTTTTCTCTCCAACAAGAGTAGCATTAATTTTAAAACAAATGAACAGATAAGTATTGATGAAAGTATATAAGACACATCTCAAATAAAGATATGATTGATCCTCTTTGAGTTGTATCGAATACGAATCGAATAGTCCGGATACAGATATCGGATAAAATAGATTGATCCTCTTGAGTTGTATCGAATACAAATCGAATAGTCTAGATACAGATAATGGATAAAATAGACCTGATTGACACCCCTACTTAGGATTTTAGGTGAAAGTAAAACCTTTGGTCATTGTAATGTTACGTAAGCGCAACTTTTTCTCCCCACTGGATGAGAGAATTTTACCAGAGATTTTAAGCCCTTGCAGTAGATGCCCTCACGTTTAATAATACCTGACGCTTTAATTTCATTTAGACATTTGGCGCCCAAGTTAATTTTTTACAGTAAGTACCATATACATGCAAAGTTTTACTGAAATCAAAAGCCTAATAACTTAATAAGCACAAAAAGAAGAGTATAACAACAGCACTAATCCATTAATTAATGATATAGTTTAGCATAAGCATCCACCGGCGCAGCACGGATTACCGCACGACGGCCACCGGCATCCTCCTTTGCACCTGGGGCAGGAGCACGCGCACCCGCATGAGCACTCGGGGCACGACGGCGCCGGCGCGCTGAAGCACGACCTGCAGCAGCACGCTCCTTGCCGCAGCAGGAGGGCTCCCCCTCGCAGCACGACGACTGGCACTTGCAGCAGGAAGGCTGCCCCTTGCAGCACGACGACCGGCAGCTCAGGCACCGCTTAAAGACGTCGAGGCAGCTGAAGCACCGCGCGCAGGAGCACTTGGGGCGCAGCCGGAGCAGCTACAGCACCGGGGGCAAGGAGCACGAGCAGTCCGCGCAGCTGCCGCAGCATTGTTCGGTGCTGCAGCAGCTGCAGCTCGGCTTGCAGCTGGCGCAGCCGCAGCAGTCGTTCGAACAGCAGCTGCTGCACTGCGGTCGGCAATGGCCGCAACCTGTGCCGCAGTGTGGGTTGCAGTCGCAGTTGCAGCGGGGAAGGCTGCAGGTGCGGCAACCGGGGCTACAGCAGCTGCAGTGGGATTTGAAGCACGAAGGGGTCTTTAGGCAGCTGCAGCTCGGTCTACAGCACGACGTGTCGCAGCAGGAGCAGCAAGAAGAACTGAAGCAGCTTGGTCTCTTGGGCCTTGGCAAGCATCGGCACCAGCAGCACAAGCACGAAAAGCAGGTGCACAATTTTGAACTACAAAAAAGTAGGTTATTTTACCTTGGAAGCTGAACATTGCAATAGTGCAAGACATTTTGCAAGAACTGCTAAAAGAAAAAGGTGGTATTTGTCGTGTAAATAGTGCAGCAGTATTTAGAACAGCATAGTCTCCCTAAAGACTGTAAAAATGCTTTGATGCCACTAGCCCAGTATGCCACCATCTGGTCCATATAACTGATGTCAGAAAGCCTCACTTTTCCCATCAAAAGAGGGAAACTGCTGTCAGACATCATGCAGTATTAAAGTGTGACATATGACAAATTACTTTTTCGTTGCGGTAAGTTTCTATCAACTGGGTGAAGATTTGATAAAAATCGGTTAAGAAGATGAAATTCAGTTCGAGTGTTCCACAACAACAGAACCGTAGATTAAATAAGGAGTATGCGAGTTTGTTTTGTCATTTTTTTAAAGAATGGAGAAAACCTTGTAAAAAGATCCAGAGGATATACACCTAAGTTCTCCATGATGAATATTGACTATCACATTCAAATGGTGGTAAATGGTGCTGACTGTTTACTTAGTTGCTTCAGCAGAAACATAGCAACAAACTGGCGCATTGTTATACTATGTTACTGCAGTTGATAACCTATTTTACTTATTTACCATATCACCTCAAGCATAGTTCAATTTAAATTTGTTCAAACTGAAACAAGCATTTAACAGCCTTGAATATTCTTGTCCATCAATCCAAAAGAATGTACAAGGAAGAGCAACGAACCTGATCCACCGATAGAGACTGCAAGATCTGTGCTTTCTTTTGTTTCTGGAAAGTAAGGCCCGGGGGGAAGGACATGATCAACAACATTGGAAACTAAATTGATACGCGAGACATAAGTCCAGAGATCATACATTGGTATAAGTGGGTCTGTCTTTGCACCGACAAATTCATTGACGCTGCCAAATATTATACTAGAGAATTAGCAACTTTGTGAGCAACATCGGCATCAAATGATAAACGTAGTACAATCCCAAAAGAAGAAGAAAAAAATGTAGGCCATGTTTGAACAGTACAAATGTTGACTATAGGACCACCAGCCAGAAGCTATTACTAATTACTAAGAACAGACATTCAAGAAAATCAAAGTATAGTAAATGTTGCAATTCATGTGGGGCAGTTCTCTTTTTAAAAAATGGTGGGTTGACGAATATCTATCAGGAAGTCTCTCTCTTTTTCTTGAAGTAGTTTTCTCGTTTTCTTCACCAAAAGGGTAAAACGACCAATTTGCATTCCTTTTTTTTTGCTCGAGCTTATTCTATTTCAAGCTCAGCATATGGAGTGCAGGAAGCACAAGTGCGCAACTACTACAAATCAAACCAAAATTTTGTTGTAATGTTTCCCTAAAAAAGAGAACTGAAATCCTGTTTCTTAATCAGACCAAGTACTACAAATCAGGCCAAAATATAGGTATTTACCAGAAAAATTGTACATTTCAAAATCAACAAGCAACAAGATTAATAACTCTGGAATCAAATAACACAAAGCAATGTGAACTGTTGTTTTTACAAGGCACTGAGCCTGAAACTAAAATGAATAAGAACAAGCCTCCTTGCTACCTGCCCATCTGAGCCAAACAAACACTGCCAGTGATAAGATTCCAAATGAGAGGCTAATGAGGAAAGCAGAAGGGAAACAAAGCATACTCTTTGCAACACCTCGAGACCGGCTGAATCCGTTCAAGTCCCTGTAGCTCTTGCTGCAAAAAGCGAGTCCCAGTCAGACCGAGACACATGGCTCCTACAGTCCTACTCCATGTGCCATGAATGGAAGCAGTAAAGAACACAAGCAATGCGCAGCAGCAGCCTCTACCTATTGATTGCCAGTGCCAGTGCCAGGTGATGTCACGACTCATAAGCACACAGAAATCTTAAAGCTTTTTTTTTATCACTAGCCGATACCCCAGAGTTTCAACAAGATGCAGAGAGCAAGAAGGGATTTTGGAAATAGACTGCAGCTGCAATCCCTTCCACTGTAATGCTCAGAAATCAAGTCCAAATACTTGATGTCTGAATAAGCAGAAACAACATCTTCCTCACAAAAAGAGAGCAGAAACAACATCTAGTAGAAGGAAAATGGCATTAGCTTATGGCTGCACTTATTTTTCCCTGCAAGAAACGAAGGCAACCATGACGAGGGGGTACGTACGACATGGCACGTCCGAACAGGGGAGCCTGTCGCGCCTCGGGCCTCGCGACGAACTCCCCCCGTTCCGAAACCCCAAACCAATGAACTCTCCGCATCAACTTTTCCTGGGATTTCCTACTACTGCCTCTTTCCCGCATAGAAAGAACAAAAAAATGCACGCTTTTTCTTTAAAAGAATCAAAACTTGAGAGTAGTACTACTCCTACATTGACATTCACAACAAGTGATATGAGCTCACCTCGAGGAACCCGACCTCCCGGTTGAGGATCTGCACCTCCAGCTGCAGCCGGCGGCGGCCGCACAGGTCCGGGTACCTCGGCGGCGACTTGGGCCTCGGCGCCTCCCCCATAGCGAACTTATCCACTTCCCAAACCTACAAGGCAGGCAGGAGTGCAGGATACTGCTAGCAGCAGGTAGCCTATCTAGCTAGTGGCGTGTTAGGTGGTAGCTATGGGCTAGGGCGGGCGGGGCCAGGAGAGATGGGCTGGGGTAGAGTGGCCAGCGGCGTGCCGACGGTGCTTATAAACCGTCCCGAGGCCGAGGTTAAGGCCCGGCGTAATAAGCGGGCGTCTGGTCTTGCAAGCGGGGAGCGTCTGCACGAGAGGCGCAGCAGCTGTCGTCGTGCCGCAGCCCACCGCCGGTACGGTGACCTCCCGTTAAGCCGAAAAAATTAAAAAGTGTAGAAAATTAAGAAAATTGTAGAAAATTGTAGAAAATTAAGAAAAATCGGAAAAATTATAGAAAACCGTAGACATTGTTAATCATGAAAATAAATAGTTTCAATAGCATAATGAGCTTTATTAATTTATTAAATTACATGGGATGGTCGCCTCATTAAAAACTTTACCAAGTAAAAACTCAACTTGAGAAAACCTTGGTAAAGAAAAAAGAGTCTGACTGTAAAACTCATTAATGACTACATGTGAAGAAAAATATTGAAAATCCTATTCATTGCTATCAAGATATAAATTCTCAAAAGATTCTTCCAAATCTTTATTATCAAGTAGTATGTTGGAGTCTTGATTCACTTGTTCCCGGTCTTTGACGGTCATAAGGACTTGACCATCTCGTTGGAGAGACTTGTTCGTCTCTCCTCGATTATTCTTCGAGATAGACCGAATCTCGACTCAGGAGATCGTAGAGGCGGAACAATCAACACATCCGTGCTAATATGGATAGCGGCGGGTTTGCCACCATGAGAGAATGTTCAACTCGCGCTAATGCTATCACTGTTGAGATAGCTTGATAGGTCTCCGACTTTACCTTCCTCCTCCCGGTGTGTACTGCACGCGAGAATCTCTGGCGAAGAACCAAAAATCTTGCCCCATTGCATAGTCCCCTGGGAGGTGCTAGGGACTCACGGGGGTCTTTCAAACGCATGCACCCAAATTTATTTTCATATTTATCATATACCTCATATAATTTATCCTTATGATAGTATAGTATGTACGATGAGTCTAAACCCAGCATCACTTAAAAGTTGTAAAACATTTATAAATCCTTGGAGTTTTGCCCTAGGATCCAAAATAAAGGCGAATGCATATAAAATAGGAATTTCCCTCCAATATTTTAAAAACTTAGTTTTCATGGCAACTACTGACATCCCGTAGTATAGGATCGTTTTCAAAAGCTTTTAGGTGAGTGGCAATTTCAAGAATGTTATGAACAATTAGAGGAGATGTAGGGTAGTATACTCCGTAAAGACAAACTGTAGCTTTATGAAAAAGTTCTAGAAAGGAAAATATTTTTTGACCAACAACCCAATCTTCCTCAGTAAGTTCAGGGTCTCTAACTTGGGTTCTACTGGAGGAGCTACGAGATTGATGGCTTTGGGTGTGAAGGAATCTGATAATGTGCTCTTATATGGCAATATATGTTTAAGCATAAGGTAAGTAGAGTTCCATCTAACAGGCATGTCTAAACCAAATTTTCTAGGACGAACGTTCATTGCTACATAAAAACTCTTATATCGACTATTCGTTGGTTAGAACAATTAATAAATGAAATTGCATCCCTAAAAGAATCAATACAAGCATTTAATCTTTTAAACCGATTTAACAATGAGATTAATAATATGACAAGCACAACGTTGATGCGATAAAAAGATTGTGCATCTGAATTAAACATAGGAGTAAGAATTTCCATAGCTCTAGTGTTTGCAAATGCATTATCTAAAGTTATAGAAAAATCTTATCTGCGAGGCCAAAATCTTCTACAACTCTAATAATACTTTACGCAATATTTTCAAGATTATGTGAAACATTCCCTCGGCCGAGCACGGCCGGTCATCGTCTTGCGGCTTGACCCGGCCCTGATTAACCTCTCGTCTTGCGTCGCTCGTGGTAGAACAGCGATGGCGGGCGTGCTAAGGCCCGTTAAAACCCACCCATTTGGACACCTCTAGGTCGGGAAGGTGGCGGCGGCGACCGACGTGCTTATAAACCGCGGGCGAGGCCGAGGCGGGGAGGAGGGCAAGTGGGGCAAGCGGGGCGTCGCACGAGAGGCGCAGCATGTCGTCGTCTGCATGACCCACCACCGCAGTCGGTGACCTCCCTCGGTGCGACGCGCGGTGGTCCCCACGCTCCGCCTGGCCACCGCGTCACGTCGTCTGACCGGTGTGGCTGCTTGGCAGTCCTAATGAGCAATAATCGTCTGCACTCGTTGAATGGCAGCGGCATGGGGGGTTTAGGCGAGGGGTTTAACAGGGCGCTCATTTCGGCTGAACAAAGGGCCTGTTGTTTTTTTAGCTTTTGTATTTTTTATATTAACTAGTTTTTAAATAAAGTGATTTTTAAGATAGAATATATTAAATTAATTGTAGTAAATACTATATCGACTTTATTTATATCAGTAAAAACCACACGTGAGTTTCAGTTACTCTATACTCTCTCACACAAACAGCCTAAAAGACACAAACCACAGCCACAAGACAGCCAAAAAGAACAGGCCCAAAGGCCAATTTATGGTTAAATTTTTATTATAGCTGATTTATTTTATACTGTAGCTGATGATAGTTTATTTGATATAATTAAATTTAAAAAATCTAAAAATCGAAAAAATATGTTAACTTATCATATATAATGCAAATGAATACGAAAAAAGAAACGGTAAAAAGTTTTAAAAATAGCTGAAAAACTAAAGAAGAATGAAGTTTAAAATAATAAAAAATAAATTATACGTTATAAGTTTAAGGCGAAATGAGTGAGATATAAATACGCGCCGTGCACGGTGATGGGCGCGGGCTGTACTGTACGTGCCGTGTTGTGGCGCGCGCGCGCCGGCCGACCGGTGCTGCACACCTAGGTCGTACGTTCGCTTTGCTTGGATTGGGGGTTGGGTTTAGGTCGGGGTTCTGCTGGCGCTGTGATGGATGTGCATGTCGTGGTTGGCAGTAGGACGAGACAATTGTTCAGTTGTGTCATCATCGCCTCACAGAATCACAGGAGCGTGGGGCCCGCTGGGCTCGTCAGCTATAGGGGAAAGTGGGAGGAGACGGAGATGGATCAATGATCGATCCAGCCGTTTCAATTTTTGTACTGAGATTCATGTGCGCGCGCGTGTGTTCTCTCTTTGAAGGAGAAATTCATAGAGCAAAAGTTTAGCTAGGCGAGTTTGATTTTATAAAGCTAGTGTTTGGTTTGCTCTTACGTTTAGAAGCGGAGACAGGATTTAAAAATAAAAAGATCAAATAATCTATACAATATAATTATATTTGATAAAAAAATCAAATAACATTAATGACAATAAGATTTCTTAAAATATAAAGAGTGTTGTAGGGATGGTCCTCACCTAAGTCCATCCGACCTGTTAAAAGGTTGTAAACCCTAAAATAGGACTTGTGTAATGGCATAGATACCCATATGGAGGGTACATGAATGCAAGGGTAGAATTGTAAAGTGCGCTTCATGGAAATATATATACATGTCTTGGACATAGGGAAAGAGCAAGCATTGTCCATCCATCTCATCCACTCTATTACTCTCCTACTTTACTGTTTGGTCGAAGAATAGCAGGTTGGCGGCTCGATGATAGCGCCCACCGCCGAGGATGTGGTCGCAGATGTCACGAACACGGACGAGGCCAATGCTGTGACGATGGCACACGTGGCGAAGCGAACCGCCAGCAGCAGGGATTGTGGTACGAAGTGCATCGCCGCGGCGACCATCTCACACGGACATGCCCCACCACCGCGATGCTTCGCCAAAGTGTTGCCAGGGATAGAGCCCTGGAAGCGGGGACCTCAGTGGTAGCTCACGTGCAGCAGCCACAAGAAGGCTTGCTACGCATACAGGTTCCGGAGGGAGGCCAGCGTCGGGTCATAAATGTCATATCCGGGGGCTCTTCCCTAGAATTTTCATCCGCGCGGCAGCAGAAAGCAAATGCACGTCGGTTGCATCATGTGGCGGCCTATTCAACCCAAGCGCCGCCGACCTGGGTGCAAAACGACATCACATTCACGATTGCTGATGCAGAAGGCGTCAATTTTCCTTACCAAGATCTCCTAGTCATCCAGGCTGCCATCGCAGGCTACAATGTCAAGTGCGTCCTGGTCGATGAAGGCAGTTATGCCTATATTCTATTCGCAACAGCCTTCGACCATATGGGAATCCCCCAGAGCAGGTTAGGCCCCTCGGGAATCCCACTTCAGCGCTTCGGAGGCCAACCGTTGAAGGCCTTGGGCCAGATTCGGTTGCAAGTGTCCTTTGGGCAGGGCAACAATCTGAGGAGCGAGGATGTCACTTTCAATGTCATCGATCTCCCGTACCCGTATAATGCCATCCTAGGACGTCCGACCCTCAATTCCTTTGGAGCGGTCCTGCACCATGGCTTTCTGTGCATCAAGCTCCAGGGCCCACAAGGCATCATCACCACGTTCGGCGACCAAGACCTCGCCCGACAGATAGATCTTGGTACTCGGGGCCTGCATTGCAAGGTGCACGTGCTCACGGACACCCCCGGGGCAGGCACGCCCTCCGCCCCGGGGTGGACGTCCAAGCCCCGGCCGGACGGTGGAGTCAAGAAAGTCCCCCTGCACACCGAAGACCATCAGGTGTCCCTCGTCATCAAAATGGCACTAGGCACAACAATGGTAGGCAAGCTGGAATCCAAATGGTGTGCGGCTCCGTCTCGTCGCCCGAGGGCAGGCAAACCGCGCTGCGGTCCGACAGCTTCCCCTCCCGCATAAGATACCGGATGGTCTCCTCGGTCACGAGGCTCTACCCTAATACATTAGAGTAGACGTCGTTCAACTTCTTCTCCGCGCTCCAGCGCTTGTTTGCCAATGACGGGTCACGCCCCACTAGAGCATACTCCGTCTTCGTCGTCGACGAGCTGCGTCGGTGGGAGGAGGTGCCGTGGCTTGACGATGCACCACCGCTTGGCCGGCGATAGAGGTCATCACATCAGACCGTTTTGATCTTCTCAAAGTGTACGACAAAGCGCAGGGCTGCAGCGGTGAACGGTGGGAAGAACGGTGGTATGGAAGCAGTGTGCACGAGAGCAACAAGCATGCTTGTGGCAGCTAGTAAGCGGTGAGGAATAGTGGGACGACGGCGAAAGTGCTTATAAAGCCTCCTCGCCTCCCCCACGATCGGGAAGCCCAACCGGCGGAGGCCGAAGCCGCACGACCCCCCAATGGCGTGCGCACATGTGTCCCACGACCTCGAGAGCCGGCACACGACCGCTGTCAAACTTTCAACTAACATCGCACGACGGCGCGCCAGCGAACGGTGCAACTCCCGGCGCCATTAGATGTTCCTATCGGAAGTGGGCCAATGGGCCATCCCACAGGTCGACGTCCATGGAAATCGAGTGGACCGTAGCAACGTCATTATCCTATTTGGCCAATCACGTAAAAGGTCACTGGCCGCAGGGACGGAGGGGGCCAAAGGGCTTCACGACATGACTTCGATCTGTGGGGACCACGGATGGGGGGCAATCTCTCCTCAGTAAGCCTAACGGGGCTGCTACAGGGTCGGGCTAGCAGGGATCGTGGCGGGGCCTCCCCCGGCTCCCGTTGCCACCCTAATACCAAGAAAAAGATTTCTAGAATCGGTACCACAACTAATACCGGAACCAAGGCAATAAACAAATCGACGGGCCCACTTATAAGCATTGCTCGCGACGCTACATGCTGTGCGCCACCACGTCGGGCGTTCTATCCTGCAAATCTGGCAATCTACTGCATTGTTGGATCATAGAGCATGTCGTGCCACCACTCGGCTGAGGTTGTGGAAGTTCAGTCTCCATCGCTGCTACTCCAAATCAAGACGGAGCATGCCGCACAGCCGCTGTTGCTCCAGATCGAGGCTACACCGGCGAGGTGCATGACTATGGTGGCTGTTAGGGTTTGACAGTGGCCGTGATTTAAGAGGGGAATGGCAGTGGCTTTGATTGGGGAGGGTGGCTACATTGATATGGGAAAAGGGAGGCGGAGGAGGTGGGCGGCGATGGCGGCACCAACGAGGATAGGGGTTAGCTGTGGGGAGAGAGAGGAGAGGGAAGGATTGAGGTGGTGCTTTAACTAGCTTTTGTCTTAGCTTATGGCTGTGGTTTTTGTCTGAAATTGCACCGTAACAACCGTTAGCTTTTTTCTAAGAAATAATAGGGAAAATAGAAAAAATGAGAAAAACCGTTATATCATCACGAACAATGTAAGAAATAAGGGAAAAAGCGAAAAGATAAAAAGCCAAAAAAGATGAAAAAATAAAATAAGCCGACATTAAAAATCGATGTATTTTAAGTGGCTTAGCCGAAAAAAAGTAAAAGCCGAAGCCATTTGAAGTCACTGAGGGTTGGATTTTCATTTTATTATTATTCTATGGGTAGGAGAGGAACTATACAGTAGAGCATTTTGTGCTATTTTGGTATCCTTTCTATAGGCCTCACCTTAGTACCTCTACTAGTACTCCACATTCTGGATACCTTTAGGGTCTGTTCTTTTCGGTTTTTAACTTTTGCTATAATAACTAACTTTCAAACGGAGTATTTTTTCAAGACAGTGTCTACAAGTTATTTGTAATACACGTTAAAAACCCAACATATATACTATCTAAAATCGTAAGCGAGTATCTTTCTCCGTAATCTCTATCATAAACAATTAAA
Source organism: Bonia amplexicaulis (assembly GCA_036346245.1). NCBI lineage: Eukaryota > Viridiplantae > Streptophyta > Magnoliopsida > Poales > Poaceae > Bonia > Bonia amplexicaulis. The sequence continues at coordinate 3,840,844 of CM070757.1, forward strand.
ATTTAAAAATTTTAGCTAAAAACCGAAAGCCAGAACAAAAAAAAAACAGACCCGTAGATCGGTAGATGGTCGGTCTGGTTGGTTGGTCAGCTCTCACAAAACAGAAAAAAGAACTCCGTGAGATCTCAAATGATAAGCAGTAGCAGGACTGGACACCATCCAGCTTGCACTCGATCCTCTTCTCTCAAGTAGTATTAACAGGACTGAACTGAAGGAAAGGCGAAAGCTAGCTACGGTCTTTTTAAAGTGCTTTCTTTTCAACCCTCAAAAAAGAAGTCGCTACTACCACCACTATCTATGTATAGCTCACTCCTACATCCGTACAAACGAATCACTTCAACTCCCAGGCTCAATAACTAACACTCCCTTTGGATATTGGAATTGGCCTTGGAAATTCAAGAATTAGAATTTGAAGAGGTGGATATCTCCTGTTTAGATATCTTTCAGAATTGAATTGGAATTGGAATTGAAATTGTAGTCCATTTCAATGGTATTGGAGGATAACTACCCACGATTCAGAGGGGCTGAGCTCTGAATCGGTAGAAATTGGGAACCCAACCATGTCTACGACATGTATCGACCCCTCTTGTCTCCTTCGTCCTCTCAAGTAAGTCGTTGGCCACTGTCGCCGCTGTCACCAGCAAGTTCCCATTGCCGGCCGATGTCGATCTCCTGTCGACACCCTTCACTCAGCGTAGCTGCAAAGTCCTCGCTGACACCACCACGTCTCCTCCCTCACCGTCAGCGCCGCCACCGGAGCCACCGCCACTTTCCCTCATTGCCAGCCTTCACCTAACACCTAGATCCAGAAACCTCTCTACCCAACATCTAGGTCCAGAAGCTCTCCTCATCGCCGGTCGCCAAGTCATTTTTTTCCTCATCGCCGGCTACCACGTCGTCTTCTTCCTCGTCGCTGGTGCCACCACCTCCTCTTCTCTGTCATGGGTGTCGCCGGCACCCATCGACATCCTCGTGTGGCTGCTTGTCGGATCTGGAGTCGCTTGCACATCTCGCGGCGCCCCATGGCCATATTTATCATTGCCAGTGGTTAGTGCCAACGCTTCTTCTCCCTCATCACCTGCACCTCCACCTGACGTCCTCGTTGGTCTCCAATTCCGGCAGACTAATTCATTATCATTTTTTGACCGATGCCAATTTCCATGCTCCAGTTTCCTTCGGCAACCAAACAAGATTTGGAATTAGCTCAGTGTTCATTTCCGTGCTGCAATTTCTTTGCCAACACAACACAAAAAATCGAATTGTTAGCCGATTCCAATTTCTAGTCGAATTGGTATTGGACTCCAATTCCAATTCAGAGATCCAAACTGACCCTAAACAAGCAACAGCGTTGTTTACTTGACCGGCAGCTGCATGCCTGCGGAAGCTTCCTGAGCTCTTGCTCCAAAGCGGCTTTAGATTTTTTATAGAGGAGGGGTATAGTCCGATGTTTTGAGCCGCACGCGCGGTCCAGTTCACCAGGCTTCACCACCACCATTGCGCGATCTGCAGCGGCCGCAAGGATTGGGCAGCCTGCCTGCCTGGCCCCCTGACCTGAAACGGCACAGTTGTGCAAAGCAGCAGCAGCAGCAGCGCCACGTGAGGGGCTCTGCCGCGGCAGCGTGCCGGCCCACCGCCACAGGCCACGGCTGCCGCCGCAGAGCGCGTGGCAGGCTCATTTATCACGCGATCTCTGCCTGCGAAGTGACGCATCGCGAATTCCCTCAAAACGGCGCCCGCCCAACAGACGGCGTGGCGCGGTGGTTTCGATGGGCGCTCCTCGGATGCTATGCGCGTACGGCGTGAACGTGCGTGGCGCGGGCTGCAGCCTGCAGTTCATCTGGGCGTGCGCGGCCTGGTCCGGCTGGGCCCTGGTCAGTTGAAGCCAAGCCCGCCAAGGCATATGTGGCCGAGGCTGGAGTTTGGTTTGGATCCTGGGTTTACAGGTTCCATGGGCCTGGAATAGCCCATCTGAAGTTACGACAGGTTCACTTCTCCATTCCGAGGTTTGTTATTTTAGCCGTCTCTGTCCTGGTGGACTTTGTTACCTTTTTTTTTGACGGGGTTTTGGGCCATTATTCCAATAGCAGGGCTCCTCCGGATATACGACTCACAACTGGGTCCACTAACGTGTATCTTCCGTGACATTTCGGAACCTGAGTGGCCAGGCTTCCTTAATTTTAACTGCTGATATGTACATTAAAAATATTTAGGTTGTTCAGATGAAATAATATCTTCAGAATTGTTTTGGAAAGTACATTTGGAATATAATATTTTATACTTTTAGCTAACATATTAATATGAAAATTAATAGTTAAGGTTATTTATCAGAGACCGTGTCTTGTCCAAAACGATATATATTATTGAACAGAGCGAGTAGCATGGCACCCGTATGAGATTTTTAGAGAAATTTGCGAGACTTGCAAATGTCTTTATATATGAGTTCGCTATGTAGAACTGGGGGCGTTGCTTACGACGCATTCCTCACCGTCTTACCGCATATGATACGATCCGTATAACTGCATATCTCTACTACTTAAAAGAAGGAGCTGATAGTGGTGGTTTACCATCCTCTCTAGTTGGTGGTGGTTTATCTGCCATCCCATCACCCTCTCACAGAAAACTAGTACCGACAGGTGGGCCCCAGCCATCACCCCTCCTTTCGAAACCAACCCTGGCTCGCAGCCTCACACTCACACATCTCACTCCCATTTGGCGATACATCCCAACAGCTTCTCCAATGCCATTCTATGCATACCCAATAACATAGCAACACACGAGACACTATGGACTTGTTTGATATGGATACGGTTTATGACTTTTGGCTGAAATTTTTGAATTTTAGCTGTTTGAGACAAAGATTACGGAGAGAGATACTCGCTTGCGATTTTAATTGATACAAATGTTGAGATTTTAACGTATACTATAATTAACTTGAGAAAATAACCCGTTTGAAAGTTAGGTACTATAGTAAAATTAAAATCCGCTTTTAAAAACCGTTAAAAATAGGCCCTGTAAATGGCAGGAAGCTCCTCAAACACCCGCCTCGCTGCCGCACAAGACCATTCTTCGCATACAAATAGATTAGCAGGTTGTCAATGATTCGGTCGCCCCCGAGCCCACACACGATCGCCTGTGTGGATCTCCGAGATGAGCAGCCAGCTCACGCCGCTCCCCCTGCACGCGTGTAGGGTGCACGCGAAGTTGACGGGGCCGAGGCCCCTATACGCACTGGCCTTGGCCGCGAAGAGAGACTGGAGCTTCTCTGGCCCTCACTGGCGTTGGTGGTGCAGAAGAAGGGGGAAGGAGGGAAAGCAAACCGGCCAGCTCAAAGAAATCATAGTGGTGTCTAGGGTTCAATTCTGATCTAGATGTTAGTATTTTTTCACGAAGCACATTCATGTTTACAACCAACATGTTTATTGAAAGCATATAAAGCGATCTTCCAATAAGAGAACCCAACCTTCGTAAATACATCACTTCCAAATGTATTGGGTTGTGCCAATTTCTTAAAAAGAAAATAATAGAAACAAAAGGCGGCATCCTTTTCCATACTATATTTCAACCAATCAAATTTATTATACTATGATTCTTGAAAGGACTGCGACTGTTTGTCGTTCGATGTCTGTGGAAATGAATATCCAATTACTCAGGTAGGGCCATTCAATAAATATGCCATTCTCACTTGATCTCTAATTTCGTTAGCATAATCTTCAATTGGTATATGTAGCGCCGGATCGGCAATTATTTCATTTGGATTAAATTCTAGTCAAAGCTTCTCTGGTTGAGTTGTACTCTCATCGGTTGGACGATAACTATTTGAATTACTTACGAAATAGTTGCACAAAATTCGTTTCTCCATTATAGCAAAATCTATAAATAAATTATTAATTTCTATCAATACAAAGCTATAAATATATAAATTAATTATAAGGACTTTGGTAGATTTCCCCCAACGCAATTCAAAAACGGAAATTCCACGAATCCCTGAGGTGGATAAGTCCGACGACTCAGCAGCAGTGCGGAATTGAGTTTCTGGTCCGGTGTACTCAAAATCTATGTTGGGTTGCTACACTCTCTCCAGGTATCACCTTACAATCCTTGAAATAGTGATTGTGAATAAGCCGCTTTTGGGGGCAATCCTACCCCGGCGGAGGTGAACTATCTATATACACTGAATATGAAAGTCTAAAATCTAAACTCTAAAATACTAAATTGATAAGAAAAAACTAGAGAAAAATTACCCACTCTGAAGCCGTCGGCCGCCCCTATCTCCTCAATTCTCTGTCTCAACTCGACACTCGTCCGCCCACGAGACGCCTTTATCTCGATTCGTCCGCCTGCAACTCCGCCTCACTCTTTGTCTCTCTCACTCTCTCAGTCTCAGATTCAATCGCTCGCCTCACTGGCTTGCTCCGTCGGTCCGTCCAGTTCGTCGCTCCTCGGCTCCTCGCCTCACTCGGACTCTGCCGTCTCTGGCTCTTCGCCACTCAGGTCTCCCTTCTCCCGTCTCCGGCCTTCCGGGACTCGCCGCTAGATCTGGCTCCAGCGACACCCCCTATGTGCGCGGCGGCGCGCGCCTGTCGCCCCATTCCCCCCCTCTGGCCTCTGCGTTGTGGCAGCGCCGATGTGTCTCTCCTCACTCTGGGTCTGCCGCCACCCGCCGGTCTGGGAGGTGGAATGGGAATCAATTGCTTTGTTGGAGTGGGTGTTTTGGTGGGCTAATGAGATGAATTTATTGAACCTCTTTAAGAGAAGTGGGCTGCCACTTGAAGTCTTAAACTATGCTTTTTGTTGTTTGTTATTTGTTGGGCCTCTCAGGTCTCACCTCTGTGACTGTTCGCCGAGGGGGGGTGCCACCGGGGAGAGATGAGGCTCGAGCCTTACTAAGTTTCCCCTGGCTTCGCCCCTGTTACAAAGCGCACCACACAATACACAAAATTTCAAGGCAATTTAGACGCATTTGTTTATTGTTGTCACACAATCGAGAAACAATCACACAGCTGCAGGAAATCAACTATGCTTTTGTTGTTTGTTATTTGTTGGGCCTCTCAAGTCTCACCTCTGGATTGTCATTGGCCTTCCGCCGGGAGGGGTGCCGCCGCCGGGGAGAGATGAGACTCGAACCTTACTAAGTCTTTTCTTGCTTCGCCCCTGCTACAAAGCGCACCACACAACACACGAAATTTCAAGGCAATTTAGATGTATTTGTTTATTGTTGTCACACAATCGAGAAACAATCACACAGCTGCAGGAAACCAACGAGAATAGATGCCTAATTATAATGGCAAGCCAGCCGTACCATATGCATGTCCATGCACCATCGCTACGCGCTGGCGCAAGGGCTGTCAAGCTCTAGCACGACGCCATCCTCCTCCGCGCTGCTGCGGAACGCGAGTTGCCCGCCGAGCGAGTCCAGCCACGACGGCCACGAACACACCGCCGTTGAACGACATGACGGACAGTCGGACATCATCAGCAGGTAGAGCTGGGACTTGGGCCGTGCTTTTCAGGCCGACCAAAGCACGGCCGGCCCAAGACGGCCCAAGCACGGCCCCAAGACGAGCGGTGGGCGGGCTGGCTCGAACATCCAAAGACGGTGGGCGACGCGACGCACGACGGCGGCCGGCGGCACGCGGCACTGCGGGAAGTCGGGATTCGATGCATGTTGTAATAGTTAGTATATATATATGTTGTTATTGTACTATTTTCCTTACTCGGGAAACCCCACTCTGGGGCGTAAAATTTTTAACGAGGCAGTAACATTGTATTTCTAAAATATCAAATAAATTCCACTTTTCCCGAAATATTTATGTCATTGCGTGCCCATGTTTTTATGCAATTAATTCAATTATTTTAACTAGTTTTAAACGAGGCGGGTACGAGAGAAAGGAAGATAACGACCGTCGTCACCGCCTTCGCGTATAGTAATTTCGGGCTGGGCTTGGGCTGGCACGGCACGAACGCTGGCACGGTGGGCTTTGGGCCGTGCTTGGGCCTGGCCGGAGACGACGCGGGTCGGCACGGTACGACACGATGATATGACTGGACCGAACCGCACGGCACGAAACGGCACAAAGCACGATGGACTTAGACCGTGCCGGCACTATCAGCAGGTACCCGACCGCAGAGTTCAAGCTGAACAGCGCTGGTTACCGCCATCCATTGCGCCGGAGGCAGCAAGAAGAGCTCGCGCGTCGGCCGCGGGGGAGGGCTTGGAGGAGACGGCCGCTCGAAGCCTCGAACCTTGAGGCCGACGCGGAGTGCCTCGAGGTGCTGGTAAGAGCGCGGCGGATAGGAAGAGCGCGAGGAGGGAGAGGAGGTACCCCGGCCACGCGGACGTGCGCCAGCCGTCGAAGAGGGCCGTGACGGACGTGCCCCAGTAAAAGGTCATATGCATCATCTTGGCCGGCCGGACAGAGCTTGCTCTCTCTCTCTCTCTCTCTCGTTGGCGGCAGGCGGGCGACGTGGCCGGAATTTAACGAGGAAAGGATGGGTTTAGATCCCTGATTTTGGGCGCTTTTACGACTTTACCATTAGACGTTTGGGTTCCGTGTTCGTTTCTTTCCATGGTTCAATCAATCAACGATGATCGCTACTGTAGGTAATTTTCGTACGCTAATTGTTCCGAAATGGTCTGGTTGTTTTTTCCCCCTAAATTATTTGTGTCGCCCGGCTCTTGGAAGCTTGTTTCTTTCTCTTTTTCTGAGCACATTTATCACTTCTTTAGCATCGAACGACAACGCGAACCAACAAGGATCACAGACAAGAAATCAGTAGGCTCCGGCAGATCGGACTACAAAAGCTGAGCATTTTATACGGACATCAATCAATGTAACTCTCCTTGGTAACGAGGAGAAGAAAGTCAAGCGAGACGATTGCGACGCATGAGCATATGTTCGGCTAGGCTGAATTTTGGTGGTTTATAACTAAATTTTTATTGTAACTGGTTGAAATTATATTGTAGTTGATATTGACTTATTTGAGATAATTAAATTTAAAAAAAATAAAAATAAATAAATATGTTAACCCATCACTTATAATGCAAATGAATACGGAAAAAAGATCAGCAAAAAACTTAAAATAAATAAAAAATTAGAAAAAACGAAATTTAGAAATAGTAAAAAATAAACTGAAGCCTAAGACCAGATAAATCTAGACCGGAAGGGTTGAGAAGTAATTTAACGTGCAGGCCGATTACACGGGCACCAAGCAGCAGTACATAACATACACTGTGCAAAGCTCTCCGCCGGCCGGGCCGGTCGGCGGAGGGGTTTGGTGGCCCGTTCGATCGTGCACGACCGCCCCACGCAGCCACGGCGTGTCGCACGTTCGCCTGCAGCGAAAAGCCATGGATTCCGTGGCTTTCGCTACGTAAGGAGTCGTCCTCGCGCGGCCGCCCGGCCTGGTTGGCTGCGCGCCGGCGCCGGCCGCTCCGCCCATTGGCGTTCCCTGAGTTCTCGTTGCTCGGCCGTCTACCAGGGCCAAAGTGTGTGCTCTACTGCATTACCGGAACACCATAGAAGCGGCAGGATTGTGGCTTTCGTGAAAAGATTATCATGGTGTACACTGTACACAGTACCATGGGGATTGATGTTTGTAATAGTACTGAGAACCGAGCAGGCTTGACATCGACCACCCCGCCCCATCCGAGCTCGGGACCGGATGCTCACTCACTTCTGTGTTCAATATAGCTTATCGGTTCGGCTGAAAGCTGAAAACTTATAATTGAAAATATTGTGGTGGTGAAAAAACATCAGAATGATAGAGGCTTATTTAACATAATTAAATTTAAAAATTGAAAATATAAAAATATGTTAGCGCATCACGCACAACGCAAACGAATCTGAGAAAAAGGAACCGACAAAAAGCTCAAAAAAGTCAAAATTCAAAAACGAAATTATAAATAGTGCAAAAATAAGCTTAAGCCATAAACTTAAGCCATATTGAACACACCTTAAGCTTATGGCTTGCTTATTTTTGCACTATTCATAATTTCGTCTTTTCTAATTTTGAGCTTTTTGTCGGTTCTTTTTTCTCGTGATTCGCTTATGCTTGTCCGTGATGGCTAACATATTTTTATATTTTCAATTTTTAAATTTAATTATGTTAAATAAACCTCTGTCACCATGATGTTTTTTCACCACCATGATGTTTTCAACCATAAGCTTCATTTTCAAATGAACCGATCACCACAAGTGCAAGCCAGAGCTCCTGGCATTGCTTCAAAAAAAAAAGTTCGTACTACTTTGTAGGTTCATCTTTCTGATCCATGCCAAGTGAATATTTGGCTTGTAGAAGAGCATAGACTTTTTAGACTTCGTTTGGATAGGCCATGATCCATGTGGATGGATCAGGATTTTGGCCGATCCAAATAAGACATTATCTTCCCTGTAGAAAAGCGTATCAGTTCAGCCGTCTTGCTGTCACAGTGTTAAATATTCTCTCATCCGCAGCGTACTTCACTCGATCCGACTCAGTCTCGAAGGCTTACACAAGCATCTCTCGTTTCAACACTAAGCTCGAATTTTTATTCCGTTTCAGTACATAAAATGCTACAACTAGCACCAGCGACATGGGTAGTTTTCAATAGTTACACGACTAAAAACACCGACCTCGTGGAATGACACTAAAAATGGTATTCAATACAGGCAGGCAATCATGCCAGATAGGCTGCTAGCATCCATTCCAGTATCATCAACTCCAATTGTGCTTACTCAGTGGAAGGAATGAGGTACTTGAGGAAGGGTTCTGCCTTAGGAGCGATAGATTTCACATCATCTAAAGTCGCCATTTCAAAATCCTCGTACTGGAAGCCAGGGGCACAAGTGCAGCCAACTAGGGAGTAATGCAGCTCTGGATCCCTCTTTCGAGATTTGACAAGAACACTGCCATCAGACGCGAATGACTCAACATCCAACGTAGGGAAAGAACCGAACCACACATTTGGTGGCACGGTATACTGGGGGCGCTGGCCAGCCTCCAGATGTGGACCAATTACGGTGAGGTCAATGTGGCCATCGTCGTGTAGCTCAAACACCTAAAGCGAACAGAGAGTAGCTCTATTAGACACAAAATTGCAATTTCATTAGTCATGGAAAATAAAGCAAATAGGTCACCGTTGTCAAAGAACTATTACTAACCGTGAGAGGCTCTCCCTTGTAGAAGTGCCAGGTTTCAGCACAGGGAATACGATGGAGGCGTGAAACACTCCTGCAGGAAGCAAGAAGTAGATAGCAGTGCTCACAGCACGGTCAACCTTATCTGCAGTGTACATTAAGGAAATATTAGAAACATTCCAGTATCAGCTTGATACTATAACCCATCAGTGGCGAAGAGCTGGCAGTGCTTCCCATCAGCCCATGCTTGAATCCCCAGCCAGTGGGAGTTTTCTTGAGGAAAAAAAAGCATTTGCACCCAAGATGGGCTATTTTCCATCTAAATGGGGAAGAGCTGGGAGCGCATTTCCTGCTAGCTCATGCTCGAATCCATAGCCACTAGCCAGCATGGGAGTTTTCTAAAAAGGACTTCTTTAAAAAAACCAGGTTAGTTCCAGTTTAAGGAATTGCAAAAAGAAGAAAAGAACCACATTGATGGTTCCGAGGTTAGAGAATTTTGAGAAAGCATAAAGGGGTTTCTTCCCTAGGGTAAAAAAAGTAAAATTGGGCAGTCTGGCTCAAACCCACCGTTGTGAAAAATGGCCGATTAATAGGTGACAGTGGCTAAACCATCACAAATAGTATAATCGGAGTGCAATTAACACCATGATTAATCGGCCATTTTCCAATTAATCATCCGTTTTTCCCGTTTAATCACGAAGACAACTTTTTTATTCACTAATTACAATAAAATAGTTTATAAATATTGTGCCACAGTGTTCATAGTATGTTCCTTTTGGATGGCATATAAACTATGAAATGTAAAACATGGCAAATAATGTTTTATAGAGTGATAATTTACAATAACTTTGGATAAATAAAATGTTTCTAATTAATTCTAAATATAGATGAATACATTAATAAGAATGCAAAATCATTCGTTAATTTCTAATTAATTGGCCGTATCACGATTAATCGCTTAGCGGTACTCCATCCATCTGTCGAGCTCATATTGTTTTACACAACATTGCACAAATCTGGCTTAGCCTTGGTGTTATCATCACCCTATATCGAAAAACTCATTGACTTAATGTCAGACACAATACTAAAAACTAAAATGGATACCATTGCCCAGTAGATTGTAGGAGTCATATGTTGTGCTAGTATTCCGCCTCTCCACATCAGATCCACCCACTACCACCCTTAGTTAACGAGTAGATACAGACCGACCAAACCACAAGTTGCGAAATTAGTGAGAGAATTTCCAGAGTCTAGTTAACCATTAGTTACCGATGGACCAAAAAGTTGAAATTACTGAGTTCCACAACCACGTGCCGGATTTGTCCACACTAACACTCGTAAGGGAGGGATGGAGAGCACATAGTTTGAAAATATTCTGGTTAGCATTTTTCCACCAGGAAAGGATAATCCTGTTTCTTGGCTAACAATCAAAGCACGTAGAAATCTATAAGTGGAATTGGCAACGTAGTAGATAAGTAGTAGTTCACACTTTATCGGCTTTTGTAGAGCACCGTATGCATAAAACCGAAATGCAATGAGCTCTTTTCAAACTAGTGATGCAGAATGTTTATTCGTCTCAACATTTGCAGGGGTTCCTGATGCCAGTCAGAACATTGTACCTTTTTCGAGGGAAGAACAGCAGGGTAAGCCCCCACTTCACCACTTGAACATTCTACTTTGGTTGGCACAAACATCTTACTGATGTCTTGTGAAATTTCAGTTACAGATTCTAGCAGGAGCAGAGGAAGTATAATACTACAATCTTCAAATGGCAACAACTAGTCAACTAGCAAATGATAGGATATATCGTACCATATGCATGTAACACAAAGTTACCGTACTTACTAGATCACACATCAATGATAAGTTAGCATACGGATATCATATCATTATCACCCCTAGGCCCTAGCATATGCTTGTTTCAAAAAAATGATAGACACACAATATGAGCTCACTTGTGCCGTTGTGCCGTCATATGCAAAGTTAGGATATGAACATCTCGTTTATCTGGAAAGCCCAGTTTCCAGAACATGCATGCTACCGAAGCACACGGATTAGTCAAAACAGCAGCCATAGATTATCACTACAATCTAAGGCCTGCACATGCAAAGCTGAAGACACAAGAAACCTCGAATCAATTCGGTCCGATCGAACACCATCCTACTCAAAACAAGCAGTCCCGATTCGACGAGTAAGCAAACAAAAACGAAAAGGGAAAAAGAGAATTAAACGCTACCGAGTGAGAAATCGGGAATAGCATACACTGCGGCGGGAGCTGGGCGGTGGTGAGGGAGATGGAGGCGTCGCGGAAGGTCTCGGCGTAGTAGCCGCCCTCCGGGTGCGGCTTCAGATCCAGCAGCGCCGCCACCTCCGTTGCCGTCATCTCGCCGGAGCCCATCTCGCCCTCTCCTTACTGCCCCTCTCTCTCCCCCTGGCCTTCTCCGTTCTCCTCTCTCCTAGATCTGATCGATCCGTCAACTCCTTGCCCTGCCCGTCGCGATGATCGATTGTCTCGCCTGCCCGTCAACTCCAGGAGTGGTTGATGGCTAACATTTTCTTCGGCCGGTCAACTCTATTCGGGCCTGTGCTGAACCGGCTGCCGTACCCCAGACGGCGTATGCAATGGAGTGAAACAACTGTTCAATGGGTTGGACGGTTGACACCTAGCTCAGTCCAAGGCGGAACGCAGCATTTTGACGGAAATTTTGCAGAACTTTACGAGAAATAATTCAATTTTTATACTAAACGGAAAAAAATCCGGCATTCCGTCTAAGGCCCATCCATATTAGTTTTTACTGATAAATTTTAGCTTTAGTTTATAAATAATAACAATTTATAGAGAGCTGTTCAGATAGAGAAACTTATGTGCGATTTTAGTCGATATAAATGAAATCACTACGGTGTGTACTACAATCGACTAATAGAACTTGTTTTAAAAAGACATATCGTTTAAAAGCTAATTACTGTGAAAAGCTATTTATTATAGAGAAACAATTTTTAAAAGTCAATATGAATAAGACCTAAACCGGTTCTATACTGAAAGCAGCTCGAAAACTAATGATGACATTTTAAAACAAGCTTTTAAAGAGATTTGTTAAAATTAACATGTCGAAGTGCCCACTTTCAAAGAGATTTTCAGAACTTTGAAATTGTAGGATGGATGTGGATAATCAGAGGGGTGAATCATTGTTTCTAAACTTTTCTCTTAGGTATTGTTGTTTTTCACTCTAGAGCCAATGGAAGTCAAGAAGATCATATTACTCTATTTACTAGGATTCCCATAGCTAAGAAAACTTACGAATAGCAAGGCATAGCCACTCATAAAGAAATCTCTAAGAAAAATTAAGCTAAACAAGATTTTATGTGCATGGGCAGACTGACCATACCTTAGTATAGATATGAAAATCAGCACGATTTTAAATCCAAAAATCATATAACTTTTACATGAAAACTTCAAATGATTTAGAACTTTGAACACACCTTATCTAAAATATTAGAAACCAAATCAAACCAAGAAACACGAGGTTCTCGAACTTGGTTTCATCAATTTGAAGAAAATCGATCCTAGGTATCAAGAACACATAAAAACCCTAAAATCCAAATTACGCTCATGCAGATCTAAAACATGAGGTCTTCCATATCTATTCTCATATGTCCTAGCAAGATAATTTGATCAAGAATTCAGGCTAAGACCACCTAGATCACAATTTTAAATTTCTTGCTTAAGAACATAAAAACTAACAAGTGAAACAAATAAAAAAAATCAAAGAATTCATGTATTACCAGTAGAATAGCTAATTCACGAGTACATGGATGATTACAAGGTGCTTCCAGAGCACCAACCTTCTTTAAATATTCTCATATAGCCTTAGGGAGGGAGAGAAGAAACTACTCAAAACTTAGCCAAAATCTATTTAACCCTAACTCTCTCTTCTCCTTCATATAACTTGAACTTCTTAGTGGGTCTTGACCCAATAACCACATGGAGAAACTAGTCAACCCCACTAACATGGGTCTTACATACTTACACACGCTTCTCAAAGTGTTTACAAGACTCAATCCACTAAACCATTAGGGATTGATCCACTTAATCATCCTAGTTCACCTTGGCCTAAACTGCTTATTATTTGCGCCTCTCCGTGCCACGATTTTATCCAAGGCTCAACTCAGTATTTGGTAAACTAACAAAATACTCTCGACGAAGCTTCTAGACACCTTCTATTGACTGTCTTTATCTTCACATAAAAACATATCCGCATACTTTGACACGTAGCATGTGACACGCAATGACTTTACCATCAAGTCTTCACACATCTGGTCTCCCCTGTATCGTCTCTACTTGCATCGGCCTAAGTCACCTAGCACATCACATGCATTAACTCGCCTCTTCACGATCCTTGTCTTTTGTGTGCTTCGTGATTAACCCACGTAGCCTCACTCAGACTTACTCGACTGCACAGACCTAAGCTTTCCTGCATAGTCGCGGTCACTTGTCGTTGACCGCTAACGTTCTCCAAGCCACTTGCACATCCAAAGACCAAGCAACTATCTCGAGCATAAGTTTCATATACTTGACTCACGTTAGCCAAAATAATGCATCATGCAACACAACACAACAAACCAATGACTCCTATGTCGTGCACATACTCAAACCACTCAAGACCACATCTCACTATTCTCTGGCCACAACCACTGGTCTGACCGCCCTCCCCATGGCGGTCGAACCACCCATCGGTCAGATCACCAAACATTGATCAGTTTGACTAGCCTAAACCGACTTGAAACCTTTCTCGGTAACAGGACATTGGTGTGACCACATCTCTAATACCAGTCACATCGCCCAACTCAACTCTAGTTGGACCATCAACTAACGGCTGGTCCCACATACCGATTAGACCGGTTACACTAACTGCAACACTAAATTTTGCTAACTTTGCAAAATCAAAATCTAACTCCATAAATATGCTAATTATTCATCACTAATTTTCTATGGACCTTCTTACATAGTCCTTCAGGAAATGACAAAAGAAATGTTTATGGTAAAAATCATGGATAAAAACTGTGAACAATCATATAACATTTTTCAACTAATTTTAGCATCAACTTCCATTTGTTCCCTACTTCTTGAGTCCGAACTGGAGAGCGTCCATGAAAAGGCAAGGACTTACTATAGGACCAAAATGGCGACAGAGGGGGGGTGAATGTCGTTCTCTTAAAAATCGCCCCCGAGTGTTCACACGAAATTCTTCTTCTTCGATAGCTATAGTAAGAGCTATGAAGCAAGAAACTACGACTCAGATAGCCGAGAGCAAGAAATCAGACAGAGAAACAGCCACGACAAAGAACGGCAGAAAAGACTTGCTACGACAGAGAAATGAAATCAAAGCAATGCCACGGCAAAGAAATCCGAAGATTTTCTGCCAGCCAACAAACTGAAATGGTACTGAGCTGTTTCAGACAAAACCGAAAAGAGACAATATAGTGAATACTAGAGAATACCAGCGAATACTAAAGAAAAACTAAAACACAGAGACTGGACAAAGCAAGAAAAAAACAAAAGGACTTAATAAAGGCTGCCGAGACTAAAAGAAAAAGAAAGACACAGACTGAAAAAGAAAAACTGAGACTGGAACTCAAAGCAGAGGGCAGCAATTTTTTGTGACAAAAATCACAGAAGAACAGCAGTGATTGCCGAGTGACATTGTGGTCTGCTGGGACTGCTATTAGCCAAGAAAAGAGAGAACTAAAAACCAAATTCCATTCCGAAAGTGGACAGCAAGAAACTGATTGCTAGAGGTAAAACTGAGATCAATTAAGAGAGAAAATCATCTCCAGAAACCATGATAAACTGAGAGACAAATTGAGACAAAAAGGAACTCAAGAAAAGAAAAAAGCAGGCCGGAACACAAACTGCAGAATAGAGGCAGTCGTCAAGATGCAGTCCAGAATACTGCAGAAACTGAACACTTCAGCAACCGGTTTGATCAACTGAAAAATTTCTTGAAAATCAAAGGATTGCTTCACTGATTTGTTCTTGCCGAAAAGATAAAAGGCAAAAACAAAAAGAAGAGACACTTACCGAAAGGAAAAGCCATAAACTGAAAACTGAGAAAGCAATCTAAAAAGAGTCAGCAGCAAAAAGCAGACCGTCAAACCCATGGCCGAAAATGGTTGAGATGGAAATAACTGAGAAGAAGAAAATAGAGCAATGGAAGGATCACACCGACATAAAAAAATGGAAGCATAATCATCCCAAACTCAAGACCTCTCATCTGGATTCATCAATACGAATGCTTACAAGAGAGGAATAATTACAAGTCTCTCAATCCATCCTCTCACTCTCAATCCTCAAAAACACCAAGAGTCTCACATGCTTCTTAGGAGGAACACTCACAAAATGGAGAGCAAATACATAAAAATCCTCTAGGGGGTATGCAGCCCCCAATACCTATTTATAGCCCTTGGCTAACAGGTCTCCAACCCGTTACGCCGGCTAAACCCTAACGGAGCCGTCTCCCGCTTGTGTAGCCTTGCGAATTTACCGATTCTCCCCTCCTGCACCTTCCGGGAAGCTTCCGCGCTCCTTGTCGTGTACGCCTCGCAACCACATCGAATCTCCGCAGTCTTCGACACATCCGACCGTTCTGACCTCGACACCGCCTGTGTCTAGTCCGGTCACCTCGTGTCTCGCCACGACTCCGCCTCGATGTCCTGTAGTCAACACAGACAAGAAACACATCAAATAGCACCGCTCGATACATGAAAGCATAAATAGCATCAGTGACACAATATTAAGCCCAAACCTGTCAAATCATCAGAATAATCATCCTAATCCTATTGACCAGGTTTGACCAAGTCCGACCGAGCCCGTTGCACCCCGCAACGACATGGTCTCGAACCAACCAACTCAAACTCGACTTCCCTAAGCCGATGTCAATTACTCATCATACATATGGGATGACCTCACATGGTTTCTCACTTACAAACTGTTGCTGCTAGATTTTACTCTCTGAGGACATGTACACTGAAGTAACATCAGCTATCTATAATTTTTACCATGCAAGATTTTTGATGACGTGGATAAAAGAAAAACAAGGAGAGAGAAAGTTGTCTGGCATACAACAGATGGCTTAGGGTATACGGTGGTTGTCTGTAATACACATTCATGTTATCTATAGACGGTATTAAAGATAACTTATACAATATGTTATTTATATAGTTGTATGTAATGACCTTATACAATTAATGTATTATCTATATAGTTGTCTATACAATGGTATATACAATAGAAAATCGACTATAACATCGTCTATTAAATACGAGACAATATATTTCTCTCTCTTTCATGTCATCCAAAATCCTATATGACATATGTTTATATAAAGTTGATGTGATGGTTGGCATACCATACTAAAGGCGCCAATCACGCCAGACACATATGGCAGAATAATTACTTTCCATCCAAACCGGATATGGCACATTAATTATTTTTCATCTAAGATAAGATTACTTAGCTATTTGTTTAGGATAATTATCTTCAAATTTGGTATGAGTAGATACTATGTTAGGTGGAGCTCTCCCTATATAAAAGCTACCATATGAATGGAAGAGTAAGCAAAGAATTATCTCTAATTGCCTCCCTTCAGCTCTCTACCTCCTATGCATGCTTCCTCTCCTCCCCAGCTATCTCCACAAGGGCGCCAGGTTGACGAGGCCTGGGACCAAAGCCTACTGTTGCCCACAATTATCCCATACGATCACTAGACCGTGACAACTTGGTATCGGAGTCAATGATCTCTCGTGGCTTCGGTGTCGCCATGGATTTTGAAGAACAGATAGCTATCATTGAACAGCAGGTGGCTGTTTGAATGGCAGACATATCTGACATGAAGGCGCAACTAACCGGCCTGAAGGACATCATTGATCAGATCTCAACCGCGGTGTCTACCATGACTGAGCTCAAGAACACGATCCTCAACCTGACGGATCGCATCAGTGCAATGAAGAAGGAGAATTATCCTACTAGCGATGGGCTACTACCGGCGTCGTTCAATTCTTCTAGCGCGTCCCACCCGCACACTAAGGGGAGTAATCCCCCACATTTCCATAAGCTAGAATTTCCAACATATGACGACAACATCCCTTGGGATGGTTGCAACGCTGTGATCAATTTTGTCAGGGACAAAAATGCTAGAGGTAGAGAAGGTATGGCTTGCCTCATATCACCTTGTCGGTATTGCTCAATAATGGTACTTTCGGTTGGAGCGAGACGAAGGTGAGCCCAACTGGAAGAATTTCAAGGAGTGCGTCAACCTTCGCTTCGGCCCATCCATTTGACACAATCCCCTGGGGGAGCTCAAGCAGCTCTCACAGACCGACACCGTGGAGGAGTACCAACAACGCTTCCTCGCGATACTATGTCACGCGGAGCACCTTTAATCGCGTCAACAGGTGCAACTCTTCACACCGAGATTGATAGAGCCCACACGGACGGATGTCGAGTTGCAAAATCCGACAAGCCTCCAGATGGTGATGGCTCTCGCCCGGGCTTACGAACTGGTACTACTCTGGTACCACTCCTAGCCGCCAGACAGCTGGTACCACTCTGGCGAAGCGGAGGAGCTCGGCGGTGCAGCGGTAACCGGTAGCCGCCTGCTGACTCTGCCGACTCCAGCGATAGCAGGGCAATTAGCCCTACTTGCTCCGGTAGGTGCGGTAGGAGGCATTCAGGCACCACGCCTTTGTCGGCGCTGCTTGACACCAGCCAAGATGGCAACTCGCAGGGTAGCTGGCCCGTGCTTTAATCGCGAGAAGTTCACACCAAATCATCGGTGCAAGCACTTGTTTGTATTCTTGGCCCCAAGCAATGATGATGGTGGTGATCTACTACTGGAGAATGAGGATGAGCTCGACATATCCCTGTACGCATTGACTAGCATCCAACCACATGCAGCCCAAACCATGTGCCTTGCGGTGGACGTGGCTGGCAAGGTGCTGCTGGCCTTCGTTAAGTTGGGTTCGTCGCACAACTTCATCAACCATGAGACGACTATGCGTCTCGGCCTCCGTACGTAGGTGCACATGGGGCTACGGGTCATCGTCGCTAATGGGGAGTGGGTGCCTAGCACTAGCATCTGCCATGCTTTGCCAATCAATGTTGTGGTCGAGGTTTTTCAAGTGGACCACTACACGCTTCCACTTGAGAGGTTCGATGTCATCCTTGGAGTATAGTGGCTACACACCCTCGGGCCGGTCTTGTGGGACTTCGACGCTCTCACCATGATGTTCTGTCGCGGCCAGCGCTTGGTGCGCTAGCAAGGGTTGGGCGCACCATCACATGTGGCACAGTCGTGCGCAATCATTTCGTCTGACTTGATGGATGAACTGCTCGCCGAGTTCGATAACATCTTTGCCGAGCCAACCAAAACTACTACCAAAACGCGGGTGTGACCACTGCATCCATCTCCTGATGGACACTCCGACAGTCTCTGTGTGACCATATCGCTACCCCCAGCTACTCAAGGATGAGCTTGAAAAGCAACGTGTCGAAATACAGCGTCAGGGAATCATACAGCCGAGCCATTTGGCATTTTCTTCACTGGTCTTGCTTGTCAAGAAGCGAGATGGTTCATGGCGATTCTACGTCGATTATCGGGCCCTCAATGAGCGCACCATTAAGGACAATTTTCAATCCTCATTGTCGATGAGCTTCTCGATGAGCTCCGTGGTGCGTGCTTCTTCACCAAGCTGGAATTACATTCGAGGTAGTACCAAGTGTGCATGCACCCCTATGATATTGAGAATATGGCGTTCCGTACTCACGAGGGCCTATTCGAGTTCCTAGTGATGCCATTCGGCCTCACCAACGTCCCGACGACATTCCAAGCACTGATGAATGATCTTCTACGATCATTCCTCCGACGCTTTGTGCTTGTCTTTTTTTATGACATTTTGATTTATAGTTCTTCATGGTCTGAACACCTCCGCCATGTACGAGCGACATTTCGCGTGCTGTAGAAGAACATCCTTTTTCTGAAGAAGTTAAACTGTCTATTTGGCAAGACATCCGTGGAATACTTAGGCCATGTCATCTCCACAGATGGCATTTCCATGGACCCTTAGAAGGTGCAGGTGGTCCTGGATTGGCCGCAACCATGGGCTGTCTGGGCCCTTCGTGGCTTCCTCAGCTTAGCAGGCTACTACCGCAAATTCATCAAGGGGTTTGGTATGGTAGCTATGCCCCTCAAGCAGTTGCCCAAGGAGGCATTCTCTTGGTCACCAGCCGTAGTGGCGGCATTCAAGACCTTACAGGTGGCCTTGGTGGAGGCACCTATCCTCCAGCTGCTTGACTACATCGTCGACTTCATCATGGAGTGTGACACGTTCGGCTCAGGCTTTGGAGCCGTCCTGAACCAGGGAGTGGGTGCCATCACCTTCTTCAACAGCATGATAGCACCACGCCATGCAAAATTGGTGGCTTATGAACGCGAATTGATCGGTTTGATGCAAGCTATCCGTCATTGGCGTCCATATCTATGGGGATGCCCATTTGTGGTGCGTACTGATCATTACAGTATCAAGTTTTATTTGACTAGTGGTTCTCCACAATCCCTCAGCACCATTGGGTCAGCAAGCTCCTTAGCTATGACTTTCACGTGGAATTCAAGCCTGGCCGCCTCAACGCGATCGCCGACGCCTTGCTAGGAGGGACGCCGAGGCCGACCGGTCTGACCGTTAGCTCTTGGCCATCTCGGGACCCCTGTTTGGCCTCTTTGAGGCCATCTGCAAGGAGACTGATGGCGATAATGAGCTCGGGCATCTACGCATTCAAGTGCTAGCCAGCCATCTCGGCTTGCAATGGCGCGTCGTCGACGACCTGGTCCAGTACCAAGGCCGGCTATTCTTGCCAGCCTCCTCACCGACGTTGGCTTTGGCCTTGGAGGCGTGCACTCCATTGGCCACGAGGGCGTCCAAAAATGCACCATCACTTCCGGGTGGACTTGCACACACCTAATGTCCACTCGATGGTATTGGACTTTGTTCGTGCTTGTGCAACTTGCCAACGCAACAAGTCCGACCATCTGCATCCGACCGGCCTGCTACAACCGCTACCAGTCCCTTCGCGCATTTGGGATGACATCTCTATGGATTTTATTGAGGGGCTACCGCGTGTGAATAGGAAATTGGTCATCCTCACAATTGTGGACCGATTCTCCAAATACACTCACTTTATTCCATTGGCACACCCATACACGGCAAGATCGGTTTCCATGGTCTTCTTCAAATCAGTGGTTCGATTGAACGGGTTCCCTTACTCTATTGTGAGTGACCGGGATCCATTTTTTACAAGCAATTTTTTGGACGGACCTCTTCAACCTTGTTGGCATACAACTCCATCTTAGCTCGGCTTTTCACCCGTAGTCTGACGGACAAACAGAGGTGGTCAACAAGATTGTGACCATGTACCTTCGTTGTTTTTCCAAAGACCGACCACGACAATGGCTGCACTGGCTACCATGGGCAGAATATTGCTCTAATATGTCGTTCCAGTCATCATTCTGTGACACACCCTTCAAGGTAGTCTATGGTCGAGAGCCACCGACCATGCGCTAGTATACGGAGACCATCGCTCGAGTAGCTACTATTGACAGCATGCTGCATGACCGCGACAATTTCTTGGCTAAGGTGAAGGAACGACTCCTGCAGGCATAGCAACACTACAAACACCACTACAACAAGCATCATCGTGAGTTGTCATTCGAGCCTGGGCAGTGCGTTTGGATACGTCTTCATCACTGTCAGACCGTCTCTCTCGCTGTCCATGCCCACAAGAAACCGGCGCCGCGATTTTATGGTACATACAAGGTGTTGGCCCGGATCGACACGGTGGCTTACTGCTTGGAGTTGCCGCCTTGTGCTCGTATTCATGATGTTTTCCACATCAGCATGCTCAAAACATTCTACGACACACCGTCCACTGCTCCTCCTGCATTACCTGAGCTCCAGGATGGGCGCGTTTATCCGGTTCCTCGGCATGTGGTGCAACGCCGTCTAGCCCATGGTAAGCACGAGGTATTGGTCCAATGGGAGGCCTTATTTGATGCCAACGCCATGAGAGCCATTGGATGACTTCAAGCGTCGCTACCCCTCCTTTCAGCTCGAGGACGAGCTGTTTGCCTAGGGAGGGAGAGATGTGATGGTCGGCATACCATAGAGGCGCCAATCACGCCAGACACATATGGCAGAATAATTGCTTTCCATCCAAACCGGATATGACGCATTAATTACTTTCTATTTAAGATAAGATTGCTTAGATATTTTGTGAGGATAATTATCTTCAAGTTAGGTATGAGTAGATACTATGTTATGTGGAGCTCTCTCTATATAAGGGCTACCATATGAATGAAAGAGTAAGCAAAAATTATCTCTAATTGCCTCCCTTCCACCTCTCTACCTCCTGTGCATGCTTCCTCTCCTCTCTCTGCTATCTCCGTTGCTTTCTCTCCTTCCCTATCTATCTCCACAACGATGCCAGGTCGACGAGGCCCAGGGCTAAAGCCTACCGTTACCCACAATTATTCCCATATATTCACTAGACCGTGATGACCGGGGGCGGCCGGGAGGCTTAGTAAGGCTCGAGCCTCACCTCCCGTGGCACCCCAATCCCCATCCATTCCAGGCTCCAGTAGCTTGTCGCCTACTCATCACCGCCATGTCCTAGCCACACCCCAGCACCACCACCGCTCCTCCGCCTCCGCATCCGCCTCGCCGTCCTCCCTCCCAAATCCAAGCCCAAACCCTCGCCATCGCCCCAAGGAGGAAAACTCCTCGATCACGATCCTCAAGGAGCTGCCCGGCCGCCGCAGCGAGCGATAGACCTCCTCCGGCTCCTCGCCCCGCTCCTGCGCTCCCGTCTTGCTCCACGGCGGTCCGCCACAGGCAAGGCAGCGCGCTCCTCCTCGTGCTGGCACCTCCGTCCGGCCAGCGATCGCCTCACGCCACGCTCGCTCCCTCCCTCCCTCGTGGCTCGTGCTCTCTTCGCCTCCCCAGCTCAACCTACTGTCATCCTCCACCTCCTCTCGCCAGCGCCTCGAGAAGCCCTCAGACTTGTCGCCGTTTGGCATATTGCGGATTACAATTTCCTAGGCATATCATGTTGGAACAATTTCAGGTGATTCTCAGATCTCTCGTCCTAGTACCTTTTTTATAACAAAAAGAAAATCTTGATGGCCTTTTCTTACTGTGTAGTTAAATATATGCTCTAACATTCTTATCAATACTGATAAAACTAGCTAGGTTGACATGGTTTAATCATGTAACTGACCCATTGTTTGATGTGCTCTTGTGTACATTGAAATGCGAGCTCAACTTGTTTCTGTTGTTAGAACCGCCATAAGTCTCGCTACGGTCCCCTTCTCTTGGAGACGGCCTTGAACTTGCTACAAGGTCTCTACCAAAGAAATTCCTGCCTATCCCTTTCGATGTTGCACACCACAAATATTTGTTACATATTATGATTGATTTGCATTCAATAATTACGTAAGCTCATCTATGAAACTTCAATTATTTGTCCCCAAAGATTTTATAATGGCTTATATTGTCTTCTTTTAAACAGCACAAGCCATTCCTTGATGGTATTCAGTCATTCCCTATAGGAAGCCTCGCCATTCATCCTTGTCGATTGACACGAAAGGAAGGCTTACAAGTAAGTCCAAGTGATTTATTCCTTTCCTTTGATGCTTTAGAATGAAATATCACCACAATGATAAAACTTAGCCTTTATGCTTGTTTATTCTGTTTGAAATTAGTATTGACAACATAAAGCACATTATGTTGATGATTTATGACATAACCAATAGACAAAAAGGAAGGGATAACACTTATTTTGGTTCGACATGATGCCTAATTATTCCTATTAACACACTAACACTTAAAGACCATCCACTTTGAGCCCACCCTACATTTTCATTCTGGCTTCGCCACTGGTGACAGCTAACATGTACTATTGTAACATGCAACATCATTATATGAGTTGTTGAACTATTTTTTTCATGCATGAATTAAAATATTGTAAGGATATTATATAGATAACTTAAGAGAACTAATTGTAAGATTTATCTGTAGTGTTGTCTATAGATGATATAGAAAGATGCTATAGACAATAGTTGTCTATATTGCTTTACATTCGAGATAAATTGCACGAGTCAGTTGGAAAAGGGTTTGTAGGAATGTCAATGGCAATCAGAGGGGAGGGGTGAATGATTGCAGTCTACAGCGGGATTTTTTTCAACAATCTACCGTCTCTTGATTTTTTTTACCTGTCACACAACAGCAAGCATAAAAAAAACAGCAAAGCAAAGAAAATAATTTGCTACTGTAGCTAGCTAAAAAGAGAGCAAAAAACTAAGATGCACTTTCTTTTACTAGCAGCCGAGAGCCATGCAAACTCTAATCAATCAATTAGTATAGTGTATGTGTATGTATGCATGCTGTGAGAGATTAACGTGACGTGGCTCTGATGGTTCCCGAATGCATGCATTTGCCCATTGCTTTTACGCACGAGGAATGAAGCAATAAGCCAGCCTTTTGACTTGTGTCGTGTGGCAGAGAAACATTAACGCTACCTGCCTTTGGTTCCAGTCGCACGCAAGTGCCAAGGACCGGAGCGACAAGTGCCAAGGACCGGAGCGACATTGCTTTCGGCTGTTGTTCGTTGCGCATGGATCGAGGCAAGGCACCGGCCGATGCTTCTTCTCTTTGCTCGGTGATCGAGGCACTGCGACACACGTTGACGATACGAAGCACTGGACGCGAACATGATGCGCAACACCGTGGGAGACAAGACTTTGACAATGAAACGATAAGGCGCTGCGCAACAGACAAACAAGGCAAAGCAAATGAGCCGCTGATGATGGAAACTCGTCGTCGCCGATTTTTTTGATTAGATCTAAACTTTTATTTCTGAATTATGGTGGCTACAAAGTGCTTTCTTGGTCCCTCTAAAGTTTTTAGGGTTAGCCTCTAATCTCATCTTTATTTATAGTGTAGGACTCAAAATCTAAGCTTATCTTAAGCCCACGAGTTCTAATCCAATTCTAACAAATAAGGGACTCGAAACCCTTTCTAACACAGATTTTTCCAAAATTCCAATTTTTTCAACTTATCACGTCTCGAAGTCTTCAGAACCGCACCTCCTATATCTTCTCCACGCATCATTCATCTTTGATCTCCATGTGCTCCAGCATGAGCCCGACCACCTCATGACATCCTCGACCGCCTGGACCTCAGATTTCCTCCTCCTAGTCCCGGTCTTCCTCGTCACCGACTATGATCGTCTCTACGTCCAACCTGCACATGTAAAGACCAAAAACATTTTCTCAACACAAGTTCTCTCCAACTTGATCAATATCAGTCCACACACACGTAACACACCACAAGTAATATCACAACCAATGTTGTCAATTATTCATCATCTACATTGTCAATTATTAATCACTAAAATATTCTAGACCTAGCCACATGGTCTAACAGGGTTGCAAAAACCACACCGAAGCAATCACTGCAAAATAAGCAAGCAACGAGGGAACGAAGTGAACAAACACCACATGCTTGCATAGCTCTTGCCTCTTTGATTAAGATTCTCTCTAAAGAATATACCCCATTACCGGAAAATTATTCGGTGGTTAGCCAATTGAGTTGCTTGATTGAGTTGATTCCGATGAACCAACGTGTAGACGCATAGACAATAACGAGAAGAAAGCGAAGAATAAACAAGAACGATTCACATATACCCCCGAGACTGCCGAGAAATCAATTCAACATCTTACCAGTTACCGCTGTTCGTGTTGCATATCCATAACTGAATATGCTTTCGCCTTAGGCGTCAGGTGCACTTGGCACAGCAATCAAACATCTGGGTAACTCTGGTTGGTGGGGAAAGGTACCTGAACTGACATGCACGCTTAAGAACAAAGAGCGAATTTAGAGTCAAACTCATCTATAGTACCACATCAACCTACAGTCAGCTTAGTACAATTTGTGGATCTGCAAAAGTCACAGCCATACCGCTGCAAGATAAAAAGAAAAGCAAAATTATACTCATAAAGTCATATCTGATAGCAAACCAAACAATTGCCGTTGCAGAAAGGTTAGTACCATACTGCTTCATTACTCTTGTTACACTAAGTGAGAACTGAGAAGTGTTCACAATGCATTCCTTTCGTGTGCTCACTGTACTTTGTCAATGAAATATAATCTTTTTTTTAAAAAAAAAGACTAGATGTTCAGCCCTTTCCACAAGGAAAGATCTTTCTGGTAAATACCAACTTGTATGCTTGTATAAGTTATCAGGGAAAGAAGAAACGTTGATACCAAACAATTGTAAGTTTGTAACTCCGTAGCACAACAGGATCATAGAAAAAGGAACTGTTTTCCAGTAATGTAGCAGCTACATCAGCAAGGGATAGCCAGATAGGTATTGATTTTCTTGCAAAAGTTCCACCACACTTTTTCCACTTTGTTGGTATGCTGCCAAAAGTTCTACTTACATACACATAAAACCCCAGAGAATACCAAAAGCCTACAGATATATGATCATGCCAAATCTTTCAATGTACATCAAGAAAATTCTCTTTAAAAAATTCTCCTCAAGAAAATTATAGCTACAAAAAGCAATCAGCTGGCACTGCATTTTGTGTTGCATGTAGCACATACACACTTGTCGTTGGATTTCAATGTCATGCCATAACACACACGTCACTTCTATGAACATACCATTTTCAATTACAAGCATTAGTACATCAATATTATGCTTTTGTCAAGAAAAATGAGGGCGGAGACTAGCAAAATGGGATATAGAGCACTGTATACAATTGGCTCATCACATTAGGAAGGAAAAGGAGAGGACGGTAGAGATTTATCATCCATGAAATATATCGCAAGAGAGATTTTTTTCTTTTACCTCCCTTTTGCCTGGCCTCTCTTCTCGCTTTCTTTTATTCTTTCTCTTCTCTCTCTCTCTCTCTCTCTCTCTCTCTCTCTCTCTCTCTTTTTTGGGGGGTGGGGGTCTAAGAGCATATATGTTTGCTATACTTCTCACAAGGAAAAAGGACAGAAATCCAGTCATCTGTCAGACCATTTACACAGTCAAGACAGTCAGGCTTTGGGCGCTTATGCAGAACCAGGAGGATGGCAGAGAGGCACTGTGTTGGTTGGGGAGCCAAGCTGCTAGAGCAAATGGCTACCGAAGTGTTCCATGCTCGACAAGGATGGCACCCAATTGTTAGAACTTCGAAGGATTCAAGAAGAAGCTCTACTGTGATCTGTGATGGAGTCCGGTTAGCTAGAAGTTTTGGCTATCTCTACAATTTGGGAGGTCATGTCTGTCAAGTTAGAAGTGTTGTTGGACTCTGTTTTTCATACCTTTTGGCTTTACTTTGATCTAATTGTGTAGTCGCAGTGTGGCACATCAGGCAAAGCAAACGAGAAGCATGAAAAAGGTAGGGTAGTTTTACTTTTTTTTTCTAATGGACAATGTGTAGTGGTTTCTAATAATAGAAATTGGCGGGGTTCCCGTCTAAAAAAAAAGAGAGCATTACACAGTCAACTTCTCTTTTTGTCACTTGTCAGCAGTTCATTTTCCATTATCAAATATTCATGGACCACTAAGTGAACTAGGAAAAAAACATGCCTTTCAAAAGGAGGGGATTTCAACTTTTTGCCACTTTTAAGATTGGCCAATTAACTCTGTCACTTACATGTGGGCCCACCTGAGTCAGTGAAAACGGGCCAGGGTGGCAAATCTGTTGCCACTCTACTCATAAGAGTGGCAAATGATTAAATTTTCCTCAAAAGGATGGCATGCATAAGTGGTATGTTCAAGGAACAAATGATCACATACATGGTTATTAAGACGGTGCGGCAAGGCGCCTGCGACTCACCACCTTTATATAACAATATGACGACACCATACACACATCTTAACCTAGTTTAGTAGCAAATTAAATCGATAATGTAGTAGAACATACATAAACCATATCACCAAGTCATAGCAGTAGCACCATATCAGTAGCACCAAGCATACACATCATAACAAAGAAATGCATACAACCTCAGTAGCACCAACACCAAGCATATCAGTATATAGCAGTAGCCACTCATTGGAGAGGAGAGGGGCACTCAGCGACCAGAGGAGACCAAAGAGGAGGCGCGGAGGAGGCGGCAGACCGGAGGAGGTGGCGGAGGAGAGGAGACTGGAGATGAGGCGGACATTGGTATAAAATGCTCAGGGCTCAATTCTTTTAGCCTTATGCTTAGGCTTTGGCTTTCATTTCTACACTAACTCGTCGTTAAACGGTGTGTGTTTTCAAGGCGAAGTCTACAGGTAAATTGTAGTACAAACTGTACCAAGTTCAGCTGTACTGTCCAAAATAACATGCGACTATTTCCCTCTACGTATTGCCTCTCACAAACAGACCAAAATTCAAAAACCACAGCTATAAGCCTCAGCCCAAACAAACCCACCTCAGGATTGAGGATTCAATGCGGACATCCTAAAACCCATATTTTCTCTTTTTTTCTTTTCCTCACTTTTTTTCTCTTTTCCCCTCTTTCTTTTTTTTCTTCTCTCGGCTGACCGGCCTTCTTCTTTTGCCTCATCCTCTTCTTTTATTCCCCCACCTAGTCTCTCTCCCTCATCCGACCGAACGACCTTACCTTCCGTTCGCCTCCTCCCCTCCGGCTCCTCACTCGGCATTCCCCTTAGATCCGGCCGCCTCCTCTCCCTCTTTCTTCGATCTGCTCCCCCCGATCCATATCTGGGGGTGGCCGTTCCTTGCGTTGCCGGCCGTCGGTCCTCCGCTGCTTCCCCTACCTGCCGTCGCCCCTTGGCTACTGGACATGGTCGCTTTAACCCCCGCCCGCCCCCACGCGGTCTTCCCTCCCTCCCGATCCACACGCCGCCTCGGCGCCTTGGGTGCGCCGGTCAGGAGGTCGCCGCCGGCTCGGGATCCACCACCAACTGCCTCTCCGCCGGTTTCCCCTATGCGCTGTTGGACTACGGTTTGCCACCAATGACCTCGCCACCATAGCTCCATGTCGTCCGCGTGCTGAAGCACGGCGATATTGTGACGCCATATCGTCAATATAGCGACAGCTTAACAACCATGATCACATACTTAAAGCACTCACCATTGCAACATTCAAATAACATGAAAATTTTCAATTTACTAATTGCATAAATAATAATAATAATTACTGATCATATGGAAGAATCATTAATGTAATTTAGTAGTTTGCCAACCAATGGTTTTACTTCTAAACACCTGAAAAGAGCTGTGAGGTAGAGAGACTCAAGATTGATATTCAATGTTGTAACAGCGTCAATTTACAAAATCATGTGGTACAAGAGAGTAACATAAGTCTTTCTACATCTAATCCACAAACCTTAACCCTCCAGATGATTATTAACAACAAAAAGGACAACAAAAGCACATGCAACGCATGGAATGAAATACCATGGATTACTTTTCTATCTATCCAACATTACTGAATGAATAATACCATATGGACATGTTACTTGAGAAAATTATATAATAGTGGTGTGACAATTGAACAAGTTCGCTTACAGAGGAAAAGCCATGGAGGCGATTGACAGCTTCAAACAAGACCCCAAAATGATTTCACATGTTATCTCCGTTTTAAGATTGATCATGACCAATACCAACTATACCCTCAAGTATCAGAAGAGTAAAGCCAGAGCTCCAACTGCCAGCATTGGCTTCCCCGGAAGAATCAAAGAATACATAGTAAAACTTCAGCCATGCGATCTCCTCCTGTTATGTGGGGAAGGAGGAGCCCCTTCAAAGAAATCAGACACAGCTATCTCAAGGTCCTCAGCTGAGTACTTGATGTACAACTCTGGATGCTTCCCATTCTCTATATGATGTCGGAACCTGCCAAGGAATGACCGGTATGCCGGCAGCAACTTCTCTACTATCGAGATCCTTAGCTCCTCCCTCAGCTGTGTGTCCGGCACACACCACCCAGATTGCACCCTATGCGCCTCCTCAAACGCAGCATTGAAGGACCTGAACCGCTCCCGCAGAGCTGACTTGGATATCCCTGATGAAAAGCCACCACTTACATGGAGCCCCTCATCTCGCAAACAATTCAAGATCTTCAACCATGCTGTCCGCTGGTAGTTTGTGGCCGCCATTGTGAACTTGCCCGTGAGCCGCTTCAGGTAATCATCACCAATCATGCTCCAGAGGTCTGGCGAGTCCTTCACCTTGTGCACAATATAGTGCACATTGTTCATCAAGAACAAATGTGAGAGAGCTGTGTCCTTGTAAAGTGACGCCTTGCCCTCGAGGTTGTGTTCAAGAACAACAATGATCCAGACAATATGAGCGGCGAGTGGCGAGTGGTTCTCAGGCTCGGGGAGCTCGAGATCGGCCAGGGACGGCGCAAGCTCATTGCCCTCAGCGGCAAGCCGCGCACTAGCCGACGGGCGCGACACGATCAGCTCGGAGAGCGTGGCCTTGTAGTTGGAAATGAGGCTGCTATAATTCATCACGTACCGAGTGAGCGGGTGGATGGTGCCGCCAGGCACCGCAGTCTTGGGCGGATCACGGAGCACGGCGTTCTCGAACTCCGACAGTATCCCGCGCACGGCGTCAGCGAGTCGCGACCGGATCTCGGCGGCCTGCACGTATATCGATTCGGCAGCCTTGGAGGCGGCGAAGATGTCGGAGACGTCGGGGAGGAGGTCGGAGAGCGCGTCGTGAAGGTCGATGATCTTGAAGAGCTTCTCCGGGGAGCGGCGGCCGATGCTGATGGCCTCGGCGAAGCCGAACAGCTGCAGCGCGGCGCCCTTTACGGCCTCGGCGAAGGGGGTGTCGTGCGTGGCTGGGGCGGCGGCGCCTACGGTGATGTTGGAGATGGGAAGGTCGTGGAAGATGAGGAAGCAGAGGCGGCGCTCGCTGGCGAAGACCCCGCGGACGGCGGCGCGAGCGGCGCGGATCCATCGGCGGATCTTGGCCTCGAGAGAGTCCCACTCGAGGCGCTGGACGTCGCCGATGCTGAGCCGCTCGACGCCGAGCCGGCGGAGGGAGGCGTCGACAGCCGGCTTGCGTACGGAGGCGTACACCTGGGCGCACTCGCGGCCGTACCCGGCCGCAGCCATGCGGGACGCGATGGCACGAAGGTCGGCGACGGCATCGTCGGGGAGGAGGTCGATCTCGCGGATGCTCCGGAGCGAGCGGTAGCTGCTCCGCCGGCCGACGGAGGAGGACACCGAGTCGTCCTCGTCCACGACGAGCAGGTCGACATCCGACGCGGAGTTGGAGCGGTCGCTGGAGATGGAGAGGGAGCCGAGGTCAGCGAGCGCCTCGATCTCAAGGTCGAGGGTGCGGGACGACAGCACGTGGCGGAACTCGTCCTCGAGCCGCGCCATTGCGACCTGCACGGCGCCGGATCCGCCCCCCGCCGCCGAGGACCCGGACGAGAGCCGCCGTGGGCTCCCGACCGCGGCGGGGACGGCGGCGCGAGGCGGCGGAGGTCGTCCACCGCGCGGAGGAACCGCTCCGCCTCGGCCCGATCCCCCGCGCCGTCAAACAGCATCGGCTCGTCCGCCGCCGAGACCGAGGACGAGCCCCACCGCATCACCACCCGCTCCGCCGCCTCCAGCTCCGCCGATCCATCCATGGCCGGGGTTGACTCCTCGTGTCCTCCCCCTGGCTCCCAAGCTGGCCTTTGTTACAGCCGCGGCGGCGCGAATCCAGGGAGCCGCACGTGTGGGTGAGAGCGCGCGCGCGTGGGTCTGCGCGATGGCGCACGGGGCGGGGGGAGTGACAGAAGTACACGTAGTCGGGGAGGCGAGGCGAACAGCGAGCTGGCTCCGCTCTGTGTTACGCCCTGTCGCGTAAGGCAGGCAGGCTCGCCTCGCGCGCTGTCAATGCCTGCGCCCTTTGTATTGTAAAAACTTCTTTTTGGCTAATCTTTCCGGACCTTTCTTTCAGCTTTTTTACGTTAGCTAGTTTTTCTATAATAATTAGTTTTTAATTAAGTATCTTTTAACACTATTAACCACTTTATCTATATCAATCAAAATCACTCGTAAGTTTTTCTCACCTGCACTCTCTCTTACAAATAGCAAAACATCACAAGTCGCAATCAAAAATCACCGGCTGCAGTCTAAAAGAACATGCCTTTTGTTTGGACTTGCGAGGTATAGGACCAAAGATGACAATAAAGGGGTGAATAGTGCCTTAAAATTTTTCCCGTAGTATTCACTTATCTTTTGCTGCGATAGCTATAAAGTTATGAAGATTCGGATATAAACTCTACTCATAATCTGGAGAAACTCAGAGCTGAGCCACTGTACAAAATTTGCAGGTGCGGTACTACCGCTGTTGTTTCTACAGTACAACCGCAACCGGTCGGAAGACAACGTGGTCCAAAAATGACTCATGTGGTCAGCGATCAGCGAACGGTCAAAAACCAACGCGGTTGAGTTACAACTCGAGTAGTCGACAATCAGAGAGTGCTTGAAATCAGCATGGTCGAAATCAACGTGGTCGAAATTCGACTCAAGTGGTCGATGACCATAGAGTGGTCGAAAACCAACGTAGTCGAAAGCCAATGTGGTCAAAATGCGACTCGAGAGGTCAACGACCAGAGAGTAGTCAAAAACCAGCGAGCGGTCAAAGGACCAACGTGGACGAGGACCATCGAGTGGTTGAATCCTTCGTGGTCGATCACCAGTGAGTGGCCGAGAGACCAGCATGGTCAAAGGTCAATGAGTAATTAAAAACCAACGCGATCGAAGACCGATGTGATTGTAACCTACATGGTCGAAGATCAACGAGTGGTCGAAAAGCCAATGTGGTCGAAGGTCAATGAATAGTCGAAAACCAGCGCGGTCCAAGATCTGAGTACAAACCCAAGTATTTTAGGCAGGTTGAAATCCAACCGGTGAGAACAACTACTAGTGAGTGGTCGAACCAAGTCGAAATACGACCGCCAGAGAGGGCGACGACCAGTGAATGGTCAAAAACCAAAGTAATCAAAACCAGGACTACGGTACTACCGCTACAAGGCTTGCGATACTACCGTTTCCAACAGAAGAACATGGTTTTTCGAAGACCACGAGAACCAAAACCGACATAACTTTTGATCAACTAAACCAAAAGCCGTGAAACTTTGTACACATATTTCTTACGGTCTCAGGAAACTATTCCATTCCTGGATCGAAAAATCCATGATAAATTTGAGACCTTTTGCAATTTAAAGCAGCGCACACCAACTGAGAACTAAAAACCAAATCGACGATCAGATCTTGCTCGTGGGTAGAATATAGCCAAGATGGTTTTGGGGACGTTCCCACATGTCACAACAAATAAGATCATCGAAGGAATTAACCCAAAAACTCTCGGATGAAGAAACCACCCGATTAGGCCAAGAACAAACAAAAACATGATTTCTTGAAAATCATGCTATTTAAGTGGCTAGATGATTAGAGATCAATTTCAAGAGGTTATCTCCATCTCGTCCATATCCTTGGCATAGCAAGATCAAGAGAGGGGCAAAAGAGAGATCAAACCAACCGAAACGTAAGCAACTCCATCAATAGGAAGAGATCAAGAAGGGTCAAGAGACAAGAGAGGCAACATCCAACTCAAACCGAACAAACTCAATCGGACAAAAGATACAATGGCCCAAACATCTTGTAGATCAAACATTGATGTATTGCTTACCAACAGATGATTCGTTTCAGAGGCCACTCCACTCGGCCGTGGCGGCAACGATAAGGGACGTGGCCTAGAGCACATACACACACACTCTCTAACCAATCTCCCATGAGAGGGAGGATGAGCTAGCCACCAAAAGGTTTAGCCAACCTTCTTAAACCCTAACTCTCAACCTGAATCAAAACATAATGGACACCCATTAGGCCAAACTGGGGATAACCCGTTAACCCTACCTAACACTGGGTTTTACCCTCTCATGCACGTTTCTCAAAAGTGGCTTACAATTATTAACCCATTAGTGAATCAACACTTGATCCACTTCACATTTTCAGCACATACAAGACCTAAACCACTTAGGCCAATGCCGCTGTTTCACACACTGTCACATTTTCGGTATTTGGGCAATTTACCAAAATGCCACTCTACCACTTTCCACGAAGCATCACCCATGCTTTGACATTTTCTACGTGGCCCTAATGACTTGTCGCCAAGCCTCTCATGCATCTGGATCCCACCGAACTATCTTCGCTTACAAACGGCCCAAGTCACTTGGCATACCAGATACCTCTTCTCGCACATGACAGCACCCGGCTTCCTTGACCGTCTGGACCTCGACTCCTCCCTGAGCCTAGTCCCGGTCCATCTTGACGTTGCCCATCACGTCCATCGCTGGTAGCTCCCTCTTTGGTTTCTCGTCGTCCCGGGTTAGAACCACCCCACAAGGCTTAGTCATCTTTGGGGTCTCCTTGACCGTTTTGGACCTCAGCACCACCCTATGCCTAGTCCCGATCCTTCTACGCCGCACCATGATCTAGCTCCGAAGTCCTACAACCAACACCAATAAGCAAACTATGACATAGCACCATATGATACACAAAGATATCAATTTGCGCAATTAATCCATACAATGCACCATGCAAAAAGTATGCAACCAAAGTACTGATCCTAAGCTTAGGACTAGGCAATAAACCTATGTGCACACAAGCAACAACACCCAGGTCAAACCATGACCCAAATTCTATGCATTCTAGAAAACAACCTCAGACCACCGAGAGAAGCCAGTCTGACTGACAAGCATAGGCTGATCATATTGCTGGATGGTCTGACACGAATACTCGAGACACTCAGAGATCAAAAGACTTGAAGTACTCGAAGCTACGAGTACCGACCAAGAAGCTTACGACCATCACAATAGATCGCTACGACCACCACAATAGATCGCTATGACTATCGATCGCAAAGGTTATAACTACTTATCGTAAAGACTTATGACTGCCAAACATGACCAGGCAGTAAGCTATGACCAACGACTAGCCAGAGAAGCTATGGCCATCGAGTACCAAGATCTCTTGACTACTGAGTACCTTCGGACTAGCACTTCGGACTACTTAGCAAAAGGCCGTTCGAACCGCCTGACTACAAAGTCGTAAACTTCAAATACTCCAGTACTCGCAGTCCACGAAGTCGTCAAACAGAAGCTATCTTTTGCAAAACCCTCAGAAACCAAACTCAAACTCTACAAAAACTCTAATCCAAAAGTCAATTACTCATCACAACCATGGGGTGACCTCCACATGGTCTCACAATCTCCCACTTCATGAGTATATTGACAAACACTGAAAAGACATGAAGATGGGTTTGTTTTTGAAAAGAAAAGCAAGAAGTTGCAAAAACTACACATGGTCCAATAGACAAAGAGAAGGAGCTCATAACCATGTTGGCAAAATGTGAAAATAGAGCAAACAACAGAAAAGAACAAGTTTTCTACAAAAGCTCCAAATCACACCTAAAACCTTACTGTTGTGGGGATGGCCCCCTATCATATCCGTTTGGCTTGTTGAGCTGAAAGGTTCAGTGGGGGACATAAAAAAACGTGAACACTCTTGTAATAGTACCCTAGGATGGGTGTGTGATTGTAATAAGACCTTATGGTCATGTATAAATATCTCCCTAGAGGGAACAGGGAAAATGATATAGATTCATTCTCATACTCTCCTAGTCCCCTCATATACTATTTGATCTGTAACCACAATAGTTGGTGCAGTCCGTGGGGACGACGAGAAAGCTGAGAGTTCAGGACCATGGCTCCTAAGAAAACGACGGCAACAACCAAGCGGAAGAGAAGCGCGTTGGTGCGGGGGCTAGCGAGTGAGGGCCCATCGAGCGAGGGCTCGTTTCCCTCGTGGCAGCGGCGTTCAGCCGTTCTAGGGGTAAACGGGCGTGGGCAGCTTAGGTGCTAGTGTGACCAGGACCATCGGCCATGACACAACCCGAGCGGGTGTGACCGTCGAATTGGGCACTGGCGGTGGCGTAACCGTCGACCCAGGCATCCGCGTCGGCACAACTGTCGACTCTGGCACTCACGTCGACGTGACCGTCGACCTAGGTGCCCACATCAGCACGGCCATCGAATCTGGCACTCGTGTCAACGCGATCGTTGGCCTAGGCCCCCATGTGGAAATGTCCGTCGACTTCCTCGACACTAGCCCCACCTCTAGTGATCCTCCGCGCTGCGTGACTACTATTGGTTACGGAGCCCAAGCCGCTGTCGCCAACAACCTCGCGACTGGCACCCTTGCGTCAGTGGGTCCCGCTGGGCGTATGGTGGAGGATAGTCTTATGGCAATCCTTGGCACGTTACAGCACGAGTTGACCGATCTTAGGAATGCCATGCGAGAGATGCAAGAGGATCGAAGTCAGCAAATGCCTACGACAACAGCAATGGAGGTCGCAGCTGAGCGGGCGGATAGCCATGAGGCCCTTGTCTTTAGGCCCCGGTGCATAGACCCGGAGTCTCTACTCTTTGCCGGCTTGTAGCAGTCCCAGTGGCCAGAAGATTTCAGGTTCCCCACCGTCGAATCGTAAAAGGGTGATACGGACCCTCGGGAGTTCGTGCGTGTGTATGAAACAACCATTGAGGCAGCCGGTGGAGATGGCTCCACAAAAGCGAAGGGTCTGCTGCTGGTCCTCCAAGGGATAGCGCTTTCCTAGTTCTTCACCATTGCACCAAACTACATATACGCGTGGGAGCAGATTCGGGATCGCATGTACAACAATTTCCAGGGCAACTATGTCGAGTGGGAGCAGATTCGCCATCAAGCAAAAGCCCTCAGAGAGGCTCGAGACTATTTCAAGCGCTCATCATAGTCTGTTGCCGGGTAAAGGACGTAAATGAGACGACCATTATCAATGCAGCAGTGCGAGGTCTTCGCCCGGGGCCGTTAGCTGAGTATAACGCACACAAGCCAATTAAAACGGTCACCAAACTCTTCGACAAGTACGCGAGGGCCGAAGAGGATGCACAGTGGCACCGAGGCAACATCTCCAAATCCAAGCAAGCGCCTGACTCCTCGAAGGAGGGGTCTAGTCGGAAGCAGCGAAAGAACCAACGGCCCAAGTACATCTTGATATAGACGGCGGGGCAACGATGGCGGGAACAACGACAACAGCACCCCCACCAACAGAGGACGGGTCACAGAGGCCGAGGTCGCAAAAAGAGGCCGTGGCGGCAACGATAAGGGACGTGGCCTAGAGCACATACACACACACTCTCTAAGCTATCTCCCATGGGAGGGAGGAGGAGCTAGCTACCAAAAGGCTTAGCCAGCCTTCTTAAACCCTAGATCTTGCCTCCCCTCCCCTTTTATAGGCTCACAATTTGAGTCAAAACCTAATGGATCCACCCGTTAGGACAAACCGAGGATAACATATTAACCCCACCTAACACCATGTTTTACCCTCTCACACACGCTTCTCAAAGTGGCTTACAACCATTAACCCATTAGTGAATCAACACTTGATCCACTTCATATTTTCAACACATACAAACCTAAACCACTTAGGACAATGCCGCGGTTTCATACACCGCCACTTTTTCGGTATTTGGGCAATTTACCAAAATGCTCCTCTACCACCTTCCACTAAGCATCACCTATTCTTGACATCTTCCACGTGGCCCCAATGACTTGACGCCAAACCTCTCACGTGTTCGGATCCCACCGAACCGTCTTCGCTTGCAAATGGCTCAAGTCACTTGGCGCACCAGATGCCTCTTCTCGCACATGATGGCACCCGACTTCTTTGACCGTCTGGACCTCGACTCCTCCCTGAGCCTAATC
This sequence comes from Bonia amplexicaulis, assembly GCA_036346245.1. Lineage (NCBI taxonomy): Eukaryota > Viridiplantae > Streptophyta > Magnoliopsida > Poales > Poaceae > Bonia > Bonia amplexicaulis. Next base: position 3,877,828 of record CM070757.1, read on the forward strand.
CCAGTCCACCTTGACGTTGCCCATCATGTCCATCACTGGTAGCACCCGCTTCGGTTCCTCGTCGTCTCGGCTTACAACCACCCCGCAAGGCTCAGTTTTCTTTGGCGTCTCCGTGACCGTTCTGGACCTCAACACCACCTGTGCCTAGTCCCGGTCCTCCTATGCCGCACCATGACCTAGCTCCGAAGTCCTACAACCAACACCAACAAGCAAACTATCGCGTAGCACCGCACGATACACAAAGATATCAATTTGCGCAATTAATCCATATAATGCACCATGTAAAAAGTATGCAACTAAAATACTGATTCTAAACTTAGGACAGACAATAAATCCATGTGCACACAAGCAACAACACACATGTCAAACTATGACCCAAATTCCATGCATTCCAGAAAATAACCTCAGACCACCGAGAGAAGCCAGTCTGACCGTCAAGCACATGCCGGTCAGACAGCTGACTGGTCTGATACGAATACTCATGACACTCAGAGATCACAAAACTTGAAGTACTCGAAGCTTACGAGTACCGACCAAGAAGCCTACAACCATCACAACAGATCGCTACGACCACCACAACTGATCGCTACGACCATCGATCACAAAGACTACGACCACCGATCGCAAACGCTTACGACTACCGATCGCAAAGACTTATGACTACCGAACACGACCAGGCAGTAAGCTACGACCAACGACCAGCCAGAGAAGTTACGACCATCGAGTACCGAGACCTCTCGACTACTGAGTACCTTCGGACTAGCTCTTCGGACTACTTAGCAAAAGGCTGTTTGGACCGCCTGACTACAAAGTCGTAAACTTCGAATACTCCAGTACTCGCAGTCTAGGAACTCGTAAACCACGAAGTCGTTAGACAAAAGCAATCTTTTACAAAATCCTCAAAAACCAAACTCAAACTCTATAAAAACTCTAATACAAAAGTTAATTAATCATCACAATCATAAAGTAACTTCCGCATGGTCTCACACGAGTACTAGGGAGCAAGATTGCAACTACAAGAGCCAAACTATTTTTACTCTTGGGTGAAATTTATAAAATGTATTGCTTGTTCTTTTTTAGCTTTTCAATCGATTTTTGATTTCGGTTTTTTAATAATTACTGTTCACTAGATTAATAGGCTGCAGGAAAGAAAAACCGCCCTCAGTGCCTTTTTCGTGCCGTGTATGTCTGATTGTGGGGTACAGAAGTGCCGTCCCAAAATGTCAGTGGCACGAGGAGGGGAACTGCAGGAGCGTTCGGGCAGAGAGAAGTTGGGAGTGTTCATGGTAAAGTTATCATTCCCTACCGGTACCGGATGGAATGGTCGAACGTGCCACCTGACCAGGCGTGTCTGTCACCATGTGAAAACGCACTTAAATGTTACAAATGCGTGAAAATCGGGTGTGAAACTTTGAAAAAATTCTTAAAAGATGTTTTCTAGTCCAACATTTAGCCATTTTCACTGGATATACACCCATGTGCATACACACACATACTCTAGTCCAAAACACACATTCGTCCTTTTTCCTACTGTTTTCTCAGGTCGAAGTTTCAATACTATGTTTTGTATTCTCTCGCCTTTCCTTTGTATTGAGTTGCATATAACAATCAATTTATCCAAAGTTTAAGATAATAAAAAAAGATAACTAATTCACTTATATTTTAACACTTGGCAAGCATGGATATATACTCTAGATCGGAACTTAAACGGCGCAAATACAATGACCCTTGCGCACACAATTTTTAATCAAATAAACTTCTCTCACTGTTTACATGATGTTTTACCAGATTTATAGCACTGCCTTTGCGAGGTGCAGCGACGTGTTCCGTGGATCTCACAAGTCATGCCAATTGCCACCTGGCGGGGGGTGATGAACTGATGTGGTTTGGCCGTCCAAGACAGGTTAACACCATAGTTTATTGCCATGACAGTGAGATCGGCCTACATCTGGGCTGTCTTACGCTGGTGGCTCCAGCGAGCATGACGGGGCAGAGCCACTACTGCTCGTGCACAGAAGAACCTAGGCAGAGAGATATGATATAATTAATACAATTGGGAGGGGATTAGTGTAATACTAGTAGTAAAGATAACTTATATTTCAGCTCACCAACTATTATAAATTTACAATCAAGGTTAGATAACTATAGATCAGTCTTACATTTTCATCTAGATTCTCAGCTTTACAAAAAAAATGGCCAGAAGATAGACAGTAGGACACCTCTGCCTATTGCATCTGTCAGCTGTTCAAAGAGGTGTGGCAAGCTGCATGCTTGCCATGGCCTGCATGTCTGCCACCTCTGCCTTGCAGCCTGCAGAAACTTCGCAAGCCTCCCTTCTTAAGTCAGGCATCAAAAAGCTAAACCACCCTATTTCCTGCTCATTTCCCTTCTCTACCAAAGCAAAAGCCATAACCAAGTCAAGCAAAAGGCAGCCAAACCGCACATACACAATGAGGAAGAGAGTGATTGCAGGTAGGGAGCTCGAGAAGTAGGGGGACGACGGCGGAGCAAGCACGACGGTCATAAAGGCTTAGGTCATCCATGACCGCCGGGAACCCCGAACCTCACCATCGCCACGACCTTCATCAACGACCACATACTAGCCTGACACCCAGGTCGGTCCCCTTACCATACCTTTAGCTTGTTCATGGCACAACGCACATAGCTCAGAGGGTAGAAAGTTGGTGAATGGAGGGGATGTACCTTAGATAAGCCGAGGTAGACCATGGCGACGAGGAAGGAAAGAGTGGCTAGAGGTGGAGAAGGCGTTGGGCTCCCGACCGGCTAGCCGGGCCGTGAGTCAAGGGGCGGAGGAGTGGCGCAGAGGCAGGTTGGGGGAGGCCGAGCCACACCATCGGCAACCGGGGCAAGGGCGGAGCGCCGGTAGAGACAAGCCGTTGTCGATGGTGGCCTGGGGGCCGAGGCGGGACACCAGGGGAGTGATAGGCCGACGTGACGTCGGGCTCCTGGTCAACGGTGAGTCGTGGCTGGTGAACCCGTGGAAGAGCGGCGTCGCAAGAGGGCCGAGCCAAAGAAGGGGCTGTGGGAGCCGACCATAGTCGGCGCCAAGGGGGGAAACCCCATGGCGGCGCCGAGTGGCAAGGGAAGCCGGGCGACGGTGCTGGAGGGCCCAGACCAAGGGCGGTGGCGTGTCTGGATCGGTAGACCCGAGCAGCCAAGGCGGAGGTGGAGCCGGAGGCCGAGGGGAGAACCCATCGACGGCACATGGTGACGGGTGACCTACGGCGCGGGTCAATCGTGGGCCGAGCTCGTGTGCCCATGGCCCGAGACGGTGAGACCACCGGAGTGAAGCAAGGGAGGCGGAGAGTCGCGGGAGGTGAGGAGGCGGGCGGTGGAGGAGCCATTGGCGGCGAGCTTTGGGCCGTGACACCGAGCACAGTTGCTTGCCTATCGCTCGGAAGTCGCCGGCGGTTCGGCCAAGAGAGATGAGGAGAGGAGTGAGGCCGATTCGGCCGAACCGGATAAAGGAAAGAAAAAAAGAAAAGAGAAAGAGAGAGAAAGAAGAAGAGAGAAGAAAAGGAAGAAAAAAAAGAAAGAAAAGAAAAGAAAAGAGGAGAAAAAGAAAGGAAAAAAAATGAGGGTTTGGTACCTGCGTGACGTGTCCTTGACCCTGGGCGTTTTTATGCCAAGATCGGGTTATGCGCGTAGAGTTGTCGTCACTTGCTTAAGCACTAATTTCGATATGATGTGTTGTGTTGGGTTAACGTTTGTACAGGTGGAGGTCTTGGGTCGGAGCCGTCCACGCATCGTCCCCGAGACTAACCAGGCAAGTGCATGATAAAGCGGTAAATTTGGGTAGTGATTACTATTAGATGAATGATGGTGCATTGCTTACCATGTTATGTCAAGTTATATTTCTGGATGCATGATGAGGAATGATGAATGATGTTTGTTGAAATATGACATGTTGGTATACATAAATGAAAAACTTGCATTGCATGCATGTCATGAAAAGAGATAGTGTTGCGGTATCATTGGTCCACTTTGTGTGGACGCTCCATGGGAGTGAGGATTGAGGTCCACGTATGAAAATGACAGGCTGATGTGGTCCCTGTATGAAAAAGGACGGGCTTGTGATCCCCGCATGGAAATAGGGTGGGCCTGGGTGAGCATGATGGGTGCTTGCTCTGCTATACCGGTATAGGCTAAAGAGATAAGAGAGAAGTGCATGTGCATATGTATAATGATTGGTTGATAAGAACTTAAAGAGATTAAATGGAAACAAATTGCGATTGAAACTGAGATGGATATTGATTAGTTTGTGAACCTGTTATTTACTGTTTTGTTTTGTACTTGCTGAGTCTTTGGACTCATCTTTGCCTTGTTGTTTTTTTAGGTGACCGTTGAGGATGTCATGTGCGGATGGAGTAGCATATAAATAGCTTCACGAACCAGCAGTAGTCTTTTTATTACATTTTATCAGTATATTTTAGACTCTACTAGTATGCTAGAGTAATTACTTTGGGAGCTGGTGTTCAATTTCCATTAGTGGTTAACCGAGCGATACTGTCGATTACCGAGGACTGATCTTTATCTCAGGGATTGTTTAGCGTACCTGCAGGGCATGTGAGCTGACAACTCATCAGCTTCAGAATAAAGTAGGTCTTGGAGTGGCCAAAATAAAGCAAGCCCTTCTTGCTTTTTTTGCTTCGTGTCGCTGTAAACGTTGGTAAATTTGATTCGTGCAGCTGCAAATCAGGCAACGAAATGCCGAAATGGCTTTTTTTGTTCAATGTCTTTTTCATCGTTTCGGTAGGTAGGGAATAGTGTTATGTCGTCGATCAGTTTCGTCTGTGTTGAAAAGGCTAGCTAGCAGCAGCAAAAGGACGGTGTACCTGAGTATACCTCCATTAATTTGAGCTTCGAATCTTGCTCGTTTAACTTCAGCTCTGCTGCGTGAACCCGAGAGTATGGGACAGAGTTCAGAAACCTTCAGAGATGGGGTCTACTGAAAATGGGCCAGTGTGTACTGCAAAAGAACTACCCACTGAATCGAAACTGATCACTCGCTTTCATGTCGATGTGTGCAGAGACCTGGCCTCCAATGCTTCAACTAGGCAACGATTACGTCGTACATATATAAAAGTTAGGAAAAGAAACATTCAAGTGATATCTAGACATATCTATATAAAAAGAGTGCCTTAATTAACACAGTGATAAAACATGATGCTATTGGCGACCTCAGCAATGTTCTGTTCTGTACCTTCGCACTAGTTACTGCCTCTGAATATGGATGTGAATGGTACGTTGCACTTTTGAGAATGGCATCGTCTGCTTCCCCTAATTAGTGATCCTCAGTCATCCACGTCCGGTAACAACGACTTGCATCCTCTTAATCATCTCAAAAAAAGAACGCTTGCAAGATTATTCCTTGTTTAAACATGTGGAAGACATGACGTTATGCCTGCTTTTTTGTTGCTTGACATGAAGTATCTTCTCCCAAAAAAAATTAGGTCATTTGCTATGTGGTGTGAACGAATACAAGGGCAAGTAGAATGTACAGGCCAATTAATATTGCTGCACGCATGTTGCACAGCGCAAAGTCAAGCACACTCCGTTTCATTTTTTTTCGGGGCGTAGACATAACACTTGACCAAGTGTGATCTTTTGTCATCTACTGTGATTTAGTAGTTATGCTTTCAGTGTGAGATGGAACGATGTTAATTAGTTGATGATTTTAATCATTTGACTATGTCCTCAGATTCATACTGTGTTTAAATCTAATGCCACTGTTTCATTGATGAAAGAGACATCCAGAGAGTTGTAAAGCGGATTACAGTAGTATGCACTGGCTTCTTGATCAATGAACAATCAAGTATGAAGAATTTCGAATTTTGATGGTTGGAGTAGTCTTGTGCTGCTACCATGGGTTGCATTGATCTTCAGACAGTGAAGGAAAAGGATGCAATTTTGATGTAGCCATGTCTGTGCTGAATGAACATCCTTCTCTGTTTTATTGTGAAATGGAAGTACTGACAGGACCATAGACTATTCAATCCGATAAGAGGGCCTAGATGACGGGCCTGTTCTTTTCGGCTGCGGTTTATAGCTTTTGGCTGAAAATTTTAAATTTTGGTTGTTTATGGTACATATTACGGAGAGATAGATATTCACTTGCGATTTTGGCTGGTACAGATGTTAGACTTTTAACGTGTAGATCGTTTAATTTGTAGACCCCGTCTTGAAAAATACTGTTTGAAAGTTGAATCAGAAGTAAAGCCAAAAGCCGTCGGTTTTTGAGGTAAAGAACATGCCCGACATCACTTTCATCTTGTAAACATCTTAAGAGCCATGCCCCAGTATCATCCTAAGGGTCGCTATCAGCACTTAATTTCTAGTTATCGTCCTATAGATTTCATTTTCAGTCGCACAAAGGAACTTACAGAGTAACTAGCTGGCAGGTTGGACCTAAGCTGACATAAGTCTTGCCAAAAAATAAAAAGCAAGAACTCTCATTGAAAATGCTTGATTACTGTAAAAAAATTGCTGAAAGAAAAAGAAAGGGTTCTCATTGAAAATGCTTGATTACTGACAAAAAAAATTGTCAAAATGGAAAGCAAAGGATTCTCGTTGAAAATCAGGGAAAGCAAAGGATTCTCGTTGAAAAATGCTTGATCAGAAGCATATTTTTCTCTCTTTTTTTTGAAGATTTTAATTAGGAGCATCTTCAGTCTGATTACTTCTATCTATTCTCATATCTTGCAAGTGCTCAAGTTTGAAGTACTGAAAGATTTGTTCTTGAAAAGTACTCAAATGCTGGATTTCTGTGAACAAAAGTACACCTAACACTCGCGAAAAGAAGTACACCTAACACATGCTGAAAGTTTGGGGAAAATAATTATATCTGGGACGATCTCAATAAGATACTTTCTGCAAGTAAAACTGAGTCTCTAAAATTGGCTGTGAACTTCTGATGCTTTACGTAGACAGTGTCTAATATCCTACTAAACATGTCTCGTATACAAGCAATTGGTCTGGAACCAAAATCATCAAAATTCATGCGGCTGAAATGTGTAAAAGTTCAATATGGTAAGTACAATTTTAAAGAGGAGTGCCTAGAAAATGTATCATCAGTTCGTAGATAAGAATATAAGATAGTAACTGTACAGGACATAAAGCCTGCCTAAGATTCATGAGACTTCTTAGACTCACCATTTCATTGATTTGCTAGAAGATGGATATGGGGTCTTGTTTTCTATCAAATACTCTCTAAAAGATACTACCAACCCTACTTTTGGCCACAGAAGAGAATAAGAGTTATTTTGGTTTCCTTCAGAAAAATTTCTGACATTTCCTCCATAGTACATCTGCTGCACTTTCAGATAACATTTTGCTCCTTGCATGAACACATTAGTAGGATGTACGAAATTCAGAAACTATATGCTTATATATACATGTATTGAATCAGTTACAAGCAAAGGATTCAGAAGAACTGGAGGTGGTATCAATTGTCCTCCAAGCAACAAAAATGCCAGAGGAGAAACCTGCGCAGGTAAATCTATGAGATTTCCATGATTCTAAACAATGCTCTAATAATCAAAATCTCTGTCTCGATCGGCGGCCTCTCCTCGTCACTCCATCTACGCTTTGCCTCTGTACGGCTTGAGGATCTGGAAGGAGCAGAGCAGGCTCGCGTCGACGTTCATCAGCGCGCCGGCGTTGTTGAACTCCCCGCAGTAGTTCGGCGCGGAGAATATGGTCACCAGCTGCCGATCCGCGAAGAACTCGTACCCATCCTCCACAACCTGTTCCATTGCCATTGGCATGCCAAGAACTGTCAATGTCAAGTTGATTCTGCAACGAGTAGTAGTAGCAATGCATGCAGCGGCATGCCGGCATGCTCGGAGTGAGGGAGGCTTGCCTGGTGAGCGCGGCAGATGAGGTCGAGGTCGTGCTTGTTCAAGAATTCGGCGACCTTGTCGGCGCCGAAGGTGAAGGAGACGCCGCGGTCGTTCTCTCCCCAGCCGGAGCTGTCGCGGTCGGGGTCGGACCAGAGGAGGTCGCAGAGGAGTCCCTGGTCGGGGACGTCGACGGGGCGCTGGATCGCCCTGATCCGGTCGAGGCTGTCGAGGTCCGGGGACAGGCCGCCGTGCATGCAGAGGATCTTGTCGTCGATGACGGCGGCGACAGGGAGGCAGTTGAAGCAGTCGGTGAAGAGCTTCCAGAGGCGGACGCTGAAGCGGCGCTTGCACTCGTCGTAGAAACCGTAGATGCGGTTGATGGAGGCGCACTCGTGGTTGCCGCGCAGGAGGAAGAAGTTGTCCGGGTACTTGATCTTGTAGGCGAGCAGCAGGCAGATGGTCTCGATGCTCTGCTTGCCGCGGTCAACGTAGTCGCCCAGGAACAGGTAGTTGGAGCTCGGCGGCAGTCCGCCGAACTCGAACAGCCGCAGCAGGTCGGAGAACTGGCCGTGGATGTCGCCTGGATTTTCTCAAACCATGAACCAACCGCGCGTTGAAGAAGAGATCATACCAAAATTGAATTGCCTTGATGCGAACCCAAGAAGGAATTAGCATGAGTTGTTGGTAATTTGGGACTCACCGCAGACGTTGATGGGGGCCTCGAGCTCGAGGAGGTTGGGCTGGGAGAGGAAGATCTCCTTGGCGGTGACGCAGAGGTGCCGGATCTCCGCCTCGCTGAGCTGCACCTTCTTCCCCGTCCCCTTGTTCTTCTTCCCGTCCAGCAGCCGCCGTATCAGCTCCTCCACCGCGTTCCCGTCCATCATGTATCACTAAACAAACAAACAAACAAACAGCCTTGTCTTCTTTTGTCGCGCGCGGTGCGGAGGGATCAGCGCCGGCGAGCGGAGAAGAACCAGCGGAGGGCGGGGGAGAAGGGAAGTCAAAGTCCGTGCGTTGGTTTCCATAGCCTTCGTTTTATGCCCTGCAATGTTTGGCTCGCGAGCGACTTGCCAAATTAGGACGAGTGGCAAATGGGGGGAGCCGGGAAGGAAGCGATCAAACACGCATGATTCGGACTCACCGGAGAGGTTAGCGGAGGGCGGAGGGAGACCGGGCCGCGCACGCTGGCTATGTCCTTCTGGTGGGCCGGGCCCGTGTTTGCTCCATGACGGGGTGTATTGAATTGATGTCTATTCACAGTTATACCATGTAAGTTTTTTTAGTAATTTAAGCTTATTTTTCTCTACTATATTGAACTGATTTCTATTAATAATAGGGACTTATGTCACATTAAAAACTATAAAATAATAATATCTTTTCTTAACCGAACTCTCTCCTATATAGTTGTTTAATATTCATATGAATTATTTAACGCTTAGAATTGATACCTAAGTAAAGTCCGATACTATATATTTTTTATTAGAATCGACTCATTCAATATATTAAATCAATTCAATAATCTTCTCTCTCCTCGTTTGCACCAGCTAAAACACAATCGGAGATGGTCTAACATACCCCACTGGTCCGCAAGCACTCCACGTCGTTATGCCCTGCTTTAGGGCCATGCAAATCTGTGAAGGCTTCTGACTTTGCAAAAATTGTTTAGAATACGTCAGCTTTTTATATGATTTTTCTTTGTATTATCTGTGAGATATATATTATTTTTTTATTTTCTCTATTTTTTATTTTTAATTAAATATATCAGAAAAAACTCATTTTAACCACAAAAAACCAAGCAGGGCAGATCGCAACAACTGCAAGCCGAGCCGGCTGGTAGGGGCAGATTTGTGCTGCAGGCCTGCTACTGCACCCTACGGCCGGGGCATGGACTCCTGGGCCGTCGTGCAGGGAGCACTCAAGTCGTGCAGCCCGCAAAGAAATCTAATCCCTAACCGGCCTCCTCTCCCTACTTCCTACCCATCCAGGCCGTCTCTTGTGTGCTGCACCTGTGCGCGGTACCTCGGCCGGCCTGGGCTGCGCTGATCTGCCACTGTGCACGGCGGACGTACAGCAAGAAGCAACAATTTAGGGATCTGTTCTTTTTAGCTACAGCTTATGATTTTTAGTTGCGGTTTATGACTTTTGGTCTATTTACACAAGAGATTACATAGTAACAAAAACTCACGTGCGATTTTTACCATATAAATGAAGTCAGTAAAGTATGTAGTACAATTAAATAGTAGAACCTTTCTTGAAAAAATACTTCGTTTAAAAGATAGTTACTGTAGAAAAGCCGAAAAACAGCTTTTAGAAGCTGAAAAGAACAGGGCCTAAGGTATGTTTGATTTTTGCCCGAACTGGCCTTGTCAAAATTTAGCTTGCTAAAATTTTAGCTGTCCATAATTTCTCCAAAGATTGGCAAAAAATACATAAGACATGACCATAGAGTCATATAGGCTTTGCCAAAATTTTGGCAGCCATCTAAACAAGGGCTAAATTGTTAGGGTTAGCTAAATTTTAGCAGAGTTGGTTTGGCATAAACCAAACACTATTTCTCTAAAAAAAGAAGCAACAAGTTATTTTTTTTTGGGTGAGGAGTTTTTGTTTTTGAGTATTCTTTCTCATAATCTGTGATAAGAGAAACCTGATAAATTGCTAACGATTTTTCACTTTTTAGAGAACTTTGACAGTGAGAAGTTCACGAATCACACCCCAAAATACTATGCCAAAAACATCACTTGCCTACTCAGCATCATTATTTGATCTGTTATCGGATCACTTAAAATTCAAGAAGGGCAGGACTTCAACCGAGCATGGGAACCACCGTGTTTCAACCATATGGCTATCATTTTTTCGAATGTGACCTAGTGCGTACATTATTTCCAATCGAAAAGGGTCATTTTAATAACATCTTATTAAAATATCAAATAAAGGCAGAGGGATTCAGACATACATTAGCGAACAGCATATTTTGGGAGAGAAGAATGGCAAAGTATTGTAGCACAATGTAGCAAACACTACTGAAACAGTGCCAAAAAACTGCGCCGAAAAAGGTGCTATATAGCAAATGTACTGCTCAACAGTGTAGCAGGCTTAATCTGAGTTGTTCCTTCTCGATCGGACGGCAGAGAATAGCATCCTCTGCCTTCACTCCTCAAAGGCGCATGAGAATTTTTGGCATTTTAGGCAAAACCTGTATTGACAAAAATAGTCGTAATGTGCATGAGAATTTTTGGCACTTTTGGCAAAACCTATATTTACAAAAATAGTCGTAGTCATATGGTAATAGCAAAAATGACACTTCTATTGTACGGTCACCGGGTGGTAGTGGCCCGGAGCTGACACATGGCTGTGCGGCAGGGGACTGCCACTCGGCCACCGTGCAGTCGTGTGCTTGCCACCCGACCACCGTGCACCTCCGTCTCTGCCGCCCTGCCACCGACGATAGGTAATTAAATCGGCTAATTAGCTCGCTTAATTACATGTCTTAATCATATTTACTACTTTAATTTTTTAAATATAGCAGATGAGCTCAAAAAATTATAAAATTTTATGTGTAGCCTTTCGACAGAACGTAATTAATTGTGTAAATTTTTTATAATTTTATTCCGTGTGAACATTGCTCGAAAATTCATACGATTATGCTGTTTGTATGAGTTGTTACACATAGTAAATGAGCTCCAAAAATTACAAAAAAATATGTGCAACTTTCTGTCATAGTCAATCTAATTGTCTAATTTTTTATGAATTTTAGATACTTTAAATTTGCTATGTTAATTCATGTTAATTAAATCATAATTAGCGATATACGATGCTCATTTAATTAGCGATTGAAATCGCAGGCCGCACGGCCACCATGAGGCAACCATATTTTACAGTGTGTGATCTCTTTCCTTCGCACATATGTCGGCATGTTGCGCTATCCCCCTTTCTCCCTGCCTCCTTCGCACATTTGTCACTCTGTCCGTACCGTCCCCCCTCGCCCGCTCCCTCATCCTCTCCCTCGTTCGCACATATGTCACTATGTCCGTGCCATCTCCCCTCACCCGCTCCCTCATCCTCACATGTACAATTTTTCAGAGGTGGTATATACTTTTTTGGCAAACTCATTTTATGTCCGTATATAAATGTATTTATAAAATACGGTAAAAATTTTAGACTCCCTTGCAATTTTTTCATGTGATTCACATTGGAGTATCTTATAATTAGTATATGAGTATACCTAAAGTGATAAAGAAGTATTTCAACTTTGTTTAGGTGATATATTATAGATAGGAGTAATTACACCCGGGAGTAAAAAGTATTTATTATACTCGTATACTACACGTACATATTCTTCATTATGCGAGATACTCCCTACGTTATATGATACAACATCGGGTGTAATTACATCCAAAAATAGAAAAGAGACTATATATATATATAACATGCTAAATCAATGACTTTCTTTCCAAATCAATGTCTTTTCGAATTAATGAATGTTAACGGGTTTGCCTAATATGTTATATGCCATTGCACTAGCACGCATATAAAAACAGGAAGGCTTGGTGCCCAGACACCATGGTACCCCATTTCAGCGATGCTCTGTGTGTGTGTGTCTATATATATATGTATATATATATATACTAGTAAAGTATCTGTGCGTTGCAACGAAATATCAAATAAAGGTGATATATATTATTAAACATGATCTCAAACTGAACATTGAACATCAATTTTATCTTACTTCATCATGTATCATGCAAAGCATAAATGTTTACATTCATAAATAAATTAAGCATCATATTAACGAAACATGATAGAACAAACAAGCATCATATCAGTGAAGCATGATAGAACTACAATTAGCCCAAAGAAAATATCATTCAGGTTTAGCATTCAAAATCTATGCAAATAATTTTTAGAAAGATGGGCATGAATAACAATATTTAGTTGAACAAGGTTCAAATTCTGGGCAATTGAAAGATTTAACTGCTTTACACTAAGAACCATCAAACAGTAACAATTGTCCATGAAGATATAGTTATAACCAGGTTGCATGGTAATTAACCATCGAGACCATATGCACAAGGAGTCAAGTTGTTAGGGCATGTATCAGATAGCAGTACAATGTATCTATTATAAAATGACAAATCAGTTTCAAAATCTAGATGTAAAAATACAAGATTCAGGGCACCAACCTTTCACGTCATAGAAACTCATAATATATTGTCTGTTAAAGGGTCGATAAATTTAAGCATATCCTTTGATGCTGAAAAGAATAGGTGTTCCACATTCTCAATGACAGCAGGGCCTTGCACCAGTAAGTTGAAATTATCTAATGTCTAGCGAGTCAAATTATTAAGCAATGCAAAGTAATGCCATATGCATATCACCTTCTCAGTCACAACTGCTATCTCATATCATCTTTCTTTTCTTTCCACTTTGTTATCTCATATTCGCTATTATGGTTAGAAACATACTCCATCAACTAAATATAATCTGCGCTCTAAAACAGAAGAGTGATCTGATACGAACATTACATACAGGAGTGAAACTATTGAAAATTTGCTTCCCGAAAAAGGAAAAAAGCACCAAATCAGAGAAATTTTAGCACAAACTTTTTGAAACTTGTGAGCATAGAACCTCCCAATTACACACTACACAGGATATGCGATTTTTTACCAAACACAAGAAAAAACCATTGCAACTTGCTTATTTTGTTCAAAACACTAAATGCGCCAAGCTGTGCGCAAAACACACCAAAAAGAGATTCCTTGGGATGCATCTTCTACCATGTCACCAATAGTCCCCTGAGGAAAGTTTCTGCAAACAAACCATTGCTATGCTCTATGAGTATTACATGAGAAGCATGCTGCTTTGCATATTTGGAATCTATCCTGAGTACCTGTAATCAATGCATGCAACTATGATGCCCCTTTCTGCCAAGCGTCTGCCTAAAACGGCACCCCGCCCTTTGTACCTGAGAGATATATAATTTGCCATACACAATCAAGACAAAATCTAAATCTTACTGGAATTCTGGAAAATACAAAATAAAAAAGTTGGGTTCCAAGATAGTACATACTTCTACTCACCCTATGATCCATGCTCCACCAGTGGCAAATGCCACAACCGGCTTCAACCCTGTTGTGCGGTAGGTATATATGATCCAATCTGCGAAAACAAATGTCGGGGCACAAGATATCAACAACTAAACTAATCATACCAAGTGCACGGAGAGTCCGAGACAAACTATTGGTTTATTGAATAGAAATATTATCTGTATGGTAAAACATGTAAAAATAAAAGAAATACATATTTCTTGGTTGTTCTCCATATACAACACTTATATGAACTTGGCTTGAGAAGAAGTAATAATATACAACTGGAGCAAAACAAGAGTCAATTCTACTGTATGATATCTTCTGTATTATATCAAACATTCTTTTGAGGCAATGGCAGCACCAAGTATATCACCCAATATCCTACTATGGAGACAAGAATAGGGAGTCCCTTACATGCAGAACTAAAAAAGTGGTGTCAAAACTCAAAACACCAACCTTGAATAAAACCCAGCATGAGCAAGAGAGTATAACAACAGAGGGCTAGGAACCGCCGAATCCATCTGTAGCCTATCCTGCATAAATTAGAAAAGTTATTGCAGTGAACTAAATAATAATCTAGGAAAAGATCACACCTGTGATAATAGACACATCATATGAAAATTTTCTGAGCTTTAGCATCTGATCTTAGTAGCAAGCTCAGTAAAGTTTATTTAGCTACGTGCTAAACATGTCATGCTACACTAATTCTCCAAAATAAATGCCATGATATATCTAACTGTAGTAAGCTCACAAGCAAATCACCATGTCAAAGTGGCATCAAGGAAAATGGATTTGGAGAGTACCCGAGGTAGCGGAGGAGGATGAGCGTGAGCCGGGTGAGGAGGAAGGTCTCGACGGCCACACGACCAACGTCGCGGCGAAAAGAGCCGCTGCGCTGAGCGAACCGCTCGCTCACCGCCCGCCGTCGATGAGCCGGGATGAGCTGCGTGGCCTCCGCTGCAGATGCGGCGGCCGCTGGAGAGGTCGGCGGTGTCTCCTCTGCCTTGCTTGGTTGGGTGGCGGCGCGGAAGGAGCTCCACTTGCATCGCGATGACCCGCCCGTGTGCGAGAGAATGATGTGGATGTCGGGGTCTCCCGGGCCATCGTGACCGCCTCTGGCCCGATGCCACTCCATCCCAACGCTGATCTAGCCACCCCGCCTCCTCCTACCACTGTCTCCCGCCGGATCCGGCCGCCGACGCCTCGATTCTGGTCGCTGCCGATCTCGATGCGCCCAGATCTGGTCTCGACCGACACCTTCTGCCACCCATGGCGCCGCTGCTTCGTCAGATCCGAAGCTGCATGCCGGATCCCGCCATCACGCGCCGCCCGGCCCAGATCCGGCGTGGGGTGGGAGGAGGAGGCGGGCGGGCGCGAGGAGGAGGAGGAGGAGGAGGTGGTGGCGGTGGGGGGGAGGCGGGGCGGTGGGGTGGGAGGAGGAGGCGGGCGGGGAGGAGGAGGAGGCGGCGGCTCGGAGGAGGCGAGGCGGATGGTTTCGGCGGATGAGGCGAGGGCGGAGCGATTTCTGTGGAGGAGCGGGGGCAGCGTGGAGACTTTGGGCCCACATGTCGGCGTAAGAAAATTGAGAGATTGGCGAGCGGGGTGGGAGGAGGAGGCGTCGGTGGAGGAGGAGGGAGGTGGCGGCAACGTGGGGTGGGAGAGATGGCGTCGGCGGGCGGAGGAGGCGGGAGGCAGCGGCGGCGCATGGGCGGGCGAGGTGCGGTGGAATGAGGGGTGCGGAGGAATGGAAGGTGGAGTGAGGTCGTGGTCTCACGGAGGAATCGAGGGAGGCGGCCCACATGTCGGGCACCAAGCCTCTCACTTTTAGATGCGTGCAAATGCAATGATATATAATATCGGGATGAAAAGTCTTAATTATGAATGGAATGCCTCAATCATTGATGGAAAGTCTTAATCATGGAGCTTAGCCACCATGGTGCCTCTTATATATATATATATATATATATATATATATATATATATATATATATATATATATATATATATATATATATATATATATATATATATTTTAGCTCTAATTTTTAAATAGTATATATATACTTGTATACAATGACCTATTTTTCTTTATTCGCCTCTATTGGGCTGTCATGTGTTTTTCTTCCACATGGGTTGTAAAACCTTACCAGGCCACCTGCGCGGCATGTCGATGAACGGATGGCGGGCCAAATTTTCCCGCAGAGACTGGCCGACAGCGCGACCGTGTGAGATCACACGCTCCAACATGACATCCTCCAAAATGCTCATGAGAGATCGAAGGCCTTTGAAAGTTCGTTCAAGGATCCCAATGCGGAAGCTCGTAGTTTGGCCCAATTTGCTTGTACGTTAAGGGATGGGCGGCATGTATAGTTTGACACACCTCGAGCTGAAAAAAAGCTCGAGTTTCGCAAGCTGTTTGAGCTCAGTTCGTTATAGGTTTGATTCGAGCTCGGTTCGAGCTCCAAACAAACTGAGCTCAAGCCTGATCTAAGGTCATGAGCTTTGACATACCGAGCTTGAATAATTCGACTAGGCTCGTTATTTTGCGTAGCCTATTTGCATGTCCCACCACCCCGGGTCAAAATTCAAAACTATCCCCAGTCACCCCAACCCAAGTCTCTCTCACCTGAAACCTCAAGTCCTCAAATTATCCACTTAGAGAGTTACAGTCCATCCATTTCCCAACCCAAATCCCTTCCCCTAGTCTAAGGCTCCTACCCAGGTTCCATCCGACACCACCGCTCCACTAGTCCACCATGCCGCTGCTCCTCCCAACTCCCAGCTCCCACTCGGCCGGCCACCACCCACCAACAGAGTGCGCCATCCTCCGCCTCCCGCCCTGAGCTTTCTCCTGCTCTGCCTCCAAGTGACGAGGCAACAATGCGGACGGCCAAGCATGCGGCCAAGTGGGAGCGGATTTGGTAAGTTTATGAATGTTGCTTTTTTTTAACCGAATAATTGAAATATAGATCTAATCCTTTTTACATTTTGTTCTTGCATAGGAGGATAACGCTAATTCCACTCCTTTATCATCAATCAAACTTCGAAAGCAATTTTGATTGTGGGTAGCAATTAGCTATTATGTCTTCTTTATCATGTATGCTAGCTCACTGAATCCTCTTTTAAAAAAGTATCAACACACTAGATTGGTAAACATAATTCAAATGGATGCATATGCTTTAGATCTCTAGATTTTTGTTACTTTGTAGCGTTATAGTCAAGATGGCCCTTCTTATCTCTCAAGAAAAAAGACGGCTCTTCTTCGTGAAAAAATATGGCTCTTCTTATCTCCCAAGGAAAAACAACAATTTCTAGATGGAACAAAATAGCTAATGTAAACTCATCACTAGCAATGTAACTAACCCATTAAAACTCATGGAAAAACAATAACTTACCCATAGAATGAAAATAACCAAAAGAAACTCATCCCTGATTATCTGTAACTAAGATTATCCAAGGAAAACTCATCACTAATCATGCACCACACGTGGTGGCACAACCTAGCCATGCTCACGACCACAACCACCACCTCTACCTCCCGGCATCGCTATCCACGTCAATTAAATAATCAAACAATCAGAATATAGACAACATCTCGTAACACTTTTTAAACAACAAAATAAGCTAACTAAAGCGTAATGCAATGTATGACCCAAACCCATCCTATTATGCAATAGTATGTGTCAAATTAAATTATTTAACCAACCTAAGTTACGTATTAGTAATTAAATAATCGAACTCAAATTTTAGTATTAAAAAACCTAAGTTAAACTTAAATCTTCTAGTTTATCTATACAAGTCAAATTTTAGTTAATTAACTAACCAAATTTGTCAACTTGTTCTCCACGAACCTGACACTATACCCCCGCCTAACACTAAGCCTGGAATGCTACTACTATCTACTTTTATGTTTAATTTAAATCGTTATTGCAAAATTTTAGCAATACTTTCCTCGATATGCTACTCACAAAATATTATCTATATGGCATAAATGATCAACATTATAAAATATTATATATATAGCTTTTTCATACTCCGAGAAGTATATACTCCCACTTCCAATATACCACTTAAATGAATATTTTATACCTCTTTATCACTTTCGGTATACTTAAATACTAATTGTAAGATACTCCAATGCGACTTGATTGAAAAATTTTCACCAAAGCCCTTTATTTTTGCTATATACATTTTTTCATATATAAAAGGAATACATACATAAATTATGCTATAAAAAGTGGATGTTGATAAAATATTTCGTGGAACTAACTTTAGTGTACCTTATAATTATTATTAGAGTATACTCACTTATACTAGAGTCAATCATATAAGTATCTAATATCCATAATTCTTGTGTGTGCCTCATGCTTTGGCTACGGGAGAGGCTTGGTTAATGGATCGGCAACATTTACATCTATGTACACTTTGCATATCTTCACATCACCTCTATCAACAATCTTATAAATGGCGTGAAAATGCCAAAGTTTGTGCTCAAACTTTTGATGCGATCTAGGCTCCTTGGCTTGTGCAATATCTTCGCTGTTATGATAATAGAGATCTATTTAATTAGAAGCACTAGAGACCACACCCAACTTAGTGTTGGACCGAAATGGCGACAGAGGGGGGTGAATGTCTACTTTAAAAATTTTCCCTCTAAAGGTTCCGGTTAACGAAACTCCTCTCAAATAGTTATGAAGAGCTATGAAGGAGTTAAAAACATCTCTCTGGAACCTTGAGCACTCAAAGAGAAGGCACAACAAACAAGGAGAACAAAACGTAGCAAAATGCACGCTGTCAGGGCAAGGCCGGTCAGACCGCACAGGTCAGGCCGGTCAGACCGCTGGCTCAAGGCCGGTCTGACCGCTGGCAAAGCGCCGATCTGACCGCCGGGACTGGTCTGACCGCTTGGCGAATGCCGGTCGGACCGCCATGGGTTCACCGGTCAGACCGCCAAAGGGAGTCCGGTCAGACCGCTCCCCTGTTCCAGGCAACCCAAGAGCAAAACTGAAAAACTGAAAATGGGACAAAACTTTCAGATCTTCAAAGACTGAGAAATTGAGGGTTTGCTCTCAATCTTTTCAGCCCAAAACATCACAACAACAACAAATTGAGGGTTTGGGAAACAAAGGAATCAAACTCAAAAGCAATAATTTCATATTATGACAAGAATCTGAAATTTTTGCAAGAACTGAACCAAAACCCAAATTACTCCCCAACCTTTGATCCTTTGGTCATGAAACTTTGAGGATAGCCAATGGATAGCCTTTGGACTCTACATGCCAAGTTTCATGCCATCTCATGAAGGGGAACAAGATTTACCCCAAACCCTAGAAAGAAAAAAGAAGTACAGAGGATGCCAAAAATGTGATTCTTGCAAATCGATTAAATTGCTCTTGGAACTAGATGACCAAAGGGTCTAGAAATGCAATTCCATCATAGAGCAACCCATTTTACACCTCACGGGCAAGAAACAACAAGAAATAAAAAATCTCAAGAATCATGCAAAGAAGGTATCGAAGAGAAAACAGTGCACGGGAGAAAAAACTTCAGATTTTCATTCCAACCAACAAAGATTACAAGGAGTCCCCATACACATGGACATTAGCACATGAGAAATGATTACAAGGGACTCAATCCATCCTCTTCCTCTCAATCGTCAAGAACACCAAGAGCTTCACATGCTTCTTAGGAGAAACACAACACACAGAGAGGGATGAATGCCCTTGCTGCCCTCAACTACTCTCCAACAACTAAAGCCTAAAGCAAAAGACCTCTCTAAATGCTCTTTTGACTAAAGCAAACCCTAACTCTCTCCCAAAGCCATGAGGAGGCATGCAGGCCCTCACACCTATTTATAGCCCCTGGCTAACGGGTCTCCAACCCGTTACGCTGGCTAAACCCGAACGGAGCCCGCTCCCGCTTATGCAACCTCGCGAAATCACCATTTCGCCCCTCCTGCACCTTCCGGGAACCTTTCGCGCTCCTTGTCGTCCACGACTCGCAACCACCTCGAGTTCACGCCGTCTTCGACACATCTCGACCGTTCTGACCTCAACGCCACCTGCGTCTAGTCCGGTCACCCCGTGTCTTGCCACGACTCCGCCTCAATGTCCTGCAGCCAACACAGACAAGAAACACATCAAATAGCACCGCTCGATACATGAAAGCATAATAACATCATACTTACCCATGATGAAGTCCAAACCTGTCGAATCATCAGAATATGCATCATAATCCCATACGACCAAGTTTGACCAAGTCCGACCGAGCCCGTTACTCCACATAACGTCAAGGTCCGAACCAACCAACTCAAACTCGACTTTCCTAAACCGATGTCAATTACTCATCATACACACGGGATGACCTCCACATGGTCTCTCACTTAGAGATGAACTTTCTTACCCAAATATCCTCCTTTGCAGCTTTAGAAGCCGCAAAATACTCAGCCTCCATTGTAGAATCAACAATTGTCTCTTGCTTAAAACTTTTCTAGCTCACTACTCCTCTATTAAGACAAAACATAACCCAGACTACGATAAAAAATTACCTTTATCGATTTGGAAGCTAGCATCGATGTAACCATTTACGACCAGCTTTTCCTCACATTCATAAACAAGGAATGCACCCTAGTCCTTCTCAATATTTCAATATATTCTTCATAGCTATCCAATGACCTTCACCTAGATCTAACTGATATCAACTCGTAACACTTAGAGCATATGACACATCTGGATATGCAAAAAGCATGGCATATGAAAGACCCAATAGCAAAAGTATATGGAATCTTACTCATCCAATCTTGATCATCAGGTGTCGATGGATACTGAGTCTTGCTAAGACTAATACCATGTGACATAGTCAAGAAATCTGATGTGACCATGCCACAAATGTATATGACCATAACTCCCAAAATGGAACAAAAGGAGAATTCATTTCGTTAGCTTCAATTTATTTTAAATGAGAATATGATGCTACATAATGTTGAAAATATATATTTATGCAGATATACAAAGAGGATTGTATCAACACTACGCGCTCATGGTTAGGGTTCACCCAAAGGGAAGCCAGCCTGCACATCAAGACTAAGTCGAAGCCTTCCTCAACTCTTTCTTAAGGTCATCACGTCACTTTTGTCCAAGTCAAAGCTAGAGTGCAAGTTGGACAAGTTCTGGAATCCAATTCGGCCTTCAGAGATAGCGTTGACTTCAAATATGCATAGAATTCGTGTACGGACTCCATTTGAGGTGTATGAGTACAGCATGAAAATATTATCTCGTCTTCTTTCCAATGGATCTGGTCTCACCTCTAAATTTCTTTTGAGCGCACTACAATCACCAAAACCAGTAAGGGCTGATTCTAAATCCGAATCAAAAGGTGCTGCATCATATCCACTTGGGCCCATGGGCCTTGTACCATCTAGGGCTGCATGCCCACCCCCTGGCCACCACCCCTTACCCTCTTTCTCTTATAAATAACCCTATGCACCTTATTCTTCTTCTGGTTTTGTTTAGATCAGTTTAGCCCCTTGTGTGCAAACTCCACGTGTCTCTTGTGTCGATTAGACCAATAGATTCATATTACAGAACCTCAAATATCCTTGTGTGACTTTTATATCTACCAATTTTCAAATTGCTCTTTACTTGAATTCTTGCTTATTCTTGAATTGCTTGCAGGAATTGATCTTTATGATCAAGTCAACCGTCATTCTTGGCGAGATTGATACTGACAAGGATGTGATGTAGTGATTGCAGGATAGACTTAGTCATTTCGGTCAAGTAGCCTCATCATTAATGTTATTCTCTATCAATCGAATTATCATCCACCAGAAGACCGGAACCCAATCCTACATCAGTTGGTATTAGAGCACATATTACCTGGTGAGATTTTTTTGATTTATTTTTCATACCTATAACCAGAAAATTGTCCTACAAAAAGAATTAATTTCTGCTGTCCAAACCCCATTTGTGCCTTTCAATTTGTTAGTTTTGGGTTTGCTAAATTGTATTTATTTCTTTTTGGTATTGTCTTGTTGCTGGTCATATCTTTGTTCCCAATAAGCCAAACAAAAAAAAATCGCCACATCAAAATCTATCTAGAACAACCCTAATTCCCAATTTCAGCTAGAAGACTCTCTCTTCTATAGCTTCCATGCAAAACATCATAACTTTTGATTCCATGATTATTTTTGAGTGAAACCACCACCATTAGATTCATAACTTCATTACACATCTTCCTGTAAATTTCACATCATTCAAGTAAGGCAGTTGAGAGATATATGCGGTGAAAATTGACCCAAAATTCTGATTTGAATCTGCAACGGCCAGCCATTGTGATTTTTGTGTGAATTTTTCGGTCGGTATTAAAAACATGGACTAAAAAGAAAAATTATATAAAAAGGTTTTAGTATACAAAGAAAAAAAATAATCATTGAAAAATATGCATCTGACAAAAAGTTATGGCCAAAATACAAATGTACTGTCGAGTGGACAGAAATTTCCAGTTTTCAGATTTGGCTCAATCCTTGCCCTTTTCAATTCCATGTTGCATTCTTTTCAATTATCTTGTGTCTACCATTCCCATACATTGTTATACACTTATTTTGGCCTTCTTCCATCCTTGGTTGATTAGCATCATAGGCTAAGTGTTAGATACGAACTATAATTCAATTATGTGAAAATTTTGAAATTAATTGATTGTTCTCCATTGCTACATATCTAGAGGCTTCCAAGCTACACCTACTACTAACCGTGACAAGTCTTGAAGTACCAGCAATTGCTATACTGATCACTTGAGTCAAGTTATCACGAACCAGCCATCGGTTGCACCACCTATTTTGCATTGGTAAGAACTTGTAAGAGCTTGGTAAAAATTTGAGAGATTTGTGACTTGTCAAGCTCCACTTCCTAGTAGTTGATAGGGAACTGGCATTTTCCTTGTGAGTTTCTTCTTTGCTACTAACAATGTCAGGAACACATATATCTAGTCCTGGTAGCAAGGATGAAGAGAAATTTGCATTGCTTGAGGGTGCAGGGCCTCTCACTCCTCGTATAAGAAAGTTCATGCAACACTTTGATCGTGTGATCAACAAGAAAACTGAAGACACCTACAATGTGTTGGATCAGATCACGACACCCTTGCCATGATCAACACCCATGTTGAGCACCTCGATATGGAGCTTGAAGGTTGCAATGGTCATGATCGCCATCGACTCCGCCACAATCGATGAGGTATGGGTAGAGTTTAGCGAGAGGTACATGATGATGATGCATTAACGAAGGTCAAGTTTACAATTCCTCTCTTTGCTGGTAGATATGACCCTGAAACATATCTTGATTGGGAATTACAATTAGATCAAAAAATTGCATGCCATGATTTTCCTGATAATAAAAGAGTTAGGGCTGCTACTAGTGAATTCATTGATTTTGCATCAATTTGGTGGAGGAAATATTGTAGAAAACACCATGTACCTAAAACTTGGCATGACATGAAACGAGTCATGAGATCTAGATTTGTTTCTTTATATTATTCACGTGACTTGTTAAATAGATCGCAACATTTAAAACAAGGTAGTAGAACCATGTCACACCTAGCAGTGTATTTCCAAAAAATTAGAAAAATTTAAAATTTAATTTAATTTAAAATAAAATAAAATCAAGTGTTATTTGGTTGCCTGAATTTTGGAAATTTTATTAGCTTGTTTTTAGTTTTTTAAAAAGGATTTTTCTTAAAAGTAATTTAATTAAAACATGCAAACATTATAAATAAATGGTAATTTGAATTTCCACAAAAATCCTATTTCAAATTAATTATTTTAAAGTATTTGGTGTTTATCTGGATTTTTAGGAATTTTAGGAATTTAAAATCAACTTCAAAGTTAAAAAGTATTTTATGTAAAATTAAAACCCAACTTTACGTTGGAAATATTTTTCCTAAGTCTAAAATATATTCAGAAATTTCTGTGAATTGTTCTAAATTTTTTGCACTTTATTTTCTATTTTCTAAGCTCTTTTTAATTTTTGGGAATTTCTAAAAATAAAAAAGTTTTGAAAATCCTTTCTTACTCCCGGGCCGACACGTGGATGGTCGGATCATACGCTTTCGCCTGCCACAACACCATCCCCTCAACCCTGCTCATTCGCCCTCTCTCCTCCTCTCCTCTCTCACCGATAGAGATGGCAACGGGCACAAACCCACGGGTTTTGCTATCCCAAACCCGTGCCCATGAAAGTTGGACGTGCCCACTAAAAACCCATGCCCGTGACGGTGTAGATTTTGCCCGCACCCATGCCCACTGGGGTACTTGGTACCACGGTCGCCCGTGCCCGACAACAGTTGCGGCAGATTGCGAGCAGTCGGTGCTTAGCAAGTCAACAATAAGTTCAATTTATATGCTACTATGCATGAAACAAACAACGACAAATTCACAATGCACATCATTAGTTCACTCCATCAATTATCAGTTCATAGTTCACTGGCATAGCATATCATTACAAGTTCACGATTCACAACTCGTTAAACCCAAAGGAGAGACATCAAGCGCTCTTTGTACTTGACTAATAAATTGGTGGTTTGCACGGGAGGTGAGTTTATAACTCCTATGGATCGGGTTTATATTACCCATGGGTTTACGGGTTTGGGTACTATAGGAACGTGCAGAACCCGGCGAGACCCGATGGGTTGGGCTTTTGCCCATTAAGAGACCCATGGGTTAGGAAATTGACCCAGACCCATGCCCTAATAGAGTAAAAACCCACCGGGTATCGGGTTTCGGGTACCCATTGCCATCTCTACTCACCGACTGACGGGGCCCACCCATCGTCTCCCTCCTCCCGTTCTTCTACCTCCGTCCGACCACCATGGCTGCCCCCAAGCTTTTAAAAGTTTCCATTACCTTATGATTGCTTTGCATTTGATGCCATTAACGACCTTAATACACCCTACTAACACCCCACCACTTTTCCGTCCTTTAAACCTCACTATCTCTCTCCTTTAAACACCACCACCATGGCTTTAACTCCGACAAGCCCCTTGGTCTTTCCTCTCCCCCTCCAAGTCTTATAAAACCCCTCCCTTGGCACCCCCTCTCCTCATTCCACCCCACCTCACTTCCCCATTTTTCTCCCATGCCCCGAAGAGCTCCCTCGCATTTCTTCTCCGCCCCGAGCTCTAGCGAGAAATTGCTGGTACCTCGGCCATCTCCACCCCTTGACTTGTTGCCACGATCATCTTCCCCAAGTTCGGGCGATCAACCTCCACCCCTTCGCCACCAACACCGAGCACTGCCACCGCTGCCTCCTCTCCATCGACCATCTTTGGGAGTCTCCAAGCACCGCACCAAGGTAGGTTAGAACCCTCGTCGTCTCCTCTCACTAATGTAAACCTTGTTGACTTCCGACCGACTTCTGTAGCTATGACTTCTGACTGACTCCTGTAGTTTCGACCACCCATAGTTTCTACCGAATCCTGTAGCTCCAACCACTTCGAACTCTCTGACCACTCTTGCTTCCTACCACCTGTAGCTCCGACCACTCTTGTTTTCGAGCACTCTTGCCTTCCAACCACTGTAGAGCATCCGACCACAATAGAGCTTCCGACCATAGTAGAGCTTCCAACCACATATATCTTTTGACCACATAGGGCCACTATAGCTTTCGAGCACTGTAGCTTCTGACCACTACAGTGCATGACCATGGTAGCTTTCGACCACTCTAGAAATTTCTAATTTTCTTTTTTCTTTAGTTTCAAATTTTCAGAAGCCCATATTCCTTCATCCTAGATCTAATTGTACGTGTTCAAATTTCTAAATTCATCTAAAATGAAGATCTATCCAAATCTTCCTTGTTGTCAAACTTGGAGTTCATTTGATTTTATTTGAGTTTGGTGGTTTATTTTCACATGTAGACAACAACGGTTCTAAGGAATCTTCGACAACAATCCTCACCAATTCGCAGAGTAAGGCAAGTTACACACCTTGACCATGTTGATCCCTGTCTACAAATAAAATTATATTGTTTTAAATTATTCTGCATGTATATTTTTATTCAACTTATTTCAATTTAGTTTTAAACATAGCTATTGCCTACTTGTTAATACCTCCTTTGACATTCATTCCCAGATACCTTGACACCCTAGAATAAAACTCTAGTTAGTACACTAGTATTGACTAGAGAATTTTGTAGCAAATGCTTAGACAAGCTTAGAAATAATCTTAGGCTTAGGATACTTTTTCACATAAAGTGATAACCTTTGAAAATATTGTAATACCCCAAAAAGCGATTCGAGAGTTAATCGATTAATTGGAGTGAGGAACCTTATAGAAAAGAATTAAACAATGATTTTTAGAGGGGGATTTCTAAAAAATCCCGGTAACCTGGGCTTGGGCCTTGGCCCAAGTGGAGGCTGGCCAAAAAGGGGGAGGCGCCCCTCCCCCCAAACCCTAGCCGCCACCTCCTATGCCCCCTCCTCTCCCCCTGGCCGCACCCTCCCCTCTCTCACTGCGCCTCCACCTCTCCCCCATTGCTGTCCCTTGGTGCTAGGAGAAAGCGAGAAGGAAGGAAGAAGAAGGGAGGGAAGGAGAAGAAAGAAAGGAGGAAGAAGAGGAGGAAAGAAGAGGGGTGATCCCAAGGGATCCCCTAGGTAACTTTTTTCAATCCTAAATCCTTCTGTTTTTAGTGTAATTAGGGTTCTTGGCATGGGATTAGAAGGGGATTAGTAGATTGATGATCCGATTAGAGATTTCCTGCTGTCTGCCTGTTTGCGCAGTTTAGACCCACGAAACGATTTTTCCTGCGGGTCAGATCCAAAGGAAAATTGTAGAGAACGATGAGATATACTTTCTGTAATTTTTTTAGAATTTTAGGCTGCGGAATTTGGGCGCAGCAGAGTCAGGAACTTTGCTGTCCGGCAGAGGTGCAGACTGGGGCAGATTGTTGTTCAGGTGTGATTTAGGAGTAGTAGATGATTTTTATGTTTTTGGTCAGAATATAGAAAAATGTAGGGAATTCAGTAATCTAACTACTGTATAAAAATCATAATTTTTAGAGCCTTACACTGTGGTTGGGATGCGTTAGAATCTGGCTGCCCAGATTGCCAGAAACAGGGCATGTTCTCTGTTTTGCGTGTTAAATTATGCCATGTTAGCAGTAAAATACAATTTAGTGGTCTACTTGAAAGTTGAAGATATTTCAGTGTAGTTTTCATAAATATATTATTTGTTGTAAATGGTTTAATATTGTTAAATACACAAAAATGTTAAGCAAAGCTGTTCTAGCGGGCAAAGGGTAGAACTGTTAAGCGGAGAGGGAGTTGCGGGTTTTGGGCGTAGAGGCATTTACTTCTCGATTGTGAATATTGTATTATGGTTTTGTCTTTGAGTGGTGCCTTGTGAATAGGTGACTTCGCTCCGATCGTGCTTGATCCCTTCGCTCCTTCGGTAAAGGCAAGTATAATGATGGTTACGTTGCTATTGTGGAATGTAAATATTTGATTTTATATTGTGAGCAATTGTGTTCATGGTTGTGATGAAGGTGTACCCAGTAATGTTCATGGTTGTTTGTGAGTTATGGAGTTCATGTGTATTCTTTGTGCAAAGTTGTTGAGGATGCATGTTTTTATTAAAATGAGACCTTCATATATATGCATCATGTTGGCTTATTGAAGACTTAGTCATGTGATGACCAAGCATTTGCTAAGGACCCCGTCATGTTGATGACGGGCTAAAGGTCCCCATACTTGCGGAGTATGGGCAATTGGTCCATGTACCAGACGATACAGGCATGGGTGTGCATCGACAGATGCATACTTTGTATTACCGGTAAAATACAAAAAGAGAAAGAGATAAAGATATTGTTGATCATATTGCATAGCATGTGTTTTGAAGTGACCGTTGGATGATCTTATAGAATGGTGCACATGTATGCAAATCATGTGTTGATAAGTAACGGTTGGATGTTCTAATGGAATGATGTACATGTATGCATGGCATGTGTTTATAAGTAATTGTTGGATATTCTTATGGAATGTTGCACATGTATGCTTTTGTTACCATATATTATATTTGCTGAGTCGTTGGACTCACCCTTATTGTTTTTTGTGTTTTAGGTACCCTTATGAGATCGCCATGCATGGAGAGAAGAAAGGATTAGTCTTGTTGCACTTTGCACGATCAACCCATAATGGAAAGAAAGGAAGAAATTAAATAGTAGAAGGATTGAATTACTTTAAGTATCTTTATGATTATTGTTTGCTGGATTTAAATTGTAATAAAAGATTAGTCTTTTTATGATGCTCCTGTTCTTTATCTAGATACTAGTTTAGCTTGTTTGCTCAGTTTAGCATATTGTCCTTTGGCCTGATTACATTGTTCATGTTGAGAGATAATAGTTTCATCTCTATGTTATTATCATGTCTTTAGGTATATGCTTTGCTGTATATGCGCTTGGTTTTCTGGATGTTGTAATTAATGTGGTTTTAGCATGAATTCAAATTTAATTCTAGTACAATATTATTATTGTAAAGCATAATTCGACCAGCATTTAAATGATAAAATAAGCCTAATTGGCTAATTTTAGGATCATATATTCTGAATTTCAGATATCACAGAGCATGGATATATTATTGATACGAATGCGATTTACTTGAAGTAAATAGTTTTGATATCTGTCTCTAGTTCATTGTTAAGTTTACTACTACTTGTCTTCAGATATTTGGTAAGGTAGTCTTTAGATATATTATCTTTTGAAGATGTCATCCACTCATTCTTCGACATCGTCGCTGGATGCATGTGATGCACCATCCTCTGGAAAATCCCGAACAGGAACAGGACTATCAAAAAGGCCCGAGGACCGGTTTACCATCATGGATGTCGATGCGTCTAGGATCCCTCTTAATCCGAAGAATAGTCAGAATAGTTGCATAGGAACGGATTGAGATCACGTTTTTTTCAGGGAAGAAGGTGACCGAAGATCAAAAAAGTCAGCTGCTGACGGAAGTTTTTCGATCGTTCGAGATCCCGGAAAAACACCAGGCCTGTATGCGACGACACGCGTTGCTAGCGGAGTGCAAAGCGTGGAAGAACTTCAAGAGCTAGCTTGTCAAGCAATACGTGGAGAAGAATCCGACACCCTTCGACAAGTATTCATTCCTGGAACCACGATGGCAAGAGTTTGTGGCGATGAAGATGACGGATAATTTTAGGAGCAAAAGTGTGGTGCACAGGGCCCTCCAGAAAAAAACACACCCCACAGACTTGGCATCGCTGGGTATGCTGGTAAAATCCTACAATGGTGGCAAGTGGACGAGCAGGCAATCCTATGGGAGACCTACCCACTATTTGTCGGGATCCCTGGTGAGTGCGCTCAAAATTGGATAAGAGTGAGGTCATCTACTGTGTCGTCGGGGGCCATCTTCTTTCGAAACGCCGCAGATGAGGAAATGTCCTACCGCTTGGAAGCGCTGAGTGTAGAATCTTTCCAAGGCTTAATCGAGGATGTTAGGGAGAGAGATTTACTCTTCGCAGCCCTGGGAGACAAGGAGCACCTGGGTCACATGAGAGGTCTTAGTCTTTATGTTCCTTCGAAATATGACTTCCCAGAGGACTCCGAAGCTTACTGGAGTAGGAAGAAAGCCAAAGCCGAGCGCGAGGCACAACTACAAGAGAACATTACGGCAAAAATCAGAGATGAGATGCAAAAGTTGGTCAGAGATGAGATGCAAAAGTATAGAAAAAATTAACAGGAAGCTCCAGCCGCTCTTGTGATAGGTAGCCCCCCAATCGTCCAACCCTACCTCGAAAAGCGACCACTGATTTTATGTCGATGACATACTGATAATAATTATTATCTCTGGAATGCTCGATCCATGATAGGCCTATTGGAGTAGCTAGTTTTGTATCACTATGTAGGTAGCTACGAAGTGCAAGCTCCAAGTGAGATATACCTTTCGTTGCCCTGTGTGCTGCTTGGGGCCAAGAGTATCCATCCAGACCTAGGGCCTTGGTGCACAGTGTATTTTGTAAGAGTGAATGTGGACGGTATTCATGCCAATTGCGAGGTCGTCTCGCTACTGATGCCCCCCAACGATGAGATCATGACTCTAGGGCAAGCCATTGGAACATTCATTCAGTGGTCCAAGAGTGACATTTGCCCGTAGGCTCCTGCACCTGTGCCAAGTCCACGAGAGTCATCTGCATTGGTGCCCAATCCACTCGAGCTATCTGCACCAGTGCCAAGTCCGCGAGAGCCACCTGCACCGGTGCCAAGTCCACTCGAGCTACCTGCACCGGTGCCAAGTCCATAGGAGGTATCTGCACCGGTGCCAATTCCATAGGCGCGATCTGTACCAACGCTACCTGCACAGGTGCAACAAGGGCACGGTGCATCTACATCTCGTATCCGATCAACTACCGTGAAGTCGACCTACAACTAAGGTGGCAAGGGCAAACCGAAGAAAATGAATGATGAGATCCCCTACTTGTCGTTGGCTCGAAATTCATGGTAGGCGAGCCATGATCGCCTCGAAAGTGCGCCTCCTAACTCTAGGACTATTTTGCCAGAGATTGCATATGTATTATATGCAACAGACCAACAAGCCGGAGGAGCAACAACGCTCAGATGTCAACGATAAGTTCATGCCACATCATCTGCAGCACAATATTCGTGACTATATCTTCACGGTGACCTTCGAGGACTTTTTCTTTCTCTTCACACTCGACGCACTCGACGCCTCACTCATTCGTTGCTAGACACTGTAAGTATATACAATCACGGTCTACCTTTATGTAATGTCAATAAATGTCATATATAACTCATTGTTTTTGTGTATGTGTGTATATATATAAAGAGATACATGATGAGTGAAGCCAGATTAACAAAATCATCGGTTGGTTTCCTTGACCCATGCTTGGTTGTCATGGATATCATTGAGGAGGATGCATCCTTCGTCGAGAATTATATTACGAAGACATTGGAGGGTCATCACGATAAGGAATTCATACTTATGCCCTACAATTAGGGGTAAGTACTACACTAGTGACTATACTTGTTGATTTATGCTTTATAAGCAACACGAACTTAGATTTAATGACCATGACATACTTTATCATCACGGACGGTTCTATATATCAACCGTCTGTGATACTCGCCTAGCACAGACAGTTGGCAGATAGAACCGTTTGTGATGTATGAGTATAACAGACATTTTTTGGTTCAAGCCATCTGTGATAGTGTTCTTCACAGACGGTTCTAGTTACAAACCGTCTGTGTTGTATTTATCACAGACGGCTCACAAACCGTTTGTGATAACTTCCGATTATCACTGACATATAAATTCAAACGGTTCAAAAAATGTCTATGATGACAGTTCTGAACCATCTGTGATGACCCTTTTTGTAGTAGTGTTCCATACAACAATGGAAATGTATGTTAGTCATCAATTAACAGTACAATGATAAGTTGTACTATTTCTCCATCAATTAATTGTCCATGATAAGTTGTACTATTTCTCCATCCACACAACAATGTATAATGTATGTTTAGTCATCAATTAACAGTACAATGATAAGTTGTACTATTTCTCCATCAATTAATTGTACATGAAATAAGCCACGAATGCAGACTAACAGTATTAATAAGAGGAGAGAGAGGTTGAAGGTACCGGTGCCTGCCGTTCGATGCGGAGAGAATGGAAGGGTGAGATCGAGATCTTGTGGAGATGCCACGGATCGGTATCGTGGCATTATCACAGACGGTTTGTTATACAAACCGTCTGTGATAATGCACATATCAGAGATGATTTGTTATACAAACTATCTATGATAATGACACACATCAGAGACGGTTCGGTATACGAACCGTATGTGATAATGCACATATCAGAGATAGTTTGTTATACGAATCGTCTGTGGTAATGCTTAAAAATCGCTCTACTCCTGCCTATTAATATTCCGCCATACTGTCCTCTCACTCATCTTCTTCACCAGATTTGTCAATAATGACATCTAGTATTTTTTTAATCTTCTTCCTCTCATCTATCCATCATGAGTTGTTCGGCGCAACCTTACACAGACGGCCAACAACTTATGTCTAGAGAAGCTCCTTAATTCATTATTTATAATTTTTAATCACCTGCTTAATTCGTAAAGGTGCCGTCCAGTGGCCAGACGGCGGGTCATTAAGCCCACCTCTATTAGGTCATTACACGCTATTAAATAATTTTTAGAGGTAGCAAAGTGGTGCAAAAAATTACGTAAAAATTGCACAATATAGAAAAATATATATGGAATCTCCAAAAAACATTTCGTAATTTTTCACTACCATTTTCTACCTATAAAAATTTTTAGAGCGGCGCATAACTGTTTAATCGCCTAGGTAATTATGTGTCATTCCAGGAATTTGTTAGAGGCAGAAAATGTCCTTAAAAAATTGCAAAGAAATTACACAATATACCACGATGTCTCATGAAGCTCCACAAAAAATGTCATAATTTTTTGAGCTCATTTGCTTATATTTACAAATTTAAAAACATTATAAATTATGAATTAGGTTTGTCGTCCGTGGGCGGTGAGCGCGCGCTGCCGTCTTGCTCACGGGGCGATAGGTACCACGCGTCGTCTGCTCCGTGCTACTGCTCGCCCACCGACGGCATAAACAATATTTTTGTCAATACGCTGCGTATACAGCTATTTTTATAAATACAATGCAAAAATATATCAAAAGTGGCTTTAAGGATCCCTCAGACATGATGTTGAAGGATAAGTGCTTGAGATCGAAGTTATTCATTTTACAAGGAAAAATGCTCCACCCGATGTGATCTGGTGATGCATCCCCATGATAACAAAACAATGATGTGACTTTTTTTGAAATGGGCATAAAACAAAGATGTGAGTTGTGACCCTGTTGATGTGGTGAGTTGGAAGTTGTTGCTGTCAGGAAACCTAGGTCTAGGTTTGAAGTCTTAGTCTATGGTGGACACCTCATAATTAGGCTATAAATTGGGAGCACTATTGGTAATTTTGGATATGAAATCAGAAAGAAAGCAATAAAGAAAGACCAGGAGTTCTCTCTACCTCTCTGTGTTTTCAATCTACTATTTCCTATCTTCTGTGATTGATCTTGTTTTGCATAAGCAGAGGAATCGATTGGACTGGTCGCTAGCAACAGTTCCTCAACACGTTATCAGAACGAATCGCTCCGGTGAATCGAAGGTAATCATCGAAGTATTAGTAGATTGAATTGTCTATATCTAGTTCGCTCTAAATTCCGCAGATTTCACTTTCTAGATTATTTTTCTACGATGCAAATCCGCTCTAATCTACCGCGAGCAGACTTGAAGTCGCCGGCACAATGTCGATCGGTAGATTACAGGATAGAGTAGATGTTGATTACACTGTAGATTGAAAAAGAAAAAATTAGCAAGGCTAGCCGTCTTGCCATTGTGCGTGAAGCGACCACCGTGATCGGCCCTCATCCCCATGCATTGTCGCGTGCACCGACGTGCTGGCCCAAAGCCGCTGCTGACCGCTCGACCGCACTGCTTAGGGCTACCTCGGTTTCCATGCTGGCCTGCCGTCGGCACCGCCCTACACGCACGGCTCGAAATCACCGGCCGCCGGCTCCGCCGTCCGAAGCGCCAGCTGAAGGGTCACCATTCACACGCCGCCAAAGCGCCGTCGGATCCTCGCGCAACCCGGTCGCATCGGCCTCGCATGGCCACCGACCGTGCCGCCTCGGTCTCCACGCATCGTCCTGGCTTCCGCACAGCTGCCGACGTCGTCTCGGTCCCGTATGGCCGCGGCCCGCACCGCCTCGGTCTCCCGCGGCCGGCCGACCGCCGCGTCCGGCACGCCGCCTTGGCCTCCACGCCTGTTTATAGCCCTTGGCTAACGGGTCTCCAACCGTTCGCCGGCTAAACCCTAACGGAGCCGTCTCCCTTGTGCAGACCTTGCGACTTACCGACGGTGCCCTCACGCACCTTCCGGAAGCTTCCGCGCTCCTTGTCGTTCACGCATGACTGCACCTAACTCCGACCGATGGACCTCAGACTCCTCCCGAGTCTAGTCCGGTGCATTCCGTCGCCTGACCTTGGCGGTATCCGGCCGTCGAACCTCGACTCCTCCACGAGTCTAGTCCCGATCCATTCATTGTTGCCGTCGTGTCCACCTCCGGTAGCTCAGCTCGGTTCCTCGTCTCCCGCTGCAACCACCTCGGCCCCTCGATCATCCTCGGCGTCTCCGACCGTCGGACCTCAACACCTCCACGTGCCTAGTCCGGTCCTCCCACGCCTCACCATGACCTAGCTCAAGTCCTGCAACCACATAGACAAGCAAACCATCACATAGCACCGCTCGATACATGAAAGCATAATAATATAAATGAAACCACATTAAGCCCAAACCTGTCAAATCAACAGAATAATCATCCTAATCCTATTGACCAGGTTTGACCAAGTCCGACAGGCCGTTGCACCCATAGCGATATGGTCCGAACCAACCAACTCAAACTCGACTTCCCTAAGCCAAGTCAATTACTCATCATACACATGGGATGACCTCACATGGTCTCTCAATCTCCCCTTGATGAGTATATTGACAAACCCGAAAAAGCATGAAGTTGAGTTTGAAGAATTCAACATGGTCCAAAGAAGGAAATGCAGCTAATGACCATGTCGACAGAAGGAGCAAAAGAAAAAAAATAAGTTTTCCTCAAAGCTCCCAAACCGGCTTTTTCTACCACTATTCTCCCCCTTTTGGCAATAATCACATCAAGAATGCAAGAAGGAGAATAAGTCATGAAAATGGATGAAATGGCTGAAGTTTGATTATTCTAAGCATTTAGAGCCATGAGAATTATCCACAATGACCATTAAGGATTAAACCAAGCCATAACTTAATAAAGGCTATCTAGATCATGACAAGATATGTATATGCTAGCTAAACCAAAGATGATAATCTGAAATGTAGTGCAATTTGTGAGCAAGTCAAGTCATCAATAAGCAAAGTCTAGCTAGAGACATCCAAGGATGATGCATGCCATGTCAATTAAGCTAAGCGGAACCAAGAAGCTAATATTGAGTCCAAATAGAGTGTTATACGCTCAAGAGTGAAACATTGGTTCAAGTACTTGATTCTTTTAGTAGCTTAAGCAAATTGAGCACAAATGACATATTTTCTTTTGAAACTTATGGTCGTTTCAACCAATATTTTTATCATGTGCTAGATCTCAAGCCTTGTCGACTACTCTAAGCAAGAAGCTTAAGAAGATAGTCTAGGTCATCCAAAACTCTCCCTGAGTTCATGCCTAGTGCAATGGCAAGCCGTCTCATGAGAAAGAATTGGTGAAATCGGTTTTTCGCACAAAGAGATCTTTTGCTTTTAACAATTGTACTAGCTTATGCATCATCAAGAGACTTAAAACAGCTCAAACTAAGGCTCAATAGAGATTCAACGCTCAACTCAGCCTACTTGACATGGCATGAATCATAAAAGGATAACTCAAGAAAGACTAGTCTCGAGTGCTAACACGACAAGTTTTAGTCCAATTTGTGCAAGTTAAATTAACTTATCATGGCAAAAGCTAGTCTACACATATGAAGTCATGATAAATCTAGCAACTAAGCACAAGTCATGGCAAGGTGTAAAGCATTGTAAGTATGTCATAACCAGATAATAATCAAGGCTCAATGTAGTTATATTACAATGCAGAAAATCCAGCTCCCCCTCAACATGTGATGCAACTTTTAGTTCAAGTTGAGTTATGTCAATATTAGGCTCCAGAAGCTCCCAAATGAACTCCCCACAACCAAAGCAATAAAATCGAGAAGGGCAAGAAAAATAAAAGGCAGTCCTTAGAGCATATAAGATATAGAGAAGACTATGGCTCAGACTGGTTCTCATCTACCCCATATGGATGTAGGACTAATAGCTGGTCTACTAACACACTAGGGAGTAAACACGTTCCCTGTCTACCCAAGGGTGGTCCGACCCTCGCTAGATCGCAAGAAGTGAGTGAACTCAACCTAGTGAGAAGAGAAGCAACTAGAAGCAGCAACCTAAAAGCATAAGATGAGAGAAACCAATCTAAGCAGCTATGCAAAACAACCACTCTAGCCCATGCTAGAAGGACCACAAAAGGTGAACTCTCCCTGAAACATAGCCCGAACAGACAGAAAGACTCCAACTCCCCCTAGAGAAGGCAAATTAAGAAGAACCAGAAAATTTGACACAAAATCCAGAAGGGAAGGTTCTAACTCAAAGAGGTGATTCTCAAACACACTCTATCCTCATGGTCTCTAGCATATAACCTCATACCACGGAGCAAAGGCACACTATGTCAACTCACAAGACACTAGTGGCCAAGAAGAAAGTTCAACCTAGGCAGAAGAGAAACCTAGAGAACCAAAGCCCAGACTAGGTAGTAAATAATTCTAGAGAACCATTTAGATGAGAGGTGTGACTGAGACAATATCACCTAGAGATGACTCTCATCTATCCAATCGGACCCTTCCTACTACTAGAATAAATAACCAATGCTAAGCCAAGTGATGGGAAGCAAAATACTAAAGATCACAAGGGAGAAAACCCCTCTCACAGTCGCTCGGTGGGGGATCGTGATCGCATACCTGATCGAGTATGAGTGTTACCTTGGCCGAGGTCGAATACGAGTCCAGACCTCGGTCGAGTGGTCAAAATCGTGTCCAGGTCGTGGTCGTAGTAAAGACCGTAATGTAGTCGCGTCGAGTTCGGTCGAGAGTCTAGACCGCTCGTGGTTGCTATGGCGTGGCCGTAAAGATCAAGGAGGCGGTCGTAAAGGCTGTAGGTCTCCTCTCATTCATAGCCCTGAGTTAAACACAAAGACAAGCTGGTGTCCTAATCTTGGGGTAAATGATATACAACATGGAACCGATCTTGGGACGGATGACAACGATAGCATCACTAGTACTAATGACATAGAATACATGAAAACACACACCCACACAAGCTCAATCTAGCCCTCATCAAAGCATCTAGAACAGCAAGCCTAGTGCCACCCAATACTTAGAAAAAGCTTGTGACCTATCCACAATTTTCATGAAGTCTAAGCAAAAGTACTGTCTAAAGCTACCAAGATGTCATACAGTTTATTTCATGCCACAAATGAATAGGATCAGAGTATACATGCATCTCAAAGAATCACAACCATACACATAGCATGTGACAAAGAAAAGTCACAGAAGCATATGCTAGCATGGATATAAGTATGTACATAAGTAAAGATAAGAAGGTATGAATAAACATAGCATCATGACTGTAACATCCCGAAATTGGGTTAGTCCAAAAATATGAATTTTAAAATCTTTTCCAACATTTTGTTGGCATTTAAATTTCTTTTGAATATTTGGTTGAAGTCTTTTTGAAATTTGGGGAATACAAATTAAATATCAAAGAGTAAACCCAAATGCAAATAATAGAAAACTAGAATTTTAAATACGAATTTGAAAAGATGATCCAGTAAAAGGAAAGAGGAACCTGAGTTAAAAATATGAAATCTCATTTTGAAAATAGTGACATAAATAACAATGAAAGTGAGTGACTAAAATGCAAACCCCTATACTTAGATATACACAAATTGTGCTAGGAAAAGTTTAGCGATATAAAAAGTAATGCATGTGTATATGGGTGTGTTTATGCAAAAAGAAGTTAAGTGGGCCAGCAAAATAATGGTATAAGGAATTATGTGTATATGCACCTATGGCTGAAACAATAATAATAATCGAAACATGATTAAGATTCAAGTCTTAAAATGCACTTCAAAAATTAACATCAATAAACCCGAATATATATATGATATAATCTGTCAGGTAAAAATTTAAATTAAAAATCAAAATTTACCAATCTCTGCTTGAACCTATCATTTTTCTCCCTGTGGGCCCCCTCCTTTTCTTTTTCTCTCTCTCTCCTCCCTCTTCTCTCCACGGCATTGGGCCCACCCCCTCCTCCTTCTCTTCTCTCCTCATGGTAGCGTCAGGCCCCTTCCTCCTTTCTTTCTTTTCTTCTCCCCGAGTCTTGCGCCTGCCTGTCTGCCGCCCGTCGCTCGCGCCTCCGCATCTGTGAGCCCCGAGCCGGTCTCCTCCCTGCCAGGTCCCAGACCCTCTGTGGCTATAAGGAGCCTCCAGCCTCCCCCATAGCTCCCGCGCCTCTCCTCTCTTCCCTCTTTGCCTCACTGGCTCCCCGCTGCCGCCGCCATTTCCGGCCGCTCGGTGAAGCCCTCCGCCGATCCACCCGTCACGGCATGCCCTTCCTTCTAGGAGCTCCCACTGCCGACCAATTTGATTCTCCCAAGGTGAAGGCTGCTGCACGGCCGCTCTTCCCATCGGCCGGCCGAAGTCGCCCGCCCGCGCCAATTCTTCCTCGACCCACCTCGCGTCAATTCCATGCGGTGGTAGCATCCCCGACGTCCTCAACCTCCCCAACCGCCGCCTGGGCCTCTCGTCGCCGAGCGGACCCGCCATGATGGCCCGGCCGCGCCATGGCTTCCCGCCGGCTCATCCGGCATTCCTCCGTCCCGGCCAACCGCGTGGTAAGGTTCACCACTCCTCCCTCAGACTCGTGACCCTCCTATCTCGCCCCTTCTCCCTTATTGCTGCCGCCGCCCGGACTCACCACCCGGCCGCCAGTGCAGTCTGTGCCGTCATCCCGGCTGCCGCCAATCCGCCGCCACCCCTAGCTTCCCGTCCACAGCACAACCCGTTTTGGCGGTCCCCGGCTCCCCTCCGTGCGCCGCCGGCAAGAACGCTCTCCGTGGCGGCTTCTCTGTTTGCCCCCATCCGTCGGCACAAAGGAATTACCAGCCTCCCTCAGTCAGCCCAGGCAGTCGGCCCACTTGGCTATCATCGCGCGGTTAACACACGCCTGGTAGAGAGGTCCGGGTTCGAATCCGTGGTGCATTTCTTCCCCACTTTTTATTTTTATTTGTGAAGCTCATTTTAATTAATAAAAATCATGAAACATTAGAGAATAATGTAAAGAATCTAATAAAATTAATTGTGATATAAAAAGAGATTGTTTAAAGACTTAAGTTTTGATTAGTTCTTATATGATTAACTAATGTGGTTTGAGCAAATATCAAAAAGGTTAATTAAAAGCAACATTGAAATATGACCATATGTAACAAACCTTGCCTTGGTAAAGGGATTTAAAGCTAATACAATTGATTAGGTTATATATAAGAAAAAGAGGTGGTTTAACATTTAAGTTTGGACTAAAAATCGTATGCGAATAATTAATGTCGTTTGAACAAATGTTTTAAAAACTAATTATTAGTTAGGGCATTGGATCATCGGGCGTTGGAATAATCTCGATAGCAAGTAATCTGATGGATAAAGTAATATTATAGACTGATAGTCGCAAATGAGTAGTAAATAAGAATAAACTAAAAGTTTACTATTAAAACATCGAGTTAGATGACTAAATAACTCCCATGATAGATTTAGATAAATAGTGATATGGCATAAAGAAATTGTAAGACAAGCCTTGTTAGACAAACGAAATATGAACTAGAAATAAAGCTAAACGTTGTAGGTGTTGCTTAAATAAAACATGAGCCCGAGTACAACACTTTCGATAAAATAATGTTACACTAATCTCGTTCATTGAATCGTAAGTCTAGCCTACCTCATGGAATTTCCTAAATAAATATACAAATAATAAAAGAGATTATTAATAAAAGACCGAATCATCGTGATTCGCCACCGACCTTGCCTCAACCCACCGGATCACCCTTACTCATAACAAAACTAAATCAAGGTTATTCGGTTTATTTTGGATCTTTTGAGTTATTTGCCTTTGTTTGAATTCAGTTGCTTAGCACGTAATTAGAACTGGAGTTACAAGAGTCGAGGAATCAAGTAAGGTCAAGTGCAAATGGAGATAAAGATCGAAGCTCAGTCCTTGAATGAGATCGCTTTGAGTGAGCTCAAGGCATGATGAACCGCGCCAGGCGAGTCAATACTTTGATCATGTTAAACCTACTTTTCGGCAAATTACTTTTGTTTAAATTATCAAATTGCACGCTATCATTTTATATGCAAATACATGTTAATTTAAGATCCTAGTTATATGACCATGTTTTCCTTAACTAATATTACCCCCTCCTTGAATACTTGATTATGTGAACCTTGTCACCCTAGCAAAAGTATAATAGTAATCTTTTGAAAATAAGTCCGTAATTATATGCCATGCTTAGTATTGCTTAGATATTCATGGGCGTGAGAACGCCCAAGCATCACTTTCAAACATATGAGAATTTGGTTGAGCAGTCATTGTGATGATGACTGGCGTATGTTGGTATGAATATTGTATGTTCCCAAAAATCCTAGTTGCTTGATTATCTGGGCGGATGGTTGAGGGTGGGAGTGTTGAATGGTGCCGTGATAGCACATTTGTGATAAGTGGTGCCGTGATAGCACAAGGATCGTGGTAGAACCGCCCGAGATAACCATTAAGGACCGAATCTTGTGATGACCTCCCACGGTACAACATGTGCAACCACATCTTTGGCAAAGTGTGGCGGGGCTAACTAATTTGCATCAACCTAGTATGAGTTGCGTCGGTGTGAACACGGGCGGGTAGAGGATGGCCACATCCTCCGACGTGATGGCGCAAGAGGGGGCTTCTGGAAGGGTGGTCGTACCCGGAGGAAGTGGAAACCTTAGCGGTCGCAACTCTGCTAGGAAAATGCACTGTAAAAGCCTTGTGATAGTCTCCTCAACTGCATGACTAAGGAATCATGTGGGGCAATGAGCGGATCTATCTCGTGTGGGTAAAGTGTACACACTCTGCGAGTCATGAACTATTCGAATAGCCGTGCCCACGGTTATGGGCGGACATGGGAACTTGACTAGATATAGTTACATTTCAAAATCTGTACAAAGGGCGGAGAAAGGCCTTTATGGGAAGGCAAAGAAAGGCCCTTATTTGAGTTGTCACGGTGTCGTCCATGGAATTGGCTTCGGTGTCGTCCCGGTGGTAATGTAAGCGGTTATAACGTTGAAGAGTTAAGCATATGGTGCGAGAGACTATGAAATGGTGGATAGAATCTGGACCTCTATTACTATTGCATTACGTCACATTATGTTTTGTTTAAGTGGCTAAGTCTCGGGAAGTTTCTATGTATTATATTTCAAAAGCAATTAATGGCAATACTTCTCCAAAAATAAGATGCGGGAAGAATAAATAGAGTCGTCGAGAAAAGAAGATAACTATTGTAGTAAATACATAACAAGTGTTTGGTGGAGTCTAAA
Organism: Bonia amplexicaulis; assembly: GCA_036346245.1. Taxonomy (NCBI): domain Eukaryota; kingdom Viridiplantae; phylum Streptophyta; class Magnoliopsida; order Poales; family Poaceae; genus Bonia; species Bonia amplexicaulis. The sequence goes on from CM070757.1 coordinate 3,919,049, forward strand.
TAGGTGGATAGACTAGATAGATGATTTAAGTAATTTTGGAGGGTTAGAAGGGTATAAAGGTAATTGTTGGAATTAATGTGATTAATAGGATTTGATCTAGTTGGATGAATTGAATTGATGGAAATTTGGAGATATAAGAATTGGGATGTAAACTTGATTAAATCTCGGTGGAGTCATACCGTAATAGGATTTGATCTAGTTGGATGAATTGAATTGATGGAAATTTGGAGATATAAGAATTGGGATGTAAACTTGATTAAATCTCGGTGGAGTCATACCGATGAATTAGTTAGAAGCGATGATGGAAAGTAAGGAGTAATTGTGGGAAAAGTGAATTTGAGTTGGATCATTAACAAAAGGATTGAATGGTTAGAATATTACGATACAAATAAATTCGATGGTTTGAAAAGTAATCATGTTAGAGAATCATTAGAATTCGAAGTGAAGAGTTGGTGATAGTGATTGCAAGGCCGGATTATTAGGAATCGGAATATAAAGGTATTGGTGGATGTGAATAGATGTATGTATATAGAGAATATATGATCGGTGGATTAACTAAATGATGTCACTGCTTTGTTTAGAGTCTTAGACAACATTCGATAAAGGAAATATGTCTTTGGTGGATTGAGTCAATTATGGCAATCACCGTGTGGAGTCCTAGGTTGTCATTATAACTTTAGGGTCCGATAATGATAATGCTACCAAAAGAGAGTTCTTGGCAAATAAAACCACCCAAGCCTTTCCTTGATAAGCCATGCATACTATTTATTTGCATTACGTGTATTGGCTCATGAACACGGTGGTTAGTGTGCTCACACTCGCTCTCACAACAAATCCGAGTCAAGGAATCAAATCCTGCGCATCGGCAACATTCTGACTCATGAGGACAAAGAAGATGAAGATGTCAAGGGCTGGGTCGCGAACCTCCGGTTGGTGCGTGGGCAAGTCTGAGGGTTCCACCGTATGCTTCGTTCTTCCGCTGTAATTTTCGATTTCGCCTAATCGGCCCATGTGTAAGTTTACTATATTAATTATGCTTCCGCTTGATATGTATTTGATATTCATTTAAGGCGTGAGCACTATCTCGATCCGAGGAATAGTGCAATAAATCACGAGGATTACGGATGTAAAATCGAGGTGCGACAATGACATAGACAACTATCAGAGATATTAATCAAGCTCATAATGTCCATACTTAAGCAAACACCATGACAGAACAAAATCATGGAAAAGCATGCTAACATGGATAAATAATGGTGAATGGACATAAGGAGCAAGATATAATCAATAAACCATGATGGATACTACAAGGCACAAGGTCATGATGATACTTAACTTCTAGTATACACTTTGTACTTATGCTCATGAAGTCAAGTTAAAGCTTAAGCATCCAATAACCAACATATATAACATAATATGAGGACACCTAAGCAACATACACATAAAGGCATGACAAGAATGTATCGAAAGAAAAATCATTCCAATATGGTACAAGTGAGCACAAGAACAAGCACATCATGCCAATTATGACTAACACTTGAATATAAGGGCATGAAGGTATAGAATCACTCACAAAGTAGGTGGAGACGCAACTGGTGAAAGCATATGCCTCTTGGAGGCCATGAAGTGGAGAACCAATGAATGTTCTAGTCACGTGATGAAGCAGAAGACTAAAGCCCAATCAATCCCATGTTCTCCAATCAGCGTCTGGACACCTACAAATGACAAGAACAAAGTGCCCAAGTCTTGGATCTCAAAGGATTAGTAGACATGTACTTGGGAATTCAAGACTTGACACACTCGCACTAGAAGTATGCAAGTTATCATGATACAATGGATGGTTCAGCAAGAAAATCGATCCTAGAGGCACACCGCAAGTGGACAACTCAACAAGTGAAATGAGTCCTAACTCCGAAGAAGCGGTGAATACCTAACTTGAAAGCCCCAAGAAGAGAACCAACAAAAGCACCAAAGAAACTCACAACTTCTCCTTGCCGTAGATGCGCACCTCGTTTGGGCGAACGAGGTCCATCATTTGAGAAACGGCGGAAATTTCTCCTCGAGACAGCATGTGGACAAAAACAAGAAAACACACGAAACAAGTCCACGATGCCAATGAGCAAACGATGTCCATCTTTCTCACAAAAATGAGCAATGGTGCAAGCATCTACTACAAGACAAGATCCAAAAGGACAAAGCACCATCCTTGCTCAAAGAGAAGTCCCTTGGACCACACGGGAAGAGCCAACAATAAATGCACTAACCAAAGTAGGAGCAAAGGATATGATACGAAAAGATTTATGCTCATTACAAGCGGCTCCCAATCCAAAAGAACAGAGGAGGCTAAGTCGCAAGATCACGGCACTCATATCATCGTGCTCTCTCCTCAAAGCATTTACACCATCCCTTACAGAATCACAATATAAACTAGGGAGGGAAATACAAACAAATTGGATCAATAAGAGCAATATGGCTAGTACAAACATGAAACAAGAGAAGCTAGAACAGAAGAACATAGCCTTCTAATCTCAGACCTAGCAAACTCAAGCTCCTCTACACATATGCAAGGTGAATCAATTTTAATTTCTCGAATTTGATTTGAACAAGCAAGTAGAAATTAATTTTACGCTATTTACAGAACTAGATTCACAACCTACACATGATAAATGAGATTTCCACCTAGCAAAATCAGTCTAGCAATTTATCATCTAGGCATCTCACATTCTCCATAAGAGTAAGTATATTCATCTTAGACAAGGCCAAGGTCACAATGAGGTTTTACCTTGCTCATGATGAGTCGTCGTACATCCTTCTTATCATCATCCGTGTGTTCTCCACGACTTTCTCGATCTTGGCACTTGAGGTTTTTGCAAATAAAATCAACCTTTCGCCGAAATAAAGCCTCTTGTCACAAAGGACATCATTGGCAAAAACACCCCCAACAAGATGCAAAGGAAAGCTCACAAGATTCCCTACTAGTTGCCATGCTCAAGAGACCGGTTAAGATCTACGAGGAATAGCTAACCGGCTCTGATACCAATTGTAGGACCGAAATGGCAACAGAGGGGGGGGTGAATGGTGCCTTCAAAAACAAATCGCCCCCAAGTATTCTTATTCTCCTATAGCTATAGAAGCTATGAAGAAGAGAATAAACTTGTTCACTGGATGCCGAAAACGATTTTGCCGTTTGACTGAAGATACTCGCAAAAGAGGTGATACAAGATCAACAAGGGCTTCTCTGAGGAACAGACTGAAATCAAGAAAGACTTAAGGTTTTAGAGCAAGCCAAACACAAAATTCAGATCTGAAAACTGAGCAAAGGAAGCTGCTGCAGACCGAAGGAAACAAGCAGACTGACTTAACCACAAACTCAAAAGATCAAACACCTTCAAAACTGAAACAACAATTAAAAAGAAAAAGCCAACCAGAAGAGAGTACTTCTGCCGGAAAATGATTTCAGGAAACTGCAAGAGCACCGAGCACAGAACCAGAAGAAAAACAGAAAGCTGCAGAGCCGGTTTTATCAGCCAAATTAATTACCGGACTGATCTCCTAGAAATTGTTGGTCTGAAGCAAAGAAATGCATAACAGGAACAATAAGCAGTTCAAACGGCAGTTACACCTGCTGCCGAAGCACGGATCGAGAGATCGAAGACTGCCGGGCAAAGTTTACTTTCTATTGCCAAAAGAGAACCATACGGTGAGCGATCGGCAAGAAATGAATTAGAAACAGCGACAAAGAAAAGAACAGTGGAAGCGGTGAATGCGAACACGATCAAAAGATACTGCAATTAACCAAGGACTAAATTTTGGCTATCGGCAAGGATTCTGCACCATTCGGCTTAAACTGCTACCGAAAAGCAATCTTGCAAAGAAGATAGACAAGTCGTCCTGAAGAAAACTAAAGTAACCGACAAAAGCTCACAGGCTACAGAGGAGACAGAAAAGAAGCAACCGAAAGGGCAAAAGATCAGAGGCTAACTGCTCTCCTCAGAAAGTCGGCACAGAAATTACTCAGAAGAACTGAATTACCAAGGAATGGTTAATCGATTGCTGCCCTTCTCATAACAATTGATTGGGTCTTCATTCTGAAACGCAAAACAACCCAAAAACAAACAAAAGCAGCAAAAACTACTCGGTTGAAGGAAGAATTCAGATAGGGCAAGAAACAAAAGAACTGAGCCCAAGAGCAAAACGGCCGAACAAAAAGAACTGAGAAGAAGAACCAGAATAGAGGAAGGATCAACCTGAAATGATTCTTCTTCAGTCAGATAATCGAGACATCAAATCACACAGCAGCTAGACTCCATGAAACAAGAAAAACACAAAACTAAAACAAAATGGTAGATAAATTGTTTGCTCTCGGGTATGTGCAGGCCAAAGCCCTTCAAGGGGTTACCCAGTTCAGAGACAAAGCAATCTTGCAGCTACTCAATCACAAACTCCATTCATAACACAAGAAGCAAAGAATCAGGAAAGAAAGAGCAAAACTAAAACACATGGAAGAACTGGAAAACCGAATAGCACAAGTCATCTGAGATGGATGAAGAGACATGATTGATTGCATCTAGAAATTGCTATAGCCTTTCATTCCATTCTCATAACCTGAGAGGAGCGTTACACAAGGACACGGCTTGAACAATACCACACACGCAAAAGAAAAGAAAAAGAGGCAACACCTTTGCCTCAACACATCTCACACATACATGGAGAGAAAATAAAACCCTAACTCTCTCCCAAAGCCATTGAATGGGTTCAAAGAACAAGAACGAAGAACGGAAAAATTTCAGATTTCATTCCAATCAAAAACTACAAAGGAGTTCCCATACACATGGACATTAGAACAAGAGGAATGATTACAAGACTCTCCATCCATCCTCTCCCTCTCAATCCTCAAAAACACCAAGAGCCTCACATGCTTCTTGGGAGGAACACACACAAGGGGGTATGCAGCCCCAACACCTATTATAGCCCTTGGCTAACGGGTCTCCAACCCGTTCTGGCTAAACCCTAACGGAGCCGTCTCCGCTTGCGGCCTTGCGAATTACCGACGGTTGCCCTCCCGCACCTTCCGGAAGCTTCCGCGCTCCTTGTCGTTCACGCATGACCGCACCTAACTCCGACCGACTGGACCTCCGACTCCTCCTGAGTCTAGTCCCGGCCTGCTTTGTCGCCTACGACCGCAATCGGTATCCGACTGTGAACCTCGACTCCTCCACGAGTCTAGTCCCGATCCATTCGCTGTTGCCGTCGTGTCCACCTCCGGTAGCTCAGCTCCGGTTCCTCGTCTCCGGCTCGCAACCACCTCGGCACCTCGATCATCCTCGGCGTCTCCGGCCGTGCGGACCTCAACACCTCCTGTGCCTAGTCCGGTCCTCCCACGCCTCACCATGACCTAGCTCAAGTCCGCAACCACACAGACAAGCAAACCATCACATAGCACCGCTCGATACATGAAAGCATAATAACATAAATGAAACCACATTAAGCCCAAACCTGTCAAATCAACAGAATAATCATCCTAATCCTATTGACCAGGTTTGACCAAGTCTGACCGAGCCCGTTGCACCCCGCAATGACATGGTCCGAACCAACTAACTCAAACTCGACTTCCTAAGCGAAGTCAATTACTCATCATACACATGGGATGACCTCACATGATCTCTTAGAAACCCTACCCCTCCCACCCCCCGTTCTTAAACCGGCCGAATGGGCCATTTGGGTAGGAGTGAATGGGAGAAACTACTTGGGAGGTAGGCGTCGGCAATTTTGAAGAAAATCCCTCATAATTCTCAAAATTACAAATGGGTCCTCAAAATTTTTAGATGGGTCCTGAATTTTACAGAAAGGCCCTTGGAAAATAAGAAAATTACGCGAAAATTTTCTCTAAACTAAAAATTTGCGTATAGGCACTCGAAAATTGCAGAATTCGCTGAAAATTCATATTCTGGCATAGAAGGGCCTCGCAAATTCGAATTTTGAATTATTTTTTGCATTTGAAGCATGTTTATTTCTGTCATTATTATTTTCGACGCTTTTCGTATTTATTTACTGTTTTGGTTAATCGTAATTATTTAAATTGCCTTTAATAATCGAAATTAACAGTAAAATTTATAGAAAATGCATAGAAAATTCTAGAATATTACGAGAATCTTTTGTACCACTATGCAATTTATTTACGTGAGGTAAATTGTATTCCATGCATGTTTATCGGCAGTAAATTTATTTATTCCTCTCATACACAGGTAGATGACTGGCATCACAAACGGGAGTTCGAGGAGCTGGCCCAGTAAGGCCAAAACTATCTGACCTGGGCTTCCGATGTCGAGATAGTATTGGAGCCAAGAAGCTCCGCGCTGCTATTGGGATCGGCGCACTGCAGGACGCCCAAACCACCCCTGAGGGAAATGATCAGGCACTTCACTTCCTCCTACACCATCTCTGTCTCACTCTCAAGAATAAGTACATGGTAGAGAAGAGCGCACTAGCACTATGGACTGTACTCAAGAAGCGGTTCAAGAGGCTAAAGTACACCATTCTTCCATAGGCAGAGCAAAAATGGATCCGACTAAGATTTTTCGACTTCAAGACGGTCGAGGAGTACAATTCTGCCTTGCACAGAATTTGTACAAATCTTCAACTTTGTGGTAAGCAGATCACAAATGAGCAGAAGATTGAGAAAACCATATCCACCTTCCACCCCAATGCAATGCAATCCGCACGTAATTATCGTCAAGACGGCTACAAGGAGTATGCCGAATCGATTGATATTATGCAGGTTGCAGAGGCTCAGGACGAAGTTCTCCGCAAGAACTACGTCACATAGCCACCTGGAAGCTCCGCTGGCCGTGAAGCCAACGCCAGGAGCTACAAGGTGCGAAAGCCCATGATGAAGAAAATGAGAAGGAAGGGTAAAGTTGTAGCCCAGAAAGGCAAGTGAGATGCTCTGCGTGAAAATAAGGCAAGCAAGCCAAACCGGGATGGCAAGGCCTATGGCCAGCAGGACCAATCCTGCTTCAAGTTTGGCAAGTGGGGGCATTGGTCGCGGATTTGTAAAGAGCCGCAACATGTCATCGATGTCTTCCAAGCCCAGAAGAAGAAGGAAGGCAAAGGCAGCATAAAACTCACTTTGCATCTATTGAGGGGGAGAGTTCTGAGCAGCTGCCTACGCTGATGGAGGTTGAAGCCATCCGCAGCATCCCCTTTTGACATAGCAGCGACCACCGCCATGTTTTCTCTCGAAGAACATATCACCCCTGAGAAAATAGCAGACGAAGTCTCTGATTTCTTAGCAGATTCAGTCTAATGCACATAATGCATTTAGACTTTAATTGTCATTTATTTTCTCGTGATGGTTGGATGATATTAAATAATTCATCCATTTATTCAGTTTATAATGGCATGATATGTTCTGATATTGAATTATTTTATTTATGTGTTGATTGCCTTCAAATGCGTATTAATAAAATACCTTATATTAGAACACACGTGGCGCCCTATGAAGGAAGGGTGCTTAGCTGGCAGCAGCGCAACAAATACCATCTTAAGAGAGACGAAGTATTTTCAGTCGATTAGTAATAATGCTGGCAGCCTTACAACAATGGCCGGTAGCGATGCTTGTATAATAGGTTCAGGTAGAGCCACAATTGTACTCCCAATAGGCACAACTTTGGTCATTTAAGAAGCCTTATTGTACCCAGAATCGACTAGAACTCTCTTACACCAACATCAAGATACCTGCAGCCTATACTGTCTTGAAGACAGTATTTAGAAGCTCTGAACATTTCTGTCTCTGGCATGACAGATTAGGCTTAGAATATTGATGTAATATAATCAACAATTCCCAAGTCTTAGAATGATAAGAAATATAATCAACAATTCCCAAGGGCATAATATTAATGTAAAGAATTTCCCGAATTATGAAGATTTTGTGTGCCCTGCATGTGCCACCGGGAAACTAATTACTAGGCCTTCTACTCTAAAAGTGAAGGATGTCCATGTATTCCTGGATCGCATCCAAGGAGACATTTGCGATCCCATTCAGCCACTCTCAGGGCCATTTAAATATTTCATGATGCTCATCGATGCTTCCTCGAAATGGTCGTACGTATGGTTATTGTCTATGAGAAACCATGCTTTCGCAAATCTGATCTCGCAGATAATTCGCATCAAAAATATTTTCCCTGATCATCACATAAAGTCCATCAGAATGGACAACACCGGAGAATTTACTTCAAATGCATTTGACTCTCAGTTGAGCATTCTGTACCACATGTTGATACCCAAAATATTTTAGCAGAGGTATTAATTAAAAGAATTAAATTTATTGTCCGACCTCTTTTGCAGAATTGTAATTTGCCAGCTACATGTTGGGGACACGTGGTCCTACATGCAGCAAATCTCAGCAACTTTAGACCATCGGCCTACAACATCCGTTCACCTATGCAACTAGCGCAAGGGTTAGTACTGAAAATTTCTCATCTCATGAGGTTTGGATGCAAGGTTTATGTACCTATACCACCTCCACAGCGTGCTACAATGGGTCCTCTCCGAAAAACTGGGATATACATTGGTTATGTTACTGCATCCATAATCAGGTATTTAGAACCCATAACAGGAGATTTGCATACTGTCCGCTTCGTTGATTGCATATTTGATGAGGATAATTTCCTAATATTAGGGGGAGGAAATCAACCCCTTGATGAAAAATATCGAGAAATTACGTGGCAAGCCACGGGAATCCAAGCAAATGACCTGCGCACTAGTGAAGCAAATAGAGAGGTCCAGAAGATTATTGATTTGCAAGCATTAGCAAATCAACTGTCTGACCACTTTAGTGATTTGAAGAGCGTGACCAAGTCGCATGTGCCTGCACGTAATGCATCGGAGAGGGTTGAAATACCAAAGAAAGTAGAAGGTATCCCTAATCATGTCCAGAGGCCTCAGAATAAAAGCACAATAACTCTGGTCCCTCGAATCCTAAGTAACCGGGGACGATTGGTGAAGAAGGATAAGAAGGACGTGACACAGCCGATCACAGTTCTCCAGAACCAGAAGGGGAGCTAGTTGAGATCTGACATCAGTATGATACCTTCAGAAAAGGGCATACCGGATCTGAATATCCCCTTGGAAGAAGAAATCGGCATAGATGTGTGCGCGCACATCGGACCCGAAAAACTAAAGGGACTTGCCACCGCAACTGGAAGAAGCAATGAGCAAGGAGAAGCTCTAGAAGAAGCAAGTTATGAAAAAATAGCTATAAATTATGTGCACACAGGAGAGTCCATGAATAGGACAACAGCCAATGTTAATATCTACTTTGCAAAGAAAATTGCCAAAATCATCGATCATGATCCTGAGCCTGCATCGCTCGCTGAATGTAAGAGGATATCAGATTGGGAAGATTGAAAGAAGGCAATAGAAACTGAATTATTATCTCTGAACAAAAGAGAGGTGTTTAGGCCCGTAAGCCGCACACCTCTCTATGTGCACCCTGTAGGGCATAAGTGGGTATTTGTTCGAAAGAGAAATGAAGTTGTAAGATATAAAGCAAGGCTGATAGCACAAGGTTTCACTCAATGTCCAGGAGTTGATTATGAAGAAACCTACTCCCCAGTCATGAGTGGAATTACCTTTAGTTATTTGATCTCAATGGCAATAAACTTGAATCTAGAAATCAAATTGATGGATGTGGTAACTGCATACCTTTGTGGAAACTTGGATTCAGAGATTTATATAAAGGTACCTGAAGGTATCCCCGTCCCGAACCAAGACAGAGCAAATAGAAACCTGTATAGTGTGAAGCTCAGAAAATCACTATATTAACTGAAGCAATCAGGCAGAATGTGGTATAATCGCTTAAGCAACTTTCTATGCAAGAAAGGCTACACGAACAATGAAGATTGTCCCTATGTATTTATACGATGATCCCAGAATGGATTTTGTATAATCTCAGTATATGTAGATGATCTGAATATCATCGGGACAATGAAAGACATAAAAGAAGCAAGTTCTTACCTGGAGTCAGAATTTGAAATGAAAGATTTGGGTAAAATAAAATATTGCTTATACCTGCAGCTCGAGCATGTCCCTAAAGGAGTATTAGTACATCAATCAGCTTACACCCAGAAGGTGTTAGAAAGGTTCGGCCTTGAGAAGGCATACCCATCAAAAGTACCGATGATCAGGAGGTCTTTATAGCAAGAAAAAGATCCATACCGACCTAGAGAAGAAGGGGAGGAAGTCCTAGGACCGGAATTCTCGTACTTAAGTGCAGTAGGAGCACTTATGTATTTAGCAAACTGCACTAGACCGGACATCACATTTGCCGTAAACCTGTTAGCAAGGCATAGTGCAGAACCTACCAAAAGACATTGGCAGGGAATAAAGGATATCTTCCGATACCTCCAAGGAAGTAAGGACCTTGGATTGTTCTACAGAAAAAATCAAGATCTGAACTTGATTGGCTATCCAGATGCTGGGTACCTGTTGGACCCGCATACCGCAAGGTCACAAACAAGCTATGTATTCTTGTGTGGTGGAACTGTAATTTTCTGAAAATCGTCTAAGCAAAGTCTTGTAACGACTTCAACGAACCACTCAGAAATTATAGTACTGTATGAAGCCGCACGAGAATGTGCTTGGCTCTGACGAATGATTCATCACATTCAGTAGTCATGTGGGATAAATATTGTGTAAGCTCCCACAATTATCTATGAAGATAATGCAACTTGTGTTACACAAGTACAGACGGGCTACGTGAAGAGTCATCTCATAAAGCATATCAACCCCAAGTTCTTCTATGCTCACGAATTGCAAAAGATGGACGAGATTAAAGTACTGCATACTAAGTCATGTGAGAATCTGGCAGATTTATTCACTAAGTCACTCCCTGCATCTAGCTTTGAAAGATGCGTACGAGGAATTAGGATGATGAGACTTAAAAAAGTGCAGAATTCAGGGGGAATTTTCTCAAGCCCGTTATTAAATCTTGACCATGAAGATCGAGTACCCAAAGAATAAGTCCTGAACATTGAACGAAATTAGGTGGATTGTACTCTTTTTCCCTTGACGAGTTTTCCTGAAGTTTCTCAGCCAAGGTTTTTAATAAGGTAATTCGTGCAACACAGCATAACATGAATCATGTACTCTTTCTCAAAAAAAATTTCAATGGTTTTTTATGGAGTTTTAACGAAGCATGAACGTGTCGAATGAGTGCCCAAAAGGGGTGTTAGGAAACCTGGGCCTACGCTTGAAGCCTTGGCCCATGGAGGGCACTTCACAATTAGACTATAAATAGGGAGCACTATTGACAATTTTGGATACGAAATCAGAAAGAAAGCAATAAAGAAAGATCAGGAGTTCTCTCTACCTCTCTGTATTTTCAATCTACTATTTCCTATCTTCTGTGATTGATCTTGTTTTGCATAAGCAGAGAAATCGATCGGACTGGTCGCCAGTGACGGTTCCTCAACAGTTGCTACGTTCGATACATGGGTATTCCGTTGTACTGTTTATTGATAATGAAATATAGCTTATCTGTTACACTGTTATACTGTTGGATTCACGACTTATCTGTTGTACTGTTAATTGATAATGAAATACTTAAGTTGATTGGTGTCAATCAATTAATAAATGGATATGGCATCCGGCACACAAGAAAGCTATTCCGTTGTACTATTTATTTATAATGGAATATAGCTTATCTGTTACACTGCTATACCGTTGGATTCATGACTTATCCATTAAACTGTTAATTGATAATGGAATACGTAAGTTGCTTGGTGTCAATAAATCAATAAATTTTCCTTATACCTATCCTTCAAAATAGGAATTCATCTGGGTCATACCTATTCAACAATGGATAAAGTTCTAATTTATCACGTAACCAGGGCTTACCGGGAATACAACTGGAATCGGCCACCTATCCCCATCCCCATATCACGTCGTGCAACAAATTTTCCTCATACCTATCCTTCAAAATAGGAATTCATCTGGGTCATACCTATTCAACAATGGATAAAGTTCTAATTTATATTTTCTTAATTTATGCATGACAACTAGCCAAGTGAGACCACACTTGAATATTTCTTAGTAATATTGGTTTCCAGCTCTAAATTAAAGCTATTTGATGTTAAAAGTTTTTATATCTATGTAGAAAAAAATTCCGGTCACAAATATCGTAAGCCTCTGAGCCACTCGATTTTGTTTAACCGAGTGCCTGTAATATTAATTGATTTGAGACCTCAAGCTATTAAATTTTGTCTAACCATACATTTCCCTTAGTTCCTTAATGGCACACTGATGTAGCTGTTAGTTCTCGCTTCGTGGGATCTATGTAAATGCAAACAACACGTGGGAATCAAGCCATCCCTTGCTTAGTGGGCTAGAAATTCTCACATTAATCTTTAAAAATCTTAAATTATCTCATTAGTCAGCAGAAAAAAAGAGAAAGATCTGCATTACTCGTCCACAGTGTTTACCAGTCCTATATTACAAGATAAGGTTTAACAACCCAGTTTTTACTGCAGCGGGGCGTGCAAGCCCAAAGTATATATTACATCACAAAAGCTCCAGAAAAGCTCGAGCGCGGCGGAGACCTAAAACCACGGATCCTTGTCAAAGGACGACTCTTCCGGAGCATCCTCGACGAGTTGACTCTCATCAGCATCTTGGTCTTCTGGAGTGTTCAACAAATCGTGAGCTAACCAGCTCAGTAAGCCACAAAGGAAACCCTAACTTACTACTTTGCATGGATCATCAAAGGAAGGGAGTATACTTGCCCAAGGCCACAGTGTGGCCCGACACTGTGTAGCCCGCACGTCCGAAGGCCAGCGCGGCCCATGCGCGCGCGCCCACACGGTCGGGATGGCCGACGCCGCTCGGTGAGCGACAGCGTGCGGGCGAATGGACGGATCGGATGGATCGGGTTAAGTGGGATCGGATGGCAGCGAGGTGGGGGTTCGAATCGGGCAGACGCGGAGGGTGGTGTTTAAGGAGATCGGACGGCTGCGGGGACGCGACCATCCGACGCTCGGGTTTAAACGGCAACGGTCGGGGGAAGCGGCGAGGATATGGCCACGTCAGTCATCTTCTACCTCTCGCCGGGGGCACATAGCAGAGAGGCAAAGAAGGAGGCGTCTCCGCTCTCCGGCGACGGCGATGTCTCCGGCGGCCGAGGAGGGCACCAATGGGTAGAGCTCGACGTGGGGAACCCATTTTCGGGTTTTGGGAGGCCGGAGGGTCAAAGGGGAAGGTAGGAAGCAGAAGGGGAGGAAGCGGCTTCCTGGCGGCGAAAGGGGTCACCGGAGCCGAACAAGTCAAATTGGCAGGGTTTACACGGTCTGACGGTGTTCGAGGCTCACGATGGAGTAGGCGGCTTCAGCTGGGAGACTCCATGGAAGGCTGTCTACGGAGAGGCTTCTGCGGTCGACGGCGAACTACAGTGCCGGAACTCCACGGGCGTTCACCTAGCCAGACAAGCGCACCACTGAGATCAAGCAGTAGCAAGGATGCTCTGAGAGCAAGGAATCGGGAAATAAGGGAGAGGGGAGGGAGATCAACTCACGGGGTCGCCGGCGCAGGGGAAGATGGCGGCGGAGCTTAAGGCAATGGGGCTCCAATCGGCTGCTCCAGGGGGTGCTTGGGAGTGGTAGGAAGCAAATGAGAGGGGTGGGGAGGCCTGAGGAGCACAGGAGCGCGAGTGAGCAGGGGAGATTTTAAGCTTCGGCGGTGGGAGGAGAATCCGAGGGAGAGAGGATGGGCGCAGCATCGGTGGTCAAGGGAAAGGACAGGGAGCTGGTGGCGCATCGACTCGGCGCAATGGAGCGACGTCCGGGCACCGGGCGGCTGTAATGGCGAGGAACGGGCACGGGAGTAGGTGAGCGGCGGGCATGGGCGAGCGCGCTCTCCCGCGCGGGGGAGAAGACAGGCGGCGGCTGGCACGTGGGACCAAGGGGAGGAGGCGGCGATGCGTGGCGCGGAAGACGTGGCACGGCGTCAAGGTCGGTGGCGGCAGCGGCGGCGGAACCACGTGCGGTGCAAGACCGGGCGCGGGCGCGGCGTGCGGCCAGCGCGTCTTGAGGGAAAGGGAGAAGGAGGCGCCCACGAGGGGAGGCGGAAAAGCCGAAAGGCGCCAACGGGAAGGGGGAGACGGAATGATCGGAAGAGGAAAGCGGCATCCGGGGAAATTTTCCAAAAAGGGAAAGTTTCCAAAAATTACTCAAAAATTCAGAAATAATCCAGAAAAATTTGGTTTGAATTTTTGGGCATTTCAACGTACCCCTTAAAAGAATCTCGACCCCGAGATTAACTTGGTCCAGAGTAAGTTGGAAAAATCGCGCTGCAAGTCTGACTCTCTTTCCCAAGTGGACTCATCTGCAAGAGGGGTGTTAGGAAACCTGGGCCTAGGCTTGAAGCCTTGGCCTATGTTGGGCACCTCACAATTAGACTATAAATAGGAGTTCTCTCTACCTCTCTGTATTTTTAATCTACTATTTCTTATCTTCTGTGATTGATCTTGTTTTGCATAAGCAGAGGAATCGATCGGACTGGTCGCCAGTGACGGTTCCTCAACAGTTGCTACGTTCGATACATGAGTATTCCGTTGTACTGTTTATTGATAATGAAATATAGCTTATCTGTTACACTGTTATACTGTTGAATTCACGACTTATCTGTTGTAGTGTTAATTGATAATGGAATACTTAAGTTGATTGGTGTCAATCAATTAATAAATGGATATGGCATCCGGCACACAAGAAAGCTATTGCGTTGTACTATTTATTTATAATGGAATATAGCTTATCTGTTACACTGCTATACCGTTGGATTCATGACTTATCCATTAAACTGTTAATTGATAATGGAATACGTAAGTTGCTTGGTGTCAATCAATCAATAAATGGACATGGCATCCGGCACACAAGAAACCTACCAAGAGCCAATCAGTTAAATCAAATAAGACTGCACATCAATCACAGACAAGTAATTAAGCATTTCAACATGGCGGGTTTTAGGCGGATGTACACCTGTTGCCACATGTTTTTTTTTTTCATTTCTATCTCTATTGAGGGTTTTGCAAGAACCAGGGCTTACCGGGAATACAACTGGAATCGGCCACCTATCCCCATCCCCATATCACGTCGTGCAACAAATTTTCCTCATACCTATCCTTCAAAATAGGAATTCATCTGGGTCATACCTATTCAACAATGGATAAAGTTCTAATTTATATTTTCTTAATTTATGCATGACAACTAGCCAAGTGAGACCACACTTGAATATTTCTTAGTAATATTGGTTTCCAGCTCTAAATTGAAGCTATTTGAGTTTTTATATCTATGTAGAAAAAAATTCCGGTCACAAATATCGTAAGCCTCTGAGCCACTCGATTTTGTTTAACCGAGTGCCTGTAATATTAATTGATTTGAGACCTCAAGCTATTAAATTTTGTCTAACCATACATTTCCCTTAGTTCCTTAATGGCACACTGATGTAGCTGTTAGTTCTCGCTTCGTGGGATTGCCAAGAATCTATGTAAATGCAAACAACACGTGGGAATCAAGCCATCCCTTGCTTAGTGGGCTAGAAATTCTCACAATAATCTTTAAAAAAATTTAAATTATCTCATTAGTCAGCAGAAAAAAAAGAGAAAGATCTGCATTACTCGTCCACAGTGTTTGCCACGTTGGGTGTGGTCAATGGGCCATGTCAGCTATACAGTCCTATGTGGCATGTACGTACGCAAACAGTACGTAGGAATCAAACCATCTCTTGCTTTACGGGCTAGAAATTCTCGTATTAATCCATACAAAATCTTAAATTATCTCACTAGTCAATAGAAAAAAGAAAGAAGGATCTACATTACTTGTCCACAGTGTATGCCACATTAGGCGTGGTCAATGCGCCATGTCAGCGATCCGGTCGTACGTTTCATGCCTAGGATCTAAGTGACCGACTTAAATAAGTTCAGAAACTTAATATGCAGTTTGGGAGTTTAGAAAACTACTTGATCCATCCCTTGAGACAAGTTTTGGGACCTACTATGCACTTTAATTATTCTTTCAAATATAAGCATATGTGTGTTGTAGCACCTAGTGGTGTAATTGCACTGACATTTTCGCTAGTTTTATAAAAACAAGAACGAAGAAATGAACTCTGTTGGTATAACCAGAACACCCGGTGAGACCTATGCTATGCATGCACTCTGGGAGCTCGTTCATGGTGCCACCGAGTAGAGCTGGCTCGGCCTAAGTTCATCGTGCTTCGTGTCGCTTCGTGCCGTGCCGGCTCGGCCCGATCATGTCATCGTGCCGTGCCGTGCGGCCCGCGTCGTCTCTCGCCAGGCCCAAGCACGCCCAAAGCCCATCGTGCCAACGTTCGGTGCGTGCCACCCAAGCCCACCGAAATTACTATCTGCTGAAGGCGGTGACGACGGTCGTCATCTTCCTTTCTCTCGTACCCGCCTCGTTTAAAACTAGTTGAAATAATTGAATTAAATGCATAAAAACATGGGCACGCAATGACATAAATATTTCGGGAAAAGTGGAATTTCTTTGATATTTTAGAAATACAATGTTACTGCCTCATTAAAAACCTTACGCCCCAGAGTGGGGTTTCCCGAGTAAGAAAAAAGTACAATAACAACATATTTATATACTAACTATTACAACATGCGTAGATAATATCTACTCGGCAATGTCTAGGTCAAGATACTCTTTGTGCGATTTGGGATCCTCCGGTTGATGTTGTTCCGCTCTTTGGCTAATTCCCGCTTTGGCACATGTGATTGCCTCCACCATCACGGGCGTAAGGGATGCTCTTCTCTCTTCTATTATTCTCCCTCTGCATCTTGAATGTCGCTCAAGAGACGGTGGACACTGGCACTAAGAGAACATCTCGTGCGAAATGTGACAGCACAGGAAAGATCCGCTTGTTGTTCTTCCACCACTCGAGCAAGTCTATCTTACCTCCATCAGTAAGATCAGGATCAATGTTTGCAAAATCATACTCCAAATAGTGGTTCAACTCCGAGACAGAATTCCACTTAGAGGCACTTTGAGATTGAGAGGATGAAGAAGTAGACTTGCCCTTTAGCTTCTTCCACAAGTGTGATGCCATGCTTGTCTTTCCATGTTATCTGCTTGTGAGGCCTCCGATCTTCCACTGCTACCAAACTTATCATGATACAAACGGAAAACACGAAAAAGCTCCTCTTTCACATGTGCGAAAGCTTCTGAATAATCTAGGCCAAGACATTCACCTATCCCCTCCATACCTATCTGTAAACCTGCCAACTTTTTTGTAGGATAAAAATAATAGCAAAATAATATAAGTGTGAAAGAGAACCAAAATATTTAATAAATTTTTCTTCCATTGCAACGACGGCATGACTTAAAAGAGCATCGTCCTAGATTTAGCAATTCTATCGCAATTAACCAAATAAACCCTATAACTAAGCAAGAGGTAGGATAATAAATACGGATAAAACCTTTGTTGCTTTATAAAAGGTTTTAAAACTCTCGAAAATGACTAGCAATCGCCAATCTGTATTAGTAACTACCAATTTATTATTTTGAGAATTGACATTGACAAAAATGGATATGACATTTTCGTAGCCTTGTAACTTTTTTAACATAATATATGTTGAGTTCCACCTCACCTTCATGTCAAGACCAAATTTTCTTGGCTCTTTACCATTAGTTGCACGATGTCCGAGAAGCGGCTATCACTTGTGGAGAACTTGTGAGGTAACGAATAGCATCACGGATCTTGTGCGGATATGGACCAATTACTTGCATACCATCTTGAACAACAAGATTCAAGATGTGGCATACACATCTCTGGTGGAGGACATAACCACCAATATATGTTTGTAATTTTGGGGTGAGGATGTTCATAGCGGTTGTGTTTCTTGATGCGTTATCAAGAGTTATAGAAGTAATTTTATTATCTATCTTAAAATCATCAAGTACATGTAGTATACGCTCGCCTCTCCCGTGTGCGATTCATTTATTACTTTAAATCCTATGACTCTCTTGTTTAGTTTATAATTATCATCTAAATAATGGGCTACAACACTAAGGTATGCACTTCTTTGGTGGGATGATGTCCGAATATCGATGTTATGGCAAAGAATCTTGAACTTGTTGAAATAATTCTTTTAACTCTACCAGTTCCTTTTGATACATCCGTAAAATATCGGATGTAGTAGTTCTCCTACTAACATGTTGGTACTGTGGGCAAAAGCCGCGTTGGATCATTCTTTCGAGCAGCGACTTTCACCCATCCTAATCGGTGATCTTAAAACAATATATCTAGCAATTTCTTCACGGGCATTAAGCGGGTTGTATACCCAAGTACTTATAGAGCCACCACCTCGAAGTTTAGTTGTGTTTGTACTCCTCCTCCCCTCGGCCTCGACCTGTCCGCCATCTTGCGTAAGCATGCTTTGTAGTGGCAGTTCAAGTGTCCCGTCCCTACTGTTGTCGAGCACTTAATTTAGCATTATAATAATTACAAGTTGCGATATCTACCGTTTCACCGTCTCGGATTTCCTGGCTCCAGGTCATGTGCTTCCAACAATCCGCCTCCGTGCGAGACCCTCCACGGACTCGGATTACATTGTCCCCATTGACTCGGACCGCCGGGTACTCCTCGTAGCCCTCTGTGCCGTCCATATGACGATCATCCATGCCGTAATCTCCCATGCTTGGCGGAGCCGACGAGCATCAGCGGGGGAGGAGGACTAGGGAGCGACGCAGAGCTTACACTAAGTCGTCCATTGTCCTTTTCGAGCTTGATTCCTCTACATACTTTTGAGTGTTCCACTGTGCTGTGACTTCTTGGTAACATGATGATTAGTTAATAAATAAGAATTACAAATACAATAAATATGCTTATAAAATAAGAAATAAGAAATAACAAATAAATAAAAAGTACAACTATAATAAATAAAGAAATGAGAAGGAAAAGAGAATGCTATGCGAAGAATTGCGTTGTGATTCAAGGTGAAAATGGTGGAGCACTTTGGAGTGATTACGTGAAAAATGAATTGCGTTGTGAGTCTCGGACTCTTGAGGCTGAAGGTGAAGCGGAGTGATTTATAGAGATGATTATTGTAACGTTACATAACCGCTCAATTGACCGTTTAATTGACCGTTTAATGCACTGCTTAACGATCGTTTTTGCTTTCTCGACTTTTAGGCTTCTTTTCACCGTCCAACCAACACACGCCACGTGGCCCACGTCCCCACTCCTCCCTCATCGATCGCGTCGCGTCAAATCGCGGTCTCTTGGTCTCGGTCGGACCCCACGCGGCATCGCAGACGCCTCGGCGCCCTCGCCCGATCGCCGCCTCGGCGCCTCCTCCTCCTCACTGCTCCGGCGCTCCCTCCGGCTCATGCTCCTCCCCACCTCCCCACCGTTGCCTCCTCCCCACCTCCCGGCCGCCTCCTCCCCTCCCCGTGTGCCGCCTCCTCCCCACCTCCCGCGCCCCGCCTCACGCCCCACCCTGCCGCCTCCTCCCCCCCTCCGCCTCCTCCACCTCCCGTGGCCGCCTCCCCCCCCTCCCGCCCTCCACGACTCCACCTTCCCGTCGCTGCCCCTCCGCCTCCTCCCCACCTCCCCGGCCCTCCACGGCTCCACCTTCCCGTGCCGCCCCTCCACCCCGTGGCCGCCTCCTCCCCACCTCCCGGCCCCTCCACGGCTCCACCTTCCCGCCGCCACCCCTCGCCTCCCGTGTGCCGCCTCCCCACCTCTCCCGGGCCTCCACGGCTCCACCTTCCCGTCGCCGCCCCTCCGCCTCCTCCACCTCCTCGGCTCGGCGCCTCCTCCCCACCTCCTCCGCCTCTCCACGGCTCCACCTTCCCGTCCGCCCCTCCGCCTCCTCCACCTCCCGGCCGCCTCCTCCCCACCTCCCGGCCCCTCCACGGCTCCACCTTCCCGTCGCCGCCTCCGCCTCCTCCACCCCCCGCCGCCTCCTCCCCACCTCCGTGTATTTGTGTTTGCATCTGTGCCGCCCTTGCCGTGCTCGCCGACGCCGTGGTGGAGCGGCGAGGCTGCCCGGCCGACGTCTTTGCCATGCTTGGCCGTGCCGCCGTGCCCGCCGTGCTCGCTGTCTTGGCCGTGCCCACCGTGCTCGCCCGTCTTGGCCGTGCCCACCGTCTTGCGTGCCGGCCCGCACCGCTGCGATTCGCCGCGGTGCGCCGCCCACCGTGTCGGCTATCCAGGCCCAGCCCGCCCGCCACGTGTCGTGTCGTGTCGTGCCGTGCTTGGCCGTGCCGGGCCGGCCGTGCTTGGGCGGGCCCAAAAAGCCCAGCCCGATGCCCAGCTCTACCACCGAGTCTGGCACTATATGCATCACGCATTTGGGCTCATATATACGGACTATTTGCATCGTTTATTCGTGTGTAAGAAACTAATGACGATCAAACAAGGCCTTAGGGGATATTCATTTAGTGACATGACGCATCTACAGATACAAGATGCAATCTAAGGCGCACGAGGTTTAGCCATCGAATTCGAGCCTAGCTATAAATCCTCGCCATACGGGAGCTGAGAAACCATACTAAAGAAAACCAACTGATCACGACGACAACTGCGCACTGCTACACACCAAAACATCAAATTCGATCAGAAGCTAGCAACCATGGATGACCACCACTCCATGGTGGCTGCCACCTCCAGCGCAGAGCTTCTGCAAGCCCAGGCAGATCTTTGGCGTCATATCTTTAGCTACCTCAAATCGATGGCCCTCTTCTCTGCCGTTAAGCTTGGGATCCCTAATGCCGTCCACCGCTGCGGTGGTGCAGCCTCTCTACCTGAAATCCTTGCCACCATTCCAGTGCCCGCAAACAAACAGCCCTATCTACCTCGCCTCATGAGGTTCCTAACCGCATTAGGTATCTTCGCTGTAGATGTTCCTGCCGCAGGTGATGACGCCGCTGGGTCAGCAGTCATCTACCGCCTCACTCCGGTGTCTCGCCTCCTCGTGGATGAAGCCGGTGCCGATAGCTGTGTGAGTGCGAGCCTATCGCCGTTCGTGCTCTCCCAGAGCATGGATTTCCTGGTCAAGGGGGCTCTACGATTGGGTGAGTGGTTTGGGGTCGAGGGCGAGGCACCGGAGACTCCGCTCAAGATGGAGCACAGCGTGGACTTTTGGGGCATTATGTGCCATGAACCGGAGCTCAATGAGATCTTCAACCAGGGGCTGGGTTCCGACACTCGTTTTGTAATGCACCTTGCCATCCGTGAATGCGGCGAGGTGTTCAAGGGGATAAGCTCACTGGTTGACGTCGGTGGAGGGAACGGTACGGCGGCGAGGGCCGTTGCCAAGGCCTTCCCACATATCAAGTGCTCAGTGCTTGACCTCCCTCACGTGATTGGCAATATCGTGCCTGACGGCACGGTTGAGTTTATTGTAGGTGATATGATGGATTTCATCCCACCGGCCGATGCTGTGCTACTTAAGGTATAATCTGCATACTACTCCGATTCCTCCATTCTTTTTTACTTAATGGGTTTATCACTAAAACTACTTTTATTAATACATCTAATTGTGAAGTTATAAAAAACAACGGTTAATCAAAAACAAACATTTGGCTTGCTGCATGCCTTCTGTCGATGTTCTTCTGGCTTACAAGTTTGTGGAATTGTGGATTACGTGCAGTACGTGCTACATGACTGGACCGATGAAGTTTGTGTGAAGATTTTAACTCAATGCAGAAAGGCAATTCATTCCCGAGAAGCAGGAGGAAAGGTGATAATCATCGATACAGTTGTTGGATCTCCTTCTGGAGATATGTACGAAGCGCAACTCTTGTGGGATCTACTAATGATGGTAGTAACAGCGGGCAAGGAACGCGATGAGCATGAGTGGAAGAAGGTATTCATGGATGCAGGATTTAGTCACTACAAAGTTAGGCCTGTCCTGGGACTTCTGTCCGTCATTGAGCTCTATCCATAGCCAGAATACCAATGCATAATTGCAGTGAAATAAGTGTTAGCAGAACTCATTCTGCTTCTGTAGGCCCGATTGTGTGTGTCAGTACGTGGGTCTCCCAATAGTCTACTTGTACGCCTCCAATGGCTTACCGTTGTCATTTTGAAGGTGTATTGTCATGTTCCCGTTGAATAAAAGCGCAACACTTCAGCCTACCTTTCGTCCTCGTGGCCGTGAGCATGCCTAAGTTATGGCCATCCATCATTTTACTCGTTACAGGCAGGGTTTTCATTATCGGAATCTACTTTCTACCGGTGGTGGCCGATTAAGGCAAAAATCACGATTATTGGTTATTTTCGGACCAAAAATTTCAAAGAAAATTTAAAATTCAAACAAAATTTGGCCGAAATGCACCTATTATCGGCCAATTTTTGGATGGAAAATCGGGCAAAAACCGGCCAAAATTTTCTGACACAAACACAAGCAGGCTTCCAGAAATTGAGAACTACAGACGAAATGAGCTGCAACCAAAGTATTTTACAAGAGTACAGATAAATGTAAATTGGTACTAAGCCTCTGACCATAACCATATCAATGAAAACATAGAATATAGGCAGATCATCGGATGGTCATGGTCCATCCAGAGTTTGGAGAAAGCAAAAGTTGTCCCACACTGGATTCTGGCATTCTTCTTCCCGTGTAAATACTCGGTGGTGCCGCCATAATCACCAACCTTTTCCCATACCATTACAGTCTAGTAACATGGAAGGGAAGAATGCCTGCACAACAAATGATGTGATGCTCTCTGTAAACAACTGCACTTTTGCAATGTAGCATAATATTAATTTTATTTTATCTATGTATGAAGACCTCTTTTCTTAGCTTGCTATTCCTTGGAACAATTGTGAGTGCAGATAAGAATGCAAAAGTTGGTCCAAAGATAAATGATGCAGCTCTGTTCATGCAGATGAGAACCCAAAAAAAGGGTAAAGAAATGGAGTGCTCCTAATAGAACCAGTAGTATTGGTTCTGAAAAAAAAGAAGGATCGATTAATTAGACAGAGCTACTCTACTTCAGTTTTCCCTACACTTCTCATTCACTGACCAGTATATTTCATTCTCACTGTTATTTGTATCTCAGTGTCTCACCAGTCAACAACCCCAATGCCATCCAAAACATCACTAGAAGATTGGTATAAACCTTATAGTCCTTTGGAAAAACACATAAATAAGAAAAACAGTACAAATGAGGTGGAAGTGCACCCTGATCATAACTCAGTTTCGATGATGGCAAGATACCGTATTCGTTTTGCTCAATATTGCACGATTTGTCTGCCTGGATGCGTCGCCGTTCTAGTGAGCACTCCTGTTTATTTTTGCCAGCCTTTTCCCTCCACTAAACTACGTGTCTTCTCATTCTCCAGTACCCAGGCCTGGCTTGCCAACTGACTAGTACATTTCATTCTTGCAACAGGTGCGGAACCCATATATCTTCCATACTCAACAATTCAACATAGCGAAATGCAAATCGGATGCCAAGCTTTGCACAAAAGATCAAAGGTAAATACTCATGCTCTGATTGAACCAGTCCAAGACTACAAGTAGGGCTGTAAACGAGCCGAGCTCGAGCGAGCTTGGCTTTCCAGGCTCGAGCTCGGTAGAAGCTCGAGCCGAGCTCGAGTTGGGGTCCGAGCTTGAACCTGGGCTCGAGCTCGGCTCGGCCTAAGCTCGAGTAGGCTCGAGCTCGGCTCGGTGAAGCTCGATAACAATTAAAATAATTTATTATGCACTATTTTTCAATAATAAGAAAAGTTCGAGCTCGAGTTCGGCTCGAGTAAGCTCGATAACAGTCAAAATAATTCAAATATACACTAATTTTCAACAATAAGAAAAGCTCGAGCTCGAGTTCAGCTCGAGTAAGCTCGGTAAGAGTTAATATGTATTACTATTTAAGCTCGAATCGGAGTCATGAACTATTCGAGCTCGGCTCGAGAAGCTCATGAGCTCGAGATCAAGCTCGAGTTCGGCTCATTTAAAGTTCGAACCAAGCTCGAATCGAGCCTAGAACGAGCCGAACTCGAGTAGCTTGCAAGCTCCGAGCTTTTTTTACAGCCCTAACTACAAGTACATAGAGGGCAAGATCATTTGAAGTTTTGAACCAGTACAAGACTACAATCCCATACAAGACTACAAGTACATAGAGGGCCAGATCATTTGAAGTTTTGAACCTTACCTGTAGTTGCCGTTGCGAGATCTCGCCTGGCCGCCACGCTGCCCCGGGCTCGCCTCCGTCGTCCTGGTCTGCCCCTAACGTCCGGCCACCACCGCCTCCTAGCCTCCGCCGCCCGGTCTATGCCCCTAACGCCACCGCCTCGGCCTCCACCGCCCCCGCCTCGCCTCCTCCCGCCCGCTCCCCCACCGCTGCGCCACCCACCATTCAAGGGGGATTTGAGAGGAATGAAGTGCTAAAGTGGGGACTAGGGGGGCGAACTGAGTAGAAGTGGGGACTAGAAGCCTGGAAGGGATGCACACGAGCATTAGGGCAACACTCCCCCCTGTCAATTGGGCCAGCTGGGCTGCGTCCATTTCAAATTGGGCCAAAATGTTTGTCCGGGAGCCCATTTTACTTGGGAGGGGTTAAGCAAGTATCTTTACTATTTAAAGTTTGAGTTGGTAGTTGGTCCATTCTCTCCCACCCCTTCCACCCATTCTGACAAAAAAAGGTACGCTGACTGACATGTGGGCCCACCCACCCTCCTCATGACCGGCTCGCCTCCCCAACCGAACCCGTCGCCTCCCTTTGATTTCTCCGCCTCCTCCTCCCTCCTCCTCCTCCGCCTCCTCCCCGCCTCCTCCGCCGCCTCCTCCACACCCCACGCCGCCGCCGCCTGTCTATCTCGCACCCTCCCTCCTCTCTCTTTGGCGATCAATTGCCCTCCCTCCACTTCTAGCATCGCCACAATCTCTCACCCCTCTTCATCTCCACCTCCCCATCCGCATCCCCCTCCCCTCCCATCCCCGCATCCGGCATCCTCCAACCGCACCGCACCCACCAATCTCTCTCTCGTTGCGGTAAGGAGAGGAGCGATGATCAGATAGCTTGGGCTGAAGAGGAAGCTGTACAAGAGGATGATAAGGATAGATCGGATGAGGACGAAACTCCCATCCCGCAGGAATGGAACCGGTTTGATGTTGAGGGTGTTGCCGCACATGACAAGGCATTCAATGTTCATGCAGTGGACTTTTAGGGTTCGATTGCATTCAATGTTTGCTGACAAGGCATCGTTGCAAGATTTCATCAAGCTGTGGGCCTTGTTCATGCAGCGGACTTTTAGGGTTGTGAAATCTAGCCAGGGGCAGCGCACCGTGAAGTGCGAGCAGTTGGTTGTCCTTGAAGGGTACACGCATGTAGACCGAAGTATGAGACTCACTGGATTGTATCGAAGATGGAGCCGCACTTCTGCATTCTCAGAAGTGTTTTGCCGAGGCATCATAACCTAACGTCTACATTTATAGCCAATCTGGTGTATGGAGAGATAGTGGAGAAGAAGGACATAGAGGCCACACACATCATGATGGCTATCGAGAAGAAATTCAAGTACAGGATTAGCTATGCAAAGGCGTGACGTGCGAAGCAGAAGGCATTCGAAAAAATGTTTGGGTCTTTTGAGGCGGTGTACGACAACCTTCCTCGTATGCTTCAGGTGTTGCAGTACAGGAACCCGCACGTACATTGCTGTGAAGGACAAGCCATCTACAAGGCCACCAGGGTTTGCGGTGTTGCAGAGGGCCTTCTTAGCTTTCAATGCGTGCATCGAGGCATTCAAGCATATGCTTTCCGTGATCTCAGTTGATGGAACCTTTTTGACCAGCAAATATAAGGGACAGATCCTTACAGCCATTGGCGTTGATGGCAACAATCAAATTATGCCCCTGGCCATCGCATTTGTGGAAGTGAGAATTAAGACAACTGGTTGTGGTTCCTTAGACATGTGAGGGTTGGAGTTGTTCGTGCTCGTCCAAGTGTGTGACTAATTTATGATCACCATGCCGGGATAGTGAAGGCCATAAGAAAACTTCAGAAAGACCCTGAGGAGCCCTTCCCTTGGCCGAATATGAGGAACATATGGTGCATTCATCACCTAAGGGCGAACTTCTTCAAACAGTTTCCAAAGCAATCATTAATGAAGTTATTCAAGACGCTGGCTATGCAGAACCAACAGAGAAAATTTGATGCTTTGTGGGCATTGTTGGACAAGCACATTAGGAAGCATGTCGACGAGAGGAACAAGGGGCCGACCATGCTTGGGGCGACACAACCCAAATGCTGAGAGCACTGGATGAGCCTAACACAGCTGGTCTCGTAGTGGATCGAGGGAGAACCATTGGAGAAGTGGTCCCTACTGCACGACATGGATGGCACGAGGTACAACATAATGATGACTAACCTTGCCGAGGTGTACAACTGGGTTCTCAGGGGCCTTCGTTCACAGCCCCTCGTCACCATCATGCAAGGTGTTCCGCACAACACAATCGGCTATTTCAGGGAGAGGCATGCAAATGCCGTACTTCACGCAGCCAACCCATGAACATCATACTCGTTAAAAATTATGGCATACATGGAAACAAAGGCACAGAAGAGCCAATTGCACATGGTGCATGTCATGGGCAATAGGGAGCATCGTTTCGACGTGGTACTCCGAGATAGGGCTGGATTTGGGAAAACTCATGCACTTGTTACCCACGAGGAATAACTTGGAGATCATATAAATGAATCTAGCTGCTCGTACAACAAGTCGAAGCTGTTACACAAGCCATGCTCTCATGTCCTCGCTGCATGCAGGACTGTGGGCACGGATCATTTGAATGTCATGTCCGAGTACTTCTTCAAGGAGAGGGTGATACATGCGTGGTGTGCGCGAGCTCAAGGGGTTCAAGGTTGTGGGGAACTTTGCCACCTTGGATATCGCAGTGAGAGACACACAGCTAGACGATGCAAGGCATCTATTGATCAGTAGGCAGACTGGCATGGTTTCTGCAACTAGCTGTTGGAGACTACAAATATCTTTATTGATAATGGGGGAGAAACAATAGCTATGAAAGTGCTAGTGCCAATGGGGGAGAAATGTGATAATATGTTTATTGGAGAGAAATTAATTGAATAATGCCAAATGGGGAGAAATTAATTTTTTTAAATCTATTTGTTGAATAATGCTCTCACCTTCTCCCATGAACTTAATTTTACATCATTTGGTTATTTTCACCAAAGTGCTATTATCATAAATAGATTTATCATCAATCACCAAAAAGGGGGAGATTGAAAGATCAATCTCTGATTAAGTTGGTTTTTGTGTTAATGACAAATACTTTTATAATGTGTTGTTGTTAATGATAAATAATTTTATATTGTGATGGTGATAATGACAAATATTTATATGAGACTAATATATTTGTTTAAGTATACTATAGCTTAGTCTCATTTGGATGGAAATGTGAAATCAAAGAGCTATGCATTCGAAATCACTTTCTTACATATTAATACATTTCTTGGATCCAAAATATAGATTGAACTCCACTAATAGTTCAAATTGAATATGTGCATATGTATTCATTATATACACTTGTATGCACACATTTACGGTGAGCTCTCTCTCTATGTTTTGGAGTTTCATAAATATTGATCCATACTTTTTAATATGCATATTTGGGATCTTTACTTTGAAATAT
The DNA here is from genome assembly GCA_036346245.1 of Bonia amplexicaulis. NCBI lineage: Eukaryota > Viridiplantae > Streptophyta > Magnoliopsida > Poales > Poaceae > Bonia > Bonia amplexicaulis. The sequence goes on from CM070757.1 coordinate 3,946,719, forward strand.
ATTCTTGATTATATATAACTTGTGTAGTTCATATATACTAATGTGAAATCGGGTTGTCAACTAACTCCTCTATTATATGTTAATGGTTGGACGATTAATGACAACCAGAAAAGTAAGTTTTGTTTAAAGCTTATCTTAGAGTATACAAATTATTGTGTACAAGTTGTATACTAGCAAATCAATTTTTACATCTCATTATTTGTTGAGATTGTCATGAATTATCAAAAAGGGAAGATTATTGAATCTAGTCCCTCCATTATGTGTTAATGGTAAAGTTTGATAATTGATGACAATTATTTTGTGGACTAACAATTTTCATGAGTTGGATGAATATGTTAGGTTCCACAAATGAGGATAACTTGGGATGACTTCATGTGTTGAAAATCATCAAGTCAAGATGCGAGAAGAAAATAGCTTCATGTGTTGAAGGCTATTAAGGAGAAGGCTTCATGTGTTGAAGGCCATCAAGAAGAAGATGCATCATGAGTTGATGCATGTACAAGATGATCATGTGTTGGTGGAGTTGATGAGAAGAATGCATCATGAGTTAATGTATATCAAGACGATAACCCAAGGCAAAGGTATGAACTAGCTAGGGCTAAGGATGTGTTCCTATTCTTTTACCGGTCTTAGTGTTTGGTTGGAAGATTGGATTGCTAGTATAGGTTACCGTACTATTAAGAGGGACCATGTCTAGTAATTTGAGTCTCATCATGTGTTGATGGATCAACCTCACCTCGTCTAGCTCATTGTGACATGAGGTTTGCATTTGCGAATGTGTTTTGCAAATGGTTGAAGCTCATATGTTGAATCTTTGCAACATGGGACTATGCATTGCAAATATATTTTGCAAGTGCTTGAAGTCTATGTTTCTATTCTTTGTGATACGAGGCTTATATTTGCAAATGTGTTTTGTAAATGGTTGAAACTCATATTTAATCTTTGTGTCATGATTTTAAAAATGTGCAAATGTGTTTTACAACTTGTCAGAAATCATGTTTGAGCCTTGTGTGCATGATATCGTAGTTTACAAATGTGTTTTGCAAAATCTGTTGAGATATCTGCACTTCTCAGGAAAATTGGAACTACCGTTGTGTCCGTAGCGATACTACTATAAGTAAGTCGTGTGAGGTACTACGGACATCGTGTAAACGGTGTGACTCTCCGACATCGGTCTCTGGGCATGTGTTGCGGTACTGTGTTGTCTTTGTACTACAAGCTCCGGACCCTCCCGGGTGAACCTTTTTCTAGAGCGCCAACTTCGGCTCTTCTTGTGTAGTTCCAGTTCCACGCCGATTGTGTAACGGCTAGTTCAGAGCTCTGACATAGCCGTTGCTGCGTCGTCAGAGCTGGAGCGGAAGTACCAACCTTTGGCCAGCGGTACTTTCGCCCATCCTGATTTTTTAGGATGTTGGCTCCAACGGCTAGTTTTTTGGTGTGGGGTATAAATACCCCCGTGTGGCAGGTTGGAGAGGTTGTTGATTGACCCATTCTGTGTTCTTGAGCTAGAGTGAGACTCTCCACTCAATTGTGCATGTGTTGCACTTTGTGAGAAGGGAGAGAAGTTCTAGAGTGCATGTGTTGCCTTTAGAGGTGGACTTTGTGTCCAAGTGAGCTTATGCATTCGTTGCACATGGTGAGAGTCAAGTGAGGGACTTTACTTGTTACTCTTGGAGTTTACCGACTCCTAGACGGTGTTGGAGGTGTCGTGCGCGGTGATCTTCTCAAGAAGGTTGTGAGAAGACCCGGCGAAGTTGTGAAGGTTGTTGCTCACCTACCCGGCGCGGGAAAGAGCTACCACTAGTGGAATTGAGGTGGAAGGCTTAATTCGTGGAGCCGGTCCGATTAGTTCGGACTTACCTCAACGTGGACTAAGGGAGACCGGCAAATCGCCGAACACCACGGTAAAATATCAACATGTCAATTGTGGTTTGTTCCTTGTGCTCAATTTATATTCAAGTAATTTACATTCATAGAATTAAATTGATTGCTTGTATACCTAGGATTGTAAACCTTGATCTAGGCTAGAATTATTGGTGCACTTAGGCGAATTTATTCGTTGTAGGCGCTATTTAAACTAAACCAAATTGATTTAAGCTTCCGCATTGCATACTTGGTTTAGGCAAATAGAAAATGTCTTGAATTGTTAGTATTAATTTGAAGAAAATTTTTAGACCGCATATTCACCCCCTCTAGTCGGTCTCCTCGATCTTACAGCAGTCCATTGACGACGGCATGGAGCGATCACGACGCTTCCCATTCGACCGCTCCCTGCTAACAGCTTTTGTGGACCACTGGCGGCCGAGACGCACACTTTCCACTTCCCATTCGGGGAGATGGATACTACTCTGCAGGACATCTCCCTACTGCTCGGCCTTCCTATCGTGGGAGCTGCTGCCTTTCTACCGGAGGCCCCGGCTGACTAGCGCGCAAACCTGCTGGACAGGTTCCAGGGAGTCCTTCCGCCTGGCGCCATAGAGGAGTACTACATCTTCCCACCGGGTTAGACACATGGCCCATCGTTGAGGTAGCTCTCACAGTTCCGGGTACGTTCCTGACGCCCTTTCTGTTCGATCCTCTGTGCTCTCCTTTCCACTGTACTACAATAATACCTTTTTGGTTGTATTCAGGTGGAGTAGATGGACCCGGCCACAGATGAGTAGTAGGTCTCGCAACACTTGAAGGCATACTTATTTTGGCTGTTTGGTTGGGTGCTCTTCACCACCAGCCACGGCAACACCGTCGACGCACGCCTCATCGTTCACGCTAGGGCCATCACCGAGGGGGAGGCCCCCACATCAGTTGGGGTTTGATCGCACTTGCCGTGACCTATTGCGGCTTGTGAAATGTGCGGTGGGACCAAGGCGAACTTGGTCCTCACGGGGTGTCCGCTACTATTGCAGCTGTGGTCATTCGAAAGCTTTAGCCTCGGACAGCCCATGCTCGAGGACATGACTCCATACAAGGCCAAGATGTACCCGGAGGGCAACGTGGACTGGCCTACGAAGGGTTCTCTCTGGTGTTGTAGATGGGTAAATAGTCTAACATGCAATTATTTCCTTCATATTAAGGATGATTGTATGTAATAGTTGTTGTCCTTGCAGGTATAGTTCACGCACGTCCAGGTTACGCAAGCATATCTGCCCTTTATGGAGCAGTTGGACCACCTCATGGCTGATGACATGCGTTGGGAGCCTACTCACCTGAGGCACTGTAGAGCCGCGCTACTGACAGGCTGTCCTCGTTGTGTTAGCATGACCGGGCTTTCGGATGACGTGGCGGAAGCTTGTGTATGACGTCTTCATTAAGGACTATGCGGTGCATCGTGTCATGCACCAGTTTGGCCTACGTCAAGTCGTTCCAGTACCAGTCCGGTGACCAGTGTTGCAGAACGTCCATGCGTGAGTGACCGCCTCACATGCCTTTCGTTTTACTGCTAATTCATTTGATAACTTGTAATGAAATGCTTCCTCCTGCAGGCACACTAGGAAGGGAGTCAAACGCGGCACGGCTTGGACGACGAAAATGGAGGGGTGGATAGCCCAGTGGGAGGGCGCGCTGCAGGACTGTGTGGAGGAGGCCACCTTCTACGACAGCAGCATGTACGACGAGTATCTGCGCTGGTATCGGCCTTAGACATGTACCAAGCTGGTACATGTCGTCGCCGCCCCTAGCACATGTCGTAGCATCGACAGACACGTACCCCACGTAGGACGCTTACGTCGTGGTACGTTACATCAAATTTGTAAATGTTCGCTTCTGGTAATCCCACTAATATGATTTACCTTTTCATGTTTTCCTTATAGGCTGACATTGGTGCTGCGATTTGGAGGGACTCTCGCACCGTGGTGGATAGGATTGCCAGTGGTGTGGAGATGACACAGGAGGAGGTGGTGTAGGCTTTCTGTTGTGTGTAGGTCATGGGTGCACACGTCGTCGCCATGTTGTCTTGCACTAGGATGCCGGAGGTACACACGCCTGTGCCCGGTGCACACATGGTGCGTCCATCAAGGCACCCCGTCTGGCATGGCACCGCACGGGGGGTTCTGCATGGCCACGTCCTACACCACCTCAGCTTGATGAGGCTGGGGTCAGCCTAGGCACGGCCCCTCACACCGCCAACATAGCAGTTTGGGCGTCCTCTGTACCTCTCCGGCTTCCCCACGCATGGCGTGTATGGCATACCGTACGTCCCTCCAGATGGCTTTGACCACACCATGGCGCTAGCTAAGGATACGCTTTGCCTCTTTTTGGTTTTCTCCCATACCTTTATCTGATGAACTAATGATATTTGCACTACAGGTCTTATACCCGCAGACGAGGGATGTGGGATCTCCCTGGGCCAGGACGACACAAACCAATACTTCTCGGACTGGGCTGGCCAAGTGATAGGATCTGCACCTCAAGCCACACTCTCGGAGGTTCTCTTTGAGAGTGTACTCAGCGGTGCACCGGTGACCACACAGGCAGCACTACAGCCTACTCCTTTGGCTTTGGGACATGTGCGATGGTCTCCTGACTATCTTACCTTGTCGAGGCGCCGACACCCGATGCTAAGGAAGATGGCCAAGCGGGCCGTATGGGAGGACGCGGACATGGAGACAGAGGGGGCCAGGGTGGCGACGGAGGAGGGGCTGGGGATGCTGTTGTAGGGGGTAGTACTGGTTGTACTTTTGTTGTTCATGAACTACTTACATTTCTTATTTACTAAGTGATGTTTGCAATATTATTGCGATCTTAGTTGTACTTTTACGATGTTCATTTGTTCTATCTGTGTCACCACCCGTACCACTCAATTAATGGTAACCGCACCGATGCCCTCACCACTCGAACATTGCACTCAATTATGGCAACCGTACTGAAACCATTCGATTATATGCTTTACGACATTGAACAATACCACGGACAATAGGGGAGAGTACTACGATACAACTTTATATGTTGGTGCCTACAGGTAGAATGAGCCTCATGCTATGCACATGGAGTGTTGGAGAGGGGGCCGCCTCGGACGTGGCTGGCCGTCGTTGTAGTGGCAAGCACATATGCAACTAGAGTTCATGCAGCAGCATGTTGGATTGTACGAACTTCTTATGTTTATGACCTCCTCGTTGCCCCTCTCACTCTACATCTGCTGACAAGGTTATCATTGTGTTCTTCGAGACTTTCAATCTGTGCCTCCAAGTCAAGGATTCGCTCCCACAATGTATCCATGTACCTCACAACGTACCATTCATGGGGAGGATCAATCCATCGCATGAAGTCGTATTTGGCCATCTGATAGAAAGGAAGGTTAACATTGGAACTCTATTAGCAGTACTATAAAACAGATGATTGCCTAATTGTATCTTGGAGTGTGGGCATATGAAGAAACGTCACTCGCCATCCAAATGGTCTTCCACCACCTGCACGACCGCGTCCTCCATGTGTCTGCAACAAGCGGTGGTTAACGCCAAAATCCTCCCTCCTTTCGAGCGGAAGGTCCCCCCTTGGTGACCCATGTTCGACTGACCCCTTGGTGTCTGTTATGGTATCTTACTCTAGGACGAAGAAGGTAGTTATTTCTACTATCAATGGCTCGGGCATGTATTTTATAGCCCGTGGGGTATCGCAGCGAGCTTATGATAAACCGTGTCATGTGCAACCTTTGTGCAATGACTACACTGGACGAGGTAGCTTTGTGAAGTGACAAGACCACACTTGGCAGTTTTACGCAGCGACATGACCACATGGGACAGCTTTTCGCAGTGACAAGACCATAGGGGCCAGCTCTGCACTGTGAGAAGACCACACGGGGTAGCTTTGCATCGTAACAAGACCACACGGGCCAGCTTTGCGTAGTGAGAAGACTAGACGGTCTAGCTTTGCACAACAACTACACCAGACAGGACAGATTTGCTCAGAGACAAGACCACACTGGCCAACTTTGCATACCGACAAGACCACACTGGTAGCTTTGCGTAGCAACAAGACTACAAGGGCCAGCTTTGCGCAGTGACTACACTAGGCGGGACAGCTTTATGCAGCGAGAAGACCACATGTAGCAGCTTCATGCAGCGAGAAGACAACATGGGGCAGCTTCATGCAGTGAGAAGATCACACGGGGCCCTATAAAAGGAGGTGGAAGAGATTTGGGAGAGAACACTATACAAGCAAACCCAACACTACACCAGAGCTTGCTTCACCACACCGGATGAACAAGAGGTAGAAGAAGCAATAGGACAAGATAATGAAACAATGGGATGAGACCCGCGAACTAGCAAGGCCTGCTGCTACCCGCAATGAAAAATCAAGGGCTGCTACGGCCCGGGCCGAACAAGCCGAGTGTACTATGAGGTCAACTCCCTGCATTGACGTCACCCGTAGCAACAACCCATTCCAAATATTCCTACCGAGCGTTCGCCGCAACACCCACCTGAGGGGATATGCCGCCCCTATATTGGTGCCGAGACCCGTGCAAGTTCTTCAAGTCTAAGCACCGCCTCAGCCTGGGTATGCGTTACAGGGTTGCGCAAACTACTCCAGTGACTATCTCGACCACCGTCGGGACACCACCAGCTATCGGTAGCCGGTAAGAACCAGTTACACTGTGTTTCCCCTACTTTTCTCCTTTAAAGTACGCACTAACAACCTCTTCCGCCTACCACAGTCCCTAGAATCTCTATGTGGCTACCGCAAATGGATCGATCTTGAGATCCACCTAGATGACCAGTGGGCTCTCGACTTCAAGGAGTGGAACGTCAAATGGTCCTGTGAGATCTGGGAGAAGGAGCACCGCAAGGACGAGCAAACCGAGCGTATACATCGAGAGACGAAATCGCATCTCGAGGCTTGCGAGAGGGAGCGCAAGAAAAATATGGAAATGGTGGTCAAGGCAAAAGAGGCCGCCGAGGAGTTCAATGCCGAGCTCGCAAGGAAGGAAAAATGGCCCCGGTCCACGCAGTAGGTCGGGCCGTCCCACACTATCTACTTCCCTGAAGGTCAAATTTACTTTCATTCTAAAAAGACGCATATGTATCATAGAAGCAGTTTGGTTTGTTGCATCGTATATGATGCTCTTTATTATGCATGTAATTAAACCCTACGTGTCGTGTTACTCCCAACTGTACTATGAAATCTATTTTAATTCGGATGAGCATATTTCCTCATCTTTTCGTATTTAATTATTCGCGTAGCAAGTCATCCAACAACATTAACAAACAAGTTCTTCTCCGTGTATAAATTCCCGGTTACATCACAATATCACTTAACTTTGTACTTACTGATCCTTGTTATTTCAATCATTCTTAAAAAAAATTCACAATTTTTTGCACTACAACAACATACAACGATCGTAAACTTTTATTACGAATCCAACAGATTATGTACCATTCATAATATACAAAAATCACAAATAGATTAACCCATATTATAGCTTGTTTGCGATCATTTGACAAATGAAGGATCGAAGTCGCTGAACGGTTGGGCGATCGAACTGTCGCCTAACGGCCACGGATTGCTTACTTGTCGCGCGGCCGTTGGGTGATAGGTTCCAGTCGCCCAACGGTTCAGCGACCGGAGCCTATTTCTGTTAAAAAATATTCGCGAGGGTATATTTCTATTATTTTGAATAAAATATAGATAACTTATAAAAATTTCCCAAACCCATTCATCTAGGTACCACATCGTTCGCCTATCCAAACAGGCGCCACATAGGCCTAAGGCCTCGACCACGTGGCACACCAAGTAGCGATCACTGCATGCTACAACGTGGCTGTCGCTATGCCTCCACGTGGCACACCGATAGTGGAGCCCTACATGGTGCCAGGTGTCACACCATAGTGGCACGCTACATGCTTCGCCATGGAACGCTCCAACCTTGGGTCAGTCCATTCCTAGCCCTATAAAATCCTCACCATACTTGAATAGCAACGCTTCACTCAATACACCTCCACAGAGGGAGCTATCTACCTAGCTAGCAATCTCATGGATGAAAATAAGCCCGTGCCAATGGCGACCTCCTTCAGCGCGGAACTGCTCCAAGCGCACGCCGAGCTTTGGAGCCTCACCTTCAGCTACCTCAAATCCATGGTGCTCGAGTGCGCCATCAACCTCAGGAGCAAGCATCTATCACCTTACGCCGTTGTCTCGCCTCCTCGTGGATGATGTCGGCGTTACCGGGTTCGCGAGCCTTTCGCCATTTGTGCTCTCCTAGAGCACCAAGCACCACGTCACGGCGGCTATGTACATGTCCGAGTGGTTCAAGGGTGACGACGGGGCGACCACGGTGGAGATGCCATTCAAGATGGCCCATGGCATGGACCTGTGGGGCGTCATGGACAGGGCTTAATCTTTCGGATGCAAAAAGTTTCGGCTGCCGACGAAAGGAACGAAAGAACAAAATTTTGTTCATTTCGTTTGAATTTCGGATTGAAAAAAAATCAAATTTTTGATGAAATTTAACCAAAATTTGAGAATTGAGATAAATACCTTCCCGATTAGCGCTAGTCCTCTGACCGTGCCAAAGGTGTCAACCCATACCCATGTCGCCTTCTTCGGGTCCCTGGGCAACGCATAACAGCAGGCCGTCGTCCTTCGGCCTTGGAGATTGGGTGCCCACCTATGCCGCCCTTCCTCCTCTCCTTCGATGCCGCATCTTCATGTGCTTCGACTCGCCACCGCCGGCCGTCCATTGCTGCTTCGCCTGCTCCAGTAGCACCATCAGCAACACCCTCCTCTCCCCTTGTGCAGCCGCCGTAGGCAGAGCGAACGATCGCCGACGCGATTGAACAGAGAGGCAGATGCCCGTCTCTGTTCAATCTACCTCAGGGAAGATTGGGGACAAGGGGGGGAGGTCGAGCGCGTTGCCGTCGAATTGATCGGGGAGGGAGCTGCACCGCCATCGAATCGATCGGGGAGGGAGATGCGCCGTCATCGAGTCAATCGGGGAGGGAGTTGCACCACCTTCGAATCGATTGGGGTGAGAGTTGCCCCACCTTGGCCGCCGCCCGCCGCTTGTCCCCGCCTTGGTCGCCGCCGCCGCTTCCCCGCCTTGGCCGCTCGGTGGAGGATGGGGATGGGGATTGGCCGTCGCCCGCCGCTCGGTAGAGGATGGGGATGGGGATGGCCACCGCCATTTCTTCTTCCCCGCTTGGCGGTAGCCGCCACTCTTCTTCCCCGCCGCGGTGCTCGGTGAGACGACGCTGGGGTTAGGGTTACGAATGGGGGCTGGGGAGTGTGGCGTGGGAGGACCGGAGGAGTGGCTATTGGGCTGGGCTGCGCGATGCGTGCGGGTGCGGCTCACCGCATCGTCTACCAAGGGCCGAGTCCGCCTGGCCGATTCAAATGCGCACAAATATTTCTGTTATTTCGAATAAAAAAATAGATTATTCGTAAAAAAATTCAAAAAATGGCGGCCTCGTAGAAATTAAGGGGAGGGGAGGTCGTTGATCCAATATTTAAGTAGTACTAGTTAGAGGCCCATGCGTTGCAATGAAGTCATAAAAATAATGAGACGAACTTATTGCCATTGGAGAGCAAGCGGTAGAGAGAGAAGGGTGGCCAGAATGCGCGAGGAGATAGGAAAAGTGGAGGGGTGGACGGTTGTATCTTGAGAGAGAGGAGGAGAGAGACGAATGGTTCATATCAAATCGAATGACTGAGAAGAGAGGTGTGAGGATGGACCAACTACCAACTCCTTCTTTTATAATAGTAAATATTAATTTTCAGTGGGAGGGCGGTTGTTTGGAGACCAATTCAAATCAAGCAACATGTGTAGGGTACGTGCAAAGAAATCCAGTCAAGGAGACCGACCACTAAACCGGCTACTCGGCTAGCTAAGCTGCAGTGGCGGGCGGATCAAAGATTTAAGTAATGGGATGCAAAACTACGAATTTAAAAATTCAAAGTATATAGTACAAGAGTTTAAATATAATATATTATAATTTTGTGAAGTACAGTAAAAATATAAAATCCATGAGCAATACATTCTTGAGCTAAAATCAGAGAAGAAATAAAAATAAAACCTCATATATACATATAAAAATATAATATATCTCTTGTATATTTATTTTCCTTTTAAAAATTTGGGGTGTAGCATGCGCCCCTGCTTAAGCTGCACCTGCAAGTACAGGTCATGCGCGATAGCTTACCCGCTCATTTCGGTTTAGGCTTCTGGCTTATTTTTACTATTCAACAATTTTGTCTTTTTCTGGTTTTTTGACTTTTTGAGCTTTTTTGTCAGTTCTATTTTTCCAGTTTTCATGTTATTTTTCTATTTTTTTCCCAAATAAGCCATTCGTTTGTATATCGTCCATGCCACATAACCTATTTTTTTTATTTTAAATTTTTTAATTTTAATTACGCCAAATAAGCCATCATTTTGGTGAGACATGTTGTTTTAACTTGTACACGTTTAACTTGTAGATGATTTTCGTTTGAAAGCCACATAAAATAAGTCTTTTGGAGTGCCAGCAGGGTCTTTTGAGCGCGTGCGTGATGCTGGCTAGTTGCTATCTATCCACTTCGACCTTAAATTTTATGCTTTCAATGTCAATCCGATTATACAATGGGTCTGTTTTGTACAATTTATAGTTTTTGATTATAACTTATTAATTTTATAAATAGTAATTGCTAAAACAAGTCAAAGCTAAAAGTCAGTTAAAAAAAAACATGACCAATTACATCTCATTTGTAACCACTCTTGCCATTGGAGTCAAGACTACAAAACCTCGCCTTCGAGAAATGGACAGCAACCTGGGTCTATAATTTTTCTATTTCTTTTAGGTCTTGTTTATAAACTGCCCGATGGTTGTACCAAACTCTTGCTATTAATTCAGACCTAAAAGAAAAAAAGAAGAAAAAACTCAACGGACGCACATTTGTGGTAGATCTCGTGTTCATGCCATGTATGCTCGAGCTTAACTAAGTATTTCATTCCATGTGTACTAAACACCATGTTTCGTACGGATATTTGCCGTTTTTTTTTTGTTTCTTCTTTCAGATCAATCACTTGCAAATTTCTTTAGGTTGAAGGGCAAAAGTTTGTTGCAACTCTGTGGGGAAGGTAGCACGGAGTCCCGAGTCTGGAGACTCAAACCGGGCCATCATGTCAGGCCAGTCTTAGGCCAAGGCCTGAAACTTTCAGCTTGAGCCCACTCGGTCCAGATTAGCCCGTTAGCAAACCGGCCCGTAAGATGGCGTGCATGTGATGCGACAAAGCCCAAGCCCAAGCCCAAAACGGAAGAAATAAACCACTGAAAAGAAAGAAAAAAATGGGTCGCTATTGACTTGTTTCCTCGGGTTCCGCTGCCTTGGCGTCGTGCCGTCGCCTCGCCGCCCTGCCCGAAGCGAAGCGCCGAGCGACCGCTGATCTCGCCACGCCGCCGCACGGTCTCTGCCGAATCCGGCGGCGATGGCCGGGGAGGAGGCGCCGCCGGGGGCCCTCAACCTGGCTGAGTACGCTCCCGCCGGCGCGCGCACCGTCGACTGCTTCAGGCGCATCCGCAAGATCGGCGAGGGCACCTACGGGTAAGCAAGGCGCAGAGAAAACACCCCCCCCCCATCTGTCTGCCGCATTCTAGCTTATTTGTTGCGGATTGTTTAGCCTTCGCGTTGCAATTGAGCCGTGAGGTAGTGTAGCGGTGTGGCCGTGAGATCTTACGGGCTATCAACTCAGTGCACGATTTGTGTCAATTCTTGCCTACTAGTTCGCTTTTTATGAGAGGCATCTGTGCTCTAGTTGCTTCTTCCTAGATGTAGCGATCCATTTCAGCTTATTCATTTGCTTAGCTGGTGTAGCACACTAGGCATTTCAATAAGAAGGCCTCGCACACTCCTTAGTCATTTGGCATATATGTTGATCAACAGACTTCTTATTCACCACAGCCATGAAAATTGAAAAGTTGCATATATCCACTGCTGCTAGATAATTGTTCTTTATATTGTGACGAAAGAAACAACAAATATATTAACGCTTGGTATCAAAATTATATGTATTTTTTTACCAAAAGCCTCACCTATTCATGTAAATCAACTTTTGGCAGCTAAATAATCTTGCATCCTTTAGACAAATGCTGTCTTCTGCAGCATAATTTTCCCAACCTAGGCCTTTGACTGTACAAACCAGGTTTCCTAAATCCATGTGTCAATATGCTGGAGCACAATTGTCAATTGGTGCAGGTAATGAATATTGTTAAGTACGTTTTACGGAAGAGCCCCTGTTCAGCCAATGCTTGCGAGACACTAAATTTTGATGGAGACATTGGAGTACTACATTGTTAGGTCCATGGCTTTGCAACTCTATTTCTAGGGAAGAAAGAACCCTATATGGCTTTTGGAGCGTACAAAAAAGAGGTTTCACTTGATTGGGCAACAGTCTCGATTATGCATCATGTGTATGATTTATTTTCTGTCCCTCTACTTGGTTGTTTATCTTTGTTTTGTGAGGATCGCAGTTGAATGTGCTCCCTTTTGGCCAAAATAAAAAAGAAGTATTCAAGTGCAAGTTTTTTAGTAATAGCACAGTAGTTCTTTCAATATTTGTCTTGCATCCACTGTACTCTGGAAATACCTCAGTTCACTGAACAGGAAAGAATTCCAAGCATTTATACTGAATTCTAAAATAATTGCAAGATATCGTTAATGTGTAAGTGCAAACTCTCATTGTAGTCACATCCTGCAATGCTGCAACTTTCTTTTAATTTCTTTTTGACTCGTGTAAAGTCCTCTTTATGAAAAGGACTGGTAATATTGTCTGTAGAACAATAGAAACTGTGAACTTCTTGTTTTTTTCTGTATTTAAACAAATCCAAACGCTTCAATTGGAAATTGTGGGTTGCATTACATCGTAAGGTGGATGCTGATGCAAAGTTTTTGGAGTAAAGTTTGTGAACATGACATTCTTTGAGAATAAATATTGGAATTTGTTTGCACTATCATCTATATTTCCTTCTGAGCACTTGTTCTCATCTCACCAAATGAGGTGGCCTGTAATGGGCTTCTAATGTTTGCTTAGCTTTTCAAAGTCTAAAGTAAATGCTATGCAGTTTGCAGTCTCTATGTTCTTTCTTGTCCTTAGGATCAATCCACTATAAGAAAATGGAATGCAGGGGGTATCACTTTATTATAGACTTTCCATTTTCACCATCAGACTCCAAGCTGGCAATACATTTTACCACTGCATTAATTTGCTGTCTGTTCTAAGTGCCTAAGTGGTCGTTATTGTGCCTTTTCCTACAAATCTCAGTGAGGTATTCGAGGCTATGGATATTATAACTGGGGAAAGAGCAGCACTTAAGAAAATCAAGCTAGATGATGGCAAAGAAGGGGTAAGCTTTACGATCTCAACAAGGCTATTGCTACTCTTTTATGTTGAGCAAACACATTCTTTGATGGACATTGCATACACCCATCTGAACTGTTCAGTACCTCTGTAGTTTCCACGCCAAATCTTGCGTGAGATTAAACTATTAAAAAAGCTGGATCATGAGAACATCATCAGATTGAAAGAGATTGTAGTATCTCCTGGTAACAAATGTTCATCTAGTCATTTCTAGATATCCAACAGTACCAAAAGTGCACATTCCAATCACGTTTAAATATTTTCAGGTTCTGCAAACGGAACAGGAGGATCAGGTTTGTTGGCTCATGTTTGTTGCTTATAATCTTCATTGATGTGGCGCATGCTGATATATTTTATTGTCTTTTTAATTATTTTTTTCTGGCGCTGTTGTCTTGTGTATAGGAATCCTTGATTAACCTATGCTAAACATATGCAGATGATCACATGTACAGGGGAGATATCTACATGGTTTTTGAATACATGGACCATGATTTGAAGAAAGTCTTGCACCATAGTACCCCATCCCAAGTCAAGGTACTCTAATATACTTACTGAAGAAATATGAGTCCACAGTTTCTCTCTACGAAGTCCTATCAACTTGCTATAATAATAAGATTGAAATGTAAGCTTACCAAAGCAAGAAGCTCCTCTCCACCAGTTTCTCTTATATTCCAGCTTTATGGAAGAAGCAATGCTCCTCCAAGCAAGGCAAATGTTGTTGGTGCACTTCTTAAGAATGACCTATTCATTTTTGTCTAATTTTGTTTCTTTAGTTTTATATGGAGCAACTGCTAAAAGGATTGCACTATTGCCATGTCAACAATGTACTACATCGTGATATCAAAGGTTTCTTCAATTTGGATTTAACTTCAACTTCCACCTCTTTGTCAATTTTTATTCTGCCCTCAGAATTTCTTGTTTATGGAACCATTTGTAGGAGCTAATCTTCTAATAAGTGGTGGTAACCTGTTAAAAATTGCCGATTTTGGCCTTGCAAGGCCATTTACTAGAGATGGAAGTTTCACAAATCATGTTATCACTTTATGGTACCGGTAAGTGGAATAAAGAATCAAGTAAAATACTCACTATATATTCTCTTGCCCAACATCCTTACAGACATATCATTGTAATTTTCCCATCTCCATGTGTTGACGTGGGCATCACTACAACTTGCTCAATTCTACAAATTGCTCATAGGCCCCCAGAGTTGCTTCTCGGTGCCACGAATTATGCTGAAGCTGTGGATATTTGGTCTGTGGGTTGCATATTTGCAGAATTTTTACTAAGGAAACCATTATTCCCGGGCAGAACCGAGGTACGATGCCCATTCCTCTTCTTTTCCTTGCTTTCCTGTTGCTCTTATTGCATCTTGAACTTCAAACACGATAACAGGTTTTGGTTTCATGTACAAACTGAACCTTTTGTTCCTATGTATATGTTGTCTTTGCTGTGATGATGTCTACCTGTCCATCTTCATTCTGTTATGCTATTTCTTACTGTTCTCCATTTCAAAAGCTGTAGAATATTTGTTGTAGTTGAATGTGCAGATAATTAGACAGATATCTGAAAGATGGATCCATTTCTTTGGACCATCTAAATTAGATACTTTTCTTTGGACCAATGTTATTCAACACATGTTGTATTGATAAATTAGATACTTTTCTTTGGACTATCTTTTACTTGCAAGTTGTATCTTAAATTTATGCCAATTAATGCCAATTAACTATTGTATTTTTGTTCTCATCTTATTGGATCCGGATTTAGCCAATCAAAAATCCTCTATGAAACTATTGTATTATTATCTGAATCAATAGATAGTGCTCACAGATACATCACTAAATCATTTCATATATTGTAACATCCCGACTTAACAAAATCTCAAGATATCACCAAAGAGTACTATCTCTACTAATTTTAACCAATAAACAAGTATTATCAATAACTAGGCTTCATTCAACATAATATTAAACATAAATTTCAGCAACACTGTAAACCATAAACTGAATTTAATATGAACCAACAATAACCAAGATGATCCATAACCAAGTCTAAATTAAGTAAAGCATCAAACAACAATATTATGAACTATAAAGACTAAGAGAAGCCATAAATTGTCTAATCAATGCTATGGAAGTTACTAAATTGTTCATGACCATAAAAGATGAAGTGCTCGGTGGAGGGAAGAGTTACAAAAGTGCAATAATTCATATCCTACTTCCACCCATACATGCCGCATTCAACGTTCACCTAAAAACAACAAATAAGCAACGGTGAGTCCGCTACTCAGCAAGTACAAGGCAGAACAATAAATGAGTCCATATCTTTTTTTTTTACAATTTATATCCATTTTCTATTAACTCAGTTTTCACATCCCATTCTCATCAATTCTCATTCACATATCTTAACAACTCATCTCAGTTTCTCTTAGTGCAATGCAATGCTCATACTCACGTCTCCTTCGTAACTTATACCAGTATAGCGAAAGGTACATCCATCGATTTATCCTCTACCTCCATCCCGTAAAGGTACCTATTGAAGTAGGTTTTTCCTCCATCTTGTGGAGGTGCCAGCTGAAGTAGCTTTTTCTCAAGAGCACGTCGGAATAGTCAAATATATTTACTCATATCTATTGATTTTCTCACTGTCCTGGTTCATAATGCATGTATCATGTCATGAATGCCATTTTTAATCAGTTTATTATATATCACAATTATCATCAAATTAATATTATACTGAACAAGGTAGGTTTTGGGCTTCGGGAAATTTTGAAAACTGGTTTGAGATTCGAGTTTTGACTTTGATTTGAAATTCAAATTTGAATTTTTATTCAAGCACTTTTACACTCCCAAAATGGGATGTTACACATCTCCCTCAGGGATTCCCATTTTTGTTAATTCCTCCTGGTGGAATGACATGTCACTAATATCGCTTTTCATTCTTTTGCATACACTCCTTGGTTCCTATAAGGCTATAACATTTCTCCCCACCTTAGCACTAAACACGCCAACATATTTGTTGATAATATGTCCTTAGATATGGCTTTATTACTTCTTGAAAATATTTAGGCAAAATTGGCTCTAGAACACCGCAAAAGTATGACGTTTGCTGAAGAGCACTGAAAAATCAATAATTCGTTGATGGACACTACAAAATTATGGTAATTTGCTAGAGCACACCAGGTCCATTAAAATAATACTATTTTGAAATATAGGAGAGACAAGGGACATAAGAAGTCCTATTTGCTGAACAATTTTTAAAAACAAAGTTTGGTTGGTTTAAATTATCAAGTCTGGACTCTGGATGGCCAAAGTTTTTAAAATTTTCTTTGACAATGGAACTTTTCACACCCTGCCTGATGTGTCCTAAATTTGTAAAATAGTCATATTTTAATAGGCTAGGTGCAGCGTGTTCTGGCAAATGGCCACGATTTTATAGTGTCCATCAGCGAATTATGAATTTCCCGATGTCCTATAGCAAATGCCACACTTTTGCAAGGTCCTAAAACCAATTTTGCCAAATATTTACCATGCTCAAATAGTCAAATTTTATTCTTTTTATGTTTCCACATAAAACCTTGACAGAAACTTTTATGTTGTTTTAGCAAGAGCAGCTATCAAAAATATTTGAACTCTGCGGATTTCCAAATGAGGAAAACTGGCCAGGAGTATCAAAGCTACCATTGTACAAGACTATCCATCCTGCGACACCAACCAAACGACGCCTGAGAGATATATTTCAGAGGTAATCCAGCTGCTATCACTTATCGCCTGTGTATTGACAATAGTTACTATTTTCCTATTAAGATTGAATGTAATGTGGCAAAAAAAAAAATCCCATTTCCAGCTTTGACTGCCATGCTGTGGAACTAATTGATCGCATGCTGATCCTTAATCCTACTCAGGTATGTTGTCCTTTCTTATGTATCACTGCACTATAATTCTTTAGGATTTTGATGTTGAGACTTGAGAGTGAACTCAATTTATGGTTGGTTATTACCATGTTAGATGTAAAACTAAAGTCTGCCTTTTATAAAAACCAAGAACTACCTGTTGGACCTCACAAATATCCTTGCTCCAAGACTTGGTATGCTCACAGCTAGCAAACAAATTTGTTTAGAAAATTCGATATGGTGAAATGGAAATTAGGTTCATGATTCTAAAAAAAATAGGTTCGATTTGGTGCAGTGGAAATTTTCCGTTATTCTGTTTTGGGAGATTAGTTGGTATACCGTGGCGTGGAGGTATAAGTTGGCCATATTTGTGAATAGTATATTCTATATGAAGTTTACAATATTCAAACTAAACCAAACCATTGTAAGCATTGAATATCAACCAGATACCTATATTTTTCTCTAGATACTCTTTAATTATTTGATAGATATTGAGCCGTTACATCTACAACACATTCACAAAAGAACAATTCACTAAAGTTTCTGCCTTTAGCTGCCATGTAAAATTAAAATTCCAAAGTCTGATACATTGTGTGTAGATTCAATATGAAAGGAGACCAACTAATATAAACTTCATATCAATTTTTTAAATCTATGATTAGGAGAATCAATTGATGTACTCTGTAGTCTGTACATCAGATTTTTTAAAGATTTTTTTATGAGATCTTTAAACAATCTAATACTTTATTAACTTCATTTATTCTGCAGAGAATTTCTGCACAGGATGCTCTTAGTGCGGCATACTTCATCCACTAAACTGTAGTCTCCTTCTATGGGGGAAGAAACCACTAAACTGTAGTCTCCTTCTATGGGGGAAGAAACCTAGATTGCTGTTCTCTGTCATGGATTAAGCTCCTTGAAGTTGACAGACTGGCGTCTGGGGATCACAGGTGTAAGTACTATCTGAAGAGTGAAGTCTTGTTTCTCCTGCTGACCTTGGATTGGGGCTAGCGAACACCTGATTTTTTTTGCCTTTTCTAGCTTTATCTCTCTGTGTGCGCGCGCGCACGCTCTGTACATTATTAAGTGCGGCAAAGTTTATTTGATTTTTAATTCCTCACAAGCAATTCTTCTTGTTCTAGTTTGATATGGTAAAGAGAGTTTATACGAAGTGCCTATGAACTACAAAATCTTGATCTTAGCAGCTGCGTTACTGATGGTATGCTCTTAACAGCATGCTAGTTATTTTAACAAATACTGAGTAGTATGCTTGCACAGGGTATCATGCTATCACGTTATATGAATCACCTTTTCGTAAGGCACGCGTGAAGATCCATACAGAATCGCTGCACAATGCCACTATTAGTGACTAGGCAGGTAAACATGAACATTGAATTGAATGATGTACATTCAGGTTGGTGGCCTCAGTCTCTTGTATGCTTAGCATTTGATATTTTGATGAGTAGCTATAAGCTATACATGTATATCTATGGCAACCAATGGCTGAGAACACAGAAGATGTTGTCCTCCCATTTTGTTAATAAAAATGCTTCTAACTACCCTCTGCCTTATACTATTTACATTTACAAATGGTGAAGAGGGTCAGTTTGCTTCTGCGCAAAATTTTTTGATCTTTTATCGATATCTACTACTGTGGCTATCAGGAGTGTTCTGTATTCCATCAGAAGTACTCCTTGTGAAAATGGAAGCGAGTCGTCGTTTTGTGGCTCGTGTCAAGTGATAGTTTCTTCAATTCTTTGGCTAGCGTGGGTTTCCCACAGTAAAAGACCCCTGCAAGCATAAAATAACTCTTGTGGTCAAAATGATATAAATTGATCAATGCTCAACATTGGGTTTTTAAATGCCTACTATTTGTCATCACTTGAGAAAAATACAGCAGATTGGATTAAAATATTACCAACTGTAGAATTGGGGTGCTTAGAAGCGATTCTTGTGAAGACTTCCTTCCAGTTAGGCCTTGCAAAATGTGTCCTGACCTGTCAACAGGGCCGAAACACATGTTCAATCTGCAATCAACTTCTTCAACTGATTTTCTATGCTCATCCCTTGAACAGTTAGCTCTGATTCTTGTTCAATTGTGACAAAAGACTTCACTATGCAAAACTAAATTTGTTTCTTCACGAAGAATTTATTATACTAAGGAAAATGCTTACCCTGGTGCCTGATACTATGTCTACACCATGCTTGGCATGGTTCAGGGCTTGCACCATCGAGAGCAGGGTCGTCCTGGCATCACGCTCCTCATACACACTTGTCAGATAGTTGTGCAGCTCTATGACGCCCTGGTTGCAACCATGAGAACAACATCGTTCATCGTCAGTGCATCAACATTGCAAGAGGAGCAGCAGTACACAGGGAGCAGAGACATCACCTTCTTGTCCATTTCAGCAACCTCATTCATCACCCCCTTGAACCACTCGAAAGATCCTGGCTCCCTTGTGACCCAGTAGAAGTGCGCGCGGCTTGTCCGGTACGTTCTCCTGTTGATGCTTGCCGCCGACACGCTGAAGCTGTTGGTGCTGTCCTCAGGCCTGCTGGTCTCCATTGCCAGGTCCTGAGAGATTCAGACCAGAGCCACAGTTAGGTATCTTACAGAAAGCACGAATGGGCTTAGCTACAGATGGAAGAAACCGTACCATCAGCTCGTCAGCCAGCTTAATGTTGTTCAGTAGATCTCTTAGAATGCTTATGAAGGGCGTCGCGCCGATTCCAAGGCCGACGAGGAGCAGAACATCGTAGTTCCTGAAATCCTGCGCTGGAGCGCCGTAAGGGCCATCGACAAGCAACCTTGGCGGACTGCGGCAGAAACAAAGCGTTGTATCAGTTTCATATCCATCAGGCAGGCAAAGAAGGACACAATAGAGGAGCAGGCATGACGAGGGATTTTCAATGACCTCTTCTGCTCTGTCATGCCTAGCCCTCCAAATGAAGCTCTTCTGGGCACGCACGGCGAGAAGTAGTTCTCGACGAAAATGCGCTTGAGCTCTTGTGTCCAGTCCCCCCTGCTCTGGATATGAACACTGATGCAGTCATCTCCAGGAGCTGAAGTGATGGAGAAAGGGTGCCTGAAGCAAAGGGTGGAAAGACAGCAGAAATGCCAGTGATTACTGTATAAGAAAGTACAAACTAGGAGCAAGGGTGACTGAATGAGTAGATGAAAGGGTAGACAAACCATTCAAATGGAGAAATTGTTGGACACTGAAGGAAGATATACTGCCCACTTCTGTATCTGAATCCGTACGGTTTTGACATTGTTATGGTCAACACATTTCCCGGTAGAAGGCACACCTGAGTATCAAATTCAGTAAGAACATGAGCATGCTTTCGCCTACTTTCATAAGTTTCATATATCCTTTTTTTGTCTCATTTAGTTTCATTCTGAAATGGTGAAATTTTATTTGGAGAAGTGATTAAACAGTGATGGGCAATTACGAAAGGAGACAAATGCTCGGTCAGGCGTACATGCAGCTCAATATCCTAGTGCCAATATGACCTACCCCTATAACCTTATCTTACCGTCCAGGTGCCAATATCCTTCATATCATTCTGAATCCTTCCATTTTCCAAACTACAATGATGCCTTCAACAATTTGCAATATACAAACGGATCACCAAACCCAATCAGCACATGTTCTTGATTGCAAATTATACTCTTTTTGTTTGTCTTTTTGACCAACCGATGATGTTAAGGTGATCAGTTTTTGTTAGCAAGAGTGCTGATTGATGCTTGGCGTTCAGAATTCAGATAATAAACGAGCTTTCGGATGTTCAGTTACCTTCAGGATTTTAACTGCATAAGCCTTCGACCGGAAGGCCCGTAGCGTCCGTTCACCGACGTAAAGCACCAACGGCACAGCGATGTACATCCATGTCTGAAGATCAGCAAAGAGATCACACTGTTAGCACCAGGTTACTTGATCAAGTGAAGATCATTTAAATTGCATACTGAAACAAGTGAAGATGCAAATGATCAAAGTGTACAAGTAAGTCATACTGAACTCTTTAACATTGATGGTGTTTTTCGTTCAGAATGTGGCATATTGGCGTTGTGGTTTTCTCATATATTATTTTAAGTGAGCTAAGTCAATTTGCTGTGTTCGCATTGGAATGTTGATTGTCATATGATGGGGCTGCAGATTGGCAGTTGTAGAGGTGAGTGCGAAAATTGTACTATTCTGCATTTCATTTCAGTAGCTGATTAGCACTTCTTATTGAACTGATTCCTGGATGCCATATCCGTGACCCATTGACAACTAAGGCCCTTAGCTTGGCCACAACGATGATTGGGCATTGTGCAACCAACATGTGGCAAGGGCCAAAGCTCATACAGCATAAATATTCAGAAAGCAAATGAGCAGAAAAATCAAACCGAATTATTTAGCGTTGAGAACGGCAGTAGCAGGAGTCTAAACCGCGTGTGCTAGTGTTGAATCCGCGGCAAATCTGATGAAACTACCTAGTCCATGGATGTCAACATGCTGTTGAATAATGTGGCAAGAGTAGATCACATTAACATACCATACTGTGTGTGATTGGTATGCAATTGGAAATGTGCTGTTTGGCCATGTGATTGGAGTCAAGACAATGGAAAAAACACTGCTTTGACAAATGTGGCACTCCAGGAAGCACAATTCGAAATGTGCTGTTTGACAATTACTCGACTATGTAATACATCATAATTGTAGCCTTAAAGGATAAGGCAAAGTTCATGGCTTTGCATGAAGATCTGTGAATGTCATTGAAGCTTCAATGCTTTAGGCATTGTTGATGTGCACCGATTAGGAGTACAATTCATAGAAGGTACTAGAATAATTAATTTGACCTAAAATTTTAGAAGTCTGTATTTCTGTACAGAAACCATTACCAGATCCACCTAAAAATTAAAACCATTACCGGATCCACCTAAAAATTAAAACCATTACCAGATCCACCTAAAAATTAAGGCCATTAACAAAAATCCCGATCACTATATTTGTATCCTTATCTGCTAGTACATAGAGTTCGATTGGCTCAATACTTCTATTCTGCTTCGAAACTCTCTTAAATTCAGTAAACTTATGGATAATTACTCCAATTCCTGTTTGATAGAGATGTTGGTTTGAATGATAAATTTGCAAGATACTTTTCATCTAAGATCACAACGGATTAGGCTTGGCACCAAGGGTCCCAGCTCCCAGGATGTATGAATGAACGGGCCGATCCATTAATTTCTGGAGACGTGTAGGCATCTGAAATGGCACTAGATTAGTATATCATCACAACGCTCTGATTAGATGCGGTGGTGGAGCACACGGACGGTTCTGAATCATTTCGGATCCATTCCAAACAGCTATAGTTTCTGATTTCTAAAATTTTAAAACTATTTGAAATGTACTGGCTTTTTAATACATTTTTTCTTTTCCTTTTGCATTATCCAAGAGACATAACGATGTTTTTCGTTTTCCTATTTTTTATTTTTAATTAAATTTCTCAAAAAAATCTAACAACCACTACAGTATCATTTCAGTTAAAAATCATAAACCTGGCTCTTTTAGACTGCAGCTCATAGGGCTGATGAATAGTACTGACTAATAGAAAACGAAGCCAAAAGTGCACGAAAAACCGAAAAGAACCGAGAATGGTACTTGGGAGCAAGGCTAAGGCATGTTTGATATGACCGCGGCTTATGGTTTTTGCTAAATTTTTTGAATTTTAGCTATTTACGACAGAGATTATAAAGAGAGATACTCGCTTGTGATTTTGATTGATATAGATATTGAGCTTTTAACGTGTATTACAATTAACTTGTAGTCTCCGTCTTGAAAAAATACTATGTTTAAAAGTTAGATATTATAGCAAAATTAAAAGCTGTTTTAGAAACCGCCTCCGTTTCATCATCGGCGCACGGGGCAAAGGACAAAGGCAACTAGTTTTCTGGTTATGCCCTACACCTTTAAAGCCTCTGCATTTAGTAACCATGCCCTGATGCAAACGTGCCCAACAGTGCTTTAACGCTAGGCAGATATGCTTCCGGTTCTTGACGAAAACACACCACCAACCCAACATTGTGTGTGTCGTGCGCGCGCCAATGTCAATATCCGGTGTGCAGCGGGCAGGGCTTGTTGATCTGGTCGTACTGCACCACAAGTTACAGACACATGCGATGTCATGTGTACGAACAACCCTAAACAAGACCAGGTCCACCGACAGGTGCAGTGCCATCCAGGGGGAGCTCACGTGTCAGTGATAGCACGTAGTATGTGTCTTTCATATGTATTGGCTGAAACCTGAACAATTGACCCAGTCTGGGCCGGTAAGGTCTTGTTTTGGGAGATTCAGGTTCAACTCAGATGGCTCTAATCGGTTTCGGCTTTTGGTTTTTTCTGATTTATGACTTATTTAAGTTAGAAATCACTTGAAATGTATCGGATTCTAAGTTCAGCCTTTTTTTGCTTTTTCGGATTTTGCTTTTGTTTTGTTCCTTTTCATTTGCATTGTCCGTAAAGATATAATGATGTTTTCATTTTTTCTTATTTTTTTATTTTTTTAATTGAATGATTCAGAAAAAGCTAATAGCTGTTACAGTGAATAGACTGTCCGATTTTAGCACTGAACATAACCCATTTATTTGGTTCAAAGAATAGAATAGGCTGGTCTATCACCACCTCAAACTTCATAGGTCCAGTACAAAACGAGGAACTGAGTCATCCCACCAAATTTGATGAATCATTTCATAATAATAGACCAGTTCATCCTAAGATGAGGTGATCCCTCGAGCCAACTACCACAGTATAATTTATACTCGCAAAGATATGTGTAGTCACACTTTGCCGGTAGGCGGCTCCGGTCACATTTATGTGCATGTCATTTTTCTCTAAAGGAAAAACAGTGTGAAACAGTGCGATGGTGCTCTAGCTTTCTTCATGTCCAATGTCCATGGACCTACCCAACAATTAATTAATGTACCTGCCTGTCAAGCTACACACACTCCTAAAGCGCTGTGAAGTGATCTGATTTCTAATTTCCTTGGCATTATCATTAACTAGTCTGTTGTAGTGTCTTAATATGCGTTGGTTTTGCCCTCAAATGGTCAATTGCCCCTTAGTTTCAACTACATTTTCTTTCTTTTTCGGTGGTGCCCGGTGCCCATCAGCTCAACAGCCAAGACGACGACCCTAATGACAAAACGAAAGCAACGAAGAGCTAGCACCTCTAGAAGGCCGAGCACACGTGCAATTGCAAGCTTTTGAAAGGACCGAAGCAGAAAAGTGTCAGCCTCACGAAAGGTTCACGGGGCAATTACCGACAAGTAGGAGGTGATAACAGTAAAAAGCCAAGGACATTACCGTTAAGAGAAATTTTGTTCAGTCTGATCACAAACGATCGCGTATTGAGAAATACCATCACGAAATGCACGTGTGGCCATAACATTGCGAAGGGCAAAATTCTTGAAAATGCCATTGAGGGTTCTGTGACCAAACTACCGTTAGGGATGCGAAATAACAGTTTTGCTCTTGTGAAATTTCTGCTTTCTTCTTCCTCTCATGCATCAAATCTTGCATCTAATTAATCACTACAGAGCTATAGCTAGCTAGCTAGAGTCAGACCAGCGCTTGCTACTGCTCCGCTAGTCGGGACATGGAGCAGCCGCAGGACGACAGTACACCGCTGCTGCTACCGTCCTCACTAGCCGAGCTGCCGCGTCGCAACAAGTACTCCTTTTTCTACATCGTGCCTGCGTCCATGACCTCTGTGCTCATGGGATAAGATCCAACACAACCTCCTATTCTTTGTGCTGAAATGCCCATTAGATCTGGCGCCACCAACATCCTCTCACTTGTAGGGCGCACTGCTAGCCAGTTGGACATTTGACGTTCTCGGGCACTGACTGACTATCGTGCTCACCAACGTCATCTTCCTTGTTGGGCCCCTCATCATAGCACTTGTAGGTGGCTACATAGCACTCATGGTCGGCCGCAGCATCTCGCGGCATCCGGATAGGATACAGCCTAGTCATCACACTAGTCTACGCCGCGGAGATCACACCGGTGTGACATCATGTTTCCAAACACCATTAACTTTTCTCTCAACTAATTTTGCATGTCTCATAGCTCTTCGCTAGGATTTTGTTGTCTTCCCTAACTCCGTTCAAACCACCGCCGCTACCGATTTCTTCGTTCTCTGTGAGCCATCCCCTCTATCTAACCCACTCTAATTTTGTCGATTCTTCTCCGATGTCGTCACTGTCGCCCCACCACGTTCGGCTTCCTCTGGATGCACCAACCCCACCGGAGAACTCCCCTTGACGTTATGCGTGCACTATTTCTTCTTCTCCAACTGCCATGCTCGCCACTTGCGCCTCCGCTGTGTGCAATCAACCCCAACGCCACCTTTGACGCTATCCCAAGGCCCTACCAAGTTTCCAACCCATTTGGTCCGTCTTCCATGCCCGCTGTGCCGCCGATCGTCAGAGCCGTCGCCGCCACGCCACCCTCCCCTATTTCTCCCTCTCTCGATCTCGTTCTCTATCTATCTCACTACCTGTGGGACTTAAGAAAGGCAGTGGTAATACTCTCTCTCTTGATCTATTTCTCTCTCTGTCTCACTGCCTGTGGGGCCAAGAAAGACAGGGGTAATATTGGTATTTATTAAATTTTCTCTCCAGGAAAGACTCTAACAACTGTTTTGGATAGAAAATATTATGGCGATGATATTTTCATAGTTTTCGGGTTTGTGATGGTATTTTATGGTCTCTCTTTTTTACGATGTTATTTTTCAAATCGACGATATGACACTGAACAAATTTGCTCTACCGTCAATTAACAAACTGAAAAACTCCGAACAGTGGGGTGAGATTACCGTCCTCTGGTACCACTTGTCGACGAGGAACATGAACCAGCCGTGCACCAGCAGCAGGAGGTAGACGACGATGAGCAGGTGGTGCGAGTACCAGAAGGCGTTGAACCCGGCGAGGTGGCTCAGCGGGAACGGGAGTCGGCGGTGCCCCGCTGCCGCGCCGCCCTTCTCGCTCTTCCGGAACGGGCGCGTCGCCAGGGTGAAGGAGATGGCCATCAGGGTCACCATCACGATCCCGGTCACGCCCACCACGCCGGAGAGCAGGTGCCTGTACGTCGGCTTGTCCGGCCCGAAGAAGTTGGACACGAGCCGGTACTCTCCCGAGCTGGACGCGATCAGGCGCGGGAAGTCGCACGCCAAGTGGTTCCCGGCGTGCAGGCAGATGCCCAGTGCAATCGCCATCGCTATGATCTGCAAACAAAAAAAAAAAGTTCACGTAATTAGTGAGTACTTGTCGAAACCGGTTAAATTCCATGTGCCATATATAATTGGTTGATACGATTGGAAGTATGAGAAGGGTTGAGCGGCCCGGTGGCCATGGGAAAGGTCACCGTCTCTGCCGTGAATGACCAACCACCAAACCACGACAAGGCTCCCTAAACAATATACTTCTATCAGGGCCGGTGGCGAGGCAGAAGCGGCCGTTCCTTTATTCAAAATTTCAATTCAACACATAATATTTTTGTTAATTTTTAAAGACAATATACAATACATCACAAAAAAAACATAACCTTCTATATGTGCAAAGTACAATAATAAAAACAAGGAGAAATTGCAAATATCCCTCAAAAGTCAGCTGGAGTTTGAATTACTCTCTATATATACTTTTGTGGCACATACCTCTTACAAGAGCATACTTGTTTGAAATGACCTCTAGGCGCCCTCTTCTCGCTGACTCGGTGTTTTTTTATGTGGAAGAGGGAGCCAGGAGGGCGTTTCAAATAATCATGCACTTGTATGAAGCATTAATATTGGCAATAACTAATAAGTCCAAAAAACTATAACACACTACTAAGGATAAAACACTGTTAGAGAGTTTGCATCAGCAAAAACACAAGAGCTATGGATTTTGATAGTTTGATTGAAACTGAAGCAGTAATAAGAATAATCCATGAAAAACTTCAACCACATATCCTGTCTAGTGCAAAGAAAGAACCATGAGAATTGAATCTACTGAAAGAAACCTTATCACAAATATCAGCAATCTTATCACGAATCAACCAAAGTTACAAGAAAATATATATTTCATTCTAAATAGTGTAGTTGTTGTGTCAATCATTAAAGTGTTATTTATCACTAAATTAGAGAAGAAAAATAAGAGAAACCGTGAGCTCACAACTCACGAGCTGTTATTAGCTACTTGCCTTAGGCCTTCACAATAATATAAATTTCTCACATTTGTCTAATGTAATCACGCTAAGATATATAGGTAAAAATACATAGATTGAGGGCTGTCTCTTCGGGGCCCTGGACGGGTGCCCATGCTATCCTGCCCAGGGTCGGCCCTGAATTCTAATCGCCATATTTCGCATTACGAACACAGTAGAGACATTAGCAAGTGGCAAATGCAATAGTCGATTGTTGGGACTCCGGAAATCTGCTTCACTATGCTTCTCCCTAGGCTAACCCCATCCAAAATACAGCAAATCATATTAGTACTCGTCACCCCAATCAAATTTATCCAAATTAAAACTTCAGCGTGTTATTAATCTTGAATCAACATGACCCTATATGTCCTTCCTGCTCCCACTTCTATATTACCTCGATGAGCCGGCTGTGACTGTTTACTTACCCTAACCGTGCACCGACCAGTATGACCACGCTGAGGCTGCAGGTGGGACCTACGTAGCACCGTGAAACACGTGTTCCTCCAGATAGGCCGTCGTGGGTCGTGGCAGGGGCTCCCAGGGATCTTTTGTACCGGCGCATTCCCCGGCCATGCGGCAAACCGCTGTTATGATTGGACCGCTTCCGTGGGCCCATGCAGAGACCAAAGTACGCCTGCTCAGTCCTTTTTTAACATTGGGCTTTTTAGCTTTTTCCAAAAATTAAAAGGTTAAATATTGAAACGGGATAACTGTGTGTGATTATTTATGTTAATATCACTACCGTCTATTATTATCGTATTAAAAATGATAAATAGGAAACGTCAGCCACATGGGGGCAAGCCGCGCAACATCCAAGACCGCCCGGCCCCGCGCGGTAGAGGCCCAATCATTGGGCCCGCAACGGGACGGACGCCGGCGCCTCGCCACCGACGGCGACCGCCTAACGACCGCCCCTCTGATTGGGTGGTAAACAAAAGCTTAACTAGCTCCCGGCGACGTGCCACGTCAGACGCGATACTATCCGTGTGGGGCCGTGCGCGGGGAAGCGCGGGCGCGGGAAACTGCATGGATGAGGAATTTTTACCTTGTGGAAGGTGATGCTGTCGTCGAAGGGGACGAAGAAGCGGGCCCACGAGGAGCGGAGCCACGTCAGCGTGTTGCGGCAGACAGGGAGGAGGACGAGCGCCATGTTGAGCTTGAGCGTCTCGGCGGCGCCCTTGGCCGTCGGGAGGCAATACCCCATCACCCCGAACGCCACCGACCGCCGGTACTGCACGAACTTCCACGCGAACAGCGCCGCCATGGCCGCGAACCACAGCGCCAGCACCCACGCGCGCCGCCAGTTCTCCTCCGCCGCCACCCGCGCCCTCGCCGCCGAGGGCCGTATATACCACCTCCGCCGGCTCCGGCCAGCCGCCGGCTGCTGCTGCTCTCCGCCGTTGCCGTTGCCGCCGCCGAGATTCTGGCTCCACTGCGCCGCGCTGCCGCTGCTGAGCGGCCGGCTGTAGTTCATGTAGGCGTCGCGCTGGAGCAGCAGCGCCTCCAGCTGCCACAGCTGTACGTACGTGCACACACGTACACGCCGTACGTAGGAGACGAGTCAAATACTGTGCGGGCGCAATACGTACTGCGAAAAAGTATCTGTGCGTGTACGTACCTCGATGTAGCCGAGATCCTCCGGGTCGAGCTCCTCCATGATGAGCGACGCGTACTCCTCAGCCTGCTCCTTCAGCTTCGACAGCTTGTTCGCCGCCGCGCTCAGCACGATCAGCTGCGAAATTTATATTAGGCCAGAATTAATTACTTTAACCCCGCATTTATAAACTTAATTTCTGTATAGCATTCAGCACGGTGAAACTAATAGTATGTTGTGGCATGGTGAAAATTACGGCAGTAACAAAATTGTTAGGCATGCACGATCGAAGCTTCTAAAAAACATGTTACTTTCCGGTGGTTTAAGCCACTAATAACGAGACTCGTTTAGTTAATCTCAGAGAACTCTGTTTAATTACCTCCTGCACTTCCTCCCTCGTGATCCTCCCGTCCACGTTGGTGTCCACCCTGAAATTTGTTTGGGACAAGAACGTAAGAATGCAGCCAAAAAAACGCATGAAAAATCTGCACGGATCGGAGAGAACGAATAATTCCAGAACAGGGGAAGGTAGTATTGGTAAGTGGCTACATGTCGAAGAAGATTTGAAGGCGCGCGTCGAAGCTCTGGTCGGAGATTTGGAGCCAGAAGTCGTAGAGCTCCTCCTTGGTGATCCGGTCCAGGTTCTGCCGCTGCCGCCGCGCCAGCGCGTCGAAGATGCCCACCGCGAACTCCTTGGAGTCCACCATCCCTGCAACCAGTCATCGCCGGCGCCAATGCCGTCTCGATCGTGTCGTGAGACGAATCAAGTTTGTGACTAGCGAATTACTAGCAGCGTGGGTGTGGGATGCGCGTACCGATGCAGTCGCCGAAGTCCTCGCGGGCGAGGAGGCCGTCGCGGGAGAGGGCGTTGAAGCGCTCCTCGACGCGGCGCCACAGCTCGGCGCCAGCCTCGGCGGAGCCGGTCGTGCGGCTGATGAACCGGAGGCCCTTGAGCGCGCGCCTCGCGCCGGAGCGAGAACGGTTCAGCCGAGCCTGGATGCGCCGCCGCTCGCGGGATGCCAGCGCCGCCTCCCGCGGCTGCTGATCGGGCGCCGCCGGCGGGGGCCGCGGCGACGGCGACCGCAGCCACGCGAACTTCTTGCGTATCCTCGACGACGTCGACGAGCACCGGCTCAGGCTCCGCCCGCTTCCCGGCGTGTGCGCCCCGGCCCCGGCCAACACCGTGGGGCCGTACAGAGCCGCGGCGGTGGGCGTCACGCTGCGGACCACCATGGACTCCTCGTCGAGCTCCAGCATGACCTCCACGAGGTCGCTCTGGTCGGCAAGAAACGCCGGCAACATTCCCCCTACGCCGCTGCCGCTGCCACCAGCACCGCCCGCCGCGGCGGACGTCGACGCGAAGAACTCCTCGCTGTACGCCGTGTTGAACGACTCATTGTCGGACGCTTCGGTCTGGTCGTCGGCGAGGTAGTCCGCGATGCGCCGGTGCCCGCTCCGCCGCCCGCTGCCCGACCCCCGCACCGGCGTCCACATGGACCCCTCCCTGCCCCTACCACGCTTCCTGTTGCTCCTGTCCTCCACGTCCACCGAGCATATCTCCGATTCCCCTGTACCCTCAAACGCCGCGCCTCCCCTGCTCTGCTTTCTCCTCCTCGCGCGGTAGTTCACTCTGCTTCTGCTCAGCTTAGCTGCGCCTCGTCGTGAGTTCGAGCCAAGCTGGAGACGCTGAGCTCGATGTATATGCTCGGTCGGGCGTTCGGCGCCGCGCCGGTGGTTGGGATTCGGTGTGCAAAGTCTCAGACGCTTCCAAGAGGACGACAAAAGTAGGCAAACGGTGGGTCTCGTGTGAATTCTGATACGGGGATGGGTCGAATTTACGTGCAATTACGTGGCTACATGCTGTGCAAACGTTTAATAGATAGATTGCCTTTTGGTCGATGATCTTTGTCGAGCTTGCAATGAGATTGCATTAAGGCTAACTGTGAGAGTGCTAATAACGCCAGTGACAGAAGAGAGCTAAAACTGTCGTGCAATTAGGATTCACTGGTCGTTGATCATACGAGCGAATCGCTCGCGCATTTGGTTTTTTTGGCGCCCATGTCATTCTCCGGATGCGTAAGGTACTGCCACTTCGAAAGCTACGGCATTCGGCAACTGTTGCCTAGCAAGCCGCAGCTCACACTGAGAACTGAAAACATGTCGTACCAGGAATGAAACGACGAGCCCTGCATCCTACGAACTCTGGGCAGGTATCGACCGCAAGCTGCTGAGTGGCATCAAGCCGAGCAACCGGTGTTGTTTGCTAGCTAGATCGATCCGATCGATCCTCCGCTTGAATCCAACTCCTGCACTGAGCCTCTTGGCTGCGTCCGCACTGAAACTGTTGCAGCATCTGGCCTTGCCTGCAGAAGCAGCTGAAAAACATGCACCCAGCGTCACTGCATCAACATGGTGTGTCCATATGTTGCGACTGGAATGTACAACTAGAAAGCAGGTTTGACACGAGCGGTTTAGTCCGCCAAAATAAAACAATCATTTATCTTGTCTGTCAGATTTGCAACAACAAATGGGAAAAATGAGTTCTTTTCAACGGATTAGTACAGTAGCAAGCAATTAAGTACAGTAGCAAGCAATTAAGACCTCGATGTGTAATCATTGGAGATAAGGTTAACGATGGGGTTGCTAGTAGTTTTTTCTACCTAAAAGCTAGCAAGGTTTCGACTTTGGAAATGACATTAACATCTGTTGGACCTGATGGCAACAGAGGAGAATGAATAGTTCTAACTTGAATTTTTTTCTAAGTATTTAAGATATTATTCTCACACAACGCAGAGTTGCAGAAAATATAATTTTCACCCAAGACTCAAGACAAATGGCTCAAAAACACAAAATCTTAATCCAATGACCCAGGTCATCGCCGCTGACCACAGTTGATTCTAAGTGATCCTGCACATCCAAAGACAACGAAATGGTTTCCAGACATAAGTTTTTCACAACTTAACCTATATTAGCCAAGACATGCCTCATGCGACCTTAATCCAATGACCCAGATCATCCCAACTCAATCTATGACTCAAATCTCCCAAACATTGTTTTTCTGGGAAGATCGGCAGTACCGCACCTACAATGCCGGTACTACCACACTGCGGTACTACCGCTTTCTGGGACTTCCAGAAATTAGTCTAAATCAAATGCACTTTTTGCAAAACCATTTGACCACTCCACAAATTTTACAATGGTTCATCACAATAATATCTTGGACCTTCTCACATGGTCTTTTCATCTCCCCCTTGATGAGCCCATTAGCAATTCTTCAAAAATACAAATTGGAGTTGGTTTTAGAAAAGGAAAGAGGAATTTTGTAAAAAGTGCTCCAAATGGTCAAAGAAAGATTGCAATGAGTTGAAAATGACCATTTGAGGCAGAAGTGGATAGAAGCTACTGAAAAAACAGATTTTTTATAAAAGCTTTAAATCCACCAAATGAGTCGGGAATCCCATTCTAGGTCTATGAAAGAACAATTGTTCGATATGACCTTAGTCATGGTGAGAAGTTATCTAAAGATCAAGAAAATCACAGAAACACAAAAGGCTCCAAAAATTAAGTTTTTGCACGAAAACTTTAAATTACGCTCTAGATGTGCATTTTTACTGATCTTTCTCCCCCTTGACAATAGAATCATTAATATGCGTAGAAAAAGATAGAGCATGAATGAATTGAAGTTGCTGTAATTAATTTATTTTTAGTATTTAGGAGCCATGAAGATTTTCCAACTTGACTTTGTAAGTATTACACCAAGCAATAAAAAGTGATAAAAGTGAAGGTGCTATCTAGATCATGCCAAAATATATATAGCCAAGCTCAAGCCAAATAAGCAATGATTCTAAAATTAAATAGATTTGTATTATGTTAAGATATCCAGAAATAAGTCAAGCCATGTCAATATACTAAATGGAGCCAAGAAACTATAATTGAGACATTTTAGAGTGCTACAAGTTCAAACATAAAATATTTTATTCAAGCACATGAAATTACTTGCAGTTGAGCAAATTTAGCACATTTGGCAAATTTTGAATTTATTTTTGCTTTTAGCTAAACTTCAACCATTTTTCACAAAATTGAGTTTCTTTAGCCATGTGCTAGATCTCAAGCCTTATGCGACCATTTCAAGCAAGAAGCTTAAGAAAGTGATCTTAGTCATCCAAAACTCCCCTGACTTTATGCCTAGTGCAATGGCAAGCCGTCGGATGAGAAAGGATGAGATCAGTTTTTCGCATAAAAGAGATCATTTTGTATTTTCTTAACTTAGTTCAAAAACAAAGAATTAAAACTAACTCATGTTTCAATAAAGAAATAGTGTAGCTTAATCTAGATTCAAGACTCAACTTAGCTTATTTAACATGGCATAAATTATAAGAGGATCAGCAAAGTAAGACATAATTTAATTCAAATTTTTTACATTTAATAGGGCTAGCATGGCAGAAACTAAGCTACACATAGAAAATCATGATAAATCTAGCAATCCAGTTCAAGTCATGGCAAGATGTAAAGCAGTTTTATCATATCACACAAGGATAATAATCAAGGCGCCATGTATTTATATTACAATGCATATTGTTGAATTTAAATATGATGACATAAAGATTCCAGCTCCCCCTCATCAAGTGAGTTAGTTTTAGAAGCAATTTAGTTCAAATTGAGTTATGTCAGCATTAAGCTCAAGAAAATCTCAAATGAATTCTTTTTGAA
Source organism: Bonia amplexicaulis (assembly GCA_036346245.1). Taxonomy (NCBI): domain Eukaryota; kingdom Viridiplantae; phylum Streptophyta; class Magnoliopsida; order Poales; family Poaceae; genus Bonia; species Bonia amplexicaulis. Next base: position 3,980,453 of record CM070757.1, read on the forward strand.
CCAAATCAAAAAAGCATGAGAGAAGAAGCTTGAAAAAAAAAGAAGAAATGACTATCCTTAAAGCATAGACAAGATAGAAGAATTACTATTACTCAGACTCAGACTCATCTACCTCATATGACTCTAGGACTATTATCTGGTCATCTAAGACACAAAGGAGTAAATACGTTCCTTGTCTACCCAAGGGGGCCTACCCCTGCTAGACCTAAAAGAAGTGAGTGAACTCAACCTAGTGAGAAGAGAAGCAACAGAGTATGAAAACCACTCTGGTCTATGCTAAAGAGACTAACCCAAATGCGCCCATAAACAAAGTGCAACAAAAAAAAATAAATGTACATATAATACAGAAAGTATGTGATACTTCCTCTCAGATTATGCCACAAGGACAGACTACCCCAAGCTCTCCTTGCAAGGCCATGAATCTCGAGCTATCTAAACGCTTGGTGAAAATATCAGCCAACTAGTGGTGGTCACTCTCCACAAACTGAAGCACTATGTTACCATTGTCTACATGGTCTCTAAGAAAATGATATTGGATATCTATGTGTTTGGTCCTAGAGTGCTACACTAGATTCTTGGCAATGCTAATGGAAGAAGTGTTATTATAGAAAAGAGGAACACTATCTAAGGTTAACCTAAAGTCCCGCAAGATTGAAACCATCTAAAGCACTTGACTACAGCAACTAGTGACTGCAACATACTTAGACTCTGCGGTAGATTGTGCAATACTGAATTACTTCCTAGAAGACCAAGAAATACTAAATTGGCAAGTTCCATAAGTGCTCATCCTATCTATCCTACAGCCAGCAAAGTCTGCATTAGAGTAGGCTCTCAGGGAAAGACAGAAAGAGGAAGAGTAACAGATACCATAGTCTAGAGTAGCTCGAAGGTACCTGAAGATGCGCTTCACCATCTGATGGTGAGAGGCACGGGGAGAAGCCTGAAATCGAGCGCAAAGATGCACAGTGAAGTGTATGTCTTGCCTCGAAGCAGTGAGATACAGAAGGAAGCCAATCATGCTACAGTACTCCTTCTGATCTTCAGGCTCACCATCCTCATATGGATCGAGTGTAGTCGAGGTAGCCATCGGAGTTGACACTAGCTTGCCATCACTCATGTCGAAGCGTCTCAAGAGGTCTTGAGTGTACATGCCTTGATGTAAGAAGGTACCCTCTCGAGTCTGCTTGATTTGGAAGCTAAGGAAACAACTCAACTCGCCCATCATGGTCATCTCAAACTCTGTGCTCATGACATCAGAAAACTGGAAAACAAGAGCATGAGAGGAGCCACCAAAGATAATGTCATCCGCATATATCTGGACGAGCATAATGTCATTTTCATGCCTACGAATGAATAAGATCTTATCTACCTTACCCATCTCAAACCTATGACTCAAGATATATGACTTAATCCTCTCATACTAAGATCTAGGAGCTTGTTTAAGTCCATACATAGCTTTGGAAAGCTTGAAGACATGGTTTGGATATTTGGGGTTCCCAAAACCTAGAGATTGTCTAACATAAATCTCTTCCTCAATATACCCATTGAGAAAAACACTCTTGACATCCATCTGGTATAGCTTGAAGCTCTTAAACGCTGCAAATGCAAGAAAAATTCTAATGGCCTCTAGCCTAACTATAAGGACAAAGGTCTCCTCAAAATATAAATTGTCAACCTAGGAAAAACCCTGAGCTATCAGTCTAGCCTTATTTCGAATGACTACCCCATCCTCACCCTGCTTGTTCTTGAATACCTACTTGTATCCTATGACATTATGACCACTAGGAGGCTCAACAAGCGACCAGATCTTGATCCTCTCGAAATTCTTTAATTCCTTATGCATGGCATTGACCCAAGACTCATCAGATAATGCATGACATATATCCTTGGGTACGAAAGAGGCGACAAAGGAAGAATGTAGACAGAAATAAGATAAGCTAGACTTTGAGCATGTGACACGCTTAAGAAGATCTCCTATTATCTGCTCCGAAGGATGATGACGTTGAATATGTCAAGGAGGTCCTGGATGAGAAGAAGTGGCCTCTACCTCATAAGTTGTGGAGGTAGAAACAGAACCACAAGCTCCAGAAGAGCTAGAAGGTAAGGGCTGATATTCCTGAAGTGTAATAGAAGAAGCAGGCGCCTCAGGGATAGATAGGACTGGATCAGCTAAAGAACCTTCATCTACATCATTCTCATCATCTACAAGATGGTCTCAGACTGCATAACTAGACCTGAGATGTCGGGTCTAGTGCCAGAACTAGCCTCGTCGAAACTCACCTCATAGATCTCTATAATCCTACTAGATTCGCAATTCTAGACCCCATAACCACGCGAAGTAGTCAAGTAACCCAGAAAGATATCATCAGGTGAACGTGACTCGAACTTATTTAGGTTCCTAGACTTCAGAATAAAACACTTGTAACCAAAAACACGAAAATGAGAGATACTGGGCTTTCGCCCATACCTCAACTCATAAGAAGTGCAATGCAAGTGTGCTCTCAGAAAAACTTTATTCGAAACATGGCACACAATGGCTATAGCCTCAGCCCAAAATTTTCTAGGTGTAGCATACTCATCTAGCATCATCCTGGCCATCTCGACCAAGGTACGGTTCTTCCTCTCTACAACGCCATTTTGCTGAGGGGCGTGTGGAGATGAGAACTGATGCTCTACACCCAACTCATCGCAGCTCTTAAAATAGGAGTTCTCGAATACCGTGCAATTGTCACTGTGAATCGCTCGTAAGGCACCAGGGAGCTCAATAGACAACCTACTAAATAGACCACAGAAATGGCTTAAGGTCTCATCCTTCGAGGCTAACAAAAATACTCAAGAGAACCTCAAGAAGTCATCAGCCACAAGAAGAACATACCACTTTCCACTGGCCGACTGCACTCTAGCTGGACAAACAATGTCCATATAAAGAAGCTGTCCTAAAGCATCGGTCATAGTGACAGTGACTGGGGGATGAGAAACGGCAACCATCTTGCCATGCAGACAAGGAGCACAAGCTAAGTCTTTGACCATCTTGAACTTAAGCAGACCACGAATGAAGTCGTGACTACTTACTCAAATCAAATAATTAAAACCAATGTGACCAAGTCTCCTATACCAGAAGGAGATATCACGGGACTCAGAAGCAACTAAGCACCGGAGAGAATCATCAGAAGACTCGATAAAATTAGCACGAAAGATTTTTCCAAACCTAGAAATCCCGCAAACTAGACTTCCCGAAGAATCAAGATTTTACAAATATTTTTCTTAAAGCTTACCTCGAAATCGTCATCGGTGAGCTGAGAAATAGAACGCAAATTATAACGCAGCTTACCACTAAGACAACATCCTTAAGAACGAAGGAATCATTAATACACATAGTACGTTTAGCGATGACTCCACCTGACGAAGCGTCTCTAAAGATGACCATCTCATCACCTGGAGCTCAGACTAGGAGGAGAACCAACGGGAGTCTCTGGTCATGTGATGAGAACAGCCAGAGTCCAGCCTGATGAACCTGAGTCAGTGAGAAGAAAACATCATTGGCTCAGTACTGGGGTAAATAAGAGCAGATCTGGGAACCCAGTACTGAGTCACACGACGAGCAGTAGATCCAGTCATAGGAACAAAAGATTGATCTCTCGCTACACTATGCACCTCGCCTCTCACAGAAACAGATGATATAGACGCAGACCTTAAGCTTCTGCTAGGTCCGACCGCTATTGACGAGCAAGTCTGACCTATAGCATTATGCTGATCACGTCACAGATAGCTACCTCGTCGAAAAAAATGAGGTCTATCCTCAGCACGACGGAAACTCTTATCAGAAGTAACTCGAGGACCAAAACTAGAAGAATCCTAAAAGCTAAGTCCTCGACACTGCCTAACACCAAACACACCAGGAGAAACGCCTGTGACTCTAGGCCTCATGTTGGTCTTAGGAGCACTCTGAGTTTAGGGCTAACCCAGAATACCCTTAAGAGCACGAACACGGTGTCTACGTGTAATCTTGGCGCGTCTGAAGTAGAACTCAATGATATGTCCATCCTTCTGATAGAAGGTGCAATGATACTTCGTCTTCTGAGATGTCAAAACAGCAGATGGCACAACCTTACTATTAAAAATCTCCTGGACAAAGCCCGCAGACTTAAACATAATTTTTTTAGGCTCGGGCGCAACCTCGATCATGCCTGTTGCTACAGCTCTAACAATAGCAGGTGGATGTTTCCTCACATCCTCTAAGAAATCATATCCTAGACCTTGATTAAATATGCAAATCTTGGATTTGTTCAGGATAAGATCGAGCCTTTTCTTGCCTCCAATAAATTTTTTGAGAGTGTTCATGAGGTACTCACACTCCAGATAAAGAGAAGCACATGAAGAATAGGGAGAAGGAGAGGATGAGGAACTAGTAGGAGAGAATGAAGAACCAGAAAGATACGATCGAATAGAACGTGCATATCTCTCCTTATACACAGCTGCCTCAACCTTGAGGGCTTTGCAAGATACACAAAGGGCTGTTCTAATCCTAGCCATTTGGGCCTTATAACTCTTCCTAAAGGTTGTTATGCATACCCTCCATTTTCTCCTCAACTTCAACACAGAACACACAATCAGATTTGACTTCTATAGTAGGCCCTTAGTTAGCTTTACATATTTTTCATCCAATGCAATGCAATTAATTCATATTTTAGTTTTTCACAATTATTGCATGATGAGCAATATTGAGCCATTTTCTTATTATGATCACACATGTCCTAGAATTGTTTAGAGATAGGTTCAAGTTCAGCAGTTAGTTTAGGGCGGTTGGTACAAGAAGCAATAGATTTCATCAAGGCATATTGCATTTCAGCGATTTTATGATATGCCTTCTTTAAATTAATCTTCATGTTGGTACAACTCTCACAGATTTTAGGCAGATCAAGGAGCATCGTATACAAACATCTAAAAGCATTGTTTTTATCCTCACATGAGGTGCAGAATATAGTCTCAACAGAATTAGATTTAGAAGGAACAATTCTAGCCATTTCTAATTCAGCTAACAAATTAATATTCTCCACCTTAAGCAAATCCAGCTCAGAAATCACATTATCATATAAGGTCCTTAGTTTCTCCATATCGCCAAGCAAGGGAGCAGATCTAAATGAAGTAAACTCCCGTGACAAACTCTCTACCTCCTTCTCTAACTCACCACACCTAGTCCTAGACCTAGAATAAAATTTTTCTAACTTAAGAAAAGTATCATTGAGTTAGTCGTAGGAGGGACATACCTCATTGGAGTCATTGTAGAGATCATCATCGTTGATGTCGTTCTCGTCAGCCATGAAGCATATGCCGGTAAAATCATCGCCATCCTTGGTGTCCTTTACAGATCATCCTCGCCACCATCGTCTCTCCAACCCTCCATGTCGTTTAAGTCGAAGTTGTTAAAAGTGGTGAGGACACGGTGGAAGAGTTTTTTGGCCTTACTAAAGTTGTGGTACTTTTTGTCCTTACCTTGATCACGAGCTAAAGACTTCTTATTACGGTTCTTGCTGATGTAGTCGTTGTTGCTCACACCGCCGTAGTCGTTCTTGACCTTCTCCAGCTTAGGGTAGTTCGCTCGAATGTGGTTGGGGCCACCACACTCAAAGCAAATCATCGGACCTCCTCTCTTTCTCTCTCTAACCCTCTTGTATGCGTGTGAGAATTTCTAGCTAAGAAGGCTAATTCACTCTTTGGAAACTACTCAAATTGGTCCTCGCTCATCTCGCACAAAGCAGCCAGAGAGAAACCAGAAGCACCATCAAAATATGCTCCAGAAGCAGATGTGGGATTGGTGATCAAGGCCATCGACTATGACTTTGTCTTGTGAGAGACGATGTTGATCTCATGAGTCTTGAGGCATGAGTACAACACGTCAAGAAGTCAAGGTCGACAAATTAGTCGTATTCTTAATGGTGGTCACTTTTATTTCCCAAACTCTGAGGTCTAAGGCAAAAAGCATCTGACGAGCATTGTTCGAGTCTTAGTATGTAAGACCAACAGCTCAGAGGTTACTTAGAATCTTGTGAATATGCCAAACCACTCATCCAGAGACTCACTAGCAAGTATCTCAAATTTGTTGTATTATCGCTTGTATTGATCCTGTCGGACGGTCTTGATCTGGGTGGTGCCCTCATGGTATGCATCGAGGGTCACCCAGATGTCGAACGCCGACGTGAGATGAGAGATGTGATCAAACTCACTCCAGCTAAGATCTTGAATAATGATGTTTCTTGCCTTAGCATTTGCCTCCACATCTGGCGTATTCATAACCGTGATGTGCTCATCGGCAGGAACAACGAATCTGGTCTTAACCTTTCTTCAAATCGCATAGACTTAAGCCAGTATGTAACACTCTATCATACTCTTCCAAAAGGGATAGTCGACCCCATCGAAGAGAGGCGTCTTGGTGGAATACTTGTCTGCTGCCATGGCTTTAAAGACTGGTTAAGATCTATGAAAAGAGCTAATCGGGCTCTGATACCACTTGTTGGACCGGATAGCAACAGAGGGGGGTGAATGATGCTAACTCGAATTTTCCCCCAAGTATTTAAGACTTTATTCTCACACAACTACAAAGTTGTAAAAAATAGAATTTTTATCCAAAACTCGACAAATAGCTCAAAAACACAAAACCTTGAAGTAACCACTTCCCGACGGTCTAACCGGATTGAATTGGTGGTCTGACCGGTCTCGGGCAGTCTGACCGTTCCTTCAATGGCGGTCTGACCGCTGCTACAGTAAAAGCAAGGCAATAAATAGTGTTTTCAACCTGATTTAAAAAACCAAAATCGAGAGAACTTTTGATCCATAGATCCAAATGTTATAAAGCTTTGCAAGGATCTTCTCTAGGGTATCAAGAACCTATTCCAACAAACGTTCATGATAATCATGGTCAAAGTTGAGACTTTTTTCAGTTTGTTGGAAGGTTGCACCAAACCGAGCCAAAACCTAAAACGTTAAATACAATTTGCTTATGGGTAGATGATGGTAAAAAAAGGGTCTAGATGTGTTCCCACACGTCACAACAGTTAGATCACTACAAAAACTAAGCCAAAAACCCTCAGATCAAGAGATAGACCAAAGAGGCTAAAGTCAAGCAAAACTGGGTTTTCTCGCGAATCTTGCTATCAAGGTGCCTAGATGGGTAGAGATGTATTCACAAGGATTATCTCTATCTCTTACACATCCTTGGCTTAACAAGATCACAAGGTGGAAAGAAGAGAGATTAAAACCAACCAAAAGTCAAGCACATCAATAAAAAATAAGAGGGACTCAAGAGTTGCACAAAAAATGATGTATTGCTTACTTCAGAAGGTAGGTTTTACAACCACTCTACCTCGGAGGACAAAGAGCACCCAAGGTACTCACTCTCAAATCCTAACCCTAAACCTAGAGAAGAGAGCAAAAGAGATGGGTTGGATGGTCAACCTTACATGTCTCCATCTTAACGCCCTTTTATAGGTGGGCAACCAACCACCTGTTCACGTTAGTGGATAATATCCACTATTACAATGGGGAAACTCGTTAACCTCCCCACACAGGTTTTACTCACACAAGTTCATTTATGCACGCTTTTCAAAGTGCATAAGTGTGCATCCGCTAAATCCTTAGTCTTGATCCATCTTGATCAAACTAGCTTCACCTTGACTTAAACCACTCTCTAACGCATCGCCCATGCACCACGGTTTTGATCCAAGATGGTTTTTGGTATTTTAGTCAAACTACCAAAATACCCTTCCTTAACCCGATCATCACCAACCACTGCAAGCAATCGCCATGCTTGCCACGTATAGGTGCATCACTAGCTTGCCACGCATCGCCAAGTTTCTCCCATTCCGGTTCCACTGAACCACTGCTCACTTGGCCTATGCAGGCCACATGGCGCCATCCCACCGTTTGAACTTGCCTTCAACATTTCCTGCTTTTTTCGTATCAGCCTTGAGCTCACCGTCTCACTTGGCATTCTCAATCATTTTGGACCTCAATTCCTCCATGAGCCTAGCCCCGATCATCACTGTTAACCACAGTTAACTCCATGCATCATGGAACCTTAATCCAATGATCCAGATCATCCCAACTCAATCCATGACTCAAATCCCTAAACCCTGTTTTTCTGGAAAGATAGGTTATACCGCATCTACAGTGCCGGTACTACCGCACTACGGTACTACCGCTTTCTAGGACTTACAGAAATCAGTCTATATCAAATATACTCTTTACAAAATCATTTGATCACTCCTTAAATCCTGCACTGGTTTATCATAATAATATAGTGGACCCTCTCACATGTGCTTTAACGTCTCTGTTGAAAAGCACTGCGTAACGGATTGACGCTAATTGAGTAACGAGGTGCTATAGGCACCGTGTAAAGCACGGCTATCGTGGCTCCCTGTCCCTCTCATTTTCATCTCTTTCACTCATGTATCAATGTCTCATGAGCATGTGCGTGCAAATGCATTTCTTAATTGCATCTTGAAAAATTCTGATGCCTTCTACCCTGAGGGGTAAATTAGTCCATTTCTTTGGGTGCCGCATAGGGTTGCCAACCTCATGAGGAATCAATTGGTTGGGTCACACAAATCCTCAATATCACCTAGTAGGAGTGTTTGCATGAGTATGAGACTTCTTGAGAGAAAAAGCAAAGTATGTGCATGACTTAACAATGACAGTGCCATGCTCTCCAAAAGGAGGGGGAGAGAACATGAACATACCATTTACAAGATTTTAAGCTAACTAAACCTTTTTTCCTGGTGAGAATTAACTAGGGAACTATAACCTTTTTTATGTCTCATCTATTATAATATTAAAACGATAGAAAAAAAGTCACAACACGTTCGCTCTTAAGAGTTAAAAATTATCACGTTAAACGGAGTAAAAAGAGAATTCATAAGTTTCATCTAAAACTTTGTCTAAAAAGTTACATGTATAGAATCTGAACAGATCCATAAGGATCCTATCCTAGCTTTATTAGTTCGGTAAGTTCCCCAATCGAATTCAGTTAGACACGTCCGGCGTGTTAATAGTCCAGAGTCCAATCAGAATATCCAAGCACGTGTATGTGTCTCCAATCCATACGGTATGCGCTCTCTCTCTTCCTTATGCACTTAAGCCAGATATCGTCACACCCTGTTTTCAGATAAAAATTAGTAAATTATGAGAATTGTTACCGATTAGCGTGAATTAACTCTCTGATATGCAGGTAAAGAAAAAAGAGCTACCACGATCTCTCTCCAGGGCTATAAATTAGCGTGTTAATCGAACAAAAGGAAAAACATTTATATGTACCATCGACTATGATAAACTCAAATTATAGTGATATAGATTTATATGATCAAAGCATAACATGTTGATTCATAACTGGCAAGCCTGACAATATCTCTTCGATTAACTTTATGCTCTCAAACGTATACGTACATACATAGATATTGTGATCATGTAAGAATCGGACATTGCAATCAGAATACGTTTACGTAAACATCAACTCCCATATAACTCACTATAATTCAAATTATAGTGATATAGATTTATATGATCAAAGATATTCAATCATATTCATCCTGGCACTTCTTTTCTCTATTTTGACGGCTCATGAATAAGATGCATTATTGGCTAGCTTCTTGCCGGAATTCACTAGTAGTTGATGCAAAGGGCAAAGGAGGCGGCGACGATGCATGCAAGTACGGCATAGGCTTACGCGATCGGCAAATTCAACCATATCTTAACTATTATAAAAATATAGGTTAGTGGTTGATCCATTCTCCCTCCTCCTGTCTCAGCTATCCGATTTGATCTAGACCATTCGTCTCTCTTCTCATCTCTCTCTCAGGATACAACCGTCCACCCCTCCACTTTCCCCATCTCATCGCGCATTCTGGCCACCCTTCTCTCTCTGTTGCTTGGTTTCCAATGTTTGATGCGTGAAGTTACCCAGGTAGTAAGTTCCATCTTATTATTTTTATGACTCCGTTGCAACGCACGGATCTCTAACTAGCAGATCGACAAGTTTAACCAAGAGAAAGAGAGACACTACTACAAAAAAAGGATCATCACAGACGGTTCAAAACTATCATCATAGACGATTTTTTGAACTGTCCGAATTTATGTGTTAGTGATAATCAGAGATTATCACAGACGGTTTGTGAGCCATCTGTGATAAATACATCATAGACGGTTTATAACTAGAACCGTCTGTGAAAAACACTATCATAGACGGTTCTAGTTACCAACCTTCTATAATACTCACACATCACAGACAATTCTACCTACCAACCGTCTGTGATGTGTGAGTATCACAGACGGTTGGTATATAGAACCGTTGTGATACTTTCCCATCATAGACGGTTTCTGGTTCGAGCCGTCTGTGATAATTCTTCACAGACAGTTTATACCATAAAACCGTCTGTGATAGTTCATTCTATACCTAATTTTTTTTTCCTATTTTTCAGCTAGCCTCAAGAAATATTAACTATATCATTTGAAAACAAGCAAATACAACAACAAATGCAACAACACATTCTATTTTCATTAAGATTAGAATCCACTATTACAACATCAGAAGATATCGAGCAGATTACCCATAGCACTGCATACACAAGAGGACACTTACAATATTACAAAGATAAGCTTCATGGTTATAAATTTAGAAAAATGCTTACACTACAAGAAACTTCAAGCTAATGCAAGCTAGACTTACATTTTCTTCATTAAACTACAACATAAAACAAGTGGTACGGAAAAATTTTCAAGTAGCAGAAATAAAAAGGTAATGAATACTATTTTCAGCTTCTATGAAAAAATCAACAGCTTCTATGCCGGCGACTTAGAATATTGCAGATTTTCCATTGACTTTTTCCTTTCCATCTTGCTTCAAGCGAAATTTCAGTCGCCCTTCCCGAACCCCTTCCCACCCTTGCCACGCATAAACGAGTTGGAGTAGTACTAGTGGTATTAGTTCTTCGAGTAGGGAGAAAGGGTTAATAAGGGGCGAGAGATGGGGAGGACAACAATGCCTGCCGTTCGATGCGGAGAGAATGGATGTGTGAGATCGGGATCCTAGGGGATATACCGTGGATCGGTGACATGACGGGACATCACAGACGGTTCGGATTACAAACCGTCTATGATAGAGATATCACAGATGATTCATAACAAAAGCAGTCTATGATAACAGGAGATATCACAGACGGTTCATAACAAAAACAGTCGGTGATAATGGCGTTACAAAGACAATATATCAGTACAATATAAATAGCTAGTCTCAAAAGATAAAATAGCAAAATTTTATATGGCTTATATATACTAGTTTGAAAGGTTTCGACGAGATCTACAAATTTGTAGTTGAGGCGAAACCCAAATTCCGAAGGGAAGATCAAAACTTTTGGCAAAAACAAAATCTGAAAACTTAAAATGCAAATTTGGGGTTAAAGATGGTCGATTTTGAGGGTCTTAGAGGGCGACTAGCTTTAGCCAATCATTTTTTCAATCGGGCTCGCCGTTAGTTTTCTAACGAGTACAAGAACGTCAAAAATAGACACCGTATGCAAAAGTTATGTCCGATTTACTAAAGGTGTCTCAAAACTGGATCCTAATCGGACTCAGGCGGGAGATTATGAAAATTTGGAGTATTACGAGGCGGAAAACATATCACAGGCGATTTTTAATACAAATCGTCTGTGAAGTATCACGGACAGTTTAAATAAAAAACCGTCTGTAATGTCTGCCATTATTTCTTATCAAGAACCGTATATGATAATTCACATATGATTCTTAATAAGAACCGTTTGTGTTGTATTATATTATCACAGACGATTCATATAAATAATCTTATGTGAAAATACCATAGATGATTATTCGTATAAACCGTCTATGATATTTACAGTATAGATAATTTCTTAAAACCGACTATAATATAAATATCCAGTTTAGCCTTCTTTTTTTTATATAGCGAGAGCTTCATCGGAACGCATGTTTGTCGCTAAATCGGCGAGCTGGCACATCGCCGGGCGGAGTGTTCGCCACGCTAGAATTGCTCCATGAACTAGGAATTAATCGCAATTAATAGATGGAGCTCGAGGAAAGAAGTGGGGATTCATGGTGGTTGCGCCCCGCTAAATCGTGGAGCCCACTGTTGCCGTGATCAAGAAGGCGTGTAAAATGGAATCCTAAATGTATGGCATTTTAGAAAGGGTGATGTTGAACATTTTTTTTAAAATTTAACTACTAATATATAAAAAGCTATTTATATTGGTTATACGAAAATTGTACCATTAAATTAGTCATAAAGATATTTTCATATATAATTATTTTATATTTTATGTAAATATTTATAAAAAACTAGTGAACAAAGTTATATATTAAAGTCGTGTCATGTCTAAAATGTTATACATATATGAATGAAGAGACTAAAGTATTTCTCACCTACATGTGCATGTGACAAGACGAGAGTCATTTGACTAGGCCGAGCCCTTCAAATTACTAGATGGAGATAGCCACAGACGTAGATAATACGGCGTGGGAGTTAAGATGCTTAGCAGATTCTAACTGATCGACACATCCGTCAATTGGCGAGCTAAATTAGATATACGAAGCCAGGTAAGACCAATCCAAAGCACGAAAAGGGGTTTGGTTCATCTATATCGCCTTCATGTATTTACTTAGCTACCAAACAATCCAAAGCACGAGTAGGATTTCGTGAGACCTGTGATGCAAGTGAGGCAGCTCTGTTCCACATCCTCATTGAGAAGTGCTCTTATGCCGTTTCATTCTGGCCGGCAATGAAGGAGAGAAGTGCTCTTATGCCGTTTCATTCTGGCCGGCAATGAAGGATACTAGCCATGTAAGCGCGGCGCGACGCCGCGCTAGCCACTGTGTGGACCGAAGTAAAAAAGACGATAATTCGTGAGGTGTTTCTTAAAAAAAATCGAGGACGTATGCGTAATTTCGGAGAAACCATTGGGTTTTTTCGTAAAAAAGCAGGGACCCGTAAGGACCTGTATGTAACTAAACAATGACCTATATATAATTTTGAAAACCGCGGGTTGCTATCGGTGAAGTGAAGGGTGTTTTTCAGAAAAAAACCTGGCAGGGACCTGTTTACGAGGACGGAGAACCTCTACGCAATTTCACAAAATACAAAGACTTTCTCGCAAAAAACATGACGTGGCCACGCTCACAGGCCGGAAACCCCAGGTGTAATATAGTGATTATATCGGGTATTAGATTACCAAGGCTTCATCCCAGGACCCGGACAGCAGATTTACTCGATGCAAAGTGTGCCCGGTGGAGCGATGCTGCTGTGATGTTGTGTGGTATGTGGTCACCTTGGACTGCCAGAAACAAGCGTCGCCATGGCGAGGTCCCTCTGAACATAATACTAGCTGTGGTTAAATGGTGCAAGGGTACAGCTTTTGATATCATTCAGTCAGGCCAGGCAGACAAACCACCTCAGGTGAAGCTGCTCGATTGGGATGAAAAGGTATAGCTTAACTGAAATTGTATTGTAGTGGCTGAAATTTCACTATAGCTGGAGGTGGCTTATTTAGCATAATTAAATTTAAAAAATTAAAAAATAGAAAAAATATGCTAGCTCATCACGGACAACGCAAACAAATACGGGAAAAAAAGAACCGGTAAAAAAGCTAAAAACCAAAAGTTCATAAAAATGAAATTTATACAAAATGAAAAATAAGTCAGAAATCAGAAACTGAAGCCGAAATGAGCAGAGCATCTCCGCCGGCCGTTGGGGTATTGAAAATAAGAGCCTATTCTTTTTGGCTACGGCTTATAACTTTTAATGAAATTTTGAATTTTAGTCATTTCTGATCTGATTACGGAGAGACCGATACTCATTTACAATTTTAGCTGGTGCAGATGTTGGGCTTTTAATGTATACTACGTTTAACTTGTAGACCCTATCTTAAGAAAATACTTCATTTGAAAATTAGATAATGTAGTAAAAGAAAAAAGCCAACCGGCTTGCGACTTATCAAAGAGGCCCTAAATGTTGATGGGGCTTCTAATTGTGAGGCGCATTGTGGGGCATCTGGTGCGATGGTCCGCGAGCGCTCATTGCAGCCCAATCAGTCTGGTACTCAGCTGTCTCGAGTGCACCTCATGCCGAAGCTATGGCACTGAGAGATGCTTTCGTTATTAGGTTGGCCATGCACTTCACATGCTTCTAACGATTCACGCCGCATCAATGCATCATCAAATGATACTACTTAGATAAGAATCTACAAAGCAGTAGGACACCCTTGTTACTCTAAAAGCTGAAATCCCTGAGCTTTTAAAAGCAAATGTGCATATCTTGCAATGGAATAAAACATGATTTTTATAGTGCATATTAAATTGGTTTAGGATTTGCATTACTTTCTGCCTAGGGAAAAAATACATTTGCAAGCATTATCCCCACTTTGCACGTGAGCTTCAACATAAAACTCATCTCACTTTTGGCACGACAATGTCATACACAATACACAATTTGGCGTTCATTTGGGAACTAATTAATTCAAACGAATGCAGGATAAGAACATGCATATGGTGGACGTATTGAAAATATGGGTAATATTTTAACTTCATATTTAACTAGGAGTCAAATATCATAAATAACTAATGATGCATAAATCAATGCTAACAACATACGACTAATTGTACTTTAGAATATATGCAAAAACATAATTTAAACAAGTCAGTCGTTCATACAAACGACTTACAGCTGGGTCTGATGAAGAACAGGAAACAACACAGGCTCGATGCAGTCGTGGAAGCAGTCAAGGTCGAGAAATAAGCTAAGCGATAGCGCAACCTGCGCTACACACGCTACTACAACAGAGGCTAAACTGGACGCGTATATCATAGACGGTTCCTAGGAACCGACTGTGTATAAGTATTACAGACGGTTCATACGAATAAACGTTTGTAGTATTTTCACAGACGGTTATTTATACGAACTGTCTGTGATAATACAAGACATCACAGATGGTTCTTACTAATAATCGTTTGTGATTATTCACAGACGATTATTAGTAAGAACTGTCTGTGATAATAACACATCATAGACGGTTTTTTATTTAAACCGTCTGTGACACTTCACAGACGGTTTGTATTAAAAATCATATGTGATATATTTTCCGCCTCGTAATCCTCTAAAATTTCATAATCTCCCCCTGAGTTCAAGTAGAATTCAGTTTTGAGACACCTTTAGTAAAACGGGCATAACTTTTGCATACGGTGTCTATTTTCGACGTTTTTGTACTCGTTGGAAAGCTAACGACGAGCCCGATTAAAAAAAGTGACCGCCTGCGCCATTCACCCTCTAAGACCCTCAAAACCGGCCATCTTTAGCCCCAAATTTGCGTTTTAAGCTTTCGGTTTCTGTTTTTGCCAAAATTTTTGATCTTCCCTTTGGAATTTGGGTTTCGCCTCAACTGCAAAGTTGTATATCTCGTCCAAATATTTCAAACGAGAATATATAAGCCATATAAAATTTTACTATTTTATCTTTTGGGACTAGCTATATATATTGTACCGATATATTGTCTTTGTGACGCCATTATCACCGACTATTTTTGTTATGAACTGTCTGTGATATCTCCTGTTATCATTGACAGTTTTTGTTATGAACCGTCTGTGATGTCTCTATCATTGACGGTTTGTAATCCGAACAGTCTGTGATGTCCCGCCATGAAACCGATCCGCGACATATCCCCTAGGATCCTGATCTTGCCCGCCCATTCTCTCCGCATTGAACGGTAGACACCGTTCTCCTCCCTACCTCTTGCCCCTTATTAACCCTCTCTACGTACTCAAAGAACCAATACCACCAATACTAGTTCAACTCATTTGTGCACGGCAAGGATGAGAAGGGGTTCGGCAAGGGCGACTGAATTTCGCTTGAAGCAAGATGGAAAGGAAGAAGGTAATGTCAAATCTGCACTATTCTAAGTTGCTGGCATAGAAACTGTTGATTTTGGCAAAGAAACTGAAAATGGTGTTCGTTGCCTTTTTGTTTTTGCTACTTAAAATTTTTCCTGCACCACTTGTTTTATATTGTAGTTTAATGAAGGATTTGTAACCGTGAAGCTTATCTTTGTAAAATTATAAGTGTTTTCTTGTATGCAGTGTTATGCGTAACCTACTCAATATCTTGTGATGTTGTAATGGTGGATTCTAATCTTAATGGAAATAGAACGTGTTGCTGTGTTTGTTGCTGTATTTGCTTGTTTTCAGATGATATAGTTAACATTTTCGATGCTAAAAATAAAAGAAAATTTTGTATAGAATAAACTATCACATATAGTTTTGTGGTATAAACCGTGTATGAAGAATTATCACAGACGAATCGAACTAGAAACTGTCTTTGATGGGGAAGTATTACAGACGGTTCTATATACCAACCGTTTATGATACTCACACATCATCGACGGTTGGTAGCTAGAACCGTCTGTGATGTGTGAGTATCATAGACAATTTTTGGTTCGAGCAGTCTGTGATAGTGTTCTTCGCGAACGGTTCTAGTTACAAATCGTCTGTGATGTATTTATCACAGACAGCTCACAACTCATCTATGATAACATTTGATTATCACTGACGCATAAATTCAGACGGTTCTTTGAACCGTCTGTGATGATAGTTTTGAACCATCTGTGATGACTCTTTTTGTAGTAGTGACAGAAAACTTATTACAATTCTATGCAGATTCTCTCTGCGACAATGGTTTAGATATCTTATTCCCCTCTCTTGTCGGTGCACACCGAGAAGAAATATCGACGTGGTTGAGCAGCTTGATACTACATTACAGCTATCCAGAAAGGGGATGGAATAATAGAGGTGGAATTCTCTATATTTTCTTATACATCTCCAGGCCCTTAAAGGACACTGCAATCACTTACTAGTAACTCCCGTGATTAAACAGAGTTAACTCGCTAGTAACTACCTCATCAAACCACATAATGATATTTAAGTAGTCTTATGATCAGTTAAAATGAGAGAGATGATGCACGGTTCCTTAAAAATAAGGTGTACTTGGTCTACTAAGTGACGCGCCACATCACATCACATCACATCATAGTACTATCACAAGTCATGCGATTTTTCATACGAAAATACGTGAATACGCGTGCGTGTTCACCAAAGCCCTCCTCATGCCATCCTATCTATGTGTCACATGATTCAAGAAGTAATAAGGGCTTCACCTTATAAATTAGTCTTCTCTACTTTACTTTAATAATATGACACTAAATCATGCATGCTTTGAAATTATAGAAAATGTGCCTCGCTCATATAGACCTATTTGTAACACAACTGACACTCAAACCAACAACAAAAGCTAACTTGCAAGGTTGCAATTTGAATGTGATAATTCTTCCTGTTACTACGAAGAAATTAAGAAGATCAACTTTGTAATCATATCCACCCGCACACACACACACATATATATATTATAATTAACTGAGGCACCATGGTGCCTGAGCTTCATGATCTACCTTTCATTTATGATTAAGACTTTCAATCGATGATTGAGTCGGCGCGCGCACGCACACACATATGTATGTATATATGTATATATGTATGTATGTATGCATATGCTGAAGAGATGCCGATTGGGTAGTGATAAGAACCGGATATTCGTGTATATATATCCAGGCATGTGCATACATCCAAAACTAGCTCCGTGAACGAACATGCGACGCACAAACCATGTTGTTTCTTGGGGCAAGACAACAAGTTGAGTTCTGTAGCGACACAGAGCGTCATAAATGGAACTTGGATTGATGCATGGACTCAAGGCTCATAAAATTTGAAGTATATGTCAAGAAATAGTATGAGTAATTACTTTTTACAAATTTTCGGTAATTACCTCACCAAATAATCAGAATAAGTAAGATCCGGCCATAACATTCTGCCTCGGCTTCAGTTCATGTTGTCGGTAAACATAAGGTAAAGCATGACCAAACAATATCAGCCCCCTTATCGACTCTCAGAGATAGTAATATATCTCACTAGCCTACTCTTTTACAGGCCATATGACATACATCTTAATTGGTGATTTTTTTCTAAAGAACACTTCTCTTATCCTCCTAACGAAACCGTTGTCCCTGTAAGAGAATAGAATATGGTGGAATTGGATGTATTGCATTGAGCCTCTCGGGCGGTATATATAGAGGTACAAGACTTGGGGGGCAAGATGGTACAAGGGATTGTAATCTCAATGGACTCTATCCTACCATATATTGTACTCTAACATCCCCCCGCAGTCACAACGGGAGTGTCGCAGACGGTGAGACTGGAGAAGAAGCCGAAGAGCTAACATCCCCCCGCAGTCATAACCGTTGATGCGGCGCGTATGCTGTGACTGGAGCAGGAACCGACAAGTAGCTCAAGCAAGGCGGTAGCCCTTTGTGCCGATGTCGAGGTAGCCGAGCGCGAGGGCGGAGTAGTCGTGGTTGAGGATGCCGTCTTGGAGATGACCGTGGTCGGCGTAGTCGTGGTCGGGTTACCGATGTCGAGATGGTCGCGCATGAAGTCGCAGCGCAAAAGAGGCGCCATGGTGATGACGGAGACGCATCGAGGCGCCGTCGTGGAAGGGGGCGATCTTTGAGGTCGACGCAGTCGGGCGGTCGAGGATGTAGGCAAAAACGGCGATGCAATCGAGGCAGACGAGACGGGAACGGGAGGGTCGATGCCGAAGTCGACGCAGTCAAGCCGCTAGAGCCGAGGCGTGTGCCAGGTTTGCCGGACCCGGCAACGCGTCGGGGACGAAAGCACGCATCGGTGTTGCCAGTACCGGACGTACAAGGGAGAGGACCCCAACCAGGCGTGGTTGTGCTGGAAGAAGAAGCAGTGCGGGAGCGGACGCTACTACCCGGCGGCGGTCCCGCGACGCTCGGGCGAGAAGGCGAGCAGTCCTGACGCAAGGTACGGCGGCGGCGGTAGTACTCGATGTCGGCGATGAAGGCCCGATCAGTATGACGAAGACCATGTGCAGACAGATGGCGCACAAGAGGTTGCGCAGCACAGTCGTCGATGCACATGGGACGGCGATGTAGATGCAACGGCGAGGGGACACACGCGCGGCGGTGCTGCGGCCCGAGGAGGCGACACGCCAGCGACCACATTGCTCGGAGAAGATGCGCGTAGTACTCGACGACGGACGTCACGGGAGCCGGGTGGATCGCGCACAATTGGTTGATCAGACCGAATACGCGCGAGGCGGGACGACGATGGAAGAAGTCGGTGGAGGCGTCCTGATCTGTGGTGGCGATGACGAACCGGCGATGAAGATGTGCAGACGGGATGACCGAGACATGACGTGCGAAGGCGTCCCCTCGGCATCGCGTGCCCGGCCTGGCCGCACAGTCGAAGAGGTAGAGGCCGGTGTAGTCGACGCCGATGTCGGAGTAGATACGTGCGAGGTCGGCAGGCGGTGGGCGACTCAACCCCGATCATTGATCGGGAAAAAGAAAAGATACAACAGCAACAGTAGGACCTTCCATGTGCAATTCACTAGGTACACCTAGCCTGAGGCCGATATGGTCGATGATTATCGAAGCTTTGATGGAACGCCAGATCTGGACAGAACACCTTTTTTTTTGCGCGCTGTGGTTACCTTTTATATGAGAGAGTGAGTTGGGCATCCGCATCCGGGCTTCGGTGGGGCTTGCGGACGGCCGATCGGCTCACCGGAGCGACCGTGGGAGACGAGCGACCGGCGGTGGCGGCGGCTTCCTACCGCGGGTCAAGAGGCGGCCGAGAGGAGGTCGAGGGCGCGGCACCGTCGGCGGGCTCACCGGCGGCGGATCCGGAGGATGGCGTGAGGCGGCGATCGCGGCCGGATCTGGACGGATCGGTGGCGGGAAGCCCGATCCGCGCGGGAGGCCAAGGCGGTCGGTGCGGGCGGCGGCGTCAAGCGGAAGAAACGAGGGAGGCGAGGGGGCGATCGGCCGGCCGGATCTGATGGATCCGGTGGCGGGAAGCCCGATCGATGACGGAGGTGGTCTCGAGTTGCGACGGCGGCAGAAGACGACGGCGGGCGGCGCATCTAGGGATGCCGCCGCCGCCAAAGTCTTCTTCTGCCGCCGTGGACCGGGCGCAGCCTCCATCGCCAATCGACGCCTCCTCTAGATCCGCTACCGGCGTGGGGCGCGCGTCCTAGCCTGGCTGCCACCATGGCGGCTCAGGGTCGGAGCGCGGCCAAGCACGGCCGCCACGGCAGCGCAGGACGGGGCGGCAAAGATCCGGAAGGGGGTGACGGCGACGGCCCAGCGACGAGCTTGGTGAACGCGACGAGGAAGGCCCGATCTGCTGTGTGACGATGACGACGACTATGGCGGCCGGATCAATAGGATCCGCCGCCTAACGAGCGGCCGCCCCAGTGAGATAGATCTCCCCGGGGGCGCGCGATGCGAAGCGGCGGCTAGGGTTAGGATCTAAACCTAGACGTCTGATACCATGTAAGAGAATAGAATAGGGTGGAATTGGATGTATTGCATTGAGCCTCTCGGGCGGTATATATAGAGGTACAAGACTTGGGGGGCAAGATGGTACAAGGGATTGTAATCTCAATGGACTTTATCCTACCATATATTGTACTCTAACAGTCCCTAATGAGATGCACACATCGAGCAGTTGTGTCTTCTTTCTCTGGTTGTAGGACGACAACGTGCTAAGACAAGACAGTGGTCAGGTATGAAGGATAAGAATAGTAACCCTAGTTATACTATTGCACTTATCGACTACCGAATACCGATCGATGTAGTAAGATGAGGCAAGACGTCATAACTACTTCGGATTGGGACACAGAGTATGGGACTATAAAAGTCGGCCACTCCTAGCTTAGGCAGCATAAGATTCCTTCTTGTCAAAATATAAGTCGTTTAGAATTTTGTTATAGCCTCTAAGATAACACGTTAACCCATAATTTCTATTAAAATATATTATTTTATATAAAAATAATTATATATTATTAAAGTATATTTTATGATGGATCTAGTGACATCAATGTCATATTGTCAATCTAGGTAATTCTTTATATATTAATGGTCAAACTTAAAAATATTTGACCATTAGGGATCCTAGAACGACTTATATTTTAACATGGAAGTAGTAGCAAACTAAATTAGCTTTAGTGTATGAAGGTTCATGGACCATGTAGAAGGTCTAGAATATGTTTGTAATGAACAATTGATACTTTGGTTGAGTTAAAATTGAATTTCATGAAAGTTTTAGAAAATGAAGAAGTTCAGAGTTGCTATCAGGTTTCAGGTGGTCTGACGGACCTGGGATGGCGGTCAGACCAGCCTTGACCTTTTCATCAGGATTTTGTGCTTGGCGGTTTGATCGGCTAGTGGCCTGTGGTCTGACCACCATGGGGTAAGCGGTCGGTCCGACGATATGGGTTTTTGGAAATTACACATCAAATACTTATGTAGGCTTGTTTGAATATGTGTTTGCACTTGGTGCTACTGGAAATAGAAACTAGAGCTGAAACTAGATAGAGTTTTATCGAAATCTCAGAGAGAGTATTTTCTGGTCCTCTTAACTAGTCAAACAGGCGAAACCATGGTGGTCTGACCAGCTTGGTAATGGCAATCAGACTGGTGGCTATGATCAGAGAACAGCGAGAACAGCGAGAGGTGTTTTAAGTGGATTGAGTAGGTGCACGGTATGTATGTCTTTGATTGGTTGTATTGAGTTGCATGATGCATTGTTTTAACTAACGTGAATCAAATGTATGAAATTTGTGTTCAAGCTAGTTGCTTGATCTTTGTATGTGCATATGGCTTGGAGAATATTAATGGTTGATGGCAAGGGACCGGGACTAGGCGGAGAGCTGAGATCCGAGCGATCGTGTAAGTCTGGGTGAGGCTATGTGGTTCAAGCGGAAAGCACATGAAAGACAATGATTGTAAAGATGCAAGTTGGTGCATGTGATGTGTCAAGTGACTTAGGGCCGGGTAAGTAGAGACGATCCAGGGAGACTGGATGTATGAAGACTTGACGCCAAGTCATTGGACACCACAAGCTACGTGTCAAATCATACGGAGATGATTTGAAGATGAAGATGAAGATGGAATCAAGGGAAGGTGCCCGTAAACTTCGTTGAGGGTATTTTGGTAGTTGGCCAAATCCGGGTTGGTGCCTTGATCAAAATCGTGGTGTGAGGAGGCACAAATGAGAAGTGATTTAGTTCAATCACTAGTGGTTTAGCCAGTTGAATCTTGTAAACGCTTTGAGAAGCATTGGTAAGTGTGCAAAATCCGTGTTAATAGGGTTGATGGGCTTTCCTATTTGCTTAGCAAGTTGAGATCCACTAAGTGCTGCTGGTTATATGAGGAAGGAGAGGGGAGAGCTAGGGTTCAGGTTGTGAGATAAACATAGAGAGATTTCTAAGTCTTGAGTAGTTTCTTCTCTCCCTCCCATGTGAGAAATTTAGTGTGAGTAAAGGTGGTGCTTTGGGAGCACCTTGTAACCATCCATATACTCGTGAATCATCCACTCTACTGGTAATAGATCAAATTTTTTATCCATTCTTGGTGTTTTATTTGCTCTTTGTTTGGTTTTTCATGTTCTTAAGTAAGAAATTAGAAATAATGATCTAGATAGTTTTTGCCTAAATCTTTGCCTTGATTTTCTTGTTAGGATATGTAGGAATAGATCTGGAAGATCTCATGCCTTAGATCATCATGAGTAAGAATTAATTTGAGTTTTAGAGTTTTGGTGTTCTTGTTATCTAAATATGATTCTCTTTTTTTGTGAACCCGAGCCCAAGAATCTTGTGATTCTTAATTGGTTTAATTTCTAATGCCTTGAATAAGTCCTATGCAAACTTTGAAAATGTTTGGAAGAGAATTGTGCAAATTCTTGAGATTTGAGTTTTGTCCTAAGGGGTTTTTGGATCTAGTAACAGGGGACCGATCAGATCGACCTTGAACCTATGGTTAGACCGGTCTTAGCGGTTAGACCGTCTTTATCCTTGCGGTTAGACCATACGTGGTGGTTAGATCGGCCCATCTATGACAGTTTGACTAGCTTTGTGCTAAAGGTTGCTGATTTTATTGGTTTAGATCTCTAGTTTTGCATTGTAAAGCATAGTTTGAGCAATCTAAACTTAGTGGTTCTTATATTTACTTGAGTAAAGATTTTTAATACCATTGGGAGAAAAAGTTTCGAGAATTATTCGCTTCTCTAATTGCCGGCATTGGTTCTACAAAGGCTTCATTATATATATTCACTTGACAAAAATGATTTATGTCTCAATGGACAATATTTTCAAATCTGAATAGCAGGACGATAACTGAATGATCATATAATAGGTGAAAGGGAAAAACAATAGAAAGATCAAAGGTGCGCATTGGATTGGCTGGCCTACTTGTGACCATACATATCCATCCTTAAGCCACAAAGATTAAACTATAGAACATAGAACTGCCAAATTTAAGCTTGCAAGCAAATGAGTAGTTTGGTCCTTGAAGGGTATTGCCGTGTTGCTAATCATAAGCCAATAGTAGTAGTAGTACCAACATAATGTAGATTCAAAATGTCCTGGTCCCTAACCTGTCCATATATAGTTTATGTTTAGACATATGGTTTAGAGAGGACAATGTTTGATTAAGCTGGCTTTATGTTTAGACATGCTGATTGGTTCGTGGCACAATCATCCATCAGGCCATTAGCTTGCAGCAGAAATTTCTATCGTTTGGGTGTCTGCGTTTGTTTCACCGGCCGGCAGGACAACGTACTCGTTATCCATTGTGATATGTTTCTTTTTTTTTTGTTCGGTTAAAAAAAATTCTTCGTGATTAATATATATAGTCCTGTAATCGCTGAGCGATGATCGGTGAGTCGGTTCAGTAGAGGCAATGTGATGGTCTATCGCATGATTAAACTTATGATTATTTGCTAGTAACTTTTGCACCCTAAGCTCACCATGAATCACAATAGATTCTATGAGAATATATAAACCAATACTATGCAAGTTAGCACGACGTTAATCTCGCCGCTGATTGATCCGACGAAGACCATCCGTGCATGCAACCCCGTCAAACAGGTCTTGAAATCTCCAGAAAGCAACAAAGAATTCCGGCACGCTAGGAGGAACGATCTATCAGATGAGCTGCATCTAGCACTAGACCTCAATTTCAGCTGTTTAAGTAACTGCTTGTAGCATCAAACTTTTACAAAAAAAAAATCCAAATCAAGCCGTCTCCATATTCGATTCCTAAATCATCGACAAATTAAATGGAATCGCGGTGGTTGGAGGAAGTTAGGCATTGCATTGCTGATGGATGACGGAAAATGGAAACCGGTCTCAACTCTCAAAGGTGAAAGTAGTTCATCTTTTCCTCCATCATTTCTTTTCCCATGAGAAGATTTCATCTTGCCCTTCTTACTGGCAGCAACTTCTTTTGTGGCTTTTGTGATGAGAGTGGTTAGCAGTAGATTTAGAGAAAGATAAAACCTTGGTTTGCACGTCTTGTTAGGTCGTTTGTTCTTGTTATGCCTCTAGAAGGTCAGATGACACCGATCAGAACCAACCAGTGGTAACATGTCATCCATCCACCCGAGTGAAACGACAAGTGCAGTTGTTGTTTGGCAATTTCATCGTTATGTCACTAAAGCGAAACAAATCCATCTTTTCTTGTTGGGAATAAACAATGCCGTGCGAGAATCACACGGTTGTTCTTTCCAGTCATGTGTTTGATGCGGATTTGCAGTTTTACTTGGAGCTGATTCGATTGCAAGAAAGTTAAATACAAGGTAGATGAAAAGCAGGACGACAATAGCATTGGCTTAACTACGACGTTTGCTAATTGCTATGACTGATCCGTCAGATACGGCAACCAAGCAGAATCTTGAGCTGATATTTTCTACAATGAAATATGAATTGGACATTTACCAACCAGTGGTCAACGCATAGCGATGCTGCTAGACTACTAGTCCATCAAACCCAACTTGCTCCAGTCTGGCATCAGGTATTCTACTTTGGTTCAGAAAGAAGTACTATTCTTTGATCTTCGAAAAGGACCAGTTTGATTGAACTTTGAAGTCCATGCAGACACTGTAAATTGACTCTGACTATACTACAGTTAGTGTTGCAAACACACAACCTGAAAGATACAAGGTAGTTCGCAATCATGGCGGTTTGCCCATTCAATTGGGAAGAAAAATAGGCAGAAAAATTTTGGCTTGGAACTCCAGAGATCGTGACCACAACGTTGACATGAACATATTTCACAAATTTTGAAAGTATTGTAGTGGTCCTAGTGGATGCATATTTAGATTCCAAACAGAAGGACAAACATGCAATAGGTTCAGAGGATAACAAGCAGAAGTGTTATTTGAGCCCGTGATTGCTGCCGCTACTTTTGTCCCAATAGATGTCTGTTTGGCTGTAAGCTGATGAACTGTATGCTCCAGGAAGTTGATAGAACCAGTCGCAAATATTCCACCTGGTTAAACAAGCTCCTCAAGTTCCTGTTCTTTCTAGATGTTGAACAAGAACCAGTTCATATACGTTGTCAAATTATCGCGCAAATACCATACCAACAGTTTTAGAAATCTGCCAGTCCAAGATTTGTGGGTACTGGCTGGTTTCTGCTAGGTTTTGGAACAGTGGTTGGTGCATTGTCCAATTGCGTTCACAACTCAAGGAAACTGAATCACAAAACTGTGGAAATTGTGTTAATAGGAACCCAAAATTTGTTACTGTTATGGACGAAAGAAAAGAACATTACTCACACCTGCAAAATTATAGGACTCCTATGCAGAATTACTCAATACAAATCAAGATATCTAGACTTTAAGCAATAATCAATGTAACGAACTGTTCACAGATGAAGCTGAAAACAGTGCCATGACAGCAACCAGTATGTCCACAGTAAGCAACGGTCATGGGCCCCTTCTGGCTTATTTTTCACTATTCATAATTTCGTCTTTTTCTGAACTTTTGGCTTTTTTTGAGCTTTTTTGCCGGTTCTTTTTTTTGCTGTATTTGTTTGCGTTGTTTGTGATGGTCTAACATATTTTTTATATTTTTAATTTTTTAAATTTAATTATGTTAAATAAGCCTCTGTCACCATTCTGATGTTTTTTTTCATCATTCACAAGCTTTTCAGCCATAAACCACCAAAAATAAGCCAAAATGATCACCACCATGGTAGAACAAGAGAGAGGTGAGATGTATATAACGAGGCCCTATTGGCTATCGGCAATTAACTCATGCACAGAGGTGGAAAGAAGCATGCCCTATCCACAATTACAGGTGGTTGTCAGCAATAAACCAATAGTACTGCCCCAGTCACTATGTCAAGAAACAGAACCCAGATGAAACGGCAAAAACTTTCAAATATCACATAACGAACTCCGAACCAAAGAAGGCAAATTTAAGTGAGGAAAAGCAGGGTGTGCAATGACAACAAGAAGCCATGCAGAAGAAGCTGACAACCAGAAAAGACTTTCAGCTGGTTGGTGAGGACTTGCTTGGCAGCACCAAGAAAAAGCACTAACTGCATGCACGGAAGCGACGATTGGACCCAATGCTTTTCACAATAAAATACTGGCCGAGACCAACCATGGTCACTAAGGCCACGTACCATGACTCCCAGTTGATAGAGAATGAAACTTGTACATCATAGTTGTTAATCCAGATGTGATTTTGGTTCAACAGTGACATCCAGTATTAACGAAGGAATTTGTCTATTACTGGAGAAAGTTTTCTTTGCATCAAAGAAAGATCACCCCAAAACAATTCACATGTGCACTTTTGAAGGACCATATGAGAAGATCCATGTTATTGCTGTGATGAATTATTACAATATTTGTGAAGTGATTAATTGGTTTTACAAAGATTGCATTTGATTTGGACGGTTTTCTTGAACTGTTAGACAAATCGGAAGTGCTGCAGGTGTTTATGCGGTATTACTGTTGAGCGGTAGTAGCGACGTTGTGAGCGCGGTAGTTCCGCTCTAGCAGTAGTTCCGATCTGAGCAGTGGAACGTTTTTTCCAGAGAGAGATCCTGTGCGAGGAGCGATGGTGTAGAAGTACCGCTTGGGAACGGTAGTACCGATGTGTTAAGAGCGGTACTACCGATTTTCGCAGAAAAACTGGATTTTAGCTTTTGAGTTGGGATGACTATGTGGTTATGGTATGGGTGTTGTTCCTTGTATGCACATGTGTTTATTATTTGGTCTTAGGTTTAGAATCAATATTTTGGTTACATACATTTTGCATGGTGCATTGTATAGATAAATAGTATCAATTGATGACTTTGTGTGGTGTGTGGTGCTACGTGATGGTTTTCTTGTTGTTGTTGGTTGTAGGACTTCGGAGCTAGGTCATGGTGAAGCGTAGGATAACCGGAATTAGGCACAGAGTGGTGCTGAGGTCCAGAACAGTCAAGGAGACGCCGAAGATGAGTAAGGCTTGCGGGGTGGTTGTAAGCCGGGATGACGAGAAACTGGAGCGGGAGCTACCGGTGGTGGACATGACAGCAACAACGAGGTGACCGGGACTAGGCTCAGAGAGGAGTCGAGATCCAAACGGTTGAGGAAGTCGGGTGCCGTTATGCGAGGAGAAGCATATGGTACGCCAAGTGACTTGGGTCGTTTGCAAGCGAGGATGGTTCGGTGGGATCCGGACGCATGAGAGGCTTGACGATAAGTCAGTGGGGCCACATGGAAGATGGTGAAGAATGGACGTGCTTCATGGCAAAGGAAGCGGGAAGCTTCACGGAAGGCAGTAGAGAGGTATTTTGGTAAATTGACCAATACCAGAAGAGTGGTGGTATGTGAAACCGTGGTGTTATCCTAAGTAGTTTACGTCTTGTATGTGCTAAAAATGTGAAGTGGATCAAGTGTTGATTCACTAATGTGTTAATGCTTGTAAGCCGTTTTGAGAAGCGTATATGAATAAAATCCGGTGTTATGTGGGGTTAACGGGTTATCCCCGATTTGGCCTAATGGAGGGATCCATTAGGTTTTGGGTTTAGGTTGTGAGCTTATATAAAGAGAGGAGAGGTAAGAGCTAGGGTTTGAGAAAATTAGCTAAGCCTTTTGGTGGCTAGCTCCTCTCTCCTATGGAGAGGTTAGGGTTTCTTGAGTTGGATCCTTGTGTGTGTGTGCTCTAGGCTTAGAGCTCTGGTGTCCTGAGGGATTGGCTGTAAAAACCTAACTCCTAAAGAAGAAATACATAAATCTTTGACCATCTTTTATCTATATCTTGCTTTGATTGATTTGTTCTTATTTTGGTTGATTTTAATCTCCTCTCTTCCCTTTTCTTGATTTTGTTGTGCCAAGGACATATAAGAGATGGAGAGATCCTCCGAGAATCATCCTCCACCCATCTAGACACGTTGGCAGCAAGTTCATCAAGAAACTCGGTTTCTGCACATTCTTGACCTTCAAAGTGGTTTCTTGATCCGATGGTTTTTGGCTGGGATTCTTCAATGTTCTAGCTTGCTATGACATGCAAGAATATGCATAGAGCCATCTTAACCATCATTTACCCACTAGCAAGTTGTATTCACCGTTTGGGGTTTTGGCTCGGTTTTGGTGCAACCTTCCAACAAACTGAAAAAGGTCTCAACTTCGACCATGATTTTCGTAATCGTTTGGATCTACGGATCAAAAGTTCTCTCAATTTTGGATTTTGGAATCGTGCTGAAAACATTGTTCATCTTGATTCTACTATAGCAGAAGAAGTACCGCAGTTACTGTAGCAAGCGGTAGTACCACAAATTTCACTACTGTAGTTCTGTTTTCGTCAATTTTTCTTAGGTTTTCAGCGTTTCTAATCGCTGGGTTTTATGGTGGTGTTCCATTTTAATTTTCATAGCTATGTAGCTATTGATGTGAAGAATTTGTAAATATTTGGGAGAAAATTTTGAGGCACTATTCACCCACTCTGTTGCCATCTTTGGTCCTACAATTTGTGTGGTTGAGCTTCAGTGTGGTCAGGTACTCAGGTATCTCACTCAGATGCCACTGTGATAGTTTCGAGTTTCAATGCAAAACTCTTTAGTTTAACAGGTAAAATTAAAATTATAACTGTTAAAGTTGATCCGAATTTGTATCGTGTCCATGTAGGACACTTCATCACCTCATGCCAGACGTGGCATGGCATGTGCATCTTGCAGTCAGTGTCGACGTGGTGTCAATCTGTAGCAACCGACTCTGATTCAGTTTCCTCTTCGCGTGAGAATCTCTTCTGTCACACTATATATATGGCCCCAGTAGTCTATAGGAAGAGCAAGCGCTCCATTGTAAACTCTTATTATAGTGATTTTCATTTGAGCGTCCGTGGTTTTTCTCGCAAGGGTTTTCTACGTAAAAATTCGTGTCTCTCGTCTCTATTTTTCTGTAACATCCTAAACATTCACTTTCTTTAAAATTTTAATTTTAAATTAATTATTTTAAAGTATTTGAATTCTATTTGGATTTTTCTGTGTTTCTGGATTTTAAAAATCAATTTTAAAGTTAAAAAGTATTTTTGTAAAAAATTAAAAGACCAAGTTTAAGTTGGCAATATTTTTAGTAAGTCTAAAACAGTTTATAGAATTTTTGAAAATTTTTTGGAATTAAAAATCAATTTTAAAAAGTCAAAAAGGTATTTTATAAAGTTTTAAAGGCCAAATTTGAATTAAAAATATTTTTACTAAGTCTAAAATGTCTCAAGGGATTTTTGTGAATTTTCTGGAATTGTTAGACTTTATTTACTATTTTCTAAATATTTATAAAATTTCTGGTATTTTCTGAAAAGATAATCCGGCAATTTAATCCAGATTAATCCTGGGCTGACACGTGTCGTGTCCGGATTTAATCCATCTCTCTCCCCGGTCTAATCTCAACCATGCACCATAACTTACCCCTTCGTTTCATCTAATGGCCGAGATCTTGCCCCCCTGCCACTTGTCGCAAATATTCATATTCGTATTCATAATCGAGACTGTTTGATTCGTATTCGATCTGTTTTCGGAACCCGGGAAAAATCGGACGAATTTTGTGATTCGAAATTTGAATTTGGGTAGTTTGACACCGGTAACTGTTCTAGTAATCGGTCAAAAACTAGTGAAAAATTGGTAAAACCACTAGAAATTTGTTCTACCAAGATTTGTTACAGAAGTTATAGGAGGATATTCGTATTCGACCGAATTAAGTATATATTCGATTCGAATTCGTATCCATTATGACATTCGATACGTATTTGTATTCAAGAATATTCGAATTCATATTCGTATTTGTTTTAAATATAAATTCGTATTCATATTAAGACTATTCAATCGTATCCGATTCGTTTCCGTCCCTAGGAACGACTCCCTTGGGCTCAATGAAGCTATACAGCTAAGCAAATTAGAGTTCACCACATCAAAGCGGTCATTAAATTCATGAAGATGCAGATAGCAACAACATAAAAAGTTCTAATTCACTCAGGCCGCAAGCCCGGGCAGCGGCGCATGCTTGTTTGCTTTGGTCGGTCAGGATGTACCTATGAGTGCAAACGGAGGTCAAGATGTACCTACGGCTACAAACGGAGCGGATATTTTTTCTTCGATCGATGACTAAATGCTCGTAGAGCGAATACGGAAGAGATAAATGGGTATTCGGTACTATCCATATTCAACTTTGACTCCTAAAAAAGTACAAAATAGGATACAGGATAAGTAATATCCATCTGTATATATCCGTATGTCAAGTGATACGAAAAAATTTATTGTGACTTTA
Source organism: Bonia amplexicaulis (assembly GCA_036346245.1). Lineage (NCBI taxonomy): Eukaryota > Viridiplantae > Streptophyta > Magnoliopsida > Poales > Poaceae > Bonia > Bonia amplexicaulis. The sequence continues at coordinate 4,011,194 of CM070757.1, forward strand.
CTTAGTAATAAGATAACAGATATGTAGATTGTCGCATCTAAACATGCGAAGAATATTAAGTGTTTTTCTGGAATAGAGAAATGAGTATCCTATACTATCCATATCTAACTTCGACTTTAAAAAGAATACAAAATACCATCAAAATGATATCCATCGATATGATCCGATTGTGCCGTAACGTACGGCCTCGCTGCCAGCCATGGAGGGGACGGCGCGCTTGCGTGCGTGGGGTGGGCTGTGGACTGTGGGCCGTGGCGCTGGGGTGGGGAGGGGGCGCTGGGTTTGCAGCCCAGTCACGCGTTGTCTCGGGCCATCGGGTGGGTGCAGGGAGTGCGCGACGCGGTTGGCGTGGGCGATGCGGGCTAACCGCTATGGCAGGTTGAGGTTGCGGCGCGGGAGCTGTGGGCCGTGGGCACCAGCTTGAAAAAGTTTAGAGTTCACAAGCAGATTGCTGTCGGTGAGTTGTGGTTAATTGTTGTCGGAAGCAGATATACAAAATATTTGGAGATGAAGTTCACAATTGTTTGGAGATAACAAAGGTTACAGTCGGTGCAAGCAACAGCAGCTAACCACGGATATAGCCCACACAGGGCACGGAAAACATTTCTGACGTAGTCAAAAGACGAAAAAAAACAAAAACACAAGGCCTGATCCCATCTTCCTAGCGACCACTCGCGATGCTTGCCACGGCCTCGTTTTCCATGCTGTAACACCCTGAGCTCATCTGATTCATCTCTACGTCCGTATTCCTTTGACGACTCGCCAAGCAGCCACTCTCTCTCGTCTGGGGTAGTCTGCAGCACCTGCATCCAAGGCTGCCGCACCGACTTCCTCAGCACACCAATCTCGTCCGCAACCTCGTCCATCGACGGCCTCTTCGCGCCGCTCATGTCCAAGCATCGCTTGGCCAGCTCCGCCACCTCGTATAGCAGCTCGACACTCTCTTCATCCTTGATTTGGTCATCCAAGATCACCTCAAGCTTGCCCTGCTGCATGGCAGATATAAACACTAGCGATAGGCTTCTCTCCTCCCCAGGCAAGTCCAGACGGTACACTTCTTTGCCTGTGATAACCTCCACAAGGACAACACCTAGGCTGTACACATCACTCTTATCAGTTAGTCGGCATGTTTGCATGTACTCGGGGTCTAAGTAGCCGAAAGTGCCCTGGACAAGAGTGACGAGCTGGGCCTTGTCCACTGGTGCTAGCGTTGAAGCTCCAAAGTCTGATACTTTCGCGGAGAAATGCTCATCTAGAAGTATGTTAGAAGATTTGACGTCACCGTGGAGGATAGGAGGGGATGCCGAGGAATGTAGGTATGCGAGAGCTTCAGCTGACTGTTGAACAATGCTGAGACGAACTCCAAGCGGTACGTGCGAGCGTAATCCCTTGCTGGTGGTGCCATGTATCAGCTGGAAAAGAGTTCCTCGTGGGATGAATTCGTAGACCAGCATGGGAACATCGACCTCTAGGCAACAGCCAAGAAGCTTCACTATATTTTTGTGGTTTATTTGCGAAACAATTAGCATCTCTTTACCAAGTTCCTTCTTTTGCCTCTCGTCAGTCAGCCGGCATCTTTTTATCGCAACATCGCGCCTGTCTTTCAGAATTCCTTTGTAGACGGTTCCATGACCTCCATGCCCAAGAATTTGGTCCTTATCGAAATTATTAGTCGCCTTTTCCATTTCTTCTTCACTGAATATCTTAAATGCGTTGACCTCCTTTGACCTCATCTCTTCAAGTAGCAGTAAGCCTCCATGCTGTCGAAAATGCCTCTGCTTGATATTGCCAATCTTTCTTCTTTCACGGATCATGTATAAGAAAGAAATAACTGCAAGGATAAAGAGCCCAATGCTAATACCTGGAGAGTAAAGAAGATGAAACAGATAAGAATCACACATAGCTCTACAAAAATTTAACACGCTCTCTAATCCATATACCATAGTTTCCTTGCTAGATCAATTGAAAGGAGGAAACATTATACATGATGCTGAATATCACAAAGCTATAGTAGGTACAGTATGAACATTATTAACACCAAAAACTACGAGTCTAGTAGTATTGTATTATATACTAAAAATTGGTAATGCATAGTTATGTTACAAATATTGTGTGTATTGATATGAGACCCAAAAGGCTATATATATAGGAGAGTACAAGAGGATATGCCACATAAAGATAAGGCATATATGGAATAGAATACAAACTCTATATCCTAATACAACTCTATCTCCTTAACACTCTCATCAAATGCAAGGCGTATGCAATAGCATTGTATTTGAAAAAGGAGTTAACACTAAAACAAAAAAAATCCGAAGTCCGAGTCTTGATGATGTCGTCGTTGCGTGCATCCTTGGAATAAACTGTCAAATCAAGCTAAAGAGGAATAGATAGAAGCATGACGGCACAGATCGAAGTTCGAGACGACGGCGGCGCAGTACACAAGAAGCGCAACGGAGGCGCGGTGCAGAAGAAGCGCGGCAGCCTTAAAAGCTCGGAGCAACGGCTAGAAAAGCAGCGGCATCATAACGACTTCTACGATCTGCACGCGGCTCGAGGGAATAGAGGGCGGTTGCCATGCAAAATAAAATTACTACTCTTCTATGACTGACAATTAATTTGTGGACTCGCACGGCTGAGACGAACTAAAAATAAGAACTACGGATTTTTATGGACGCAACAGAAGACTCACAGACAGAAGTAACTCAAACTGACTCAAAACCATGCAACTTGGAAGTTGGAACGGGCAGACTGTAACACCCGACCGAGACCCCACCCTCACTCACACCCCGACCCGCCTCACTCTTCACGCCTGTCCTCACTCCCGCTCTCCACCTCTCACTCCCTCCCATCTCTTTTGCCGAGGAGGGAGAAGCCGCGACGCGGGCGGCGCGAGCGAGGAGAGCCGAGAGAGACCGCGCGGCGAGGCACATGCGCAAGAAGTGGCGGCCGGCGGCGGGCGAGTGGCACGGAGGCACGGAGACGGCGGTGGCCGGATCGGTGGGATCCGCCGAGAGGCGTCCGGATTAGCGGCGAGAGACCGCCAGCCGCCTGCGGCGGCGGCAACCCGACGGGATGGCGGCACGAGGCCCAAGAAGCGGGAGGCGTCCGGATCGGCGGAGGCCGGATCCGCCGCCCAGCGACGGCGGAGAAGATCCACGAGCGGCGCAGATGCGGCCCGAGAAGACCCTACACGCCACGGGAGCGGCCGCGCGGTGGCGGATGACCGGCGCGAGAGCGACGACGCGAGGCGCAGCGAGGGGCTCCGAGGCACGGCGAGAGAGCCGGGCTCATACGAGGAGCCCTATGCCAACGGCGGTGATGCGGCGACGGCCACGGGCGCGACGCACCAAGGCGAGCCCGATCTAGCAGATCCGAGGCGGCGGCGTGGCGGCGGCTGCCGGATCTGATGCAGCGAGCCGGCGATGGCCAGAAGATGGCCGCCCCCAGGAGAGATCGATTCTCCGGGCAATGACAATGAAGATTTAACGGAGGCTAGGTATGGAACCTAGCCTCTGATACCATGTTATGAATATTGTGTGTATTGATATGAGACCCAAATGGCCATATATATAGAAGAGTACAAGAGGATATGCCACATAGAGATATGACATATATGGAATAGAATACAAACTCTATATCCTAATACAACTCTATCTCCTTAACAAGTTAAAAGTCTCGAAAAAGAGAAAAATACTAAAAATTCTAAAAAAATCAAAATATATAGCCTTTAATTTGGTGGAGTCTAATTACGACTAATCAACAACAACAATGTGATGTTCTCTAGTGAACTTGCCTCGGTATTGCAGAGCTAGGTAGTACAGCACATGTTTATATTTGTAAATACAATTATGTTGGTCATACAACTCTAATACCTATGATTAATTGACGATTTATTTGCATTTCTTAGAATACTGCAGTGACTGTGATATCTATAATATCTGATTAACCTATATCGTAATAATTTGGCCTCAAAAAGAGAGTGGTGTAGATTTTTTTCTCTTGATTATCGGAATAATTTCCAGAATTTTTCCTTTTTTAGGATTGTTTAGCCCTGAGCGTAAAGGAGGTGCATTTAAATAGTCCTAAATCGTAAAAGTAACTCATACGAAGATATACGGAAAGTCAAAATATTATATGCTGTACACTTAGGTCACGCTGCACTGTCGAGCGGGCCAAACAATCTAATCAGCTGAAAATAAATGTCCATGAGAGGAGAGAGAGAGCGCGCCCACCGATAATCACAGTCACCCAAAGCGCTAGTTTTTGTTTGTGCACACAAACTCCACGATCGTCTCGATGCATGCCTCGTGGGCACAAACACTGATAGTATCCATTTGTGTTTCGGCAAATCCCATTTGTTGCAGAGCATGGATTTGGATCCTCCGCGCACTCGTCAATGTCTGAAACCCGACAAGGAGACAAAAAAAAGTAAGACGATGCGATGCTGTAATTATCATGAACATGATCAAAGGGTACTCCTAACAAAGAACAAATGATGGGCGACATATATATGCCCGAGCAGATTTAATTTAGAAAACGAACCGATCGATTCGAAATTAAGACGATACGATGATGTGAATGGTGGAGATAGACATGTACCTGTGCATCCGCCGGGAAGATACGGGTTCCCTTGGTACCCTCGGGAGCAGCTGCACAGGTAGCCCGGCCCGTTCTTGGAGTCGACGCACTCGCTGTTGCGGCTGCGGCATGCGTAGGACGTGGCGTTGCTCCTGGCCCTCTCGCAGGTCGTGTTACGGATCGCCCAATCTATCGAGATAGGCACCTTGGCGTTGTTCCTGTCTAAGAATTCGGTCGTCGTCACGTACGCGCTGCTAAAGTTGAACGCCTCCGCCTCCATCAGCACCGCGTAGCTGCAGCGACTGAAGTTCCAGATGGAAGTGGTGTTGTACTTTAGGTCGAACTGCACTCGGTAGTAACTCATGTCCTCTGGAATGGCCGTCTGGCAGCACCCGATGCCAGAGCACGAGCCGTTAGTGATGTCCGACAACCCGTTACACATCGATACGCAGCCACTCCTGTACTTACTCCAGCTGTCGCCCCCGATGAACGCCAACGTGCTGCACCCGATAACCGTGAACCTGTTCTCGGCACTGGAGAACCTGTAAGGCGTGGCGGAGAAGCTCAGATTCCAATCATAGCAGTCCACCTTGCGGGTGGAGATGTTGTAGCACTGCCAGCCGATGTGGTTCTTCATCCGGGCTTTGCCGTCGGGCAAAGAGATGCTGAGCACCTCCACTTTGGTGTGGAAGGGCTTGTAGGTCCCGTGGCGTGTCCGGTTGCAGCTGAGCGCGAAGCCTTCCATGGCGCACTCGCGGCCGATGCCAAACGGGTACGGTATGTCGACTTTGCCGCATCTTTTGGGGCATGCTGGCGGCCCCGGCACCTGCGGCGTCGGCGGTGCTTCCACGGCCTCGAGCAATGGAAAAAGGGTGGCGACGAAGAAAGAGGAAAGTAGCACTAGCATCAGCAGTACTATTGGGGATAGCATAACGAAGTGAGACGTGTGATTACAATAAACCATGCAAGCTTAAGTGATGAGAGACCAGTATGTATGCAGGGTGAGGGCTAGCCTATATATAAGAAGTATATACGCACCGGCACTGCTGTCTGGCACGGGAACTCATGTACTGTCACCGTTGGCGGACAAATTCATGTTAGTTTTAATTAACGGAAAAGTGCTCTATGTAATTTATTGGATTAATTCTAATTACAAAAGATCTAGTATGATGGTTGCTAGATTTAAAGTATTAGAATTATTGGGTTTTAAATCCCTCTTGTCTTCCTTTGCTAAATAAATTGTACGTGTGTTTGCATGTATCAAAAGCATACGTGTGTAGCCAACTGTTGTATGCAGTTGCACGGCCAATTAGCTTAATGATCTTGCTAATGACAGCCCTAAACAGCATACAACATACACTTGCATTAAAAGTCACATGCGATGGCAATAACTGAACAGATGGCTATTTACGAATGGAGCAAACGACTCTACGGGTATTTATTCTGTTGGATTGATCTCTGGGCTAACAACCAGAGATTTTTCAGGGAGGCACTCCTCCACTCGTGCGCTTTGATCGGAAGCGTTTTCCAACCAACTCATGGTTTTGGTCCCGGTCACCTAGCGCCGTATAAAAACTCTAGGGTTTCGGCAGGACTAAATATACGTGTGGTTCTAAGCCTCAAAAGAAACTGAACAAGCCCGATCGATTAAGGGTGCTGCGGTGAACGAAGACCAAAGCCATCGTCGTCCCCGTCGGCTGCCTCTACCGGCGTCGTCTTCCTCACCGCCGCCGACCGACGACCCCTCTTCTTCACCATCAAATCCGGCCGACTGCACTACTACTTCCTCTCTCATGGCAACTTCTGGATCGGGTATGTTTTTTGATGCTTCCGCATTTAGGTTTTATTTTGTGTTCATGTTCTTGAGTCTAGGGATTAAGACTAATGTTTATGCTTTAAGATTTAGATTAAACTTACATTGGTATCAGAGCCACCCCTAGACACATGAACCTTAAAATTTTATCTTTGGATCCGGTTCGGTTTCTTGGATCGGCTAGCATTTAGAAGGAGGGGAAATTTCTTTGTTTTTCGGCAAGAAAACCCTATAGTCCCCACCGAACTTTAAAATCCCCAAATCCGCAAGGATTTTAGATCGGCAACAATAGCAACAAAAAAAATTGGATCGGGCAAGGAGCCTACCTCGAGCCGTGGCGTGCCGACGCTGCGTCGCCGGGAAGACGCTGCCGTGGCGCTGCTCGGGTCGCCGGCTGCCGCCTCGCCGTTATCGCTCGCGGCACGCCGCCGCGCCTTAGCCCGACCGGGCCGCCGCCGTCCGCCACTTGGCGCCGCGGCGCCGCTTGAAGAAGCCGCCGACGCCGCTGCGCCGCGCGGCGGTGCGCCGCATGCGCTTCGATGGCCACCGCTATGCCTCGCCGCCGCGGGCGGGCCGAAGCGCGATCGCCGCCGCCGCCGCTCGCTGCCGCTCGCCGCCGCAAGCGCGCCGCCACCGGGCCGCCGCCGCCCGCACCTGCGCGCCGCCTCACCGCCGCCAGACTCCGCTTTTGGAGCATCGGCCGATATGACGTTTAGGGTTAGGGTTTGCTCTTTTGTTTGGTGCGTTTTGTGTCAGTCCGATCCGATCGGACGACCAAAGTTTAATGGGCTGGAACGTTTTGGGCAGATGCGATCTCACCGCTTGATCACGATCGGACGGCACGCGTGAGAGTGAGCGTCATTGGGTCACACACCGTTGTTGGTCCGCTTGCACAGACGCCACCGCCACGCAATTTTCGGCCGGGTGGGATTGCCCCCCGTGGGCCGTGAGTATATTTTAAGCCTGATTTTCCTTTTGGGGCGAAATTTGGGTCCAAATTTTGTTTTAAGGCTGATTTTTAGCCCAAATTTTCTTATGATGTCATTTTTCAGCAGAAATTTTATATTTCAGTGCATTTTCTTTTGTTTTACTTTTATGCACTGTTATAATTTTAATTTTTTTAGTGCATTTAATTATGTTTTTAGTATATGTTAATGCACTTTTTTTAATTATTTTGATGGTTCAATTTATGATGTATTATTACCATATTTTAATGAATAAATCTCAAATTTAAATTGAACCAACGGGATATTTAAATTTGAGACTTTATGATTAATTTTGGCATTATGTATACATATGGTTATTTTCTGACCAACGTCGTTTATAATCATATGTCGCCAACGAGACATTTTAAATTTGAAATTTATGTTTAATTTTGGCATTATGTATGCATATGATTATATTCTGACCAACATTGTTTATAATCATATGTCGCCCAATTAAATATTTTAATTTAAAGACTTTATGATTAATTTTGGCATTATGTATTCATATGATTATATTCTGACCAAAGTTGTTTATAATCATATGTCGCCATAGTTATTCGATTCTTTTCATTTTCGCCTAACGGTGATATGAATTAGAATCGTAATTTTAATGCATGTTATTAATCAGACCAACGTAGGGTTAATTACATGCAATATATATGTTTATGATGATTCTGATTTTGCCCTGTATTTTAATTCAGCACTTAATGCTTCGAACGTTGCCGCCACTATTGATAATATTGAGCAGCTCACGGGGAGTAATTTTTCCTCGTGGAGAGAGCGAATTTATGTTGTCCTTGGCGTATTGGACCTTGATTATGCCCTAAGAGTAGACGTTCCCGTTTCCCCCACCGAGGGTGAGGAGAACTTTGCTGAGAAGAAGAAGATTTATGATGAAAATACTGAGAAATGGGAACGATCTAACCGCTTGTCGCTTATAATTATGAAAACCTCAATTTCAGTCATGATTAGGGGAGCAATTCCCAATTCTGAAAAAGCTAAAGATTACATGGCTTCAATTGAGGAGAAATTCAAAGGTTCAACTAAAGTTTATGCCAGTACCATAATTCAGAGGCTCTTAACCTCTAAATATGATGGGTCCGGCAGTATTAGAGAGCATATCATGATGATGACTGATATGGCAGAAAAACTCAAGGGCATGGACATAGCAATTTCTGATGATTTTCTAGTTCATTTCATTATGACATCACTTCCTTCTGAGTATACAGCTTTTAAAATTAATTACAACACTCAGAAAGAGAAATGGAGCATGAGCGATTTGATCGACATGTGTGTCCAGGAGGAAGAAAGGATAAGAACAGAAAAGAAGGATTTTGCCTTTAATGTTGGTGGCTCTCATAAAAGGAAGTTCCAAGGGGACTTCAAATCCAAGAAGAAACTGCAATTCTCCCCTAACTCAGATGAATCGGGGCCTAAAATGCACTATGCTCCAAAGCCTCATGTTGCTTCCGCTGGATCTGCTAAAAGGGGAGAATGCCACTTCTGCAAACAACCAGGGCATTTTCAGAAAGACTGTGTAGGTTTTCTTAAGTGGCTCGCCAAAAGAGGAATTCCTTACCGCGAAAAGCACTAAGAAAAGGGGAGCGAAGTCTTAGAGTCGCGGATGGAAAGGAAACTCAGTTGATTTGCGTATTCATTCTTCATCTCAATAATGTAGTTTATATTCCTTCCATCAGGAGGAATTTAATTTCAGTTTCTTTATTGAACGATGAATGTTTTAATGTATTTTTGGAGACAATAAATGTATTAAATTTAATGGTGATGGTCTTGATAAGAAAAGCTATATATGCTTCCTCTTAATTATTTCCCTATATCTTTAGATTAATGATGAGACTTCTTCGAAATTGTGGCAATATCGTTTAGGCCACATTTCGAGGGGGGAGAATGTAGCGCCTCATTAAAGAAGAAATTCTCCACCTTTTGGATTTCTTTGATTCGACCACTGCGCTGATTGCATTAAAAGATGCACTGATTGCATTAAAGGAAAATAAAACAAATAGAAAAAGGGAACTACTCACAGTACAGGACTCTTAGAATTAATTCACAGTGGATGGTTTTGATTCTTTCATCACATTCACTGATGTTTTCTCCCGTTACGGCTATATTTTTCCCATTAAAGATCTAAAGTCTATGAGCACTAATGATGTATGAGACTTAGTAGAAATTCCTGACGGAGTCAAAACAGTAGGCTGTAAATGGGTCTACAAAACAAAACATGACTCTAAGGGAAATATCGAAAGGTTCAAAGCAAGGCTTGTAGCAAAAGGGGATTGATTATAATGACACCTTTTCTCCTGTCTCAACTAAAGATTCATTCAGAATTGTTATGGCATTTGTAGCTCATTATAATTTAGAGCTGCATCAGATGGATGCTAAGACGGCATTTCTTAATGGCGACTTGCAAGAAAATGTTTACATGGCTCAACTGGAAGGTTTTGTCGTGGAAGGCAAGAAGCATATGGGATGTCGACTTAAGAAATTCATTTATGGCTTAAAACAAGCGTCGAGGCAGTGGTACCTTAAATTTTGATAAGATCATAAGAAGTTTTTGACTCCATAGAAAATGAAGTTGATAACTGCATATATGTTAAGTTCAAGGGGAGTAAATCCACCATCTTAATACTTTATGTGGATGATATCTTATTGGCCAGCAGTGATAAGTATATGTTGTTCAAGACCAAGAGATTTCTTTCATCCAATTTTGATCTCGGTGATGCCGCTTATGTTCTTGACATTGAAATTCACCGAGATAGGTCTAAAGGAATATTAGATTTATCTCAGAATGCATACGTTGATAGAGTACTAAAGAAATACAATATGAATAAGTGCTCTGGCTCGCCTGCTCCTATTGTTTAGGGCGATAAGTTTGGGACATTTCAATGTCCAAGGAACCAATATGAAACTGATCAGATGAAGTCGGTTTCTTATGCTTCAGCTGTCGGAAGCATTATGTATGCTTAAGTATATAAACGCCCTGATTTAGTTTTTGTAACCGGGATGCTTGGCAGATATTAGTCAAATCCAGAAATAGACCACTGGAAAGCCGTTGAGAAAGCTTTGTATTATATGCAAACTACTAAGTATTTCATGCTCACATATAAGTTTTCTGATAGCCTTGATGTTGTTGGTTATTCAGATTCGGACTTTGCGGGATGTGTTGATACTAAGAAATCCACGTCAGGTTATATCTTCACACTCGCAGGAGGAGCTATCTCGTGGAAAAGCTCCAAACAAACCCTTACGGCATCTTCAACGATGCAAACTAAGTTTTGTGGCATGTTATGAGGCTACCGGGCAGGCTGTATGACTTAAGAATTTTATCCCGGGACTTAGAGTGGTAGACAGCATCTCTAAACCACTCACTTTATACTGCGATAATGAACCCGCAGTCTTTTATGCAAATAACAACAAGTCAAGTGTTGCTGCCAAACACATTGACATTAAGTATCATGTTGTGAAAGATAGAATCCAGGATCAAACCATAAGTATCAAGCATATTAGTACTAAGTTAATGCTTGCGGATCCGCTTACGAAAGGCTTACCACCCAATATTTTTCGTGATCATGTTGCCGGCATGGGTTTTATTGGAAAGCCTCTGATTCTGGATAAAAGGATCTAACTACAAACCAACTCCCGTTAAGTATAATGAATATCCATTTTAAGATAAAATAATACACTATAGGTACTAAGGTTGTATGGTACTTTATTGACCATGCAACACATTGCTTTGGTGTGCTGTTTTATCAAAGGATGGGCTTATGATGTTAGCCTCACGATCAAAGGGGAGAATGTTGGATTGATCTCTGGGCTAACAACCAGAGATTTTTCAGGGAGGCACTCCTCCACTCGTGCGCTTTGATCGGAAGTGTTTTCCAACCAACTCATGGTTTTGATCCCGGTCACCCAGCGCCGAATAAAAACTCTAAGGTTTCGGTAGGACTAAATATACGTGTGGTTCTAAGCCTCAAAAGAAACTGAACAAGCCCGATCGATTAAGGGTGCTGCGGTGAACGAAGACCAAAGCCATCGTCCGTCCCCGTCGGCTGCCTCTCACCGCCGCCTTCTCCTCACCGCCGGCCGACGACCCCTCTTCTTCACCATCAAATCCGGCCGACTGCACTACTACTTCCTCTCTCATGGCAACTTCTGGATCGGGTATGTTTTTTGATGCTTCCGCATTTAGGTTTTATTTTGTGTTCATGTTCTTGAGTCTAGGGATTAAGACTAATGTTTATGCTTTAAGATTTAGATTAAACTTACATATTCGTGTTAATGGCATGCGGTTGTACGGCTATCCATTTGTGTTGATAGCATGCGGTTGCACTCGTAACTGTTAAGTATTCGCATGAATGGCAGTTGCGCTCGTTGGCGGAAAAAGGAGCAGCCAACTGAAGCGACTCTTCACTGCTATAAATAGATGCAAATATACAGTGTAAGAGAGGTAATATACAGTGTAGCGTAGAACAACAGAACGCTCAAAGGAAAATGCATGTATACACACACAGTTCTTTGATCATCAAAAGAATGCTGTAAAGAAAAGGTAGAGACAAGAGAAAAGACTTACTACAAGGAAGAAAGACTTGTTACAATATGGATCAAGGTGAGTTTATATTTGATTAAGGTTCAACAAAATAGTGTTGTAAATTAAAGTTTCCGCTTACAATTCACTGAAACTACGAAAGCTTTTGCAATGAATTTGCTTTCAAAAAAATAGTTTGTTACAGAAAGGCGTATATTATATTTTAATATTATGTATTATAAGATCAGAAAAATACTAATTTTGTTTTCTAATCTTTGTGACATGTACCTAAAATTTTATAGACGTGATAACATAATGGAAAATAGATGTGTTTTTCCCCAGGATTGCTTTCCACCGCTCCAACGTTTTCTTCCTTACGCATTGCATGCATGCGCGCATGTATGTATGTATACCACTTAAACGAATGTGATACTTATTTATCACTTTTGGTATACTTAAAAAACTAATTTAAAGATACTCTAATGCGATTTGGTTAAAAAAATTCATTGGAATCCTTTATTTTTACTATATACTATTTCCACATGTAAAAGAAGTACATATACAAATTATGCTATAAAAGTGGATTTGATGAAGTTTTTTATAAATCTCACTTTGGAGTATGTTATAATCATTATTAAAGTATACTCAAAAGGATAAAGAGGCATAACAATATCATTTAAGCGGTATATAACAAATGAGATTACGTACTCTCAGAAGTATAGAGATCATCACAAGATTCATTCTTTAAAATTATCTAGACTGTTATACCACAATCCAATATTCTCGTGCATCTACTGCACCATCCTCTATTACCGTCTGTCTAGATTTTTAAGCAAGTTGGGACTTTTGGGAGAATAAAATCAAGGGTTTCAACATACTAGTCACTTCCCACTAGTAACTGCCCAAACCGAGTTTTCATGTATGAAATGATGCCAGGGCAATTTAATGTCGTGAGTATCTAAGCCAGACTAAGTATGTCGCTTTAAGTAGGGACTTATTACTAGTAGTTAACCATAAATCCTAGCGCGACAAGGTGTTAAGTTCAAGTACAAGGAGTGGGTTATTCAATCATATATAAGGATTTAACCATGATCTAATGCGAACATAAGTTGTGTAACAAAATTAAAGCATGCATTTTAATAATTTAAATTGAAATACTTTGCATTGAAATGTAGGAGTAAAATGATCAAAGTGATGACTCGCCTGGCTCACAAGCAGGGTGGTCTTGGAATTTTTAAGCTTGCTCGAACTGCATCTCCTCGGCGTCCTCATATTCTATTTGCATGGCCGCGTTGAAAAATGTGCACACAGGAGAGTAAAATAAATAAATACAAATAAAAATTTAATTGAACTACAAATTGAACAAAACTAGTTCCAATAGATAGACCTTGAATTTAGAAAAATTTAAAGCCAAATTTTATTAAATTTGGAGCTACGATGAGTTAGAACAGGTCATTTGAAGTTTAAATCAGAAATTAATTCAAGAAAAAAAGGAGAGGTTACTCTGACAGGTGGGACTCACATATTTTATTTCTTTTCAAAAATTTTCTTTAATTAGAAAAGGCTACTAGACAGATATGTGTGGTCCACGGGCTTTTAAATTAAAATAGGATTTATTTTCTATTGAAAAAGACCAAGATATTTACATGTAGGATCATTTTACTATGCAAACAGTAAAGTGAGCCCACTTGTCAGTGACTGATACTCTTATAACCGACTTTAAAAGGATTTAATAATGACTGGGGTCCATATGTCATACGGATTGGAGTCTAATTAAGCAAGGATGGCCCATGGGTCAGTGAGTGTTTAACAAATTCTAATAAATACAATTAATTTAAACTAATCCCGCGCATTAACTTAACCATGGCGCTACAGTGCTCTGTCCTCACCGGAGAGGAGCAAAGCCTCTCGCTGGTGGTGGGGACCTCAGAGACCGGTTGCATGGTCGGAAATGGGCTCTACAGTGCTATGCCTACCTATGGGCGAGTTAGAGCGGGCTAAATTGCAGCCTCAGGCAGTCGCCGGTGAGCTTCAGCGATGGCGGAAGCAGGAGCATGGCACCTAGGCACTATGAGGCACTAGAGGTCAATTCAATACTAGGGAAGCATCACGACATAGTGAGGAATGTACCCGAGGTAATGGCGGAGCTTGGGAAAGTTTGGCGCAAGCTATTGGTGGAGAGCCAAGGCGGCAAAAGGGGCTACTGTGGAGAGCTCACTGGAGTATATGCTAATATACAACTTAAATAAAAGTGTTATACTTATTTATCACTCTCAGTATACTTAAATATTAATTCTAAGATACTCCAATATGTTTTGGTTAAAAAAATTGCATCGAAATCCTTTATTTTTTGTATATCCTTTTCCATATATAAAAGGAGTGTATACATAAATTATGGTATAGAAAGTGGTCTTTGATGAAATTTTTCATGAAATTCACTTTAGAGTATCTTATAATCATTAATAAGTATACTTAAAATAATAATAAAAAGTATAATAACATCATTTAATCTTTATATAAGAATATAAGAAATAGGAGTATATACTCTAGAAGTATAGAATATATATAGGGAGTACGAGTTAACAGTAGAAAAGGCAGGATTAAATGTGTTAATTTAGTAGAGTTAGTGTACTCCACCATTTTATTTGGTTAGCTTAACCTCATGTACTCACGAAGATTAAATTGCTTTGATCATATCCCTACCTTAGGGTTGTATTTGATTTAGGGTTAAGAGGTTGGTGAGGGATTTAACTAGCCAAATACATGCGAGTTAGGAAGGACTAACTTAACCAGTCAAAGCCTTTTAATCCTTAACCCAGGAACATAAGTTAACCCACCTTAAAGATAGAATAAGCTAACCCACAACAACTAACCTTCTTGAGTTCTGTTTTTCTACTACTAGCGCGCGCAGCTAATCCACTGAATCTAGCAAAACAGTATTTTAGACTAACCAGATTAATCGCCAAACACAAAAAATAGGTTAAGTTAATGTACCTGGTTTAAGGTTAGCTAACCTAGGTACTCCGTCCGATAATAAATACATGTCATTTTAAACATAGATACGGTCCACAAAACGTAACTTTGGCCACTAATTTATACTAAATATATTTATAATACGCAATAAAATTATAAATTTATGAAAATACTTTTTGGTATATATATCTAATTTAAATATTTGAAAAGATATTCATAGTTTAAGTTTTGAAAGTTTGACTGTATAAATTCTAAAATGACATGTATTTATAATCGGATAGAGTATTTGAATCCAAACCAAACGCCTAGGTGGATTAGATCCACCTCTTTCACCCGGCCGGACTAAGAAATCCTATGTACAAGTTAGAAGGGCGCGCGTCTACTTAGGCAGTCGTCGCGACATTGTTTCGTCTGACGTACACGTAATATATGTCCACATCCAACTTTTAACTCGATCTTGACTCTGCGTCATCAAGAGCAACCGACAATTCTTCTACTATTACGTTTCCTGGCAGGCTTCAGTCTGATTGGAATTGGTTAATGCGTGACAAAGTCGACATACTTGTTTCTTTCCTGTAGAACACGGCTCTTTCATTTCGTGATGCGTCATTGTTAAATTATTGAGTTATTGCTATCTGTCCATAATAAGATTAGGACTGGCAACTCGTGAGATCAACGCGAGCGAGTGTTCGGACAGTGTTTGCATGTCCCTGTCAGGGGTTCCTTGCCCAACCGGGCGGCCGGCCTTTTCGGCTACGTATGTCGTCATGGGCCATATATTTGCCGCTGTTGTACGTATATCCACCCCCGGTCTGAGATCCAAATACATATGGGCATTTTACCCAAACGAAAGGCTGGCCGTTTAGCAAGTTTAGTCCATATTATTTATCGAACTATAAAAAGGATCTTCTTTATGTGCTCTCGTTGTACACATAAGCTATTGAGGAGAAAAATGAATAATAAGAGAAAACTAGGATTACATCTTTACGTTCTTGTCTACTTTAATTCTTATTTGTGCGCTTCAAGCTTTTTTGGTCAGCACTCGATCACAAATATACAACATGTTATCAACATGATAACACTCTAAAGTTACTTTGATATAAGTTTTTAATTCTAGCGGTAATGTTTCAATTTAGTAGATTAGTTTTTCCACTGTTCATTGCCCCCATTCCACTAGCCGACCAGCATGCCTCCGTGTGCAATTTAGTAGATTAGAAGGGCGTCGACTTACTTGGGCAGTCGTCGCAGCATTGTTTCGTCCGACGTCCGACGTCGACATCCTACTTTTAACTCAATCTTCACTTTTTTCGTGATCAAGAGCAACCGAAAATTCTTCCACTATTGGTCAATGCGTGACAAAGTCGACATACTTGTTTCTTTCCTGTAGAACACGGTTCTTTCATTTCGTGACAAGTCATTGTTAAATTATTGATTTATTGTGCGTTGATTCCAGCAGCACACTCTTAAGTTAAACTATCTGTCCATAATAAGATTAGGACGGGCAACTCGTGAGATCAACGGGAGCGAGTGTTCGGACAGGGTATGCATGCCTTGTCCAGCTCGTCCCTGTCAGAGGCTCCTGCTGGTCTTTTCGGCTACGTACGTCGTCATGGGCCATATATTTGCTACTGTTGTATATCGACCAGTTCTGACATCCAATAACATGTGGTCATTTTACCTAACCGAAAATCTATTAGAGGGCTACCCGATCACAAGGCCGATTAGCAAGTTTAATCCCATATTGTTTATTGAACTACAAAAGGGATCTCTTTCATCTATATAAAAGGTGCTGGAGCTCTCATTGTACACAAAATCCTACGAGCAAAAATAATAATAAAAAGAGAAAGCTATGACAGCATCTTTGTGTTCTTGTCTACTTTTAATTCTTATTTGTGAGTTAAAAGCTTCGTTGGTCGGTTATGCGACCACGAATATACAACACGTTATCAGCACGATAATGCTCTAAAGCTAAGGCTTCCTGATACGTTGCTTCAATCTAAGCTTTCAATTCTAACAATAGTGCTTCAATTTAGTAGATTAATTTTTTCCATAGTTTATTGCCACAATCCCACCGCCCGGCAGGCGCACGCCTCCGCATGCACACCGACTACGCCTTCCCTCGGCCATCTGGTCGTACGCCTCCGCGCACATGCCGGCGTGCCGTCACCTCCACCGATCGGGCACCACCTCCACAATGCACCGTCGGCTAATCGGACCGACCAGCCAAGCGCTTGTGTCACTAGGTTACACCCTAGATTGGTTACGAGTTCACATTCGCCTACCTTCGTCGATCGCTGCCAACGAGTCGATCGGCCGTATGCCTCCGCGCATGTTCTGCCAGCCTCAAACGTCTAGGCAATGGCCGTACGCCTTCGCATATGAACTGCCGCCATGATGCAAGCACAGGCGCCACCTCCATGGCACGTCATTGCCAGACCGATCTCACCATCCTTCAAGATCGGGTGTTGCCTCCGCCCCGCACCATCGACCAGGATCATGCTCCATTCAGGCAAGGACCTTGCCATCAGGTGAGGTGTGCCGTGTGCCGCCTCTGCATCACACGTCATCAGCCAAATCTACGCCTTCGCATCGTAGCCATCGCCAATGCTAAGCTCCGTCGTCATCATCTCCTTCATTCCAGCTCGTCAAAGGACAGGACGACGTCAGTGCCTCCACGGACCACTACCGTCCACTTCTGTGCCCGTATCGCCGCCACTATGGCAACACCAGGCCAAGGCCGCCTCTGCACCGCACTACCTCCGCACCAACGGCGAGGATGGAGTGGAGATCAGCACTGTCGCCACCATTGTCCATGGGAAGGATGTTAAGACCCGAATATGTAAATTCAAACTCTCTGTATATTCTACACTAGTTTAGGATTATGCTAGTGCATACAGTAAAAATATAGATAAAATATCACCTATAATCATGAATGACTATGAATTAAGCAAATATTATTAATTATTAGAGTAACGACCTTATAGCCAAGCTTACAATTGTAGCTTGAAGGGCCTAACAAAACTAGCAGCAAAAAACAAAGATAAATGTAGTAGCCATTCGACATGCCCACAGGAAATTGACTGGGAAGTGAAGTCCTAGTTTGTAAAGTCGTCGAAGAATCTTTCCTCAAGTACCTCTGGCTAATGTAGTTCTTCCTCAGCAACTGAGCAACAAAGGATATAGCTATGAGTACATAAAGTACTCAGGAAGTCATTTATAACAAATGTGCAATATATAACTATGTAAGGCTTAACAAATGATGGATGAGTAGTTATTTTACAGAATGCAATGGTTTAGATAAATATAATAAATGGATTGAAAACACAATTTGAAAATGAGTAATAAGTAATGGAGTCAAAAGAATTGAGTAAACCATTTCGAACTAAATCGGAAAAGACTTGAGCTGGTAGGTGAGGACTTGCTTGTCAGCACCAAGAAAAAAGCACTAACTGCATGCACGGAAGAGACGATTGGACACAATGCTTTTCACAATAAAATACTGACCGAGACCAACCATGGTCACTAAGGCCACGTACCATGACTCCCAGTTGATAGAGGGCCTGTTTTTTTGGCTGCGACTTATGATTTTTAGTTGAAATTTTTAAATTTTGGCTGTTTGTGATATATATTACAGAGAGAGATACTTGCTTGTGATTTTAGTTGATACATATGTTAAACTTTTAACGTGTACTACAATTAACTTGTAGATCCTATCTTAAGAAAATACTCCATTTAAAAATTAGGTACTATAGCAAAAATTAAAAACCGCTTTTAGAAGTCCAAAAGAACAGGCCCAGAGAATGAAACTTGTACATCATAGTTGTTAATCTAGATGTGATTTTGGTTCAACAGTGACATCCAATATTAACGAACGAATTTGTCTATTACTGGAGAAAGTTTTCTTTGCATCAAAGAAAGATCACCCGAAAACAATTCACATGTGCACTTGTGAAGGACCATATGAGAAGATCCATGCTATTGATGTGATGAATTATTGCAATATTTGTTAAGTCATTAATTGGTTTTATAAAAATTGTATTTGATTTGGGCTGTTTTCTTGAACTGTTAGACAAATCGGAAGTGCCACAGGTGTTTATGAGGTATTACTGTTGAGCGGTAGTAGCGACGTTGTGAGCGCGGTAGTTCCGATCTGAGCAGCGGAACATTTTTTCCAGAGAGATCCTGTGCGAGGAGCGATGGTGTAGAAGTACCGCCTTGGGGCACGGTAGTACCGATGTGTTAAGAGCGGTACTACCGATTTTCGCAGAAAAACTGGATTTTAGCTTTTGAGTTGGGATGACTATCTGGTTATGGTATGGGTGTTGTTGCTTGTATGCACATGTGTTTATTATTTGGTCTTAGGTTTAGAATCAATATTTTAGTTACATACATTTTGCATGGTGCATTGTATAGATAAATAGTATCAATTGATGACTTTGTGTGTTGTGTGGTGCTACGTGATGGTTTTCTTGTTGTTGTTGGTTGTAGGACTTCGAAGCTAGGTCATGGTGAAGCGTAGGAGAACCGGAATTAGGCACAGAGTGGTGCTGAGGTCCAGAACAGTCAAGGAGACGCCGAAGATGACTAGGGCTTGCGAGGTGGTTGTAAGCCGAGACGACGAGAAACCGGAGCGAGAGCTACCGGTTGTGGACATGACAGACAACAATGAGGTGACCGGGACTAGGGTCAGAGAGGAGTTGAGGTCCAAACGGTTGAGGAAGTCGGGTGCCGTTATGCGAGGAGAAGCATAAGGTACGCCAAGTGACTTGTGTCGTTTGCAAGCGAGGATGGTTCAGTGGGATCCGAACGCATGAGAGGCTTGACGATAAGTCAGTGGGGCCACATGGAAGATGGTGTAGAATGGGCGATGCTTCATGGCAAAGGAAGCGGAAAGCTTCGAGGAAGGCGGTAGAGAGGCATTTTGGTAAATTGACCAATACCAGAAGAGCGGTGGTATGTGAAACCGTGGCGTTATCCTAAGTGGTTTACGTCTTATATGTGCTAAAAATGTGAAGTGGATCAAGTGTTGATTCACTAATGTGTTAATGGTTGTAAGCCGTTTTGAGAAGCGTATATGGGTAAAATCCGGTGTTATGTGGGGTTAACGGGTTATCCCCGATTTGGACTAATGGAGGGATCCATTAGGTTTTGGGTTTAGGTTATGAGCCTATATAAAGGGAGGAGAGGTAAGAGCTAGGGTTTGAGAAAATTAGCTAAGCCTTTTGGTGGCTAGCTGCTCCTCTCTCCTATGGAGAGGTTAGGGTTTCTTGAGTTGGATCCTTGTGTGTGTGCTCTAGGCTTAGAGCTATGGTATCCTGAGGAATTGGCTGTAAAAACCTACCTCCTAAAGAAGAAATACATAAACCTTTGACCATCTCTTTGTCTATATCTTGTTTTGATTGATTTGCTCTTATTTTGGTTGATTGTAATCTCCTCTCTTCCTTTTTCTTGATCTTGATGTGTCAAGGACGTATAAGAGATGGAGAGATCCTCTGAGAAGCATCCTCCACCCATCTAGACACGTTGGTAGCAAGTTCATCAAGAAACTCGGTTTCTGCAAGTTCTTGACCTTCAAAGTGGTTTCTTGATCCGATGGTTTTTGGCTAGGATTCTTCAGTGTTCTAGCTTGCTATGACATGCGAGAATATGTCTAGAGCCATCTTAGCCATCATTTACCCACGAGCAAGTTGTATTCACCGTTTGGGGTTTTGGCTCGGTTTTGGTGCAACCTTCCAACAAACTGAAAAAGGTCTCAACTTTGACCATGATTTTCGTAATCGTTTGTTCGAATAGGTTCCT
The DNA here is from genome assembly GCA_036346245.1 of Bonia amplexicaulis. NCBI lineage: Eukaryota > Viridiplantae > Streptophyta > Magnoliopsida > Poales > Poaceae > Bonia > Bonia amplexicaulis. The sequence goes on from CM070757.1 coordinate 4,031,886, forward strand.
GACATCCTAGAGTAGATCTCTACGAATTTTCATATCATTTGGATCTACGGATCAAAAGTTCTCTCAATTTTGGATTTTGGAATCGTGCTGAAAACATTGTTCATCTTGATTCTATCAGCGGAAGAAGTACCACGATTCTTGTGTAGCGATAGTACCACAAATTTAACTACTGTAGTTCTGTTTTCGTCTATTTTTCTAAGGTTTTCAGCGTTTCTAATCACTGGGTTTTATGGTGGTGTTTCATTCTAATTTTCATAGCTCTGTAGCTATTGATGTGAAGAATTTGTAAATATTTGGGAGAAAATTTTGAGATACTATTCACCCTCTCTGTTGCCATCTTCGGTCCTACAACTTGTGTGGTTGAGCTTCAGTGTGGTCATGTACTCAGGTATCTCACTCAGATGCCAATGTGATACTTTCGAGTTTCAATGCAAAACTCTCTAGTTTAGCAGGTAAAATTAAAATTATAACTGTTAAAGTTGATCCGAATTTGTATCGTGCCCATGTAGGACACTTCATCACCTCATGCCAGACGTGGCATGGCATGTGCATGCGCAGGCTATATCAGACGTGGTGTCAATCTGTAGCAACCGACTCTGATTCAGTTTCCTCTTCGCGTGGGAATCTCTTCTCTCACACTATATATATGTACCCCAGTAACCTATAGGAAGAGCAAGCGCTCCATTGTATACTCTTATTATAGTGACTTTCATTTGAGCGTCCGTGGTTTTTTCCGCAAGGGATTTCTACGTAAAAATTAGTGTCTCTTGTCTCTATTTTTTTGTAACATCCTAAAATTTTGCTTTCTTTAAAAATTTAATTTTAAATTAATTATTTTAAAGTATTTGAATTCTATTTGGATTTTTCTGTGTTTTCTGGATTTTAAAAATCTATTTTAAAGTTAAAAAGTATTTTTGTAAAAATTGAAAGACCAAGTTTAAGTTGAAAATATTTTTAGTAATTCTAAAATATTTTATAGAATTTTTGAGAATTTTCTAGAATTAAAAATCAATTTTAAAAAGTCAAAAAGTTATTTTATAAAGTTTTAAAGGCCAAATTTGAATTAAAAATATTTTTACTAAGTCTAAAATGTCTCCAGAAATTATTGTGAATTTTCTGGAATTGTTAGACTTTATTTACTATTTTCTAAGTATTTATAAAATTTCTGGTATTTTCTGAAAAGATAATCTGAAAATATAATCTAGATTAATCCTAGGCTGACACGTGTCACGTCCGGATTTAATCCATCTCTCCCCGATCTAATCTCAACCATCCACCATAACTTACCCCTTCGTTTCATCCAATGGCCGAGATCTTGCCCCCTGCCACTTGTTGCAAATATTCATATTCGTTTTCATAATCGAGACTATTTGATTCATATTCGATCTGTTTTCGGAACCCGAGAAAAATCGGACGAATTTTGTGATTCGAAATTTGAATTTGGGTAGTTTGATACCGGTAAATGTTCTAGTAATCGGTCAAAAACCAGTGAAAAACTGGTAAACGCGCTAGAAATTTATTCTACCAAGATTTGTTATAGAAGTTGTAGGAGGATATTCGTATTCGACCGAATTAAGTACATATTCGATTCGAATTCGTATCCATTACAGCTAAGCAAATTAGAGTTCACCACATCAAAGCGGGCATTAAATTCATGAAGATGCATATCAGCAACAACATAAAATGTTCTAGTTCACTCAGGCCGCAAGCCTGGGCAGCGGCGCATGCTTGTTTGCTTTGGTCGGTCAGGATGTACCTATAAGTGCAAATGGAGGTCAGGATGTACCTACGGCTACAAACGGAGCGGATAATTTTTCTTTGATCGATGACTAAATGCTCGTGGAGCGAATACGGAAGAGGTAAATAGGTATTCAGTACTATCCATATTCAACTTTGACTCCTAAAAAAATACAAAATAGGATACATGATAAGTAATATCATCTGTATATATCCGTATGTCAAATGATATGAGAAAATTTATTGTGACTTTATTTAGTAATAAGATAACAGATAGGTGGATTGTTGCATCTAAATATGCGAAGAATATTAAGTGTTCTTCTGGAATAGAGAAATGAGTATTTTATACTATCCATATCTAACTTAGATTTTAAGAAAAAAAATGCAGAATACGATCAAAATGATATCCATCATATTCGCTCCGATTGTGCCCTAACGTACGGCCTCGCTGCCAGCCATGGAGGGGACGGCGCGCTTGCGTGCGTGGGGTGGGCTGTGGACTGTGGGCCGTGGCGCTGGGGTGGGGAGGGGGCGCTGGGTTTGCAGCCCAGTCGCGCGCTGTCTCGGGCCATCGGGTGGGTGCAGGGAGTGCGCGACGCGGTTGGCGTGGGCGATGCGGGCTAACCGCTATGGCAGGTTGAGGTTGCGGCGCGGGAGCTGTGGGCCGTGCGCACCAGCTTGAAAAAAGTTAAAGCGTTCACAAGCAGATTGCTGTCGGTGAGTTGTGGTTAATTGTTGTCGGAAGCAGATATACAAAATATTTGGAGATGAAGTTTACAATTGTTCGGAGATAACAAAGGTTACAGTCGGTGCAAGCAGCAGCAGCTAACCACGGATATAGCCCACACAGGGCACGGAAAACATTTCTGACGTAGTCAAAAGACGAAAAAAAAACAAAAACACAAGGCCTGATCCCATCTTTCTAGCGACCACTCGCGATGCTTACCACGGCCTCGTTTTCCATGCTGTAACACCCTGAGCTCATCTCTACGTCCGTATTCCCTTTCGACGACTCGCCAAGCAGCCACTCTCTCTCGTCTGGGGTAGTCTGCAGCACCTGCATCCAAGGCTGCCGCACCGACTTCCTCAGCACACCAATCTCGTCCGCAACCTCGTCCATCGACGGCCTCTTCGCGCCGCTCATGTCCAAGCATCGCTTGGCCAGCTCCGCCACCTCGTACAGCAGCTCGACGCTCTCTTCATCCCTGATTTGGTCATCCAAGATCACCTCGAGCTTGCCCTGCAGCATGGCAGATATAAACACTAGCGATAGGCTTCTCTCCTCCTCAGGCAAATCCAGACGGTACACTTCTTTGCCTGTGATAACCTCCACAAGGACAACACCTAGGCTGTACACATCACTCTTGTCAGTTAGACGGCATGTCTGCATGTATTCGGGGTCTAAGTAGCCGAAAGTGCCCTGGACGAGAGTGACGAGCTGGGCCTTGTCCACTGGTGCTAGCGTTGAAGCTCCAAAGTCTGATACTTTCGCGGAGAAATGCTCATCTAGAAGTATGTTAGAAGATTTGACGTCACCGTGGAGGATAGGAGGGGATGCCGAGGAATGTAGGTATGCGAGAGCTGCAGCTGACTGTTGAACAATGCTGAGACGAACTCCAAGCGGTACGTGCGAGCGTAATCCTCCATTGCTGGTGCCATGTATCAGCTGGAAAAGAGTTCCTCGTGGGATGAATTCGTAGACCAGCATGGGAACCTCGACCTCTAGGCAACAGCCAAGAAGCTTCACTATATTTTTGTGGTTTATTTGCGAAACAATTAGCATCTCTCTACCAAGTTCCTTCTTTTGCCTCTCGTCAGTCAGCCGGCATCTTTTTATCGCAACATCGCGCTTGTCTTTCAGAATTCCTTTGTAGACGGTTCCATGACCTCCATGCCCAAGAATTTGGTCCTTATCGAAATTATTAGTCGCCTTTTCCATTTCTTCTTCACTGAATATCTTAAATGCGTTGACCTCCTTTGACCTCATCTCTTCAAGTAGTAGTAAGCCCCATGCTGTCGAAAATGCCTCTGCTTGATACTGACAATCTTTCTTCTTTCACGGATCATGTATAAGAAAGAAATAATTGCGAGGATAAAGAGCCCAATGCTAATACCTGGAGAGTAAAGAAGACGAAACGATGAAACAGATACGAATAACACATAGCTCTACAAAAATTTAACACGCTCTCTAATCCATATAGCAAAGTTTCCTTGCTAGATCAATTGAAAGAAGAGGAAAAATTATACATGATGCTGAATATCACAAAGCTATAGTAGGTACAGTATGAACATTATTAACACTGAAAACTACGACTCTAGTAGTATTGTATTATATACAAAAAGTTGGTAATGCATAGTTAAAAGTCTCAGAAAAAGGAGAAAATGCTAGAAGTTCTAAAAAAAAGCAAAACATATAGCCTTGAATTTGTTGGAGCCTAATTACGACTAATCAACAACAACCATGTGATGTTCTGTGGTGAACTTGCCTCGGTATTGCACGGCTAGGTAGTAGTAGTACAACACATGTTTATATTTGTAAATACAACTGTATTGGTCATACAACTCTAATACCTATGATTTATCCACGATTTATTCGCATTTCTTACAAAACTGCAGTGACTGTGAATCTGTGATATCTATAATATCAGAATTAATCTATATTGTAATAATTTGGCCCCAAAAAGTGAGTGGTGTAGATTTTTTCTCTTTATTATTGGAATAATTTCTAGGATTTTTCCTTTTTTAGGATTGTTTAGCCCTGAGCGTAAGGAGGTGCATTTAAATTGTCCTAAATAGTAAAATTAACTCATACGAAGATGTACTGAAAGTCAAAATATTATATGTTGTATATATACTTAGGTCACGCTGCACAATCGAAAGGGCCAAACAATCTAATCAGCTGAAAGATAAAATGTCCATGAGAGGAGAGAAAGAGCGCACCCACCGATAATCACAGTCACCCAAAGCGCTAGTTTTTGTTTCTGCACACAAACTCCACGATCGTCTCGATGCATGCCTCGTGGGCACAAACACTGATAGTATCCATATGTATTTTGGCAAATCCCATTTGTTGCAGAGCATGGATTTGGATCCTCCGCGCACTCGTCAATGTCTGAAACCCGACAAGGAGAAACAAAGTAAGACGATGCGATGCTGTAATTATCATGAACATGATCAAAGGGTACTCCTAACAAAGAACAAATGATGGGCGACATATATATGCCCGAGCAGATTTAATTTAGAAAACGAGCCGATCGATTCGAAAGTAAGACGATACGATGATGTGAATGGTGGAGATAGACATGTACCTGTGCATCCGCCAGGAAGATACGGGTTCCCTTGGTACCCTCGATCGGAGCAGCTGCACAGGTAGCCCGGCCCGTTCTTGGAGTCGACGCACTCGCTGTTGCGGCTGCGGCATGCGTAGGACGTGGCGTTGCTCCTGGCCGTCTCGCAGGTCGTGTTACGGATCGCCCAATCTATCGAGATAGGCACCTCCGCGTTGTTCCTGTCGTAGAATTCGGTCGTCGTCACGTACGCGCTGCTAAAGTTGAACGCCTCCGCCTCCATCAGCACCGCGTAGCTGCAGCGAACTTCACTCGGTAGTAACTCATGTCCTCTGGAATGGATGTCTGGCAGCACCCGATGCCAGAGCACGAGCCGTTAGTGATGTCCGACAACCCGTTACACATCGATACGCAGCCACTCCTGTACTTACTCCAGCTGTCGCCCCGATGAACGCCAACGTGCTGCACCCGATAACCGTGAACCTGTTCTCGGCACTGGAGAACCTGTAAGGCGTGGCGGAGAAGCTCAGATTCCAATCAAGGCAGTCCACCTTGCGGGTGGAGATGTTGTAGCACTGCCAGGCGATGTGGTTCTTCATCCGGGCTTTGCCGTCGGGCAAAGAGATGCTGAGCACCTCCACGCTGGTGTGGAAGGGCTTGTAGGTCCCGTGGCGTGTCCGGTTGCAGCTGAGCGCGAAGCCTTCCATGGCGCACTCGCGGCCGATGCCAAACGGGTACGGTATGTCGACTTTGCCGCATCTTTTGGGGCATGCTGGCGGCCCCGGCACCTGCGGCGTCGGCGGTGCTTCCACGGCCTCGAGCAATGGAAAAAGGGTGGCGACGAAGAAAGAGGAAAGTAGCACTAGCATCAGCAGTACTATTGGGGATAGCATAACGAAGTGAGACGTGTGATTACAATAAACCATGCAAGCTTAAGCTTAAGCGATGAGAGACCAGTATGTATGCAGGGGTGAGGGCTAGCCTATCTTACCAGGATTACATCCGGGGATTCCTCCAGCGCGTGAGCCACGTCCCACAGCGTGGCCGCCGCGTGGGGGGATTTATGACGGCCGAGGAGGTGATTACCTCGGTTTTTCAAATCGTCTGGTCCTTCGTTCTCGCGAAAAGGTCCTAAATTTTTAGGTCCTGAAATTTTTTAGCCCCTCCGTTTTGCGGGATGGCCCCCCGTGTTTTCGGATATCGCGCACGGGTCCCTGTTTTTTTACGTACAGGTCCTCGGTTTTTTCGGAAAACACCTCCGCCTTCTTCGAAAATGCGTTTTCCCCCCGATTTTTTTTAAAACTCCTCGCGAATTATCGCCTCTTTTATTTTGGTACGTACGGTGGCTGGCGCGGCGTTGCGCCGCGCCTACGAGACTAGTATCTAACAAGTGTCAGCTAGTCAGGATAGAAACTATGTACGCACCGGCACAGCTGTCTGGCACGGGAACTCAGAAATTTTTGTACGGATAATCTTTTTTATTCAAAAATACAGAAATATACCTGCAGAATTATTTTTACAAAAATAGGTTCCAATCGCCCCTCCCAGTGGGCGACTTGAGTTAATCGCTGTACTCTCGGGCAACTGTAATAAGTCGCCTTCCAATTGAGTGACTGGAATGCAGTCAACCAATGGGTGGGCGACTGCATTGCAGTCGTCTAATAGGGAGGCGATTTGACTCAGTCCCCCGTGAGTTTTTAGAGTTTTATCATTTTTGTAGTTTTAAATTGGGAAAAAATCTGGTGTAGTTATAATAAAAGTTTATGTTCACTGTATTTTGTAGGTGCGTAAAAAATTTTGAGAATTTTTTTTAGGAACGATTGGCTGTAGAACGATCGATACATACAGTGGTAAGTGATATTTTGATTTTACTGAGAATTAGTATACGGAGAGAACCAGTATGTTAATATTGTTAAATGACTTGCTATTTGAATCATTGAACACGAAAGACGACATAATAAGCTTATCTGAATAGAAATAAACTTCATAATACAGTTGGGAGTAACATACCGCGTACATTTTTATTACATGCCTAACATATAGCATGATATGCGACTAACCTACCCAACTGCTCGTACGACCTACTGTGTGGACCGGTGCCACTTTCCCTTCCTTGCCCGCTCGGCGTTGAACTCCTCCGACGTTTTAGGCAACTCATTTCCCTCCGGAAGCATGTCCGCTAAACGATCTAGCAGCGCTGTGAAACTCTTGTTGGACCAACCGTTGCTTGCCTTCAATTTCAACAGTTCAAGCACGGTCGATAACCTCGTGTACTTTGACCTGCAGCATGTGAACAAAGATTTCTCCGAGTCCTCCATCAAGCCCCGGAATTTAACATACTCTCTCTCGTCATAGTTCTCTTCTACATCGCGAAGCATCTGATCCAGATTGTCATCGTGCAACCTATCCAAATCCGAACAACAATCGACATCATCCGACAGCATGTTATTCACTTCACCAGCGATGTCATCTGGCGGCATATCATTCACTCCATCGGCGATGTCATCCGACGGCATATGATCATTGACTTCACCATGATTGGTTCAACACGTATAACCCTTTTTGAAACTCCTCCGAATCAAGTGCGCTTCAATTTACCCTCGATTCTTAAACATCTTTAAACAGTACATATATTCTACCCCTTATTCAACATATCCTCCTCGGCAGCTCTTGTAAAAGTAGACACGCCATTAATGTACTCTTCACTCACACGATTTGCGGCATACATTCAGCTTCGGTCCTACGTTATGTACATATATAACAACTTAGTAGTTTAAAAATTAAATTAATTAATTATTACTATATATATACCACATGCAACGAGGCTTTGCTAGCTTAATTCATATTATAAACACAACAACTATTTCCCCAGCGATCGCTGAAGGTATATAACCAACAAATTTGACAAATTTGACCTCTCACATGACGGGAACTGATCATGTATGGTCAAGTAGATGCAAACCATCTTCAATAACACTCACCAAAACATAGATCTAAATTGTAATGCAAATAAAAATAAATTTCATTACTAACCATATCTAGAGCAACAAGGAACGTATGAATCTTCAAAGCTCAATCTCTGCCTCCTCCCACCAAATTAATTGGCATGAAATCGCCTAGCTTGCCTCCTGAGCGAAAGAGTGCAGCACCGACCAGATCTGGATCGAAATGAAGACAGATGCGGTTCTAAGCGGCGCAATAAATGTCTAGCGCCATTATCATAGACGATTTTTTATTAAAATCCATCTGTGTTAATTATGAGATTATCACACGGGTTTTAATACAAACCGTCTGTGATAATCAGCTTATCACAGATGGTTTTTAATAAAAAAAACCGTCTATGATAATTCCAGATTGTCACAGACGGTTTTTAATAAAAACCGTCTGTGATACTAAAATATCGCAGACGGTTCATCTGTAAGAACCGTCTGTGATGCTAGTTTTCTCCGACGCCATCAACACAGACAGTGTCCAAATTAAAATCGTTTGTGTTAGTGTCGGTCATAGACGGTTTTGTCAAACCGTCTGTGATTTAGCATCTAGTATTAGACTTTCTGTAGTTGTGATAGTTAAGTATTAATTCTAAGATACTCCAATAAGATTTGGTTAAAAAATTTCATCGAAATCCTTTATTTTTTGTATATGCCTTTTCCATATATAAAAGGAGTGTATACATAAATTATGGTATAGAAAAAAATTTCATGAAATTCACTTTAGAGTATCTTATAATCATTAATAAGTATACTCAAAACGGTAAAAAGGTATAATAACATCATTTAATCTTTATATAAGAAGTAGGAGTATATACTCCTAGAAGTATAGAATATATATATATATATATATATATATATATATATATATATATATATATATATATATATATATATATATATATATATATATATATATATATATATATATATATATAGGAAGCCTCTTTTCACCCGTGTAATTACACCATATATCGTATCTCGTAATGTAGGGAGTATCTCGCGTAACGGATGGTATGTACGTGTAGTATACAAGTATTTAAGACCATCTAGGTGGTATGAACACTTTTTCAGAAGTGGTATGTACATTTTTTCGACATACTCCTTTTTATGCGCGTATATAAAGGTATTTACAAAATACGCTAAAAACTATGAACTCCTTCACAAGTTTTTCGTGTGGTTCACATTGGAGTATCTTATAATTAGTATACAAATGTACCTAAAGTGATAAAGGAGTATTTCAAATTTGTTTAGGTGGTATATTAGAGATGGGTGTAATTACACCCGGTATTTTTCCTAAAAGGTATATATATATATATATATATATATATATATATATATATATATATATATATATATATATATATATATGTATGTATGTATAGAGGGAGTACGAGTTAACAGTAGAAAAGGCAGGATTAAATGTGTTAATTTAGTAGAGTTAGTGTACTCCACCCTTTTATTTGGTTAGCTTAACCTCATGTACTCACGAAGATTAAATTGCTTTGAACATATCCCTACCTTAGGGTTGTATTTGGTTTAGGGTTAAGAGGTTGGTGATGAGGGTTTAACTAGCCAAATACATGCGAGTTAGGAAGGAGACTAACTTAACCAGTCAAAGCCTTTTAATCCTTAACCCAGGAATATAAGTTAACCCACCTTAAAGATATAATAAGCTAACCCACAACAACTAACCTTCTTGAGTTCCGTTTTTCTACTACTAACGCAGCTAATCCACTGAATCTAGCAAAACAGTATTTTAGACTAACCAGATTAATTGCCAAACACAAAAAATGAGTTAAGCTAATGTACCTGATTTAAGGTTAGCTATCCTAGGTACTCCGTTCGGTCATAAAATACATGTTATTTTGGACATAGATATGATTCACAAAACGTAACTTTGGCCACTAATTTATACTGTAATATATTTATAACACGCAATAAAATTATAAATTTATGAAAATACTTTTTGGTATATATATATATATAATTTTTATATATCTAATTTAAATATTTGAAAAGATATTTATAGTCTAAGTTTTGAAAGTTTGACGGTACAAACTCTAAAACGACATGTATTTATAATCGGAGAGAGTATTTTAATCCAAACCAAACGCCTAGGTGGATTAGATCCACCTATTTCACCCGGACTAGCTAAGAAATCCTATGTAGAAGATAAGAAGGGCGCGCGTCTACTTAGGCAGTCGTCGTAGCATTGTTTCGTGACTTTTGTCCGACGTACACGTAATATATATGTCCACATCCAACTTTTAACTCAATCTTGACTCTGTGTGTGATCAAGAGGAGCCGAAAATTTTTCTACTATGGCTCTGTTTTTCAGTTTTTAAAAGCTGTTTTCGGTTTTCGAAAAACAAAATATCTTTTAAGGTAAAGTCTACTAGTTAATTGTAGTACATACTTTCTTGACTTCATTTATATCACCAAAAATCATACGTGAGTTTCATTACTCTGTAATATCTCCTGGCAGGCTATAAACCACGTAAAAAAGAACAGACCTATGACCTTTCCTCGCAGGCTTCACTCATTGGAATTGGTCAATGCGTGACAAAGTCGACATACTTGTTTCTTTCCTGTAGAACACGTACGGTTCTTTCATTTCGTGACAAGTCATTGTTAAATTATTGAGTTACTAGCCTCGAGTTAGCCACCGCACGTAAAAAAAAATAAAAGAGGCGATAAATCGCAAGGAGTTTTCCGAAAAAACGGAGGGCAAAAACGCATTTTCGAGAAAGGCGGAGGGTTTTTTTGAAAACCGAGGACCTATACGTAAAAACGGGACCAGCGCAATTTCCGAAAACTCGGGGCCATCCTGCAAAACGGAGGGCTAAAAAATTTTAGGGACCTAAAAATTTAGGACCTTTTCGCGAGCAGGGACCATGACGTAATTTCAAAAAAACTCGGATTTTTACCAGTCCCGACCGTACCGTTTTTCCGAGCCACGCGCCGGGCTCACGCGCGCGGGGGGTGACGTGGGCGCCTGCGGGGGCAGGAACCCCCCGCTAATACTGCTGTTAAGATTGCTATCTGTCCATAATAAGATTAGGACGGGCAACTCGTGAGATCAACGCGAGCGAGTGTTCGGACAGTGTTTGCATGTCCCTGTCAGAGGTTCCTTGGCCAGCTGGTCTTTTCGGCTACGTACGTCGTCATGGGCCATATATTTGCCGCTGTTGTATATCCACCCGGTCTGAGATCCAAATACATATGGGCATTTTACCCAAACGAAAGTCTATCATAGGTCTACCAATCCACAAGATCTAGGAATGACCTTCTTTATGGGTTCTTATTGTACACACAAGCTATTGGGCAGAAAAATGAATAATAAGAGAAGATTAGGCCAGACTATATCTTTACGTTCTTGTCTACTTTAATTCTTATTTGTGCGTTTCAAGCTTTTTTGGTCAGCACTCAATCACAAATATACAACATATTATCAGCACAATAACACTCTAAAGTTGCTTTGATCGAAGTTTTTAATTATAGTGGTAATGTTTTAATTTAGTATATTAGTTTTTTCCACTGTTCATTGCCCCCATTCCACTAGCCGACCAGCATGCCTCCGTGTGAGTAGATTAGAAGGGCGTCGACTTACTTAGGCAGTCGTCGCAGCATTGTTTCGTCCGACGTCCACGTAATATATGTTCACATCCAACTTTTAACTCAATCTTCACTTTTTTTCGTGATCAAGAGCAACCGAAAATTCTTCCACTATTACCTTTCCTCGCAAGCTTCAGTCTGATTGGAATTTGGTTAATGCGTGACAAAGTCGACATTAGGGGTGAAAACGGATCGGATTCGGATGGATATTGCTTAAACCGTATCCTAATCCATATTTTTTCTCCGGATTCGGAGTCGAATACGGTAAGACCGGATCTGAATCTGAATTGAATATTCGGAGTTTCGAATACGGCCGTCGGAACGGATATGTAACGGATTCGCTCGGAAACAGATAATATAGGCGGATAATACGGATGATTACAGTTCCAAAAGCTTATACTTTAGTTCCAAAAGCTTACAAAGTTACAACGGCCTCTTGGTTTTATATAAAATGTGAAACCAATACTCATCAAGAAACTTTGTCACCTTTGTGTTTCCCTTGTCGTGTCAGTACAAATTTAGGTATGTTTTTATACACGAAAAGGACCCAAAGGAGCATGCAGGTAGCGCCATACATACGTCGTCGCTATACCTGTGTACGCATACCATCATTCTACTTTGGATGTACACCGTATAAGCAGCCACGGCCGCTGTACGACCCCTGCGCATACAGGAAGAATATGCATTAAACATGCGCTTTGCCACCTCTGCGTTTCCCTTGTCGCCACTGGCCTCACCAGCTTGCATCCTCTTTGTTCTCTTCGTTAATCAAACCCCTATTACGACAGGAAGCATTCGCGTCAGAGGGGAGCCACGCCGCCTCGCCAGCCCGCGCGCGTGGTGACGGAATTCCTGTACGGTCGGGAGAGGTGATTTCCTGAGGTTTTCGAAATTGCGTAACAGTCCCTGGTTCTCGCGAAAAGGTCCTTGGATTTTTTTGGCCCCTCCCTTTTGCGTGATGGCCCCCCGCGGTTTTAAATTACGCACGGGTCCTCGCTTATTTACGCATGAGTCCCCGCAGTTTTTATTTACGTGTGTCCTCGCTTTTTGCAAAATAACCCTTTACCTTTTTCGAAAATACGCACATGCCCTTGGATTTTTTTAAATAATTTCTCGCGATTACGGTGCCTGGCACTTTCAACTAACGGAAAGTTCTTTCAACTATTGTAAGAACAAGCACTTTCAATTGTGCTTTTCTCATTTGCAATGAAGCAAAATGTGATTATCCGAATCCGACTATCCGAATCCGACACTGAATCCTGGATATCCGAAAAATGTATCCGGGCATTATCCGATAAAATTTCGGATAGTATCCGTATCCGTCGGATAGTTATTTTCTGAATCCGAATTTGTATCCAAAAACAACTATCCGAATCCGACTCCGAATTCGATAATTATCCGACATAACTATCCGAATTCGATCCGACCCGAATTCGGCAGTCGATCGGTCGAAAAATATCCGATCCGTTTTCGCCCCTGGTCGACATACTTGTTTCTTTCCTGTAGAACACGTACGGTTCTTTCATTTCGTGACAAGTCGTTGTTAAATTATTGATTTATTGTGCGTTGATTCCAGCAGCACACTCTTAAATTAAACTATCTGTCCAGCTCGTCCCTGTCAGAGGCTCCTGCTGGTCTTTTCGGCTACGTACGTCGTCATGGGCCATATATTTGCTACTGTTGTATTTGTATATCGACCAGTTCTGACATCCAATAACATGTGGTCATTTTACCCAATCGAAAATCTATTAGAGGGCTACCCGATCACAAGGCCGATTAGCAAGTTTAATCCCATATTGTTTATTGAACTACGAAAGGGATCTCTTTCGTCTATATAAAAGGTGCTGGAGCTCTCATTGTACACAAAATCCTACGAGCAAAAATAATAATAATAAGAGAAAGCTATGACAGTATCTTTGTATTTTTGTCTACTTTTAATTCTTATTTGTGAGTTAAAAGCTTCGTTGGTCGGTAATGCGATCACGAATATACAACACGTTATCAGCACGATAGCGCTCTAAAGCTAAGGCTTCCTGATACGTTGCTTCAATCTAAGCTTTCAATTCTAACAATAGTGCTTCAATTTAGTAGATTAGTTTTTCCATAGTTTATTGCCACAGTCCCACAGCCCGGCAGGCGCACGCCTCCGCGTGCACACCGACTACGCCTTCCCTCGGCCGTCTGGCCGTACGCCTCCGCGCACATGCCGGCATGTCGTTGCCTCCGCGCATGTTCTGCCAGCCTCAAACGTCTAGACAATGGCCGTACGCCTTCACATATGCACTACCGCCATGATGCAAGCACGGCGCCACCTCCATGGCACGTCATTGCCAGACCGATCTCACCATCCTTCAAGATCGGGTGTTGCCTCCGCGCCGCACCATCGACCAGGATCAAGCTCCATTCAGGCAAGGACCTCGCCATCAGGTGAGGTGTGCCGTGTGCCGCCTCTACATCACCCGTCATCGGCCAAATCTACGCCTTCGCATCGTAGCCATCGCCAATGCTAAGCTCCGTCGTCATCGTCTCCTTCGTTCCAGCTCGTCAAAGGACGGGACGACATCAGTGCCTCCACGGACCACTGCCGTCCACTTCTGTGCCCGTATCGCCGCCACTATGGCAACACCAGGCCAAGACCGCCTCTGCACCGCACTACCTCCGCACCAACGGCGAGGATGGAGTGCAGATCACCACTGTCACCACCATTGTCCATGGGGAGGATGTTAAGACCCAAATATGTAAATTCAAACTCTCTGTATATTCTACACTAGTTCAGGATTATGCTAGTGCATACAGTAAAAATATAGATAAAATATCACCCATAATCATGAATGACTATGAAATAAGCAAATATTATTAATTATTAGAGTAACGACCTTATGGCCAAGCTTACAATTGTAGCTTGAAGGGCCTAACAAAACTAGCAGCAAAAAACAAAGATAAATGTAATAGCCATTCGACATGCCCACAGGAAATTGACTGGGAAGTGAAGTCCTAGTTTGTAAAGTCGTCGAAGAATCTTTCCTCAAGTACCTCTGGCTAATGTAGTTCTTCCTCAGCAACTGAGCAACAAAGGATATAGCCCTGAGTACATAAAGTAATCAGCAAGTCATTTATAACAATGTGCAATATATAACTATGCAAGGCTTAACAAATGATGGATGAGTAGTTATTTTACACAATGCAATGGTTTAGATAAATATAATAAATGGATTGAAAACGCAATTTGAAAATGAGTAATAAGTAATGGAGTCAAAAGAATTGAGTAAACCATAAGTGAACTAACCATTCACTTCCGAACTAAACCAAGATTTTATGAAAGCTCTAACCCTCGTGTGAAATCACTAAGCATTGTGCATAACCAGGGATACGACTATTTAAATAGTTTTACACACTGCAGAGGTTGTACAATATTACCCATAAGAGATAATCAACTTATCATGTTGGTCAATACATGCTTCCTTGATCGTGCGAATAAGTGATTATCACAAGACTTTTACAATGTTCAATCTCAACCCAATTCCGCTCACTAAGGTTTCACTGCCGAGTAGGCCGACCACCTAGTTGGAAAATCCCCTCTTGTGCCATGTGAAAATGTCTGGCCAACACCCACGTTCATCTTAATGGCGAAACCAAGGTTGAAACATCATAAATTAGTTAGCCATATCCAACACATACTAGACATGTGGTTATACGATACGGCTCAAATCAATGGCACATAAAATTAAACCCTTAATCAATACCCAGGCGAGGCATCCAATCCCAATGTGCTAACTACACCCCCTTTATTTCACGATCACTCGCCCAAGTGAAAACCATTTTGTTTAACCAAGATCAATGACACTACCCATGTTATGGTACATAAATTTTGTAACTATGGCTAACCTCCATAATTTCATATCTCATTAGGTCAAAATTAATTAATTGATCAATATGATGATGAGCCCAATATAATAATAAGCATAGCTATGCATACTAGATGTACAACCCAAGTAGATACTAGTATTGCATCATTAGACAACTAACCATCCTATGGTGATAATAGAATCATGTCACTCAATTTATTAAAGGTGAGATTAAATCAAAATTAGTTATAATAAATTAGCAATGCATAATAATTTAAAATAAAATAATAGTACTTAGATTTCAAATAATAGGTTCAATATGATCAAAGGTCACGACCTGTCTTTGCCTTGCTCGGTTACCACTTTTTGATCTTCAAGTCCTACTTCTGTTCCTTTGAAGACGTTATCTAATAAGAGAGAAAGCGAACAAACCACACCATAAATCCAAAGGAAAATCCAAATAAAATCAAAATTGACAAAAGTAGAACCAAAAGATATATCTTAATTTTAGATGAATTTAGGAAGAAGAATTAGTTCAATCAGAGTTCTTATGAAGGAGAACAAACTCTCAGAACATTTATCAGCTAAGAAAATACTGGAAAATAACAGAGGAGAGAGAATGCTATGACTGACAATGGGCCCTACGATTTTCTAGATTTTCCAAAGTAAAAATAATTCTCAAAAAGGATATTTGGCTGACAACTGGGACCCACGTGTCATAGGCACTGTTCACAGTGAACCAAGTCCATGGGTTTTGAATCTAGGGTTTGGGTTGTGTGGCACTTGCGTGGCTTAGGTATGTTGATGTTCCATCCACGCGTCTTTGAGGTGGCAGACACATGGATGGCTGATGGGGATAGATCGATGGCCGAGGGCTCTGGTGATGGTGAACGGTGGCGAATGGTGAGTCGGCGAGGTTACCAGAAGCATTCTCGTGTAACAGCGAAGCCATCTAGCGGCTCAGATTGGCCAAAGGAGGTGGGTGCGGTGACTAGCATGTGGTCCATGGCAGTGAGGCTCTGGTAGATGTGAATTGAAGTTTGGCTTGGACACGAAGAAGACAACCTGACAAGTAGGACCCACTGGTCAGGGATGGCACAGAAATGGCACATGAGCGAGGTGTGGTGTGGGTGAGACGAGCTAGGCCAAGGCACGGTGTGGGGTGCAGAGCAGTGAAATGGACCTGACTGAAGAAAGGAAATGTGTTGAAGCAAAAGGAATTCGGTCCAAGAGATAAAATCTAGAATTTTAGGAATTTCCAAATGTTAGAACTTGAGAAAAATTAAATTGAGCTCCAAGGAATAGCAATTCAAATTTGAAAAATCCAAGAAAATACAAAAAAATTCCTTGCAACACAAGGAACTCAAATAAAACTAGTTTTGATTTAATTGAAGTTTATTTTATTCATATTAAAATATTTTTAATTTATGAAAATTTCCATTAAGCTTTAATTAATTCAAGAAAAATTCAAATGGTTATTTTTATTTTAAAAACTTTAAAAGGACAACAAAAATCAAGTTGTTACAAACCTCTCTCCCCTTAAATCCAGATCACTAAAGGAATATGTGTGAAAACTTTGCTCTAAGACCCTCCTCATTCACCCAGATAGCTTCTTCCTCGGTATGATTGCTCCACTGAACCTTGCAAAAATGAATGACTTTATTCCTAGTCACACGTTCAGTTACTTCCAAAATTCTGATGAGATGTTCCTTGCAAGTAAGGTCCTCCTGAAGATCTATGACTTCCACTAGTATTGGATTCTCTGGCATAAGCAAACACTTCTTTAATTGAGACACATGGAAGACGTCAAGTATCCCAGTGAAAGACGACGGCAGCTCTAACTAATAAGCAACCTCTTGAATGGTTCAATATATCTTGGTGCAAGCTTCCCTTTCATCTGGAACCTTTTAACTCCTTTAAATGGGGTAACTTTGACATAAATATAATCCTTTGGATCAATACTCAAATCTCGGTGACGATTATCTACATAACTTTTCTATCTAGTCTAGGCTATTCTCAACTGTTCCTAAATTAGGTGAACTTTTCCTCAGCTTCTTGCAAACATTCTAGCCCAAACTTTACCTTCCCAAATCTCTTTTCAATTGAGAGGGGTTCTGCACTTTCTTCCATACAAGGCTTCAAATGGTGATATTTGCAAATTAGACTGTAGCTATTGTTATAGGAAAACTCTACAAAAGACAAACATCTAACCTACTTAATTCCAGAGTCTAGCACACAAGCTCTCAACATGTCCTCAAGAATCTAATTCACATGCTTAGTTTGTCCATCTGTCTGGGATGATATATTGTGTTGAAAATCAAAAGAGTACCCATTACTTCATGAAAACTTTTCCAAAATCAAGGCGTAAACTATGATCCATAATTTGACACTATCTTCTTAGGTACTCCATGGAGATTTACAATTCTTGACACATATAAATCTGCTAACTTATCACCTATATAAGTAGTCTTGACTGTAATGAAATGAGCAACTTTAGTCAAGTGATCCACAATTGCCCAGATTGAATCAAATCCTTCCTTTATCTTAGGTAATGAAGTGATAAAATCTATACCAATCTCTTCCCATTTCCACTCGGAAATTCACAATGGTTGCAACAAACCCGCTGGCCTCTAATGTTCATGTTTAATCCTGTGACACACACCATAAAAGATAACATACTTTGCGATCTCTTACTTCATGCTAGGTCACCAATACTTTTCTTTGATATCTTGGTACATCTTAGTACTACCAGGATAAATCGAATACAAAAATTTGTGGGCTTATTTTATTAAACAATTCCTTAACCTTTTTCTAATTTGGTACACACAGACGCTTCTCAAATCAGACAGTTCCTTATCTTCTATAAACCTAGAGTTTTACTTTTCTCAAGTTGTTTTTAATATCCTTCATATCCATATCATCTACTTGTGCTTTACGAATTTGGGCATCCAAAGTCAGTTGTAACTCAAAAGTAGCTATAAATCCTTCTTCAACCAACTCCAAACTAAGTTTATAAAATTCCTCATGTAAAGCTGGCTAACTTTTTCTCCTTAAGGCATCAGCTACAACATTAGCCTTGCCTAGATGATAATGGATCCCAACATTATAATCTTTTATCAATTCCAACCATCTTCTCTACCTCATATTAAGATTGGCCTGAGTAAAGATCTGTATAGATCTCACAATGGTTACCAATAAGGTAATGGCGCCAAATTTTAAAAGCATGCACAATAGTGGCTAACTCGAAGTTATGCGTAGGATAATTCTCTTCGTGGGGCCTCAATTGACGTGAAGCATAAGCTACTACTTTTATGTCTTACATCAACACAAATCCCAATTTTTTACATGAAGCATCACAATAAATCTCAAAATCTTTGTTAATATTTTGCAAAATCAACATTGATGCAGTGGTCAAACACTCCTTCAGTTTCTGGAAACTTTTCTTATATTCTGGTGTCCAAGCTAACTATTTTTCTATCTTCAACAACTACATGAGCGGTCTTGCTACGCTAGAGAATCCTTCAATCAACTGACGATAATATCCTACCATACCAAGAAAACTCCTAACTTGAGGCATTTACGTGGTGACTTCTAGTTAAGCACAACTTTGACTTTTGCAGGGTCAACTTCAAAACTTTCTAAGGTCATAACATGGCCTAGAAAAGTAACTTCCTTTATCCAAAATTCATATTTACTAAACTTGTCATAAATCTTATGATCTCACTAGCCTCAAATGATCCTTATACTCCTTCTCATCCTTAGAGTAAATCAAAATATAGTCAACGAAGACAACTATAAAATTGCCCAAATATTCTATGAATACCTTATTCATCAAATTCATAAAGTATGCAGGAGCATTGGTCAAACTAAAGGGCATCACTATGAACTCATACAAATCATAGCGTGTAGATAACGCAATCTTAGGTATGCCCTTGCGGTGGATTTTCAGTTGATAATATCCAGGGTAAAGGGTTCTTATTCTTTATAGTGACCACATTGAATGCATAGTAAACCACACATATATGCTGGCTACCATCTTTTTTCTTGACAAACAACACTGGGGATCCCAAGATGTGAACTGGGTCTGACATAACCTTTGTCTTGTAATTTTTGAATCTACTTTTTCAATTCTGCTAACTCATTAGCAAGCATCTTGTAAGGTCTCTTGGAAATAGGAGGGGTACTAGGAACTAACTCAATCAAAACCCAACATCTCTGTTTGGTAGCATTCCTGGAAGATCATCTAGAAAAACATTATAAAACTTTTGACAATAGGTACATCCTCCAAGATTACAATTTTACTCTAGCAAACCATGGCTTCTTTGGGCGCTCCGAAGTGGCTTCAAATCTCACTTCAATTCCATCTGGGTTGACTAAGGTGACAGCTCTATTCCCACAATCTAGCAAAGCCTAGTGCTTAGCAAGCCAATCCATTCCTAGAATTACATCCAAAGACTTGATATCCAGGATAATGAGATTTTCAAAGAAGTCTACCTCTTCGATAGTTATCTTAACTCCAGAACATCCTTGGTTCATGCTCAACTCAAAACCAGGAGATTGAACCAAAAAGACAGATCTAAGAACAATAGTCCCTGACTATTGCTTAGATAAAAACTCTGAGAAACAAAAGAATGTAAAGCACCAGAATCAAATAAAACTAATAGTGTGATTTTTGGGTAATTGTATCAGTTGTGAATGTTGCTCAAAAATCATAAAATTTTGATAATTTTATGAGTTTTTACATATAGCAAACGACTTCTAAAAATTATAAAATTTTATGTGCAGCCTCCGTACAATAATAGTTATTGTGTAATTTTTTGGGAATTTTTTGTGATATGAATTTACCACGTTTATTTATAATAACTTAATCATTACATGTAGTAAGTGTTACAACAAAAATAATTACATGCGTGTATCTACACACGAATAGTTCATTAACAACTGACAATTTGACTACCAATCTAAAAAAATTACCAGTCTTTAAGCGAGCGATGAGCGACGGAGATGACCGATAACCAACTACGAGAGGTTCGTATTTATAGCTGAGCGCAAAGCGAACCCGGTGCACTCAACCCGCAAATTAAGGAATCCTTGTTGATGCGCAGCACTTTTAGCGAGGAGGGACGGCATGGCAATACTAACAAATGTGGAGACAAGGGAGCGTACGAGGGTGGACGGTACGGACATAACGACATCAGTGCGTACGAGGAAGCGCGCGAGGCAGGACGATACGGACAGAGTGATATTTGTGCGAAGCACGCAGTGAAAAAGAAAAGATAGCAGTAATGGGCCGACATATGTGTGAAGGACAGAGGTCACGCACTTCAAAAGAGGACTGAATTAACATGAAACGATAACAGCAACGGGCCGATAATTACGATAAAACTATCATGAATAAGCGTAGAAATTTTGGACCACATAAAATTTCTAAAAAATTCACAATAATTATTGTTGTATCAGGAGACTTCACATAAAATTTGTGATTTATGGAGCTCGTTTCTATATGTAAAAACTCATAAAAATATCAAAATTTTATGAATTTTTGAGCAACATTCAAAACTGATACAGTTACCAAAAAAATTACATTATAAAGTATGTTGTCTCAGGGGACTGTACATAAATTTTCGTAATTTTTTGAGCTCTTTTAACATATTTAAAAATTCAAACAAATACTAAACGAAGAAAAATTAGGTCAGGTATTGCCGCCCCCTCCCTAGACGGCAGGCAAGCCTGCCATCTACCCCCGGCGGTAGGCTGCCTGCCGTCTAGTGAGGGGGCGGCAGGCGCCACCGGCAGCACCGTGTGTCACCTCGTGAGCGCTGCCGCCTGACCCTCGGACGACAGAAACGATATTTTTGTCAATACGCTCGGTATACTGCTATTTTTGTAAATGCGGTGCGAAACAGTGCCAAAAGTGGATTTGGTTGGGATATACATGTATACATACACATATATATATATATATATATATATATATATATATATACACACACACACACACACACATGTATACATATATGTATATATACACATATGTATACGTGTATATATATGTATACGTATATGTATGTATATATACATTTATGTTTATGTATATGTATATATTTATATACATATATGTATATAATCTGTTAATCTTTTCACACTGCCCTCCAACTAATATAATCTTGACGCAAGTTGTTCATCACTCAGGAGTGAATCTTGACGATGCCAGCAACTTGCCTCTCTGCAACTACGGGATACGGGATCCTCAAGATTTATTATGACTTGTATGCATCCAGTTCCTCTTCTCAAATGGTTGTTGCTTTTCTTTTCTTTTCGCCATGATTCTTAAATTGCTGCTGAAGCAACAGTAAAACTTGGATGAAGTGCGTCGTGGTCATGTCGAAACCGGAATAAAGCTTTCTAGATGCGTGGATTATATTACAATTTACAGGAGCTCCTAAAACAATACATGGGCTTCTTCTTGGGCTTGATTCGCATCGAGCATTGTTTGTGTCAAAATCGTAGTAATGAACTGTAGAAGGTTCGGCAGTAAACGGCCCGGATTGTATTACGGGCCTACATGCAATTCGGGCCTGGGTACGGACCGTCCGAACGGGAGACCAGCCTCGCCCTTACATTTTTATAGCTTGGCCCTGTTATGCACATCTACCTTTCTCTCAGACCCGTCTAGAACTCAAAAAATTTTATCGACTCCTGTGGGATGTAAAGTGTTTCATGTAAAATTCCTGTGTTGCAAACCAGGTCTTAACACCGGTTACAATTCAGAAGAGATAGGTCAAAACTAAAAAGTATTTGCCCTCTCTGGTTTTGCATATATGCCCTATGACATTGATCGGAGTATATTTTCTTGCATGCAATGCCTAGCCGTTCTTGAAAGGAAGGCAGGCTCTGCACTTCCTTATCATGCAGCCAATTATCTCCTTCAAGCACGCAAAGCTTCAGAAAACTATGGAAAGAACGAACAGCTAACCATGGGGAACAGGAGCTAATCCTCTCCTTCCAAGTTCCGGCGACGAGATCATCACTCCAACTGCCACATAATTGGGCGATACTTCGCAGCGCGCGTGGACAAACACACGCAGCCTATTAGTATTCGGCACCGCCAGGAAGCATTATGGAGTGGTAGGGGCAGCTTTAATCTCATCGTGTTCTTTGGTTAGAGGGAGAGAATGAAGACAGAGGCTGCTGTTGCTCATGGACGTGTGTACGATTTGACAATCGCGCGTGCAAACTTGTACCTTATGTTGCTAGCTAACACTCACTGGATCGACAATATTTCGGACCTATAAGATTGGCCCCATTGTTTCAGAAAACCAGCAGATTAATGGAAACCCATGGCGTCTGCAGAGTTTCCTATCCGTAGGCCCCATTTGAAACGGAGGGTCCTAGCAAAAGATCATAGAATTGCACCATTTTCTGGGGAAAAGAAATTACTACTTCGTCGAGAAATATAAGCACTATTGTTTGAATTATCTTATTGAGAAATGTATGCCTTGTATGTAGATTTAATGAGGGTCTTTCTACTATACCCTTACTTATTCTTTCTTAACCATATTCATTTATTCATTATCAACCAAGGTATTTTCGCTCATCTTTCCAAGACAATTACGAGAGGTATTTGCTGTTGTCGGAAAATTCCTAACAATGGCACCGCGTTCCTATGGAAGGTACTCTCTAACAACGTATGAGATGTGACAGCCCATTTTTCAACAAATCGGCAAAATCGAAGTAGGTAAACTTGAATGAAAACCGATCATGGACAAAACATCGATGCAAAGCAATAACGACATAAACGAATCTCGAAACAAGAGATATGTATAACTCATAGATTGATCAATGTGAAGCAATATTGATCATCGTTGAATTACAAATGTAAGATTCTATTAGCTACGATCTACTCCTAAGGTACATAGAAAGTAGATGTAAAAAGATAGTAAAGATTAGCATGCGCATTTTCTATCAACCGATATAGGGTATTTATAGTCTAAAACAATTGACTTAATGTTGGATTGTGCTTCAAGTCTCCCTCTTTGTATCAGCTCAACCTTTTCTTAGATAGAATCCATGTCTGTCTTCAAATCTTCTTGTTTCCAATCTCATGTTCACTATTTTCTTCTTTGCATATACCTTTTCTTAGTCGGCATCTTCTATAAACTTCTTAATGTGACCAATGTTTGATTCTGATTTCTGCCAAATCCTTATCTTTCTTTATAATTACGTTAAATACTAAAAATACTTTTATCAACTATTTTTTCTGCCAAAATTTGACGGCAACAATATCTAAATCATTTCCTCTCACACAATTCTCCATATCACCGTCACTTTGCTTATGTAAAGTCTCTCTCTATGTATGTGCGCAGTTGGTGCCATTACAAGCAGCAGGGGCGGAGCCACACCCTAGGCAGGGTAGGCTTCAGCCCGAGGTGTAAAAAAATATCTAGTGTACAGCCCGGGTAACTTCAGTCTAGTCTGGGTAATATTTTCATGGTCCAATCCAAATTGTCTAGATCATTTCACCACTGAACCTGGGGTGTAACCAAATATTAGCTCCGCAACTAACAATCAGGTATCGTTGCAATACCGCGTCCAATGCTCTCGATTTCTTAATGCAAAAAAGAAAAGAAATTAACATCCTTAATTAATAAGTACTAGCTGGTTTGTCAAAGATATCATCAACCAAGAGTGGCCACTATACTACACATCCTTCTCTTTTTTTGAAACTGGTGCACGATATCTTTCTTACATTTGTACATAGGTTTTGGATGGAAGGATTTTGGCGTGAACTGTTTCCGGTTGACGTTGCATAGATTGTTTATGTTCACCTAGCTATACCACAAACCAGCTCCTGATTGGTCGGATTAGGCATTGGACAGTCCACCTACTACCAACAGCCAACGAACCTGATCAGCCGGCCGGCACCAAAAGTAAAACCGAACCGTCAAAATATTCCCCTCCTCCCTACGAAGAAGCACAGCACAGAGGCTTATTGAACATAATTAAATTTAAAAATTAAAAATATAAAAATATATATTAGCCCATCACAGACAAGCATAACGAATCTGAGAAAAAAAAACCGCAAAAGCTCAAAAAACCAAAGTTCGGAAAAGACAAAATTATAAATAGTGAAAAATAAGCCAGAAGCCGGAAGCTGAAGCCGAAATGAGCGGGGCCTAACTCTGCTCAAAAGCTCATCTAAGGCCTCGCTTATTTCAGCTTAAATATCTGATTTTTGATTTATTTTTTACTATTTCTAAATTTCATCTTTTTTGATTTTTTTAGTTTTTTCTTAAGTTTTTTGTCGGTTCTTTTTTTCCGTATTCGTTTGTATTATCTGTGATAGGCTAATCTATTTTTTCTATTTTAAAATTTTTTAAATTTAGTTATGTCAAATAAGTTGCTATTAGCTACAGTATAATTTCAGTCAGCTACAATAAAATTTCAACCATAAGCCACTTTTTTAGTCTAAATGAGTGACACCTTAATCAACCGATTTTATCATAATTTAACCAATCCTTCGTTGCGGTTAGCTTCAGTGCAAGTTAAGAACCACCCTAAGCATCTGCACTTCAAGTCTAGCTTCACTTGCAGCATACAGTACGCGCATGGGCCTTGCACCCTTTTCGTGTTTTGCCGTACTGGTTGTGAGCTTAATTGGCAGCAATTGTTCTGTTGCCGCTGTTGCAGCGGAGCCATCTTGGCCGGCGTGTTGGCCATGAACCAGTGTTGAGAGCCGTGTCGGCCGGCGTGTTTTCTTCAACCCCTGTGTTGTCGTCGGTGAAGTGACTGGTGTACTTGATCAGACAGTGCAAATCGTAGCAGCAGCAGCAGCAGCATGTACACCCTTACCTACACGGCTACACAAAGGTACAAGCCGCAAAAAACGGCAGAGTTCGACGAACAAACTTGAGGATGCGCTGCCCTTTTCCGGTTGAGCTTTTAGATTTTAGTTTAATATTCTAATTTTATCTTTTTTTACTTTTTGGGAGGTTTTTTTTTGTCTTTCTTTTGTATTCGTTTGCATTAACTATAATAGACTACCTATTTTTTTCTTTTTTAATTATTACGCTAAAAAAACCACTAGCAGCTACATTGTAAAATATCTTAGCTACAGTGCAAAAAACTATAAACCGAACTAGCACAACTTCAAACATAGTTATTCCACTACAGAAAAACAGTGTAAAACCCATAGGACTTCTCCATCCATTCCAAATGAAGCTTTGACTCTATTTTTTTCGAGAATACAAGACATCACATACACACAGAATTTTATGGAGACTAGTCGAAGGGTATTTTCTTTTCAGCTTTCAAAAACTATTTTTCAGTTTTTTTGTAGTAGCTGTCTTACAAAAGAAGAGCCTTTTTAAGATGGAATCTACAAAATGATTGTAGCGACTTTATTTATATCGGGCAAAACCGTACGAGAGTTTCTGTTATTCCAAACTATTTCTCATAAATAACCAAAAAATATAAACTACAGTTAAAAATTATAAGCCAAGGCTGAAAAACAGACCTAAACCAGCAGCACGCGACCTTCCACTCTGTTGCAGCCGCGCGTGGATGGGCGCACGCACGGACGGGTCAAGTCAATGGGTTGCGCCTGCCTCCAAGCGTGGCACGTCTCTCGTGCAGGAACCAAACACTTTTTTCTGCCAACATGCACCAGCTGCTTAGCCGAGGCCCGGGTGTCCGAAAAGACGTCGTCATCCAGTCGAACTACCTGATTAACTTGCTGGGAGCAAAGTTGTAACATCCCTTTTTTCGGGAAAATATTGTTGTAATCGCAAAGCTTCATTGATTGATCTCGACTTTAAAAATCCGATTTCAATTTCAAATGTTTAAGTTGAATTTCAAAGCTTCTTCACAAAAGTTGGCGGGAAAATTCAAATTTTGCAATGCCAATCAAAGTCTCCTTAGGCTTCTGGCCGCTTCCTCCTCTCCCCCTCCCTATTCATCGCTGACCCAGCAAGCTCCCACATTCAGCAGTGTCCAGGAGCGTCACCTCTGCCATGGCAACGCCTCGTCTTCAGCTCCTCTGCCGTGTGACCATCGGACCGAAGGTTGCACTGCTGCGACAGCACCTGATCTCCTCCTGCCTTGCCATGTTCTACCTTTGACCCCTGTGCAGCTGTAATCGACGCTCTGATCAAGCTCCGCATTGGCTTCCCTGCATTGCGCCGCCGTGGTCCAGCCCTGCTACGCCCGAGCCATCATGGCCCCCACGCCTGCCACGGCAGCATCTCCGTCTCAACCCCCTCCAAGAACTCTACCATAGTAGCCATCCCCTCTGCCTTGTCTTCTGCTCCACCCCTGAAACCGCCAGGCCGAAGCGTGCGCCTCGACCTTCGCTTCAATGCCTAACCAGGCTCCGTGCGCGCGCATGCTCCATCGCATCCCGCCTCGACTCCCCCGTACCGCGACACACCGTGGTACCTGCCGTTATCAGCACTACTGTGGCGAGCTCCAGTTGCCGCACCCTGCGCTGCAGCCACATCAAGGTTTCATGACACTAGTCTCCACTACCACCTATAAAGATCTACCCGGGTCTCCCTCAATCTCCAACACCTTCGCTCAGCTTCCCTTTGCATTCCCCGAGCTAGAGCCCCTCTCCCAGCCTCTACCGCTCGCACTTCCTCCGGTAGTCTCCATCGCCAGCTCCCCTCGGTGGACCTCGGGACCTCATGAGCTTCTCCCTAAGTTCGCCATCACTCATTCTCTCTCCTCCCTTGCCTAATCAGATTCTCTCCCCATGTAGGCCACCGGCAAGTTCCTTCCTCTTCGGCTTCGACGCTCCACCGTCCCTCTTGGAAACAAGATCAAACACACGATAAGCCTTCGAGCCATTTTTGTATCCGATAAACACCATCGGCGAAGTGCGATTAGCAAGTTTGCTGAGATGGTCGCTTGTCTTCTTTACATGTGCTACACATCCAAAGATGCGCATGTGATGAACTACCGGCCTTCTTTTGAACAAAGCTTCGTATGGAGTTCTTCCAACCACACTTTTGGTCAGCACCTGATTCAAAATATATATTGTAGTTGTTATGGCTTCTCTCCAGAATTCCCTGGACACATTCATGCTTTTCATCATGCTCTGTGCCATGGCTACCATGGTTTGATTTCTTCTCTCAACAAACCCATTTTGTTGACGGGAGTATGGTGCTGTCAAAAACCTTCTAATCCCCATCTGCTCATAGTAAGTGGTGAACTCTTCTGAATCAAACTCACCTCCC
Organism: Bonia amplexicaulis; assembly: GCA_036346245.1. Taxonomy (NCBI): domain Eukaryota; kingdom Viridiplantae; phylum Streptophyta; class Magnoliopsida; order Poales; family Poaceae; genus Bonia; species Bonia amplexicaulis. The sequence goes on from CM070757.1 coordinate 4,059,599, forward strand.
GATCAGTGCGAAGTGCCTTTAGTTTGGTGTTGGCTTCAACCTCAGCAGCCATTTGATCTTTTTGAAAGCTTGAAACGCATCACTCTTCGATTTAAATAGTACAATCCACATGTATCTGTTGAAGTCATCTACTAACAACAGGAAATACTTATTTCCAGCCGACGAGGGGGAGAATCGGTCCACAAATGTCACTGTGCACCAGTTCCAAAACTTGATTTGCTCTAAAACTTCCATCTACGGGAATGGTGTGCGTCGTTGCTTTCTGACAAGGCACCCATCACGGATTTGTTCTACATGGCTCACCGTTGGAAGACATTCTACTAGACCCTCTTGACCTATCTTTCACAAAGCTTGAAAGTTTAGATGCCCAAAATGCCCATGCCACCTCCAGGCTTCAACATCTAGCCATGCCAATAGACATACATGTTGTACAGGGTCAAGATTGAGAACATACAATCTGTTTCAAGCCCTTCTGGCTTAGATTAACATGCACTTCTGCCAATCAAACACATGCAAATGACCCTCTTCTATCATAACCTTGCATCACGCTCCTCGAGCTAACCCAAATTAATGATGTTGCCTTTTCAATTCTGGGATATAATATACATCAGTCAATACCTTATGCTCACTAATTCATCCCTTCCATCAGAACGGAACCGTGGTCAACGATCTTAACAGTAGACCCATCTCCAAACTTAACCGTGTTGCATATCAAGTTCAACAAATTGCTTTTGGTCATGTGGTTACTTGCTTCCATATTCAAGTACCAAACACTTCCATTCTCCTTGCCATCCACTCCGAGATGGAGTTGAACCTTTTCTTCCACAAGACATACAACATCCGTGGTAGTTACCTCCTTTGTTTCCATTAGTTTGCACAACTCAAGCATTAGTAATGCTGGTGAATCATGCCCCTTCTCTGCCATGTAGACGTTTTCTTTCTTGGGCTTCTTGCAATCAGATGCAAAGTGCCCAAACTTTGAACAATTGAAGTACTATATCTTTATTATGTCAAATTTATGGTGCGGCTTTCTATCAGTATCCATGCCACGCCTCTTCCTTGACCACGGCCACATCCTCTGTCACCATTGTGACTGCCGCCCCTCTTCGTACTACTGCTGGACCCTTCACCACTTCTCTTTTATTTCATGGCTAAGGCGTCCCATTGAGCACGAGAGAGCATTAGTTGCTCCCCATCCTCCCTCTGATGACGACGCCACTTCTAACTCTCCTCGAACACCCTCGGTCATCCAATTGCTTTGGTTAGGGACATCTTCGACACGTCTCTAAGTTGCTCTATCATGCTCACAATTTGAAGATACCTATCAGGGATAGCACTAAACAATCTCTCAATGACTGTTGATTCCTCCAGTTCAACACCAAGGGAACAAATCTCACCCACCAGGATGGTGAGTTTTTGAGAGAACTCACCAACATTTTCAATGTCTTCCATGATCAATCAATCAAATTGTCGTTTCAGCACCTATGCTCTTGCTTTTTTGACACGATCTTCTCGAATGCGTATCTCCTTAATGGCCTCCCATGTTTCCTTTGTCGTTTCCTTCTCCATGATGGCCACCATCACGTCATTCGGCACCGCCTGGGCAATAGCAGCCAAAGCGCCCTGATCCCTCTCATCTTTGACCAGTGCATTACCTTCTATTGTCACCCACACGCCAAGAGATCATATTATGATCTTCATCTTTACGGCCCACAGACCGTAATTTATGTCGTTCAGCAAGGGATATTGAAATTGCACAAGTTCTCCTCTCGCCGTTACCCACGGTGATGATTTCTTCTCCGAGGAACTGTAGTCCACCATAGCCTTCTTCTCTGGAGTCTTGCCATCCATTGCTTCCTAGCTCTGATACCAAATGTTAGCAAAAGAGCGGGATCACAGCAATAGCAATACACCAAAACAAGTCACGGTAGTTCTAAACTTTGCCAAACCATGAACAGTATGCCCGGCAAAGTTCAGAGACCACGCAGAACACAAGAAGAGGAAAACACATCAGAGTTTTTGTGGTGCGATCAGCCTGCACCTTTTTGGAGATTTTCTCTTTATATCACACATAACTTGCTAAACAAAAACTCCAAGATTTCGGCTCACACGGATTGATTGCCAAAATTGAAAAATACCTAACAAACTTAGCTGTACCGAGATTGGTACTTACCAAACAAAAAGATAAACTAAGAGATAAAGCAACACAACCAGTTTAAAACTAACAGGTACTTCATCATCAGCGCGACGGAGGTGTTCGCCTTCGTCGGTCGGGCAACTAGAGCTCTTCTACGACGAGTCTCCAGATGCCATGAGGAGTGTGGGAACCACGCTGTTGCTCACGTCTTTGGCGCTAGGCAGCTACCTAGCACATTGCTTGTCGTCGTCATGACGGCCTTCTCCACCAAGAACGGCGGCCTGGGGTGGATCCCGAACAACCTCGACTACTTTCTGGCTACTCGCTGCACTCAACGCCGTCAACTTCCTCGTCTACCACTCGATAGCAAAGTGGTACAGATACGAGGCATCAACACCAAGTGCACCAGTGCAAGACACTACGACAACTATTAAAATATTTTTAAATGAAAAAGTGACATCCATGTGCAATCCATGTCAGCAAAAATAAACATGCAGGTGCCACATCAGCCAAAATCATGGTGGTTTATGATGAAGAGGGTGTTTTGCACAGTTTTAAGAGTTGAGAATTATAAAACATTCGGTTTTGCGGTTCGATGTTGAAACTTAAGACCTGAGTAAGTGTTCAAACGGTAAAGTAGACTTATTCTTTATTTTAATTGATAACATCTTGACAAATTTATTTATAAATCTAACTCTTTTAGCCACACGTGGCAAGATAACCATGCCATGAGTTTTGCTAAATGGTACTTCTTGCCATAACACTAGTAGTGGAGTAGCCAAACAACACTAGAGTGGCTGGATTTTGCCACAGTAAAAATGACCTGGAGGAAAGATCATTAATAAAAATAAAATTAAAAAAGAGTAATTACTAATTTGCCACTGTAAATTCTTCACGATCCCGGATGGGATGTCATATCCAGGAGTTGTGTAATTTGCAAGGGCATGCAAAAAAATCCAACTAAAAAAGGTTAAATAATAACGAAAATTCATTTCTCGCCTCAAGATCCATATATGCTTCGACGGAACGGTGACCTCTCTAGCAAGCTTCTTGTAATCGTGTTCAGGGTCGAGGTTCACTCCGGCCATAGATTTGGGACACAATGTATGATGAGAAATGGACTGGACAAGTAGCAAGTAGCGACGAATTGATTCGGAGAAGAAACCAGCGATTTATACAATGAAATGTACATGGATACACTTGTCCATAGATCTTATTGGAAGAAAAATAAAATAAAAATATCTATTACGTGAAGCCATTCGAGAGAATTAACTGCGCCGAAAGAGCAGATTTCTCTCATTCTCTGGACGCGCGGTAACAATGGTGGTAAATTGGTAATCCCAGATTAGCACCGGCATCGGCCCTGGCATTTGGCGCTTATCGCAACTCTACCCCTACCAAAAGACAGATTACCGAACGATTACCGCAGCTTCTGGAAGCTTCCAACTCCGGGGCGCCTCCGCCGTCACGGCCGGGGTGGGCTTCAGCACGCGTAGTACTCGACGAGCTCGTCGAGGGACTCCGGCTGCGGGTCGGCGTTCTCCAGCATCCAGAGCAGGTGCTCGAACAGCACGACCTCGCAGCCGACGACGGTGCCGGCGTCCCCGCCGCTGCCGCCGGAGCGGGCGACGAGGTTCTGGAACAGCGGGTGGCCGACGAGCTCCTCGGCGATGAGGTACCGGCGGCGCGACTTGCCGACGTACACCGGGTGCAGGCCCTTGGGCACCTCGTCCGGGCCGTGGAACGACGCGCTGCGCCGCGCCCCCCCGGAGTCTCCATGGGCGACGCGCGCCGAGCCGATGATGTCGTCGTCGCCGGCCGGCGGCGCCCGGGAGATGCGGCTCGACGAGTGCCACCTCCTGATCATGCACCTGAGCTTGCTCAGCCCACCCTTCGCCATTGCCTCCTCCTCCACCTCCGATGGAACGCAGCAAGCAGAACACCACAAATCAAGAAGGAGAGAGAGAGAGAGAGAGAATTGAGGCAGGCCACGTTGGTTGGGAAGGTAGGGGAGGTGAGGTGTGGCTTTATATAAGAGGGAGGAGAGAATTGAAGGAGGGGGAGGCGGGGCCCGCATGTCGGCGAGGGGTAAAACTAAAAACTGGCAACAGTGCGGAGGCAACTGGAGCGCTTTGTCCGGAGCGGATGGGCTGTATTCTCTCGTGCCCGTGTGTACGCATCACCGCATGTATCCTCCAGCTCCATCCAGTAGGCTGCAGAGCAACTTAGGCTGGCCGTCTGGCGCCTCCTAATATTATGCTTAGGTATAGTAGTGAATTTACATATTTCTAGGTAACCATACGGTAAATACACGAAATTACCGTAATGTCATTCGAATTTAAATTCCTACTGGAGCCTGTTTCCGGCCAAATCCCCGGTGGGAAGACGGGAGTAAAATTGGGCCGATAGGTAAACATGTCGGAGTGGTGAATGAGAGGGAAACCCTGGCCACATACAAGATACAGCTAGAGAGATCAGACTATGCGCTATAAATGTGGACCGTTTTAATCGTGGTGCTGGCTTAACAAAAGATGTGAAGAACAGCTAGTATCCTTCTGCATTCTGCATTCTAAAACGGACCCGCGACTCCTCGGCCAGTGGTTCAGAAACATCCTTGCTGATGTCCTCGGCCTTCTTGTGATGTACTACTACCAAAACAATCTGGAAACAGGCCAGCTGGCAGTATGCAGGGATCCGTAGAAAAGTCCAGTGGCTTGAGCAAGCTCGTTGTAGGCTTGTAGCAACACAACAAATGTGACTGACTTGGGCACAGTGTAGCATGCAGCTAGCTTATGTGAAATTGTATAGCTTAGATGTATCAAAAAAGAGCATGAGTACTATGAAACGCCATAGGATTGCTGGACCAGTCCCTTCCTAGGCGAAACCAAGCAATATATTCATCTATAAAATAAGCAATCAATATGAATCCTTATGACAATACAGAGATAGGAGAAAAAAAAAGAAGAAAAATTAGTAGGGCTACCAAATGGGGGAGAAATGTAGGGCGTTAGTAATGTTCTGAATCCGTATTCCTAAATTGTACATTCAGTGACATGTCTTTGTAGGATTGCTGGCCACAGAAAATAAAAATATGCGTCCGTTTCAAAAAGAAAAGGAAAAAAAATATATTCCAGATGGTTTCTTCTCCTTCTTTTGCGATTAGCCTGTATCAATATCAACAGTGTGGTTCTAAAGGGTAGGTTCAATTTCAGAATACGGATTCGAGACATGTATTTTAGAAAACCCAAGATGGACTTTTTTAGGACTTACAAAGATATTGATGGACTTGCAAGTCCTCGTAATAGATAAACTTTTGCTTGGCAGAAATGGAAGGAAATTTGTATTTTGTACTAGTATGAATTAGTCGGAAATCAAGGGCGCCATTTTGATCTCCATCAATGGACGTCATAACATAATTTGCGGAGGGCATGACGATGCTATGAATGATGTGTTCTCATATACTATATACTAGTATTACCAAACATAGTCTTGCACACAACAGATTGCATTGATGTTCTTTTCTGTCTCCTCCTCAGCATTTCTGCGGCATTTTATTTCTTTTCTTTTTTCGATCTGCAGTTTGCAAACTAGCCCTAAAGAATTACGGTATTTCGGAAACTCAGATAGTTTTATTTTCGACATAGAACATTTCTTGAATTAAAAGAAAAGGGCATAAGAAATTAGCATCTAACTGCAAGGATCTTTTTTTTAGGAAATGTGCAGCACTTTACTTAAGAAATTCACCATCTTTGCAGTTGAGGCATGGCACATTTGGGAGGTGGCTGCAAGAGTAGTTGATATTGAAGAGAACAGCAATAAAAAATGTGCGCAATTTTACCTGCATGCAACACAACATCACCGATCGGTTGAACTCTGGCCCTAAAGAATTGATATATTCAGTGATGCAGACAAAAGTCCACATCAAAGGAGAAACGTGATCTATGCATTTTTTTTGTGAGGAGTGAACTACGCATTATTCACAATTCCTTTGGTCAATTTTTTTCTCTGAGCACCAACCACACTAACAGAGCCCCTATAGGTCTCCAAAATTCCAAGGCATATAATACAATTTCTATGCCATTTGTGATTGATCAAACGAAGAAATAAGATTGCTGAAAGTGATAGACATGTGCATGGAAGTTGGGAGAGGGTCCCCATCCCTGGCCAAACCCCCTGGTCTACTGTTAATTCAACAAAGATATATACTCCGGTGCTTAGGTTTCCATTAATGAAATCACTTGGCGTGAGATCACGTAAAAGTCACCCTATGTTGTATAATGAGTATTTGATTTTAATGTGCAAATTTTGTCGAAATTTGAGTTTTATTTAAAGATTTTCATATTTCAGAGCTGATGTCAGGATTTAACCGATTTGAGCAGCCTGGCAACGGCGGTCTAACCGGTGGCTACAGAGCGGTTAGATCGGCCATGTGGCCTTTTGAAAAATGGATACCAAACACTTATACAGATGTGTTTGAGAATGTCTTTGCACTAGGTGTCACTCAAATCGGAGTTCTGAGCTGAAACTATATAGAGATTAACCAAAATTACAGAGAGTGTATTTTCTGGTGCTCTTAGCGATCTGACCGACTTATGGTAGTCGGTTAGACCGCTGGCTGGTGTATTTTCTGGTGCTCTTAGCGATCTGGCCGGCTTATGGTAGTCGGTTAGACCGCTGGCTGTCAGACCGGTGTTGGACCAACAGTTAGACTGGTCCCTTATTACCGAGATTTGAATAGTTGACTTAAGCGGTATGGCCGGCCGTTGGTTGGTGATCAAACCGGCTCTTGCTGAAATGAGTGAGCTGATTTGGTTTTCGGTTGACTTTGCTCTCAAGGAGCTTTGGGTTCTTGTTAGGATGTGTTGTGGTATGTTTGGGTGTCACATATGATAAGGAGTCATGTGTTGAGATGGAAATCTTGATGGGAGTGTCAAGTGGTGCATATTTGCATTGGGTTTGTTAATGAGAGTCAAATGCATGTTATTTATACTCGGGATATTGCTTGTTCTTTGATGTGTAGGGCGCTTAGTGATTGTTGACGGTCAATGGAAAGACTCAATCTAGGGGAGGAACCAAGGCCATGGAGGGTCACGTAAGTACTAGTGAAGCTACATTTCAATCGTAGAAGCATGGGAAAAAGACAAGGATCGTGATAAGGCAAGTGCATGCATGTGATGTGCCATTGGACTTGAGTCATTTGAAGTGGAGATGATCCGGGAGGAGGCTAGAGGTGTATAGGCTTGGTGGCAAGTCATTAGGCATCACGGACTTCATATTGGAGTTTGCTTCGAAGAGACGTGTGAGGCCATGTGGAGGTCATCCCATGTTTATGATGAGTATTTGACCGAGCCTGCACTTCGTGTCAAAGTTTGAGTTTGATTTTGTCTTTTATTCTTTGGTTTTTGTTGTCTAGGAGACAGCGGACTGATCGCTCTGCAGAGACGGTCTAACCGCTGTGAAGAGATGATCTGACTAGCCTGCAAAGGTGGTCAGACCAGCGGGGTCCGACCGACTGAGGGAGGTGGTCCGACTAGAGTTACGGTAGTACCAACCCGTAGTTGTTGGTAGCTATTTTTCAGATATATTCTCGTTGTGTTGCACGAAGTTTTTGGGAGCGATACGGCGGTCATCTAATAGTGGCACGACCAGAGGGAGTACGGCGGTCTAGTTTTCGAAATTGCTCAATTCTTACTTGATTTGGAGCCCTTATTGAGGAATCTTGATCCGATGATTTTGGGTTCGAATCTTTGGGTGGTCTAGTTTGCTGTGATATGTAGAAACTCATCTAGAGCCATTATGGTTGTTCTTACCCATGAGCAAGTTATTTATCAAGTTTTTTTAGTTTTGCTCAATTTTGGTGCAACTTTGCATATTTTGAGAAAATATTAGAATTTTGGCCAAGATCTATACAAACTTTGGATGAAATAGGTTACTGAGAGCCCAGAAAGTATGTGTAAAGTTTTACTTTATTTGAACATGAATTTTGAAGTTTGCACCAAAAGTAGTTTTGACCTAGGCTGATTTTCTATTCTAGGAATAGGGGAGCGGTCAGATTGCTCCTAGGCCCGGTTAGACCGGCGGTTCATGGCCGGTCAGACTGCCCAGCGATTAGACTGCACCTCCAATGGCGGCCAAACCGGTTATGTGCTGAATTTGTAAGCCTTTTCTGATTTGGGTTCTTTAGATTTAGGCTGTTAAATTTGGTTTTCTTAACTATCTAGCTACCGAAGTGAAAGATTTCTATATGCTTAGTGAAGATTTTAAGAAAGCACTATTCACTCTCTCTGTTGCTACTACCGATCTTACAACAAAGTCATACTGTTCCGGCCTTTATTGTACGCTGCACGTCAAATATCCTGCTGATATTTTGTATAGTTTGGTACTGGTATATTGTTTGTTCTGCAATCTCATTCTTTCTCCATTTGGCAAATTAGAGTCTATACCAAGCATATGTCCAACGTCACCAGTGAAGCACTCAAGCTACGTATCAAATTGCGTCATTTAATGTTTTCAGATTGCGTAATGCACGTTGCCAAGCTCCTAATCAATAATACTCTGTCCTGCTATAAAACACTTTTTTTTTGTGCCTCCGACTGTACTAAGGCCCCGTGGTTTAGCCCCCCCATTTTAGCCAGATTTTAGCCTCTTCATGCCAAACAGAAGGGCTAAACTGGGTGGACTAAAATTTAGCCCCTAAATCCATTAGCCCCTCCAAGAGGTGCTAAAGGGGCTAAATTGGTCCCGTCTCTCTTTCCCGGTTGCCCTCGCGAAAAAGAGAAAAAGAGAGGAGAGGAGGCTACATGCAAACGCGGACCAGCATGCAATGCAGGGGTAAAATTGACATTTTCAACAACAGATGCTAAACTTTAGCCCCATTCCCAAACACCCTAAGCGCTAAACTTTAGCCCCTTCATTTGAGTGGGCTAAACTTTAGCTCAGGACTAAAGTTTAGCCCTTCCTCCCAAACAAGGCCTAACTATATATATTTCGTGCACAACCAGGAGTTAATCTGTGGCACGTACCATTGGGCTTCGTTTTTTTGCATCCCAGCTGTCCCAAAGTCTCCTCGGTGGTTGGCCTCTGAGCTTGATCGTACACTCCAAAGTCCAACTAGACTTCATATTCTGTTCGAGGGCCAGCCACCCTTTTTTGCTGTACAACAACCGCGAGACACCCAGTTCAGCCCAGTTGTGTGCCAAAGCGCAAATAAAATAGAACGTGCCACCTTACATGGACGCGTGCATCAATCTTCTGATGCTTTAAGTAATCAAGCAAGTAATCATTTGATCTCCTCGCAAGAATCAAGGGAGTTTATATTTTAGCTTTTAGCTTAGTTTCTTAATTTTATCTTTTATCTTTTTTTGGTTTTTTTTTCTGTATTTCTTTGTATTATTTATGATGGGCTAACATATTTTTTTCTATTTTTAAAATTTTTAAATTTAATTATGCTAAAAAACTACTAGTAGTTATAGTATAAAACAAATCAACTATAATACCAAATAGTAAAAAATAAACCGAAATAAGAAGCACCTGCCACAAGAGGGAATGGACAAAGGAAGCAACAAAAGGGAACTTCCCCTGGCTCTCTCTCTGTGCTGAATGATTTACAGTGGCAACCAACAGTGCCGTTTTAGATTCTTCTCTAACCTCCATGCTCAATTTTTATACTTGAGGTCCACACGCTAATATTCAAAGTTTATACAATAGAAGAGTGGTTAATGATAACTTCGTCAAATGAAAGAAATATTATGCTCATGTTTGTCAACTAGTAGAATTTGATTATTAAGGAAGGCACACATCGAGCATTTGCAATCATGGGGCAATACCAAACTAAAGACTCAACATCGATTTCTTTATATATAAAAAAGAAGAAGAAGAAAGGGAGGAGTACTAACTATAAGTATATTGCAGAAAACTTGTAGGGTTTTTTTGTTTTAATTTTCATCTTAAGCCCATCCCTGATTACAAAAATTTTTTGTATAATCAATTATATTAGAGGGCTCCCATGTCGTGTTTCGTCACTTTCATAGTTTCATGTCGTTAATTTAATTGGCGCTCGCTCGTTTTAAAAGCTATGCACGGATTAGTTGGTGGCTAATCAGGGTTGCAGGGAAAGATAGAGAGAGACAGCGAAGAAAAAGATTAGATCGAAAGTATTTAGTAAACTCTGGCGTGACAGCAACGTATGTGTATGTATGGTTTTTCTAATGTGCACTTTTCATCGGGCTTCGTAGCTGGCCGGGCCCCAAGTCAATTCCACAGAAGTACGCAGCAGTTCGGCACCGTGTAGCGTGCAACGCGTTAAGCTTCGAATAATACCATCTTAATTTTGAGCTAGCCGATCACAACCATCGGGGCGTCTTACCGGTTGGACTGCCAATTAGTTAATCGGTTTTGCTATTGTCAAGACGATTGAAATTTTTTTATCTTTGAAGTTGCACTCTCAATCAACTAAAATTACAGCCTCCTAAAAAATAACTACAATTTTAGTTGATTGAGAGTGCATCTTCAATGACCGAGATAAAAATTTCATCGCTTTAGCAATAGTCCTCCTTAGTTAATTTACCGTTTATAGCTAGGCTGCTAGACGACTGTAGCGAATCCACGTTGACGGATCTACGCTAGGCCGATCGGTGCGACGCAGGGCGGCAGAGGTAGGCATGGGTTTTCTTGGGCCGTAGTAGGGTTTTTGGTATGTAGATTTTAAATTATCGTTGTTCGCGAGAGATAGAGAAAAACAGTTGTATGATATTTTAATCGGTATAGTTGAATTTGGTATAGTATCAACTATAATCTATTTATAGGTCTTAAAAAGAAATACTATTTACGTTTCTCGTACCTATCGCACCGTGTTTTCCTGGCCTTTCCGTGGGCCTAAGTGTGCGGTGCGCTGTCGGAGCTAGGCTTGCGCACGTGCATATTTGTTATGCCGAGTTTTCGAGTGCGCAACCAGCCATTTAGCTTAGTTTCTTGGCACTTGTTGCGCCTGACCTGGGTATAAGGACCTCTTCATATGGACGGTAGCCGTTGTTAGCTTTTAGATATGGTTGATGACTTTTTAGTTAAAAATAAATAGTATAAGCCAAAGTTGCTAAAAGTATTCATGGGAGTGGGTTTTTACCTATTAACGGATCATCCTCTATCTCATCTGCCCGTCTAATTTGTCCTATTTTTATCTCGAGACTCGTGCATGTTTATCTTGGGAATAGAGAATGCAGCAAAAGATAAAATGGTTCGAATCTCAGGATAAAATGGGCGACTAATGACATAGCGGGTGTTTCGCAGCCACAAGTCGGTCGATTTTTGGCAGCCGCTATAGTACCTAACTTTTAAATACAGTATTTTCTTAAGACGGGGTCTACAAGTTAAACGTAGTATACGTTAAAAACTTAACATCTGTACTAGCAAAAATCGCAAGTGAGTATCGATCTCTCCTCCAATCAGCAAGCTACATGTAAACTCAATGTGCACCAAAATTCAAAATTTCATCAAAACCATAAACTCATACTTAATAAAAAAGAACAGACGCATAGAAAGATGCCCCCTTGAGGCCTTGTTTGGCAACCGGGGGGGAAGTCCCTGTGGGAGGTAGGGCCTGTTTGACAGGTGATAAGTCGGCTTTTGATTTTTACTACAGTACTTAACTTTCAAACGAAATATTTTCTCAAAACGGGGTCTACAAACTAAACGTAGTACACGTTAAAAGCCCAACATTTGTACCAGCTAAAATCGTAAGTGAGTATCAATCTCCCCGTAATCTGTACCATAAACAGCCAAAATTCAAAAATTTCAACCAAAAGCTATAAGGTACAGTAAAAAAGAACACCCCGTAGTCCCGGCAGGGATTTTGGTGGCTATCTTAGCCCCGTGGAGAAAATGACCCACAGGGAAATACCACCGTGCGTTTGGATGGGGCAGCAGGGCAAATCCGATCCACGTTCGTCACCGTGGGTCTCTCGAGCCATGACTCGGCGACGCAACGGCTGCACATGAGAAGCCAAGCCATCGTTCGTCACCGTCGGCAAGAGTCGTGTCGCTGCCGTCTCGTAATCAAGTGGCGCCGCCGTCTCGAGCTCACGCCAAGCAGCCGCCGTGCTGCTGACCACTGGACGCCACATCCTCAGCTGCCCAGGTGCCATGCCGCCGCCTCTCCAAGCCTACACAAGAGAGAACGCAAATCTACAACCAGACGAAGGCGTACAGCTAATTGAACCAACCATGCAAGCATCAGCTCTACCAAACTCTTTCCTGAAGAAATGGCCAGAGAGTCCTCAAAACAGGGGAGTGTGAAAAGTCTGTCAATGTCGTGATCATCAATCGTGACCGGCCGAGTGTATTTATAGCAATGTATTACATATTACAATCGAGATTACATTTGGTTTTATAGCTGTACTCTAACAAAAAAAAGGAGATATAATCAAATCAAGCCTATCGGCTGAAGCTAAACAAATGAATCGGCCGTTTGCCATATTATCTATAGTAGCTCCCGAAAACAACAAACAGAGCAAAGCAAACTCTGTATACAGAGAACTCTGAAGCCTGCGCAAAGTCTGAAGATCACATAAATACAACGGAGCTTGACCAACATACGAATCCTTATTTTAACAGTCCCCTCAATCTCAACTTGTATCCAAAAGATTGAGGGCCTGTTCTTTTTGACTGCGGCTTGTGGCTTTTGACTGTGGCTTGTGACTTTTGGGCTGTTTGTACGAGAGATTACAGAGTAACAGAAACTTACGTGCGGTTTTTGCTGGTATAAATGAAGTCAATAAAGTATGTTCTACAATTAACTAGTAGATCTTATTGTGAAAAAATACTCCATTTAAAAGCTAGTTACTGTAAAAAAGCCGAAAATCAGCTTTTAGAAGCTGAAAAGAACAGGGCCTGAGATTGCTCTTGAGATGAAGAAATGTTGGCTTTATCAATGCTTTAGTAAAAATATCCGCTAACTGATCTTTTGAAGATACAAACCGAACTTTCAGTGCTTTGCATGCAACATGCTCTTGAACAAAGTGAAAACCAGCATCGATATGCTTTTGTTTGTGCATGAAACACCAGATTGACTATCAAATAAGTTACCTCAAGGTTATCACACCACAACACTGCTGCCCTTGCTTGAAAAACACCAAGATCTTGCAAAACTGGCTATAACCAAATCAACTCTGCAGTAGTATTTGCTATTGCTTTGTATTCAGCTTCAGTGCTAGACCAAGAAACTGTGGGCTGCTTTCTTGCACTCCATGAAACCAAGTTTCGCCCAAAAAAAATACTGCAAATCCACCCGCTACGATATAGCCATTCCATACCCGTACCCACTAGATATAACTCTACCCGCTACGATACCCGTACCCGCACACGGGTATAGAAACTTACCCGTACCTACACCTGCGCGGGTATTTATACCCGACGGGTAACCCATACCCGATATACTAAATAAAATATGACAGAAGTTTTTGACTAAATCAAAAGCACAGACATATTACCAAGTCTACACCAGCAGCCAGCACCAAAATTAAATGTAGATAGTGCATTATCTGTATTGTTGCATACTATATATTTGTATACATCATGCATGTATGCATGTTTTATTGATATGGTATGTATGTATATTTTACCCACGGGTATGCGGATACGGGCAATGTACATCCGTACCCGTACCCGCTCTACCCGATAGGTAGAGATTTTTGCTTATCAGTATACCCGTGGGTGAAAATATCTTTTCATACCCACCTTCTTATCGGGTAAAACCTATCGGGTACTCGGGTTGCGGGTACCCATTGCCACCTCTAGTCAAGACCATCTCTGTATCTACCTGCTGACCTGAATAACCGTCACAAAAAGCTTGCTAGATATTAGTTGCATTACATGACAAGTCATAATTTCCACAATGATATACTATTATGGCTGGCTCAGTGCTCGGATTCTGATAAGAAATTAAAAGAGGAGGAAGAACAATAGTAGAATTCTGACTAGCAGCAACAGGAGTACTAGAGGAGTGATCGACAAAAGGAAAAACTGAGATCGGCAAAAGGAAAAACTGACTCATCAAATATGACATCCCTAGATATATAAACTTGACCAGTGGGATGATGCAAACAATTGTATCCCTTGTGAAGATTGTTGTACCCTAAGAAAACACACATCTGAGAATGGAACTCAAGCTTTCATGTGTTATAAGGATGGAGGTTGGGCCAGCAAGAACACCCAAAGACACGAAGGGATGTATAATCTGGGGATATACCAAGAAAGAGATTAAGAGGAGTAGAGTTACCTGTAACACGACTAGGTAATCGATTGATAAGAAACATAGCTGTTAAGAATGCTTCTCCCCAAAATCTATAGGAACTGAAGACTGAGCTAAAAGAGCAAGCCCAGTCTCGACAATATGTCTATGTTTATGTTCAGCCACGTCATTTTGTTGGTGTGTGGGGGCAAGAGACCCTATGAGAGATACCTAGATTGTTGAATAATTTATGCAACTTTTGGTACTTACCACCCTAGCCAGTTTGCACAGCAAGGATTTTTTGGTTAAGCAAGTGTTCAACATGATGTTGAAACTGAACAAAGACTCTCTCCACATCAGATTTACACTTAAGTAAATAGATCCATGTGAATTTACTATAATCATCACGAAAACTCATGTAGTACTTAAAACCTCCTACAGAAGTGAGGGCTGGACCCAGACATCTGAATGAATAAGTTCTAAAGGAAAACTAGAAACACGAAGAGAACAACTATATGGCAATTGATGGATTTTTTTTTTTTTTGCTCTTTGACAAGCATCACAAACAGCAGCACCATCTTTATTTGGAGAGAAAGAAACTTGATTGGTGTGGACGATGTTTTCAACAACTGAAGTTGCAGGCTGGACTTGATTGGTGTGGAGGATGTTTTCAACAACTGAAGTTGCAGGATGACCCAGCCTGTGATGCCATAACTCTGGTGAGGATTTGACCATGACTAGAGACTGGCGAGCATGAGGATGGACTGCAGTAGCAATAGGATATAGGCCGCCTTCACTGATGCTGTGAAGAAGAACCTTCCTCGTGGCCTTGTCCTTGAGATAGAAACAATTCGGATGAAATTTAAAATAAGCATTGTTATTTTTAGCAAACTTATGAACTGATAACAAATGCTTACTGATATTAGGAGCATGAGGGACATCATTAAGGAGAAGAGAACGAGATGAGCCAGATATAGCAAGTCCAACATCTGTATCAACCAAAATCGTAAACGAGTATCGATAAGATTAGAAAATAAATAAGGACTCTTATCTATTTCCTTATATGACTTGGATTCTATTCCATAAGAGGCGGCCCGGGAGGAGGTCCAGGGGCGGCGGCGGCAACCCGGGAAGGGCGGCGTCTGGGGGCGTCAGCGACCTGGCCTGGGGAAGGAAGAAACGAGGGAGGCGGCGTCCAGGGGTGGACCTCTCCAGGCAGCGGCCCTGGGCGGACCTCTCCAGGCGGCTCGGCGGCGGATCTGACGAAGAGGCGCGGCCCGCCCCCAAAGTAGAGATCCGAGTGGTGGCTGCTGCGCGGATAAGGCGGACGAGGCGAAGCAGGCTGCAAGCGGCGGTCGGCAGAGCTGCGAAGGAGGGAGGCCGCGGCGGATCTGGTGGCTCGGCGGAAGATCCGGCGACGGGAGGTGGTCTCCGAGCTGCGGACAGCGGCGGAAGACGACGGCGTCGGAGCTGCGGAGGAGGGAGGCGACGGGGAAGGCTGCTCGAGCGCCGTGGTGCGGAGGTCGTGCACGTCGCAGCTTCCGTCGTCAACCACCGCCGCCTCGGTCCGCCGCGGCGTGGGCGTGCGCCCGGCCCGGCCGCCACCATGGCGACTCGGTCGGGTGCGGCCAAGCCGCCGCCACGGCGCGGACGGGCGGGAAGATCCGGAAGGGGTGACGGCGGCCCGGCGACGAGCACGGGAACACGACACCATGTAGACCCGATCTGCTGCATGACGATGACGACAACTATGGCGGCCAGATCAATAGGATCGGCCGCCTAAACGGAGGCGCTGCCCCCGGCGGAGATAGATCTCCCCGGGGGCGCGCGGTGCGGAAGCAAGCGACGGCTAGGGTTAGAATTTAAACCTAGACGTCTGATACTATGATGGAGATAAGAGTCCTTATCTATTTTCTAATCTTATCCTTAACACAGCACACGAACAAAGCAATCAATTTCCAACTCTTGCGGCAGCAGCTTGATGTGAAATTGCGAGTAGTCCGGTTGACAGGAATGGATTAGTTGCACGCCAACACATAGCAGCCTCCCAGCCTGTGCACAACCATGCACACGATCCAGGATCGTTTGATCCAGTTCGCAAATTTGACCAATGATGAAATCCACGAAACAACAACGAAAACCTAGATGGGAATTCACAAGAACACGATGCTGGCACCAACACATGGCGATTTTCTGCTTTCAATAACTCGAGAATAAAATGTCTCCTCGGCCTCCTCCTGGCGTGCGACTTCGTCTCGTGCTTTCCTTCGTAACATCCCTCTTGTACCTCCAATTCTTGAACATCTGCGTATCCATAGGGGAGTAGACGATTGGTGTACCTCGCAATGTGAAAGCACAAAACCTCGCAAGAGAAAACATGCAACGAAATCAATACCTTGACTTGATCCGTGATCTTGAGCACACCAGTGTACCACTTCAGCAAATAGGGTTGTGGTGGGCCAGACCAAGGCCTAGCCGAAAACAATCTGAGTCTTTGCCTCTTGGACCGGTCCCATCCATTACAGCTTAGCTTCTTATTTCTGGTTTATTATTTACTATTTTTAAATTTCGTTTTTTATAGCTTTTTGGTTTTTTAGTTTTTTTTTACCGGGTCTTTTTTTCCCGTATTCGTTTACATTGTCTATGATGGGATATCTTGTTTTTTCTATTTTTAATTTTTTTTAAAATTTAGTTACGCCAAATAAGTCAGTATCAACTACAGTGTAATTTTAGTCAGCTATAGTACAATTTTAGTCATAAGATAACTTATTTCAGCTTAATTGAGCGACACTTTATGTATACTAGTTGAATGCACGTGCGTTGATCTAATGGCTGAGAAGAGTGGAGGGAGAACGGAATGACGACCACCAACTCAAAATTTTATAATAGTGAAGATCTTTGAAGAGGTTCAGTGAGCATGAGCCGAATCCAATCACAGCCAGAAGCTATGGCCTGTTGTGTACAGATCAACCCATCTTCTAAGAAAGTCGGTCCAGCCTTTCGTTTTCCAAGCTCAGCCTAACTAAACCCATTCCCAGCCCAACAAATACAGTCCGTGACCCTTTATTTGGCCCATGTAAACGAGAGCTGGACCCTTTATTTGCAGAAATGAAAGAAAAAGTCCAACCCGTGACCGGACCCATAGCCCTGAACCCCGTGATAAGGCCGGCCGACCCATGGCACTTTTACCGTGTGACGGCGTCCGTTCGGGTTTGATTCCTGAAACGGGCTCGGGTGTCTTATCAAACACACACATGTAGATTCAGCGAGAATTGTCTGTTTGCACTCCGCAACGTAGTAGATAAATTCAAGATTTATCTAACAATCTTGTTAAAATCCTATCGCATATTTTAGTAGAACGTATATATAGATGTTCATGTAGTGTGTGCGTGAGTACGATGCACGTAAGTGTGGCCTTGAATTCGCAAGTTTTCCATGCCTGATCGCTGCAAGTAGGGATAGAAAAAAAGCTTGCTAGTAAGACTCATTAGCTTAATTTATGCTTATTAATTAATTAAATATTAAAATAATATAATTTTAAATAAATTTATATTCTCCTCTAACTCAATTTGGCTGGCTGGTTAGCCCGCTTCTAATAATTCTTTCAAACTACATATAAAATGATAGTCCATGCGTTGCACCTATCCTGCCTGCATTCCTGCGGACGCAGCAGGGGGAAGGAATCGTCTCGTCTCGCGTCCAGTACCCAGCAGTAACTAGTAGGGTGGCAGTGGCTTTAAGGGCGGACAGGTGGGCCTCGGAGTTGCCGCCGGGAAGCTCCCCGCGTCGCGAGCCGACGAAAAACGAAGTTCCCCGATCCCACCGTGCTGCTCGGCTCGGCGGCTCCTACCCGGCCGGCGGTGGCCCCACATGCCGTGTCAGCCAGCGCAGCCACGTCGAGGGACGGCGGGCGTGATAAAGCGAGAACGGCCTCGGCACGTGCACCTAAACCCACTAGGTCATCACGCCTCCGGTTCTGGCTTTTCGTTTTTTAACGGTGGCGACGACTATTTTTTAAGTATTTAATAAAAAATTAAAAATAAGATAAAAATAAGAAAAGCACTGTCATATCTACATGAAAAATATAAAAAAAGAAAAGCAAAACTAACGCTAAGAAACTAACATATATTGGGGCAGAGATGAGCATCAGGCCAGTTAGAGAAAATAATAGTGAAAAATTTTGTAAATATATCTAATTTTTTTCTGTTTGGTGTTTGTTTGAATGTTTAAATATATCAAATGAACTCAAAAAATTACGAAAATTTACGTACAGTCCCCTTGAGACAATGTAATTCATAGTGTAATTGTTTGGTAATTTTATCACTTGTGAAGCTCAAATATTTATACAATTTTGATAATTTTTACGAGTTTTTACATATAGAAAACGAGCTCTAAAAATTACAAAATTATATGTGAAGCCTCCTGACATAGTAATAGTTATTGTGTAATTTTTTGAAAATTTCATGTGGTCCAAATTTACCATGTTTATTCGAGTTAACTTAATCCTGAATTTAAGAATATTTCATATTTTTAACAATTTTATACATTAGGAATTTATACGATTAAAAGTAATTACAGATGTACAAAAAATGCATCACACTGGATATGATATGGCTAACTCATCTGAGCCATTGTTATCTTCTCATCGCGCTTACCACATAAAATTTTTAAAAAATTACACAATAACTATTACTATATCAGAATGCTTCACATAAAATTTCGTAATTTTTAGAACTTGTTTGTTATATGTAAAAATTCATAAAAATATCAAAATTTTATGATTTTTTTATCAACATTTACAACTGATAAAATTACTAAAAAATTACACTATTAAGTACGTTGTCTTATGGGAATGTACATAAATTTTCGTAATTGTTTTAGCTCATTTAATATATTTAAAAATTCAAACAAACATTAAACGAAAAAATTAGAGCAGGTAATTAGACCGGCTAATTCCGCTCCTGGCTGGACGGCAGGCTGCCTGCCCAGTGAGGGGGCGGCAGTTGCTGCCGCTCGGTCCCTAGATGGCAGAAACGATATTTTCGTTTGAAATAGAGGAATTTCATATGACACCATTTAATTTCCGCAAAAACAATAAAATGTTCTCGCGTTCCAAGCAGTGCCTAAGCACCGATCGAGTCACGTCCACAGGTGCATCTGTCTATACCTAACAGGAGTAGAGTAACCAGCAGTAATTAGCACGATGGAGTCGCGAACCAAACACCCCTCAAGTCTGTGTGGCCACTAGCAACTTTTAAGGGAGGATTTCTGCTCCGGAAACTGTCATTACTCACTACGACAAGCATGGTCTGCGTAATCACGAGCTCCGTTTGCGGTCTGCAGTCTGCTCCAGCTTTTGCCTTTTCCTGCCATTATGCCACGGTAATTGCTTACAGCAAGGCATTCCGGAAAGGCGACGCCTCGGACGCTTTGCACTGCGCTTGATACCTCCCTATTGCGTAGTCCTGCCTTCCCCTTCCTCCTTCCCTCCCATGTCCTTTCAAAATTGTAAGGCAGAAGAATTGAAAGCAGGATACGACTGGTGGTGATCGGTTCGGCTGAAAGTGAAAGCTTATAAATGAAAACACTGTTAGTTAATGAAAAACACAGAATGGTGAGAGGCTTATTTAACATAATTAAATTTAAAAATTGAAAATATAAAAATATGTTAGCCCATCACGAGGCAAACGAATACGAAAAAAAAGAACCGACAAAAAACTCAAAAAGGTCAAAATTCAGAAAAAATGAAATTATGAATAGTGCAAAAAAGCTTAAGCTATATTGAGCAGGAAAGTACCAAATACACAAACTGCCCCGTTTCTTACTGAAGTCTCATACCATAGTTCTCAGTAACATTCCATTCTAGTATGTGTCTTGGTATAAAATACATCAGTACCAGTTTATTCCACTATACTATTTTAGATTTTAATATATATATATATATATATATATATATATATATATATATATATATATATATGTATATATATATAAGATTGCTAATGTGCACGTACAACACCAAAAAACATCGGTCGCAGAGACAACCCACTCACCGGGTGACTATCCATTTGGTCCTAGCCTCCCACTTGGTCTCGCTCGGTTAGGTTAAAAAATAGTGGCTTATGGCTGAAATTACACTGTAGTTGAAGATGGTTTATTTGACGTAATTAAATTTAAAAAATTTAAAATAGAAAAAATATGTTAGCTCATCATGGACAACGCAAACAAATACGAAAAAAAGAACCGGCAAAAAAACTTAAAAAACCAAAAATTAAAAAAAAACAAAATTTATAAATAATAATAAATAAACTAGTAGCTCAAACCGAAATAAGCGGACGTTAATCTTATCATTCCCCTTCTCTGCTGTCTTTTTTCTCCATCCAACTCCATGGCTTCATTGCTTCTCTTGCTCCACTCGATCCAATGGGCCATCGACAGCCAGACTTCGCAACCCAATAGCCTGCCACGTCTCTTTTCTCCATCTAACTTCATGGCTCCATTGCTTCTCCTACTCCACTCGATCCAATGTGTCACCGACGGCCAGACCTTGCCATCCAATAGCCTACCATTAAGCCACGCCTCTCTCGTGATCAATTGGACCTCAGTTTGTTGAAACTCGTGAGCTTAGAATCAAGCTTAAGCTCAATTAGTTAGGAGCTCAAATCAAACTTAAATAAAGCCTAGAGCAAGACAAGCTAAAGTAGCTCACGAGCTGGCCCTATGTGTTGGAAATATGGACAATATTTTAATTCCAATTTTTATAAGGAGACAAATACAATAAACTAGTGATGTAAAACTTAATACTAACAACAGGCTACTCATCATACTTCAGAATATACTGAAGAAAAATATATTAACAAAGTCGTACGTGCACGCGAATGACTTACTAGCTAGCCTGATGAAGAACAGGAAGCCACGCAGGCTTGACGCGGTTCAGAACGTAGATGTCACGGTCACGGTGGCGGTCGCAGCGGATCGCCGCCTAGAAACTTTATTGCCGCTCCGTGCAGGTACTCTATGCGGCAACGGTTTGGAGATAGCCGCTCTCCCTCCTTCCAGTGCACGTCGGGAAGAAAGGTCGACGAGGTTCAGACGGCATAATACTCGAGCACAAAATCGCAGAGAAGAAGAAAATGGAGACAGTGAGATTCTCTCACACACTCTGGACGTCTCCAGGCATGTATATAGACAGACTGATAACTGACGTGATTAAAACAATAATTTACCCATTGGTAACTGACACATTCAAACAACAATTTATCCACTAGTAACTGTCTATCATCAAAACCTCAGTAAAGCCTCAAATTCAAACGTTTGAATCACATTCAAACACAGAGAGAGAGAGGTGCAGGTTTCAGCAAAAATAAAGATGGATTTGGTCTGTCAAGTAGCGTACCACGTCACGGCACGATCGCACGTCACAAATCACGCGATTTTCACACGAAAATACGCGAATACGCGCGCGTGTATGACTAGACAGAACCTTCCTCATACCATCTCTATCCATATTCAAGAAGTGGTGATGATTTCACCTTATAAATTGATCTTCATCACCTTTCCTTAGCAATATGAATATGATACTAAACCATATATATTTTGAAATTAAGGAAATGAGCCATAAAAATGGATCAATTTCTAACACTATGTACCATAGATCGGCTCCTAGCTTACCCACAATCATAAAACCACTTCAAAATCCTGACATTGATTGTACCACTGCAAAACCACACAATGGCATGCTTCACAAAAGAGAGATAAGAGATGAGAAGATAGGTGGAAGACTGAAGGGCGCGGATGAAGATGATCAAAGAACACTGAGCTAGAGTTCCAGTATAGCGTAAACTTATACAGATGTTCAAGATGTGTAGTACTACTACTGAATACTAATACCCTTATGGTCCAAGGAGCAATGTCCACTTAGAAGAAACACCGAGATCGTGTTTCACTTCACTCGATCACTTCATCGGCTTGCCTACTGCAATGGCGCTTGCACCGTCACGACGATCGGGCTATTGACAGTGTGCCTCCCGTCGCTCCATGTCACCGCCCCGCTCCTCACCTGCGAGCTCCCGGGCTCCATCTTCTTCGCGGGCGCCGCGGCCTCCACCCGCACCGTGAAGCTCAGCTTCTGCCCGTCGCGCCGGAACGACAGCTGCCTCGGCTGCACGGTCACCGTGCTCCCCTCGGGCGCCCTGATCGCCGCGCGGTAGACCGACCGCCCACCGCCGACGTTGGTCACCGTCCTGATGAAGTGGGTCTTCATCGTCGCCCTGGTGCCGTCTGCGACGAACGTGGCGGATAGAGACGGGTAGTTGAGGTTGCCGGCGTGCCCCGCGCGCCGCGCGCCGCGGCAGTCCGCCTGGCGCCGTGCGATCGCCCGGATGTTCTGCTCGGTGTAGTTCAGGCTGCAGAGGAAGTTGACGTAGTCCGCGGGGGTGATGTCGTAGACGAGGCCGGGGTCCATGGCGCGCATCGGGTCGACGTGCCCGGCGCCGAAGTCAAACACGTTGGCCACGTTGCCGGTGGACTCGTCCACCATGGTGCCGTTGCTGTTGTCCTTGATGTAGGCTGTGGTCATGAGCGCCGACTTGATCGCGGCGGGGCTCCAGGTAGGGTGCGCGGCCTTGAGCAATGTGGCGAGGCCGGAGACGTGCGGGCAAGCCATGGACGTGCCGGAGAGGATGTTGAATTCGGTGCGCCGGCCGTCGGAGGGAATGCCGACCGGGCCGACGCCGCTGGGCCATGCGGCGAGGATGTTGAGGCCGGGGGCTATCAGGTCAGGTTTGAGTATCTCCGGGGATTGGGGGTTCGGGCCACGCGCCGAGAACGCGGCCACCACCGGCGCCGGATGCACGCCAAGGTGGGTGCCTTCGAAGAGGATGGTGCCCGTGGCCGGCTTCTGCGGCGTGGATGATGCAATGTACTTACGGAGGTTCTCGCCGGCGACTGCGCCGACGGCAGTCGCGGGCAGGACGTGGCAGTCGGCTACGAGGCCCTCGCCATCGAACACCCCGTTGGCGAGCACCATCCCGACGCCCCCCGCGCGGTGAACCACGTCTCCCTTGGCGGCGCGAGAGTTCACGCCGCGGTCGCACACCACGATCTTGCCACGCACCGCGGCCGGGTCAAGCGAGCCGTCGAGGCACATCGACGCCGAGTAGCCGTCAGCGGCGGAAGAGGCCGCGCCGCTGCTTGTCCCCGCATATACCAGCTCGTACATCTTGCCGGATTCGAGCGCGGGTCCGCCGTAAACGCTCACGCCGTCGAGAACCTGGCCGTTGCCGAGCCGCACGTTGGCCGGGAAGGCGCGGTCCATGGACCCAGCGCCTACGGTGGCCATCCAGGGCGCCACATTGGTCACCGTGAGCCCACCGGGACCGCCATTGCCAGCCGAAGCCGACACAACGATCCCAGCCTCCGTCGCGCCGAACGCCCCAATGGCGATGGCGTCGAGGTAGTACGGTACGACGACACCGCCGACGCTGAGCGAGACGACGTGGACGCCGTCGGCGACGGCGGCGTCGAAGGCTGCGAGGATGTCGGAGTCGAAGCAGCCGCCCACCCAGCACACCTTGTACGCCGCGAGACGCGCCTTGGGTGCCATCCCGGCGGCCACGCCGCGCGCGTAGCCGAGGGTGGACGCCGGGAACACGTAGCGCCCCGCGGCGATGGACGCTGTGTGGGTCCCGTGCCCGTCGGTGTCGAGCGGCGACCTGACCTCCGCCGTCTCGTTCATCCGGCCGGAGGTGGCTTCGTAGCCCGCGGAGAAGAACCGCGCTCCGACGAGCTTGCGGTTGCAGGAGTTGGGCGGGAACCCGGGCCCCGACGCGCACACCCCGCGCCACTTGGGCGGGACGGGGCCGAGCCCCTGGTCGTGGAAGCTGCGGTGGGTGGGCGAGATGCCGGTGTCGATGATGGCGATGACGAGGTCGGCGCCGAAGTCGGAGTCCGCCAGAAGCGCGGACGGCGGGGAGGACAGGAGCCCAAGGAACCGCGGGGAGCGCGTGGTGGCGAGGCGGCGGACGCGCTCCGGCACCACGGCCGCCACCCCAGGAGCACCCGCCAGCGCCGCCGCCGCCGCAGGCGTCATCCGCACAGAGAACCCGTGGAAGGCCGCGGAGTAGGTGTGGATCAGCGGGCCGCCCTCCGGCCACTCCCGGCCCCCGGACGCCGCCATCACCACCGACTCGTACCAGTGCGCGTGCGTCGGGAAGGCGGACGGCTTCGCATCAGCGTCCGCCCGCACGATGTACGTCTTCTCCTCCTCCTCCACCTCCGGCGCCACCGCTGCCACCGGAGACACCCGCCACGACGGCAAGAACTAGCAGCAGCAGGAGGAGGAAAGGGCGTGACGCCAACACCATCGCGTAATGGCGTATCGATCGGGAGAAGAGAAGGATTGGGGAGTGGCGTGGAGCAGCGGAGGGGAAAGCGCAAAGCGAGCAGCGCCTCGGGTAAAGAAGAGGCAGCACTCCGTCCGCAGTGCACTCGGGGTAGTGGTGGTGTACAGGAAGGCGGTGGTGGTGTACATCGGGGTGGCCGTGCCGAGACGCGGCGTCGTAAGGGTGGATGGGCCGATGTGCCGTGGGCCAGCCCGTGTTTGGATTAGTTGCTTGTTCGTATTTGCCTGCCGATGTATGCTGGTCACGGGCTGTTCAACGTGGGCGCTTGGAATGGGTAGATTTGGCGTGTAAATCCGGTGGGATTCACCGTCTCAGGGCGTGCGCCTCCGCCTATAGCAGCCTAACCGCGCAAACTTCTCCGAGTAACTGAAGGATTTCATGTTTCTAGGAAACGTTTTTGGGAGCTCCCTGCAGGGAAACATGTACTCTCTCTGATGCGGACTCTCACGTAGGTGGCCAAATGGTTGTGCCTAGCGGATCGGTCCATACCCTGGTACTATAGACACAATCCACATCACGGCACGAAACGTATCGGGACAGACTGGCACGACACGATAAGGTCGGCCGTGCCAGGGCCACTGCCCTTGCCTAGCGTGGCACGGCTATGGCCCAGCATGATATAGCCCATGCGGCACGACGGCCTGGTAGGCACGCTTAGCCTGGTGGGCACGACTTATTTGGCATAAAAATATGATTGTTAAACACGTTTGGCCTGGACACAACACGATGTGCATGGCCTATTTGGCCAGTTTATCATGAGTAATTATCGATTTTTGAAGTTTATAGTCGTTTTTGTGGTCGTCTGTCAGTTTAAAAATACAAAACAATTTAAAAAATCTCAAATTTATCTATAAATAGGCAACATACTCCCTCATTCAGCCACACTCAAACCAAGATCTCTTCTCTGAGTTCTCTTGTGAAAATTTTGACACACTTTGTGATAACTTGGCAAAATTCGAAATAATTTTGCCAAAAATTCAAAATCTGGCCTACAATCAAGAAAAGATGTAACGATACTAATTTTCATATACTTGTATTGTTCTTAATTTTCTTAACGTGTAGGTTCACCAATGGCTCACATATCGATAAGTCTCTCAATGTCGGTACCCCCCAACCATGTCTCACTTGTACCGACCGTATCATTCGATGAACCGTTACTCGAACATTTCCTTCAACATTCGTTGTCTTCCCTTGTGCCTCACTTGAGCCCAACCATTCTGCCCAACTTTCTTGACCGTACCTTAACTTATCCTCAGGCCTAGTATGGGTCAATGCTATCGACCATAGCTGCCCCCAGCTCCCTACATGTCAACGACTAAGAAATTATTTTCGGGCACAAGTTCTTCATAACTTGAGCCATGTTAGTCCAACATGTTTCATGCACCATGAATGCACTCAAGTAATGACACCTATGTCGTGTCCACACTCAACTAACTCAACTCAAACCATCACACTCCAAACTTCCAAGGCTAGTATGACCGTCAATCACAGGCCGGTCAAACCTCCAGCACCTCGATCGTTCAGACCGCCAACTCCCACAGCAGATCTAATCGCCAGCCCTAAGCCGACTAGACCGTTCCTGGTCGGTATGACCGCGACCCCAATGTTGATCATACCGCCAACAATAGAAAGCAAATGAAAAATTGCAAATTCTCAAAACCCAAGCTCAAACTCCGCAAACTCTCTGAACCAAAAATCAATTACTCATCATAACTATAAGGTGATTTTCATATGGTCTAATATACCTTATCTAATTAGAGTATCCACATGTGTGTGCGTTTAATGGGAATGCATATGATTGCTCTTCGTGAGGCCTAGTGCCTCGACAAAATATCTTACGTATGTAGTGGACACACAGGTGTGTACGTGTGTGACACGTGTTCTCTATGCACTCGAAAAATAAGCACGTCCTATTTGCAATTTGACCTATTTCTTAATAAGAAAAAATAAACGTGTTCCCAACCATATATGAAACAAACCAAATTTTCAAGAAAATTTTCAATTTCAATTTAAATTTGCTTCCTCCTGATCCCAAGCCTAATCCGCACAAATCTTGACCATCTCAGCCTTCCAATCCACCTCAGCCTTGCTTCGACGGAGGAGAGACCACGCGTACTGTTCACTGTCCAGATATTTCGCCGTCGCCTCTATTTGTCGTCGCCCGAACCCTCTCGCGCTCTCCCGCCCTCTCTCGCATTTCTTTCCCCTGCCATCTCTCAGAGCAATGTCAGCACTCGTACACCCCTACCCTGACACCCCTAGCCCCCCTTTGCCGCGCGTCAAGCTGCTAGCCGCGCGTCCGCCACCATCTCTGCCTTTCTCGCGAATTCCTCTCACGGTCAACCTGGGTCACCCTGACAACTTTTGACCGCCGCCTCTCTTGCCCAAGACATCCAGGCGCCTTCCCACCGCCACCCTCCCGACACTTCTCGACCCAGCGGTGTAGCCACCGCCATGGCCCCTCACGGCGTAAGCGCCTCCGGTCGTCTATAAAAGCCGCGAACCCTCCTGAGCCCCTCCACACACTCCCGTGAAGCTCCCCGCCCGCCCAATTGAACCCTCATCACCCCAATGTCGACAATCGCCAAAAATCCCCAAGGTGAGCTCAAATTCGATTCCAATAATTTACTCGATTACTTTTCGATTGCCCATGTTTGTAGCATCCTCTTGCTCCCAGAAACCTCCCAGCACCGCCGCCCTAGCATCCCGAGCCTTCTCTTTCCCTGCCGTGAGCCGCCCAACCTAGTGCCTCATGGTGGCGGTGAAAGCATCTAGGCCCCTAAAATGATTTTGGTAATTAATGAGTTTATATGAATATGGGACTAACTATTTAATGAGTGTTTAAAGGTTAAGTCCAGGTTATGGTTGACAAATGCAAGCCAAAGGATAAGGATGAAGATCAAACATGGTTCAAGATAGAGGTATTTGTAGAATAGGATCCCCTTTTGAATTTTGCCGGTCTTAGGAGAATGGTGGAAGACCGGATTATAGGATAAATAATTGTACCATAAAGAGGGATCATGTCAAGTAGCTTGATAGCAATTCTTAAGTGTCTATGGATCAACTAGGATCATGCATTCTTGAAAAATCTGTTTTAAAAGCCAAAACTGTGCTCTGTCTGGACGCGCGGTAGTTCCGCAGTTTTCAACGTCGGTACTACCGTCGAGCGGTAGTACCGCTGTAAAAATCGGAACTACCGGCGATCGGAACTTCCGAACCTCAAGCGGACCCATTTTTCCAGAGAGCACCCTCCGGACTCATTTCAAAATCTAAGGAAGCGGTAGTTCATTGTCGAGCAAGATACTACCGCCACGGTAGTTCGGAGGTGGATCGGACCCT
The DNA here is from genome assembly GCA_036346245.1 of Bonia amplexicaulis. Taxonomy (NCBI): domain Eukaryota; kingdom Viridiplantae; phylum Streptophyta; class Magnoliopsida; order Poales; family Poaceae; genus Bonia; species Bonia amplexicaulis. Next base: position 4,087,701 of record CM070757.1, read on the forward strand.
TTTCTCTAGAGAGCACCCTCCGGATGCCCCCTGAGTTTTTAGGAGAGGGGTAGTTCCGCGGTCAGAGCGGTACTACCGGCTATAGGTAGTTCCGGAGGGGAACCGGAGCCTTTTTTCCAGAGAGTGACTTTTGGAGCTCGGCTCAAGCGGTAGTACTGCGCCGACTTTCTTGATACTACCGGTGGCGGTAGTACCGGACTTTACAACGTCGGTAGTACTGCTGCCGACGGACCAACGGTCACTGCAGAGGCTCGACATAGCCGCTCGATCGTCCGATAGGGAGCGGTACTCGGCCTCGCAGGCCGTGGTAGTTTCGCCGCCGATTTTTCGGAATTTGTTCCAAGCGGCTAGTTTTGGTAGGTGAAAGGTATAAATACCCGTACCACTGCTCATAGACAGATGTTAGAGACTCTATTGATCATTCTTGAGCATTGGGCATTCACTTCATACCTACTTTCACTCTTGAGCATTCATTTGAGGTGTTTGAGCAAAAAGTGCATAGCATTCACTAGTTTGATCCTTGGCACTAGTTTGAAATCAAGCGAAGCTCGTGGTTTGTTACTCTTGGTGCTTGCCGGCACCTGGACGATTGGGAGAAGCTTGATCGGTGATCTTCTCAAAGGAGCTTGTGAGAAGACCCGGTTTTCTTGTGAAGGTTGGAGCTCGCCTACCGGAGCGGGAAGAGCTACCTCTAGTGATCGAGGTGCTTGACAATTCGTGGAGCCGGTTCGATTCGCTCGAGCTAACCTCAACGTGGACTAGTGGGAACCCAAGCAAGCTTCGACACAGGTAAAAACATCAAGTGTGCACATCTCTCGTTTACTTTCTAATAGCTCTAAGTTTACTTGCTTAGTACTTTGTTTAGCCCTTGTTAGTACTAGTATTGCTATTTGCTTGACTAGTATTGTGTGAGGCTTAAATTGTCTTTCATTCTTGTTCTTAGAATTAAAGAAATTTAATCTAGTTGAAAAGAAAATTTAAAACCGCCTATTCACCCCTCTAGTCGGTATCCTTGATCCTACAAGTGGTATCGAGCTTGGTCTCTCATTTTAGACTTAACCGTCTAGAGAGAAAATGATGGCTAGCGAGGATTTGCTATAGGCAAGGCACCTTTCTTTGATGGATCAAATTATGCTTATTGGAAAATTAGAATGTCAATTTACTTAAAGGCCATGAGTCCAAGCGTTTGGAAAATCGTAAATGAGGGTTACGTCATGGCGCTTGATCCATTGAATCCAACGGATCAAGACAGGCGAAATGCTCATTTAGATGCCCAAGCCATGAATGCTATTTTGGAGCTTTAAGCGGATGAGTTCAATAGGATGAGTAATCTTGAGACGGCTCACGCTATTTGGACAACCCTTTCCAAATCCATGAAGGGACATCCACGGTTAAAGAAGCAAAATTGCATCGGCTTAGATTAAATATGAGACATTCACAATGTTGCCTCATGAGGACATCAATGAGTCTGTACACACGACTCAACAACATTGTGAATGAGCTCAAAGGCCTTGGTACTAACCTTCCGATCTTGATATTGTGAGAAAGATGCTTAGGGCTTTGCCGAGAATACGAAATGTTGGTGACACTCTTCCTCAACTCACGGAGTTAGCAAGGATGACTCCAACACAACTATTGGGCAACCTCATCACAAATGAGCTATACAAGAAGGATAAGGAGGAGCTCTTGGAGCAATCCTCATCAAAGGCAAAAGATCACCGCCTTCAAAGCCAAAGCGGTGGTAAGTGAAGAATCCAAGATGATGAGGAAAACTCAAGAAGAACTTGCTCTTCTAGTAAGAAGAATGAACAAGTTCATGAGAAGGCGTTCAAACCGAAGCGCAAACTATGACAAGGCAAAGAAGGGGCACTCCTACTCCAACAAGCGATATAGCAACATCCGTTGCTATGAATGTGATGAGAAAGGGCACATTGCCTCAAATTGCCCCAACAAGAAAGATGACAAAGAAAAGTCATCAAACAAGAAGAGCTACAACGGCAAGAAGAAGCTTTTCAAGAAGCTTCACAAAGATGGCAAAAATGAAGCCCACATTGGAGAGTGGGATTCCGAAGAAGAGTATTCCGACTCCGAGTCAAGTGAAGATGAGTCCTCCAAGAAGAAGGGACTTGTCGGAATTGCAATCAAGGAGGCTCCATCACTATTCTCCACTCCAACTTGCCTCATGGCAAAAGGAGATAAGGTAAAATTCCTTGATGATGATGAGCCTTCATATGATGATCTTATGGATATGCTTGTTGAACTAAATGAATTTCTTGGAAAAGAGAAATCAAAATTTAAGATCTTGAAGAGGGAACATACATCTCTACAAGAATCTTATAAGGAGCTAAAGGAAGCTCATGATTTGCTTATCCATGAAAAATCTTGCACTAGCATTGGAATTACTTGCGATACTATAAATGAAATGCCTAGTGTAAAAGTATCTAAAGCTAGCATATCTACATCATGTGATGAACTCCTTGCCATGCCATGCTCTTCTAATATTGATTCTAGAAATGCTATATCTTTTGTCCATGATGATTTACTTGTTCATGAAAACAAAGATTTAAAGGAACAAGTGTTAAAATTGAACAAAAGCTTGGAGAGAGCATACAAAGGAAAGGCTACACTTGATAAACTATTAAGCGATCAAATATGCTCATTCAACAAAGAAGGACTTGGGTACATTCCCAAGAAAGGTAAGAAACCGGCATACAAGCCCCCAAGGTTTGTAAAAGAAAATGGTAAGTATTGTACAAAATGCCGGGATTTGGGACATGAGTCTCAAAATTGTTCTAAGGGAAAGATTCAATCCATTGGTTTATATGACTCATGTTATATGCTTAGAAAAACTGAAAATGAAAATATTATTGCTCATTTCATTGGCACCTCGATTTTGGGTGCTAAAAGGAAATCCATTTGGGTGCCCAAAACCTTGGTTACTAACCTCCAAGGACCCAAACAAATTTGGGTACCTAAAAGAACTTGATTTTCTTTGTAGGTGAACTACAAGACCGGTGGAAGGCATTGGGTGTTGGATAGTGGATGCACCCAACACATGACCGGAGACCGGAAAATGTTCAAGACCTTTGAGAGCGGGAGCAATGAGAAAATCACCTTTGGGGACAATAGCAAAGGAAAGGTACTTGGTTTGGGTAAAATTGCTATCTCAAATGACCTTTCCATTTCAATGTATCTTTAGTAGAAATTTTAAATTTTAATTTGCTATCCGTTGCTCAATTATGTGATTTAGGCTTAACTTGTTCTTTCTCTAAAGAAAATGTCATCATTTCAAAAGAAAATGAAAAGGAAATTGTTTTCAAAGGTTTTAGATTTGGAAATCTTTATTTAGTGGATTTCACTTCAAATGAGTCTTGCTTAAAAACTTGTTTAATTGCAAAACATCTTTGGGTTGGTTATGGCATAGAAGGTTAGGTCATCGGGTATGATTTAACTTAAAAGCTTTTCAAACATGACTTAGTTGTTGGCTTGAAAGATGTGAAGTTTGAGAAAATAGACTTTGTAGTGCTTGCCAAGCCGGAAGCAAGTTGCAAACTCTCATCCTTCCAAAAGTATCATGTCAACATCTAGGCCATTGGAACTCTTACATATGGATTTGTTTGGGCCAACAACCTATAAGAGTATCGGAGGTAATAGTTATTGTTTAGTCATTGTAGATGACCACTCTAGATATACATGGGTGTTCTTCTTAAATGACAAAGGCGAAACCTCCGGAATTTTCAAAAGTTTCTCAAAAAGAGCCCAAAATGAATTTGATTTTAAAATAAAGAAAATTAGAAGTGACAACGGTTCCGAGTTTAAAACACTAAAATTGAAGATTTTTGTGATGAACTTGAATAAAGCATGAACTTTCCACAACCGACACTCCGGAACAAAATGGAGTTGTAGAAAGGAAAATCGAACATTAATTGAAATGGCTAGGACAATGCTTGATGAATATAATACTTACGATAGATTTTGGCCGGAAGCTATTAACACCGCTTGTCATGCCATAAATCGCCTTTATTTGCATCGTCTTTTGAAAAAGACTTCCTATGAACTTCTCATTGGGGGAAAACCGAACATTTCCTACTTTAGAGTATTTGGGTGCAAATGCTACATCTTGAGAAAGGGTGTTCGGCTCTCTAAATTTCAAAGTCGATGTGATGAATGATTTTTATTAGGATACTCTTCAAATAGCAAAGCTTATAGAGTTTTCAATAAAAACTCGGGTTTAGTTGAAGAATCTTGTAATGTGCAATTTGATGAAACTCTCAAGAAGAGCAAGAAAATTTGGATGATATAGGAGAAGAAGGATTACGCAAAGCCATAGAAAATATGCAAATTGGCGACATCAAGCCAAAGGAAGATACTACATCACCCACCTCATCAAGACAAGTTGAACCACCTACCTCTTCTACTTCAAACGAGATACAAGTAATAGAAGATGAAGCAAAAGATCAACAACAACCCTTCAAGATCCATAATGCAATTGCAAAAGATCATCCAATAGATCAAATATTGGGTGATGTGAGTAAGAGTGTTCAAACACGCTCTAGAGTAGCTTCATTTTGTGAACATTATTCGTTTGTATCTTCTCTTGAGCCGAAGTTTGTAGAAGAAGCTCTAGATGATCCGGATTGGATAAATGCCATGCATGAAGAGCTAAACAACTTCTCCAAAAATGATGTATGGACATTGGTGGAAAGACCCAAGGAGCAAAATGTGATTGGTACAAAATGGGTCTTTCGAAACAAACAAGATGAGAACGGACTTGTGGTAAGAAATAACGCAAGCAATTCAAAGATGGGACTTTCATAAGCCAAACAAAGTATGTAAAAGACTTATTCAAGAAGTTTGGGATGGAAGATGCGAAACCTATCAAAACACCAATGGCAACAAATGGGCATTTAGACCTCGACGAAGGAGGTAAGTCGGTAGATACTAAGCTTTATAGATCTATGATTTTTAGTTTGCTCTATCTTACCGCATCTAGGCCCGATATCATGTTTAGTGTTTGTATGTGTGCTAGGTTTCAAGCTTCTCCAAAAGAATGTCATTTAAAGGCCGTAAAAAGGATTTTGAGATATTTAAAACATTCCTATAACATAGGGCTTTGGTATCCTAAAGGTGCTAAATTTGAATTAATTGGATACTCGGATTCCGATTATGCGGGTTGCAAAGTGGATAGAAAAAGCACCTCGGGATGTTGTCAATTCTTAGGAAGATCCTTAGTTTCTTGGTCCTCAAAGAAACAAAATTCCGTAGCACTTTCAACCGCCGAAGCCGAATATGTTTTCGCCGGAAGTTGTTGTACTCAATTATTATGGATGAGGCAAACCTTGATGGATTATGGAATCAATTTTGATAAAGTGCCTTTATTGTATGATAATGATAGTGCTATCAAAATCTCAAATAATCCAGTCCAATACTCAAGAACCAAGCATATAGATATCCGCCACCATTTCTTGGGAGATCATGTTGGCAAGGGAGATATTTGCATTAGCCACATCCGGACCGAAAACCAATTAGCGGATATTTTCACCAAGCCTTTAGATGAAAGCCATTTTTGCAAGTTAAGGAGTGAATTAAATGTCTTAGACTATTCCAACATTGCATAATTTTATGACTCACTTAAATGCATACTTCTTTGGAGTGGCTTGGACAATGTTGTGGAAAAGGTTCTTGTGAAAAAGTTTTCAAATTTGATTAAAAGCAAAAGTTATTTAAAATTACTATTTTAATACATTTAATGCATAATGATCCTTAAAGATGTTAGTTGTGTGCAAAAACTAGGGATCATTTGCATACTATACCTTTCTTCTCAAAATTCTGCAAGTCCCAGAAAAATCGGAACTACGGTCGTTCTGCTGAACTACTGTTGAGCTGAACTCTGCACTTGCACTGAACTACCGGTTGACTTAAAATATCCGAACCCTATTTCCTGCGGCCTCCTCTCTCTCTCTCTCTCTCCCGCCCTTGCACGGTTCTTCCGCCTTCCTTCCGCCGCTCCTCTCCTTCCTCTCTCTCCCACTCAAAACTCCCAAAACCGATCTCGGATCTTCAAATCCGCTCGGTTTTTCCTCGGATTTTTGAGCCTTGCAACTTCCCCAGTGCTCACCTCCTCCATCCCTCAAGGTATTTCGGATCATCCCCATCTCTTTTTGTCTCTTTGAACCCTAGATTGATTTTTTAGGGTTTTCAAAATACGGATGATTCTTTGAGGTTTAAACTAGGGTAAATATGGCATTTTGGTATCTAGAGGTGTTTGCACACCCATTCCATGGATTCAATCCAAGAAAATACCAAAATCTCAAACACATTGCTTAACCCTAGAATCGGTCGGTGAGCGGTACTACTGCTTGACGAGCGGTACTACTGCCGGACGGAGCGGTACTACACGAGCCAGTACTACCGCCCCGAATCAGGCAGTACTACCGATTGCCCTGATTGAACAGCAATTTCTTTCAATTCCTTTTCAATTCTATTTGATCCATCCTAGTAAGGCTCTAATACTGTATCTTCTTCCTTTTAGATGCCTATTACTAGGAGAGCGACTAGGAGGCTTTACTCTTCTGCCGGACAGTCAGGAGAGTCCTCCGGCGCTCCTGCCGCTTCTGAGGCCTCTCAGAAGGCAGCTCAGGACCGTGGCAAAGGTCCAGCTGAGGAGACAGAGTCTGAGGGAGAGCCACAGCCACAGCAGCAGTATAGCTCCCCAATGGAGGAGTTAGAGGAGGATCTCACCGAGAGGGAAGATCCTCAGATCGACTTGAGGAAGATTTCTGCAGAAGATTATATCAGGCTACGTCGCAGAAATCAATATGAGCTGCCCTCCAACTCTATCAACCCCAAGTTTCATACAAAGTTTCAGGAGCAAGTCTTTGATCAGCTATATCGAGAGAGTCGCCAGTTTGCTGATCATAAGTGGGTTGACTGGGAGCACTTGTCCTCCATTGACAAGTACGATGGCACTTTCAGGCTCTTTCAGCGGAGTGGGCTGCATCAGCTGGCGACACTGCAGTCAGACTATAATGAGGAGATCATCCGCCAGTTTTATGCAACAGTGCACATTTCTCCATATTTTCAGCATATGACCTGGATGACAGTGTGAACACAGTTGGAGGCGACCAAGCATGAGTTCGAGCTTGCCTTGAGAGCTGAGCTAAGCGCATTTGAGAAGGTTTATGACAAGCCAGCTCTCGAGATCTCAGCCTTCTCCTCATTCTACAATCTCAACGAGAGATCTGTCCCCGGCACCTTGGTTGGTCTTCTTCCTATTCCCAGCATCATTAATAGGATTATCAACCATACTATTCTTCCCAAGAGTGGGAACTTTGATGCCATAAGAGGACATGCTTGGAATCTCATAGACTACATCATGAGGGGACAGAAGTTTGATGTAGTAGACTTGATCATTAGGGAGATTGCCTCCTCCAAGAATGACAGGATCAAGCCCATCAATTATGGACCCTATATTTTTGCCTTGATTGAGACCAAGTTCAGATTCAGAGGCAGCTACAATAAGAGACATAAGGCATATAAGCCGAGACCTGAGCCTCCCATTCCCACAGCCTCCAGAGCTCGGCACGAGATCCAAAGCGGGGAGGATCTTGGCGGAACACCGGCTCCTGCGGCAGGCAGCAGAGTCAGTCGAGTTCCTCGGTGATGTGGCATCTTTATCTCAGATCTATGCCACCCTGCTTCAAATGAGGGACTCTCAGGCCGAGGGGTTTGCCTCCCTCTCTTCTCGCATGGACTCCCTAGATGGGCGTGTTGCAGCCATCGAGCAGTCCTTGTCTCAGCCTCCTCCACCCATGCGCTATGTTTGTCGCCGCCGTCGCAACCCTTCTCCTCCCGGTCCCCAGGAGTAGCTTCTTTTGGTACTTGATGCCAAAGGGGGAGAAGAATGGAAACTAGGGCTATTAGGGCTATCTATCACTACTTATATGTTTTTATGGATGATTGTAATGAACTTGGTTTATCTATGCTTTTGGATGTATTCTGGATGTAATGACAATTGTTTACTTCAATGAAATTGTTTATATCACTTGTTTCATATTATGATCTCTATTGTGCATCTTGTCAAAATTGTGATAAAATGTGATTTTATACTTTTGTAAAATTTCATGCACAAATTTAGGGGGAGTATCACCCTTCTTTGACTTTAAAAAGGAAAATTCATATTATTGCCAAAAATGAAAATCATTGCTAGAATTTTCTCTCTTCAAAGTCACAAAAGAATATACAACTAATTGTCAAAATAAGTGGTATATTCAAACATTAAATTTCCATATAAAATGTGTCGTCATCAATTACCAAAAAGGGGGAGATTGAAAGCATCTAGGCCCCTAAAAATGATTTTGGTAATTAATGAGTTTATATGAATATGGGACTAACTATTTAATGAGTGTTTAAAGGTTAAGTCCAGGTTATGGTTGACAAATGCAAGCCAAAGGATAAGGATGAAGATCAAATATGGTTCAAGATAGAGGTATTTGTAGAATAGGATCCCCTTTTGAATTTTACCGGTCTTAGGAGAATGGTGGAAGACCGGATTATAGGATAAATAATTGTACCATAAAGAGGGATCATGTCAAGTAGCTTGATAGCAATTCTTAAGTGTCCATGGATCAACTAGGATCATGCATTCTTGAAAAATCTGTTTTAAAAGCCAAAACTGTGCTCTGTCTGGACGTGCGGTAGTTCATAGATTTTCAACGTCGGTACTACCGTCGAGCGGTAGTACCGCGTAAAAATCGGAACTACCGCGATCGGAAGTTCCGAACCTCAAGCGGACCCATTTTTCCAGAGAGCACCCTCCGGACTCATTTCCAAAATCTAAGGAAGCGGTAGTTCACTGTCGAGCAGCGATACTACCGCCCGGGTAGTTCCGGAGGTGGATCGGACCCTTTTCTCCAGAGAGCACCCTCCGGATGCCCCGAGTTTTAGGAGAGGGTAGTTCATGCGGTCGAGCGGTACTACCGGCTATAGGTAGTTCCGGAGGGAACCGAGCCTTTTTCCGAGTGACTTTTGGAGCTCGGCTCAGCGGTAGTACTGCTACCGACTTTCTTGATACTACGGTGAGCGGTAGTACCGGACTTTACAACGTCGGTAGTACCGCGCCCGACGGACCAACGGTCACCGCAGAGGCTCGACATAGCCGTTCGATCGTCGACATAGAGGAGCGGTACTCGGCCTCGGGCCACGGTAGTTTCGCTTATACGATTTTTCGGAATTTGTTCCAAGCGGCTAGTTTTGGTAGGTGAAAGGTATAAATACCGCACTAACGCTCATAGACGGATGTTAGAGACTCTATTGATCATTCTTGAGCATTGGGCATTCACTCCATACCTACTTTCACTCTTGAGCATTCATTTGAGGTGTTTGAGCAAAAAGTGCATAGCATTCACTAGTTTGATCCTTGGCACTAGTTTGAAATCAAGCGAAGCTCGTGGTTTGTTACTCTTGGTGCTTGCCGGCACCGGATGATTAGGAGAAGCTTGATCGGTGATCTTCTCAAAGGAGCTTGTGAGAAGACCCGGTTTTCTTGTGAAGGTTGGAGCTCGCCTACCGGAGGGGAAGAGCTACCTCTAGTGATCGAGGTGCTTGACTAATTCGTGGAGCCGGTTCGATTCGTTCGAGCTAACCTCAACGTGGACTAGTGGGAACCGCATGTTTCCGATACCACGGTAAAAACATCGAAGTGTGCACATCTCTCGTTTACTTTCTAATAGCTCTAAGTTTACTTACTTAGTACTTTGTTTAGCCCTTGTTAGTACTAGTATTGCTATTTGCTTGACTAGTATTGTGTAGGCTTAAATTGTCTTTCATTCTTGTTCTTAGAATTAAAAAAATTTAATCTAGTTGAAAAGAAAATTTAAAAACCGCCTATTCACCCCCCCTCTAGTCGGTATCCTTGATCCTACAACAGCCTCGCACAGTCTTCCCCAGCCCAAATGGTCGCCGCCACGAGCTTGCCCTAACCCCAAGGATGCTCAACCACCAGCTCAATGGCCCAGTTAACCCTCTGTTCACCCTATAGCCACCGAAAACCGTCCCGAGTTCGTCGGCTCGCCGCCGACGATAGCCGCCTCCCCGGTTGCCGCCGACCCCAAAAATGGGTTCTGGCATTCCCAAGAGTCCGTCCATGGTCTCGGTTGGTGTCGCAAAAACCTGTAGTGCCGCCGGTCGCCATCGCCTCCCTCCTTTGTTTCGTTGCCACGCGCCCGATCAACCGGGGAAGAAGAACAGTGACGGGTTGTCACTGTTCATTCGACCCAATAACGCCGAAACCCAAAACCCGATAGCCGAAGTAAACCCGATTAGCACAGTATCTCAGCCAGTTAGCACAGTAACCCGATCCGCTTAAACAGTAGAAACCCGTTAACACTGAAACCCAAACCCGCGATGAACAGTACCCCCACCCGTAGTGAATAGTAATCGGACTCATTCGCTCACTGCACCCAAAATGCAAATTTATACCCATTTTGACCGTTTCGAGCCCAGCAATCCATTTTCCAACTCCGTTTCACCATCCCAAACACCGAAACACTCGAAACCTATTTTATTTGTTTTTTCTTGTATTTTATTTCTTTATTTTATCTCTTTATTCCTAGCTCATTTTTTGAGCGTGGAATTAAATTATTTCTTTGCTTTGTGCTAGCACACGATGTCGTGAGTCGACCAAGTCAAGAAGGATAAACTCAGGATCAAGCTTAAGATCAAGAGATAGAGGAATACGAAATTGTCGAAATCATAAATCCGCAAGGCAAGTCACATGTCTTTGATCATTTGAACCTACATTCTGTTAATTATTTATTTATTCATATTTTCATTATGTTATTTACGTACTGTTACTTCTGGTACAATAAATGCTTAGAATGACATGATATTAGCTTAATGTCCTACCACCTGAAAAAGCCCTGTTTAATTTGATGGCCATATTCACCTTGATAAATCTTAGTAATATTAAAAGTATTATTATTGTAATCATGGTAGTTCAAGAACTCATTAACTTTTACTACTAAAGTCTTGATATTCTGTCAATTGAAATTTTGAAAGTGATTCTATGATAAGTATCATGGGATGCCATGAGATGGCTTGAGCCCATGACCTCATCCCAGAATGAGGGTTTGGTTGTGAATTGATGACAGTGCCACGGATGCTGAAATGTGAATTTGTAGATGAATGATATTTTAGTGAAAAGCAAGGACTAAAACCTTATGCCAAATGAAGAATATAGTGATCGCTCAACCACAAGCGTTGACTTGTCAAGCCTAGTTTAGTAGCTGCTCAAATCGATTGAATCTCTAACGGGTACAAATAGTTAGTATGGAAACGGTAAAACCATACTAAACAACGTTAGATTCCTTCCAGGACGGATAGTCTGGCCTTGGTGGCGGATACCCGGGTCTGAGTTGAGATCTAATGGGTACGGGAAAGTTAGTATGGAAATGGTACAATCATACTGAACAACGATAGATTCCTCTTAGGACAGGCAAACTATCTGGCTGTGTCGGTGGATAAAGTGTCTGGCCGTGTCGGCGGACCCCCGGGTCTGTTTGGAGGTCTATTGGGTAGAGCCTACATAAAGAGATGAGCAATGAAACGACCTTGTTTTCTCAACTCAGTCATGAGGGTTGATGAACCTTGTGGGTAAAGATGGGCAACTCTGCAGAGTCATTTACAAAAAGTATTCGAATACACCATGCTATGTTTAATGGGTGATTCCAATAGCGAAGCATAAGTAGATTTGGAATGGTTATGGAAATGTGAAAGTGTGTGTTAAATCAAGTTTGGAAACCCCCAATTACCTTAAGAAGTTTATGATTCGATATTTCATGTTTAAAAGCAAAGTATTTATAAACAAAATTGCATCCACCTAAAATAATGAACTGCTTTACTCCATTCCATGGCAATCCTCTGCATATAGTTAAATAGCATTTTCCATGTGACTTGTTGAGTACGGTAGTTGTACTCATACTTGCTAAAATCATAAACAGAGAATGCTGGTCAAGAAAATGGAGATTATCAAGGCGATGCTGAGTTCTACGATGTAGACAATGCCGAGTGTTAGGGTTTAATTCTACACTCAGATCTGCCTGTGAAGTTTCTTTTGGTAATGTATCTTTGTGTTGTACGCCCTTCGTGTAAAACTTGGCTGCTAAGTCTTACTTTTGCAATAAAGTTTGGTTGTATGTTTAAGCTTGTCTTGGCAATGATGTACACTCATTTACAATATTCGCAGCTGAACAATTCTTAGCTGTTGTGAGGATAACTTAACGCTCCTTGAAATAGGGGTGTTACAATATATGAGCCCCCAATCCATACCATGGAACTGTACACACTGGATGGTTGAAGGGTATTCATGTGGCTGAAAATGACGAAATACACAGCCGTTTTATGTGCACATAGTCATGCCAAGATACAGATACGATATGTACCTGTCACAGATTCAGATAACAGAAATGGTCCTATTCGTCGTTGACGTCTATCAAAATTTGATTTCGAACTAGTCATTCTAACGCACATAATTAAAATTTGTAAACTCTAACCACTAATATACACAAAAAAATACTCAAATTGGCTGATTGTTCCATAATGATAATAAATTTAAATTTCTAAATATTGATGCATTGTTCAAAGATAAAACTTAATTATAAAGGTCAGACCAATGACCTAGCTAGGGATGGAAAACGGTAACAGATAATCCGTTTTATCCGATATTCGTATCGAGAAAACACGAATATGGTAAGTAAAATCTGTATTCGAAAATATTCGTATTTGTATTTGATAATATTTGTATTCGTATTTGAGAATATTCGTATTCGCATTCATATACGAGAATATTCGTATTCATATTCATATTCATATTCGAGACTATTTGATTCGTATTCGATCTGTTTCCTATGCCTATCTGTAACAAATTTGGTTATAAAAAATCCCGGGAAAAATTCGGACAAATTTTGTGATTTAAAATTTGAATTTAGGCGGTTTGAAACCGATAACCGTTCCGGTAACCGGTCAAAAACCAGTGAAAAATGGCAAAACCGCTAGGAACTTGTTCTACCGAGATTTGTTACAGAAGTTATAGGAGAATATTCGTATTCGACCAAATTAAATACATATTCGATTTGAATTTGTATCCGTTACGACATTCGATTCGTATTCGTATTCAAGAATATTTAAATTTATATTCGTATTCATCTGAAAAATATAGATTTATATTTGTATTTAAAAATATTTAATCGATGTCGATCCGTTTCAATTCCTAGACCTAGGTGCCGTTTATGGTGAAATTAAGTCGGTTTATGGTGAAATTACATCAGAATCGAGGGTGACTTATTTGACATAACTAAGTTAAAAAATTGAAAATTGAAAAAACATATTAGCCCATTACAGACAATATAAATGAATACGGAAAAAAGAATCAGAAAAAAGCTAAAAAAATAAAAAATAAAAAAAGATGAAATCTATAAATAGTAAAAAATAAACTAAAAGCTAGAAATTCAAACTGATTATAATAAGCAGGCACCAGTGGTCCGAGCAAAAACGTCTGTTCTCATCCACCCGGGTTTTACTGGTAAGATTGACACGATATAGAGATAGTCATTAATGTGCCTGTACCATAGGCAGCCCGGCTCTAGCCGGTGAATCCGGGGAATGGTGATGATCAAATGGACGAATGGATACATATTAGTAGCAGGATCGACAATGAAAGTCCTTTTTCACCCAAGCAAAAGACGAATCTGAGTGAGTAGAAAAATATGTATCTGTGTTTCATAAGACCCTTGAGCATCCATAAAACTTAGTATGTGTAGTGGCTATGTATGCATGTGATGCAAGTGTGGCGTGCTCTCAGTATTTTAAAAATATGAAACTTATCAACATCAATCGTCCCACAAACAGACCGAGGTATTTGCGGTGGACCGGCCCATGTCTCCACCCTGCCTACCTGAAGGCTAACAGGGGAGCATTCGCTGTTAAAATTCTAACGTATGATAGTTGTAATAAACTGGTAGTGTAGTTTTTGTTGGTTGCAAACGAGGCTATCAAAATTGCCTTTAAACTTATGCTTTTCCTATTTTCTGGTATTGGAGCAGATGCAATTTATACCTTTTTTGACAGTATTATGTTGAAAAGGCCTCACAAATCTAAACAGTTTCAGTACAAAACTTTCACAAGGCACAGCTAAACTTTCGCACAATAGTTTCATCAAGGCAATTTTGTTATAATGGGTCACAGCACAATCAAACATTGCTTAAATCAAAGCAAGGCACAGGAGGTTGCATATAAATTGGCAGGCCACATTTCAATCTCCAGCTAGAGCATAACACTGGCTAGCTTATGTGATCGGAAGAGGACAAGAGGTAAATTTATAAACACCATTGAGTCATTGACCATCCATAGGTCGTCATGCTTCAGAGCAGCCATCATGTATCAACTGCCACGGCTTCCCACATCCATAGCAGAACTCAAAGCCACACCTGCCATTGCATTGGATCAAACCACAAATACATATGAAATGCCAACCATTAATCTAGTGCAAGTTGATTACTGCTGTTGGTTAAATTTCTGCACTACAAATTTGCTCCAAAAGAAGCCTATTTTTTACGTGTTATATGATGTTATAAGCAAGCACCTGCATGTGATGTGCAGGCAGCCACGGGACTTCTCGACGTAGAACCTGCAGCGCGGGCAGCGCTTCCACTTGCACTCGCGGGCGGCCTCCAGCAGCAGCAGGTCCTCCCGGCCGCGCTCCCCCTCGCCGAGCCGCTCGAACTCGGCGCAGCTCACGCCGGCGTGCCACGGCACGCCGCACAGCGCGCAGAACAGCCGCCTGCACCCCTGGCACTCGCACTGCGTCACGCACTGCTCCCCGGACTCGCCGTCGTCGTCGTCGTCGGCCACCATCATCTCGGAGCAGTCGGGGAAGGGGCAGTAGGTCCGCCGCGCGCCGAGGAACATAAACTCGCAGAGCGCGGCGCACCACCGCTCGAACACGTCGCCCGGGAGCGCGCCGCGGCACAGCTCCGGGTCGAGCGCGCCGGCGCAGGACGCGTCGGGGCACCGCACGGCGGCTCCGGCGCCGGCCTCAACCTTGGCGCGGACATGGCCCGCGAGGCACGCGCGGCAGAAGACGTGCGCGCAGCCGCTGCCGCCGCGGTGTGCCTCGGAAGGCGCCATGGGCTCCATGCAGATGCTGCAGGGCTGCTGCCCCTGCTGTGCCGCGGCTTCCGCCATTGCCGTGGGGCGCGCGAGCCTTGGAGGGGAGGTGGGAAGTTTTCTGATGAGTTAGCCGATGTGTTGAACTGCTAATTACGACGGTTACGGTGGATACGAACAGATAAAGAGTACCCCTCTTCTTCGAGAGTAGCAACAGATGGGAGGCTACCTGTTGGTTTCCCAAGATGTGTTTAATCAGCGCTGCTGCTTCCCAGAGTCTCTTCGTTCCCAAGCTGCGCGAGTGAATATAAGGAGTAGTACTAGATTGGATCTGCAGTTAATTGTACGGATTACGGACTGGTTTAAAGCGAATTCGATTGATCGCGCGATGCAATTTGCATTTGCCTACTGCCATTTTTTTGGGCTGAGTTTCTTTAACGGAGATAGCACGCATAGTTATGGAATCGTAACTGCTTTACAGCTGGTATTTATCTTTATGCAAGCTAGTTATCTTGCCTGTGGCAGAAAGTCGCGCATGCACTAGCCAATGTGCAATATTTTCAGAACTAGGCCAACTAAGGATTTTTTTTAAAAAAAATAATCTATTTTTTTATTTTAAATTACAGCAATATACCTCCGTGTTTATTATTTTACACTAATGATCATCTATCACTCCAATGTTGTGCAACTTGGCCTAGTCGTCCAACAGTTGCACGCCGACTACCTAAACGGCCCACTGGTTGCTAGTCCCTCAACAGTTGAGCGACTTATCCTTAGTCGCTTAACCGTTGGACAACTAATACTAGCCGCCTAACGGTGGAGAGACTACTTGCTGCCGACGAGAGGAACTTGAGAGAGGGGAAAAAAGAGGGAGAGAAGGAGAGGAGAATTGAAGAGAGGAGAAGCAGAGAAGTTCAGGAGAGAGAGTGAATGAGAGGAAAGGAGTTCGGAAGAGGGAGAGAAGAGGAGAGGAGCTCGGGAGAGGGAGAGAAGGAGACAAATGAAACTCGTTGATAAGAAGAGAAGGTCTTCGCGTGAAGGTAATAGTCTCATCTGTCATTATTCTCATCTGAATGTAGACAACGTGTCACTACTTATTGGTTTAGCACATATTTAGTGAATGTATATTGATAAATGGTAATATTTACAGTGAGAAATCAGTCATGTCCGAACCTACAAGATTAAAAGTGCATTACGGTGTTGGTACTATTCGTGAAGGTTCATACGGTGTTGACCTGAGTGTTTCATGCAAATCAGTTTGGTACACCCGGACGCGGAGAATGCTCTAATCAGAGATGTACTGCATTGGCTCACATGCAACTTCTCCCCCGAGGTGTGCAGTGTTGTCCTACATAGGGCTTTGGAGTCGGTCTGCCACACACATTCGATGAGAGTTGAGGAGTCTGATGCATATAATTGCATGAAAGGGTTTTGTGGAAGGCTGCTGATGACATAGATACGAGTGCGTGCTACTCATACAAGCATGTCTGAAGGGTGTCACAGGACGCCCTACCGACGGCTATCATCCAGTTGGTGGGAGCAGCTCGGTCGCATAGTGTGTCGTTCATGAAGCGGGCGCGATGACCGATGTTGTAGGGGTAGAACCAGAATATCGCACATCGCACGCTGAACCCAGTAGACAAGCGGACGCAGGGGAGTAGGTCGATAGCATAGTGCGTTAGATGGAGATCGATGACTGGACAGCCTGTGCTGAGGAGGAAGCTTTAGAAGAGGATGGCGATGACTCTTCCGATGAGGACGAATGTCCCATGCTGCAGGAATTAAATATGGTGGATGTTGAGGGTCTTTCTGTGCATGACAAGCATGAATCACCGTGGGAGTACCATGGTATGGAGGTTTGGTTTCATGCAATGTTTACTGACAAGAGATCACTGCAGGATGCCATTAATTTATGGGCATTGTCCATGCAGCAGACGTTTTGGGTCCTAAAATCTAGTCAGGAACAGTACACCTGGTCTGCGAGTAGGTGGTTGTCCTTGGCATTTGCATGCACGTAGACCCAAGTACGAGACTTACTGGATTTTCTCTAAGGTGAAGGCACACTCTTGCATGCTCAGTAGTGTTTTGCTGAAATATCGCAACCTGACATTCACCTTCATAGTCAATTTCATGTACAGAGAGATAGTGAAGAAGAAGGACCTAAAGGCCAAGCACATTATGATGGCTATTGAGCAGAAATTCCAGTACAAGATTAGCTACGCGAAGCATGGCATGTAAAGCAGAAGACTTTGGAAAGGAGATTCGATTCTTTCGAGGTGGCTTACGATGACCTTTCTCGTATGCTCCAGGTGCTGCGAGAGAAGAACCCGGACACATACATTATTGTGAAGGACAAGCTATACAGAAGTTCGCCAAGTTTTATGGTTTTGCAGAGGGCCTTCTTAGCCTTCGGTGCCTGTATCGACGCCTTCAGGCATATGTTACCTGTGATCTCAGTTGATGGGATGTTTCTAACTAGAAAATACAAGGGGTAGATCCTGACAGCAATTGGCATTGATGGCAGCAATAAATTTCTACCCTTGGCCATCACATTCATCAAAAGTGGAAATTTTGATAGCTGGTTGTGTGGTTCCTTCGACATTTGAAGGTGGGAGTAGTTGGAGCACGTTTTGATATCTGTATAATCCATGATCGCCACCTCGGGATCATAAATGCCATAAGGAAACTTCAGCATGAGCTGGAGGAGTCGTTCTCTTGGCCAGACATGGAGAACAAATGGTGCATTCGCCATCTGGGGCCCAACTTCTTCAAGCAGTCATCGTAGCAATCATTAATGAAGTTGTTCAAGAGGCTAGCTATGCAAAACTAGTAGTGTAAATTTGATGTGCTATAGGAGGTATTAGAGGACCACACTAGGAAGCATGTCATTGAGAGGAACAAGCGTCCACCAATTCCTGGGGTGGCGCAACCCGAACGCCTCGCACCATTGCCGGAGCTTGACCCACCCAATGTGACACAGAAGACCTCGAGAAACATCAATGCTTCTCCCATTGGATTGAGACCGAGCCATTGGAGAAGTGATCCTTGTTGCACGACATCAATAGTGCGAGGTACGACATAATGATCACTAACCTTGCGGAGGTGTACAACTGAGTTCTTTGGGTGTCCGTTCTCAGCCCCTCGTTGCCATTGTGGAAGGCGTTCTGCAGGGTGCAATCGAGTATTTCAGAGAAGGCATGCAAATGTAGTACTTCATACAGCCAATCCACATACACCGTACTGCTCAAAGATTACAACATACATGCAGACCAAGACCGATAAGGGTCAGTCACACACGGTCTTCATGATGGGCAATACAGAGCATCTTTCGGGATAAGCCAGATTTGGGATGGCTCGCTCTCTTGTTACCCATGAGGTGTGCCTTGGAGATCATATGAATGAACCTAGCTGCATATGCAACAAACCAAAGCTTCTTCACAGTCATGCTCTGGTATCCTCGTCGCGTGCTAGACTATCAACATGTACCCATCAAACTTTATGTTGGAGTACTTCATGAAGGATAGGGTGTTGCAGGCATTGTGTAGCGAGTTAAGAGACTTCAGGGTTGTAGGCAACTTTGCCACATCGGATATTACAAAAAGGACTTGGATTCTGGATCTTGACCTATTAAAGGGTGAGAAGAGCCATAGATAGAGTCATTGCATTAGGAACAATGTGGACGAAGGAAGCTAGAGCGGTAGGTAGATGTTGCGGCCGCTGTGGCCAGGAAGGCCACACTTCGAGAAGTTGCAAGGTGCCTACCGACGAGTAGGAACACCGGCATGAAGTGCAGCAGCACTTCTTGTTGTGTATGTAGTGGTACTAAGATTAAAAATGCTGACATATTGTAACTTCATTTACAAATTTTAACTTCATTTACAGTGCCAATCCGTCATCATGACAGGACCAAATGAGATATCTTTGCGTAGTGACAAGACCAAATGAGACAGCCTTGTGCTGTGACAATACCAAACAAGACAGCCTTACGCAGTGACAAGATCAAATGAGACAGCCTTGCACACTGACAAGATCAAACGACACAGCCTTCTGTAGTGACAAGAACAAATGAGACAGCCTTGCACAGTAATAAGACCAAATAGGGTAGCTTTGTGCAGTGACGTGATACAACACTAGTCCACGAATCGTCCGGCGTGTTGCTGCCTCACGGACGCAAATTTTTCCAAATTGAATTGGACTTATAAAGCATACGCCGCGTCGGATTAGCCTATAAGTGCTGCTCGCAAGAGCTGTAGCAGCCCGAGACGAACAAGCAAAGCGTGACAAGAGGCTACCTCCAACAAACGAAACCCCGTACCTCTAACCCCAATGCATACCTCAACATTCCTACCGAGTATTCGTCATAGGACCTGCCCGTGGGGGAGATGCCTCCCTTTACTAATGCAGGGACGCATGCAAGTTATTCAAGTCTAAGCAGTGGTTGAGCTTGGACATGCATCACTAGGGCTGTGATAACTATGCCTGGGACTATCCCGACAAGCGTTGGGACATGTACCGCTACCGGTAACCAGTAAGGATAGGTTACAGTATATTCCCCTACCAGTTCTCATCTATGACACACACTAATAAGCTCTCCTCTCTTCTCGTAGTATCTGGATTCACTATGCATGTACCGCAAATGGATCAATTGGGAGATCCACCCGCGCAACCAATGGCGTCTGGACTGTGAGGAGTGGGACGCTAAGCCGACACGCGAGAGGAGGGAGGAGCAGCAGCGCAACAAAGTTCAAAGCAAGCATGGGTGGTAGACACAAGCTCATCTAGAGGCATACATGCGCTGGGAGCGCGAGACTCATGAGGAGCATGAGGGAAAGCGCAAACTGGCGGCCAAGGCCAGTGGGACCGGCGAGGGCCACAACGCCAACCTCGGGTGGAAGGGAAAATGGCCACGTTCCACATAGTACTTCGACCCTCTTCGTCCATATGTCCTAAGTATTTATAATTCCCTAAAGGCATGTGTGTACCATTCTTGGTTCGTTAGCATACATGCCATGTAACCCCTTTGTCAGATCAAATATCGTGTTGTTATCGTTACATCCTTTATCCAAAGTTCTACTCCGTGTATGAATTTTCTGTTGCATCACAATATCACTTAGCTTCGTATTTACGAATCATTGCCACCACAATAGTCCTCACAAAATTCTTCAAAAATTTATCGCCCTACAACAACATATGATGATCACAAAAAATTATACGAGTCTAACAAATTTTGTACCCTTGAGAATCTACAAAAATTACAAATAGACCAACCTACCTTGTCTGCCCTTTTATTTCCAAAAAAACAACAACCTATAAACAAGATTTGCTAAATATATTACCAACAAAAATTGCCCTTTATTTCCTCATAATTATTTCCATCAGATAAATAAAATAATATTATAATTATTTTAAATCGCCAAACCCTTGAGTGACTTGTCGACATTTCGCCCACCAATTGGGCGACTAGGACTAGACGCTCAACCGTTGGGCGACTAGGACTAGTCGCTCAACCGTTGGGCGACTAGGACAAGCAACTTAGATAGTTGGCGCGCAACCGTTGGGCGACTTGCCCAAGTCGCTGAACGGTGGAGCGACGGAGGATTGTTACTATAAATTAAAAATACAAAGGTATATTACTGTAATTCGGAATAAAAAATAGATTATTTTAAAAAAATCGCCAACTAAGTGTCTTGACATTCTAGTGTAGTTCTACAATTAGTTCCTACGCAACACAAGTCTTGTATGCTAGGAAATAAAAGACAACAAAGTAAATGTGAAAATGTAAAGGAGATAAGGAACACAACTAAATTTTTATTCACATCTCGGAGATTCAATGATCTCCCCTACGCCTCATTGGAGCACTCTCGCAAGAATATAGCTCCAACTTAAGACCGCACAAGGAATCAAACCATCCACTCGTGGTATTCCTTCTCTACTCTGGATAGGTGAACTCAAAACCTTCACAAGTCTCCCGGTGTCTCTCACAAACTCCTCCAAGGAAAGTCATTGAGCCAATGCCTCCAAGCCGTCTACGAGATGCTGATCTCTAAGAGTAATAAGTCTAAAGAGGTCACTTGAACCTAGTAAGGTCAAGCAACTAAAAGTGATGCACAACCTAGGCCTAATCTACTCTCCCAATCTCTTACAAAGCACTTAAGATCTTCAATCTATACTTCAAAGTTCCATTGAGCTCCTCAATAGGATGAAAAATTAAATGGAGTCTCAAAAGGGCTAACTTGAATGTCCATATGGTCTATATATAGTCCTCCTTCTCAGAAACTAGCTGGTAGACATAGATATTTCAAAATACCTCGTTGAGTTGGATCATCCAACCCACTCGTATTATCTGGCTTAAACACTTTCAATGGTAAAAAATATAGCCGTTGCACACACTCGGCTCGTATGGCTCAAGTCGAATAATCCAACCCACTTGGATTATTTGCTTGCCTTAGATCATCCAAGCTAGTGTATATCATCAAGAACACATTCTCTATGAAATTGATTCGGGTCATGATCTAACCCACTCAGATCATCTAGGTCCAGTTGACCTTCAAATATACCCTTCTCTAGAAAATTTATTTGACCGATGGTCCGATCCACTGGGATCATCCGACCCTACTGAACTCTAAAAACATGGCTTCTGTAAAATTGACCAGACCCATACTCCAAGTGACTTGGATCATCTAACTCCCATTGAAAATACCTGGACAAGCTCTCTGCTGAATTGATCTGACTCAGCTTCTGGTTTCTGGCTTATTTTTCACTATTCATAAATATCGTCTGTTTCTGAACTTTTGGCTTTTTTGTGAGCTTTTTTGCCAGTTCTTTTTTTCCCGTATTCGTTTACGTTGTCCGTGATGAGCTAACATATTTTTTTCTATTTTTAATTTTTTTAAATTTAATTACGTTAAATAAACCACCTTCAGCTACAGTAAAATTTCAACCGCTACAGTGTAATTTCAGTCATAAGCCATAACTTTTCAGCCCAACCGAGTAGGACCTTATGAATCTAGCCAATCTGAATAGAGGTTTTAAGCGTGTCTTTTGCTCTAACCAAACGTAGAGTAACTTCGTTGTGAAACCGGACCTTCCAGCTATTAATGCTTGGGTCTTTATTCTCAAAAATCTTCGTATCACATTGCTTCCAAATACCCCATGATGCTATGACGAATCCTTCCGTGAAGAAAGGCTGCTGGAAAGAAACTTTGGCCTGCTGAATCATGTACTAGATATCCATAACTTGGCTGCCACTGAACTCTTGAGAAAACGCCAGCAACGCCTACTGAAGGGGCAATTGAAAAAAAAAAAAGAAGTTTCCTCTACCCATTCTGACAGAGATCTTTTGTGTTTGAGGCATCTATGCTCGATCACATTTGTCTTTGTTCAATCCAGGTTTTAATTTGCCATCTATGCTCGAGTGGTATCTAATTCTCCAGCGTGTGAGTATTTTAGGTGGTGATCATTTTGGCTTATTTTTAGTGGTTTATAATGAAAAGCATCAGAATCGATCGAAAAATATCAGAATGACAGAGGCTTATTTAACATAATTAAATTTAAAAAAATTAAAAATATGTTAGCCCATCACAAACAACGCAAACGAATACGGCAAAAAAAAAGAACCGGCAAAAAAGCTTAAAAAAAATCAAAAATTCAAAAAAAGACAAAATTATAAATAGTAAAAAATAAACCAGAAATCAGAATCTGAAGTCGAAACGGGCGGGACCTTAGTCCGTAGGACAGACAGGAAGCACGAAGCATCTTTGTCCGTTACATTTCTCTGTCTTGGCGACCATTTTCTCTCTGCCGATTCACTTCCCACGATGGTTTCTTAACACTTTTGCTTTGTTTCCGCTACGCAACAGTACAGTGCACGGATGGGAATGGGCCGCGGTTGCTTCGACTGCAAGGCCCTCCTGGGTCAAGTCAATGCTCGGCCACTGAGACTCCTGTCTCCTCTCCTATCACTGTTGCCGCGAGTGGAAGCAGGAATCGCCGAAGGGTGCTACGAGTGGAAGCAGCAACTGGTACGTCCCTTCGCTTAGGGTTCGTTTTGATTTATACGTGACTTATGTTCATACCGTTTACATAAGTAGTTTTTAAACAATATATTTTTTTAAAACAAAGTCAATACAAAAATTAGAGTAAAAAATATACCGAATTCAGGTGAACCGACCAAATTCGTATGCGATCATTTTTCTGTACGTACTAGCTCTTACAAATAGCCAGAATTCAAATATTTAAGTCATAAGCCATCAGTCTAAAAGAACACACCCTAAACATTAGGTTGGGTGTGAATCCACTTATAGCTTACGACTTATGGGTATGTTCTAAACGGCTTTTAAAATTAGCTTTTGGCTTTTGCTATAATATCTAACTTTCAAACGGAGTATTTTTTCAAGACGGGGTCTACAAGTTAACTGTAGTACACGTTAAAAACTCAACATCTGTACTATCCAAAATCGTAAGCGAGTATCTCTCTCTCCATAATCTCTATCGCAAACAGTTAAAATTCAAAAATTTCAGCCAAAAGTCATAAGCCACAATCATAAAGAACAGACCATATGTAAGATATTACAGTAACTTATTTTTAAACAGTGTATTTTTAAGACGATGTATACTAGTCGATTGTAGTACACACTATACCGACTTCAGTTGTACCGGCTAAAATCACATGTAACTGCCTCTATCTTCGTAATCTCTCTTACGAATAGTTAGAATTCAAAAGTCATAAAATACAGCTCAAAAGATTCTTATTCTAAAGAATCCGGTTTTTAAACGAAATGACTTCTTAATGTATTTTTTATAAACCTTTATAGTAGTCACTGCAGAAGCCGCTTTGAATAAAGAACTTCTTAATATGAGTATTTTTTACTCTTTTAATCTCTCTAGCAGTTAGGCAAAAGCCACTGTATCTTTTGAATAAGACCTTAACCGGATCGTGGAATGGGGATTGTTGTTCTTCCCTTTTTGCTGTCGACCTTCGATTCGCCGAGCACATTGAGTAACATGGTCATCAGCCCATCGTTCGATTCTTTGGAGTACAGTACACTGTTCTCCTTTGGAAAAGCTAAAAAAAGTGGAGTTTAGCAAGCGGGGCAAAAAAAACTTGGGTGCCCTCTGCCCTTCCGGTCGCAATTATGGTGCAGCTAAATATATACTATAACGTAAATATACGATATATTATGTCCCGTTTGATATAAGGAGATTCTCTAAATTTTTAAGAAAATTGAATTGTTGCTTGTGAAATTTGTACGTTCCAAAATGCCCTTTGTAGGGATAAAAACCTACTTGATTATTTTTGGAGTTCACACCGTAAAATGATTATGAAGATGTTCTACATTTAAAAAAACCCTAAAAACTAGGGCTTTTAGCAGCTTGTGGATATTCTAGGATTTACAAAATGAGAGGTGTTTTTATACTTTTTCTCAACAGTGATTTGCATACTTTTTAAAGTACGATAAATAATAAATAAATATTATTTATTTATGTTGCTTTAAGATTAATGCTACTCTTATTAAAGAGTAAGACATAAAAAGCACTGCTCTTACAAATTTCATGACATCATTTCTTCCTAGCGCATCTTCTTCGTACGATTATTTAGTGATGATTCAGGACAGTAGGAGACGTTGAGGAGAAAACATCTGGTAGACGGTAGTACTAGTGACCGGCAACTGATGAGTGGATGACCTTATGTCTTTTTTCTTTGTTTTTGCTTCCTTTTCCGTTTCGGAAGGAAGGAAAGTTATGATACACTTGATTGGGCCTATTTGTTTTTTGCTCAAAGGAAGCATATGAAAACTAAGTGCCTGTTCTTTTGTAGTTGCAGTTTATGATTTTTAGCTATAGTTTATGTCTTTTAGCTGTTTGTGTGAGAGATTACAGAGTAACTGAAATTCGCATACGGCTTTTGCCGATATAAATGAAGTCGGTACAGTATGTGCTACAATTAACTAATAGATTCTATCTTAAAAAACACTTCGTTTAAAAACTAGTTAATATAAAAAAGATAAAAACTAAAACTAAAAGTCACAAAAGAACGGATCCTAAGCCAAACTTGGCGTTACCAATAATTAGGAGGACAAATTGGTAGTCCAAGTTTGACATCAAATCAAACAGTGGTCAAAATCGATCAAAGCTGTCGAAGTTTAGTAATGCATACTTTAGGTCCCATGAAACCAAACAGCCCCAAACTTCTTTTTTGTCTCACGAATCTTTCTTTTTTGTTTCCAAATTAAAATTACCAGCCAGAAATAGTTCCACAGAAAGGAGACAAAAGAAGCTAGGTGGTTTGAATGTGTGGCTCCCTAATAGTAGGCATGTTCTTTTTGACAGCGACTTATAATTTTTAGCTACAGCTTGTGTCTTTTAGGCTGTTTGTACGAAAATTACAGAGTAATAGAAACTTATGTGCGGTTTTTGCCAATATAAATTATGTCAATAAAGTATATACTACAATTACCTAGTAGACTCTATCTTGAAAAAATACTTTGTTTAAAATTTAGTTACTATAAAATAACTAAAAAACAGTTGTTACAAGGTGAAAAGAAAAGACCCTTGTGTGGCTTGAACCGTGGTGCAGCACACCACAGCCATAGCAGACGCCCTTGCAGAGTTGATACCTCAGCGTCTGCACGTCATGCACGACATCACCATCACCATCCATCGATCAAGCATGGCTGACACATTCAAACGAATACCTGCATACACGAATCGCGAAAAAGTATGGGAACACAAGATCTGCGGTTTGTATGGGTGGATGCAGTGTGGGCGAGGATCTTCTCGTGGTTCTAGGCGTGTCTGCGGATGAACTTCTTATATAAGGCCGGTATCATGTAGTCGAAGATGATGCATAGAGAGTACTTTTATATATTTACACAGTTAATCGTATTTCTAGAACTCAAAATAGCAATCACAAATGCTATTTTGCTCAACATTCTAGCTGCAGATATGAGTCACCCCCCACTTCATGCCACATCCATAGCAGAACTCGAAGCCACACCTGCAAAACGCAGAGTAAGCATTAAGCTCGGAACCGTCAGTTTGATGCAGCAACACTAAGCATTACTAAAACTGTACATAAATTAATTAGTATTACTATCATTTCTGCAAAAACCATGCAAGAAATAAACAACAATAGTATGTACCACCTGCAGGTAATGTGCGAACAACCGTCGACCTTCTCCACGAAGAACTCGCACCTGGGGCACCTCTTCCACTTCTCCCCCTTGGCCATCTCCAGCAGCATCATGTCCTCCTTGCCCTTGTCCCCCTTCCCGAGCTTCCTGTACGCGGCGCAGTCGGAGCCGGCGTGCCACGGCACGCCGCACTGCGCGCAGAAGAGCCGCCTGCAGCTCGGGCACTCCGACTCCGCGACGTCTCCGGCGTCTCCATCGTCCACCACCATCATCGTCAAGCAGTCCTTGAAGGGGCAGTAGGCCCTCTTTGCCCCAAGCACCATGGACTCGCACAGCGAGGCACCCCACCGCTCGAAGACGTCCCGGGGGAGCATGCCCTGACAGAGCGCCGGGTCGAGGACGCTGACGCACCCCTCCTCGGGGCACTTGACGTCGGCGATCCTGTCCTGGATCTTGGCGCCGATGTAGCCGGCGAGGCAGGAGGCACAGAAGGCGTGCGCGCAGCCGCGGCTGGCGCGGTGCGCGTCCGAGGGCGGCACCGCGTCCATGCAGATCTTGCAGAAGACTACCGTCGCGGCGACACTGGACCGAGACGACGACGACGAAGAGGTGGAGGAGCACTCACCTATGACAATAGCTGACGTTGCTGCTGTTGCGTCGTTGTTAACGGCAGCTGCACTGTGACGTGGTGGGAGCGAGGAGCGCGCCGTCGCAGCCGCGATGGCGGAGGACATGAGCACCTCCTGGAGCTGGAGCTCGGCGGCGTACTTCTCGTCGGATATCGAGAAGAGCTCGACGTCTTCGGCGACGTCGGCGCCTCCGTCGTCCACCATCATCATCGACGAGCAGTCCTGGAAGGGGCAGTAGGCCCTCTTTGCCCCGAGCACCATGGACTCGCACAGCGCGGCACCCCACCGCTCGAGGACCTCCCGGGGGAGCATGCCCTGGCAGAGCGCCGGGTCGAGGACACCGACGCACCCCTCCTCGGGGCACTTGACGTCGGCGATCCTGTCCTGGATCTTGGCGCCGATGTAGCCGGCAAGGCAGGCGGCGCAGAAGTCATGCGCGCAGCCGCGGCTGGCGCAGTGCGCGTCCGAGCGCGGCACCGCGTCCATGCAGATCTTGCAGAAGACTAACGTCTCGGCGATACTGGACCGAGACGACGACGACGAAGAGGCCGAGGAGCACTCACCTATGATAGTAGCTGACGTTGCAGCTGTTGCGTTGTTGTTAACGGCAGCTGCACTGTGACTTGGTGGGAGCGAGGAGCGCGCCGTGGCAGCCGCGATGGCGGAGGACATGATCACCTCCTGGAGCTGGAGCTCGGCGGCGAACTTCTCGTCGGATATCGGGAAGAGCTCGTCGTGTTCGGCGACGTCGACGTCGGCGTCGCTTCCCCCGTGGACGAGGGCCAAGAAGTAGAAGTCGTCGACGAGGCCGGTGAGGTTGGCGTTGGAAGATTCGGACGCCATATCTTCCTGCGAGGGCAGGATCTCGGCGGCTTCAATCTCTCAGTAGCTGGAGAGATTAAACAGACACTCCGTAGTTAATTTGGAAAGCAAGAGAGTCGTTTTGTATGTGGACTTCTGGAGTGATCAGAAGTAAACAAATTTTACAGCTCGATTGCCTATTTTTCGCTAACCCTTTTTGGATCGTGCCACGAATTTATGCGCTTTCCGAAAAAGAAAGCTTTCTTGGTTTCTTGCAGACGCTTTCTTGCATTCTATTGTGTAGATTCCGGACTGTGTCTTTAGAAAGAGATTATGCTCTTTTTTCAAAGTGTGCAAAGGATTTTTTTTTCCAAAGGGAAGGAGATTATGCACTTTTGAAAATGCGCAGAAAGATTCTCTATACTAATATAAAAAAACACCAATTTGACCAAATCATTTGTCACCCAACCATGTTAATACATTTCTCTTCTGATGGTTAGATAAACATAATCCAATGACTAACATTGTAAGTTGGTCCTGTCATCTGAATATCTACACTGTTTATTCAGTTTATCCAACGTCCACGATTGCAAATTGGTCCTGCCTCATGCTGCCCACCCCCGGTAATCACGCTCGCAGTCCATCAGCGCCCGCCGCCCCCCCATGCTCCACCACTCCACGCCGCTCGCCCGCCGCTGCTCCTCCCCCTCCATCGCTCCTCCCCTCCGCTCCCGCCCGCCGCTCCTTAGAGCCGGGACTTGGGCCGTGCTTTTTGGGCCAACCCGAAGCACGGCCGGCCCAACATGGCTCAAGCACGACACGGTTTGACACGTGGCGGGCCGTGCCGGCTTGACTGAACGGTGGGCGGGCGGGCCGCAACCGGCACGGTGGGCGGCACGGCACGACACGGAAGCACGTGCGGGCACGGGCCGCACGGCAGCACGCCGTCGCCAGGGCGGCCGCCTCGGCCTCTACCTCGCCTCCCGGTCCCCTCCCGTCGACATCTCTCGGGCCACGGCCATCGCCAGATTCCTCAATCCCCACAACTACAATCCATCAACCATCACATAGCAGAGACTAGAGAGAGAGTAAAGGGGAAGGAGGCACATCGGTCACCGGAGCTCGGATGAGTGGACGACGGCTGCACCGCCGCAAGAGGAGGAGCGGTGTAGCTGGAGCCGAGGGCAGCATCCCGCGTGATGATGAACTCGTCGTCGGCGCCCTAGTCGCCGCCGGACATCCGCCCGGTGGCTCGCTCTCGGGGTAGTCGAGGTCATCGTCGCCGTCGCTCGGAGCCAAGGAAGGAGGGGGGGGGAAAGGAGGGGGCGACCGGGGAGGAGGGGACGGTGGGGAGAAAGGCGCGAAGGAGGAGGCGGCGGGGAAGGCGAGGCGGGGCGGCGGAGGAGGAGGGGCGGCGGGGAGGAGGGGGCGGCGGGGAGGAGGCGCGAGGAGGAAGGGCGGTGGGGAAGGCGGGGCAGGGGAAGAGACTAGGGAGGAGGGAGGAGGGGCGGCGGCGAGGAGGAGGAGGGGAGGAGGCGGCGAGGAGGAGGAGGAGGAGGCGGCGGGGAGGAGGGGAGGAGGGGTCAGGGGAGATTGGGGAGGAGGGGTGGCGGGGAGATTGGGGAGGAGGGATCGGGAGAGGAAGGAGGCGAAGTGGCGGTGAGAAGAGTCAGGCGGCGAAGGATTTTAGGGTTAGCCGGTTAGGGTTTTGGATATTTTTCAATTTAGTCCTTCATATTTTCTGAAATCTATAAATAGATTTTTATCTATTTTGATTTGTTATGTTCTAGCCCTCATAAATTCTGATTTCAACGCGGAAAGATTCTATACATCTGTTGTGACATGTACATCTGTACGGAACAATCCTTAGAGTGCCAAATTTGAATATTAAGTTAGATTTTGGATATGTGAATGTGTGATGTGTATATGTATGAGATGAGGACATTGTGATTTTATAATTTGACAACATAGCTCACCTCCATTGTGATTTTATTTTATATACGCAAATTACTACTACATGCGCTTCTAATTCTAACATAGCTCCCTTCACCGACTGTCTTTTTAATTCGAACATTTGATGAGATAATCACCCCATGTGTGTTACAATTAACCATTGTGTAAACAGAGATAGACTGTTATTGGTGTGTGTATTCCAAGTAGTTACTAAATGTTCAAGAAATTATTTAAAATTGATTTCTTAACTATAGTAAATTGCATTCATGATTCTCTTTGAGCTTTTCTATTTGACTAGTTGGGCAACCCTATAATAGATTGCCGGGCAATGAGCTAGATGTTCAACATATGCCACAGCCCTATTCGATATGTTGGAATGATAGGATTATTTTTATCCGTCGCAATGCATATATATGTAACTAGTAGTTGTAGTTTCAAAATTAATTAAGAAATTGATGCGGTTACGGAAAGTTGGAAGTAAAGAGTTGGTTTATTCTTGGTAAGCTCAGAGGCCAAACATATGAATCCACTCAACATCCATAATGCATCATCCCAAATCCACAATGATGAAAGATCGGCTAAGTAGTACGTCTGTCAAAAAAAAATGCGATGGAAATTTATCTGATTGTCTCAGTTACGTCCTAAACATCACAAATTTACAATAATCAAATTTGTCTAATTATATGTCACTGACTCTGGTGTGCAGGATGCACTTCCCACATGATTGTACAGTAGGCGTTGGAGCCCACTGTACACTCATATGTCAACTCTTACGGTCTTTGCCCCTCGATGCCATTCTGTCACCTAGAAGAACATGAGCGACATACTTTCACTTGTGCAAGGTTAGGATTTGCCAAGCTTAAGTTAAAGGAATCTATGTAAGGTCATGTTCTTTTCAGTTTCTAAAAGCTATTTTTCAGCTTTTCTACAGTAACTAACTTTTAAACAGAGTATTTTTTTAAGATAGAATCTACTAGTTAATTATAGTACATACTTTACTGACTTTATTGATACCAGCAAAAATTATACGTGAGTTTCTGTTACTCTGTAATCTCTCGTACAAACAGCCCAAAAGTCATAAGCCACAGCCAAAAGCCACAAGCCACAACCAAAAAGAACAGGCCCTAAGACACTAGAAAAAGTTTACATAAAACTTCTAATGCAAATTTAGGAGAATTGGTTAGTCCTCTGCAGTCTGCAGTTTGATCAAATATAGGCATATGGCTATCTCTGTCTTCTAGCACCGGATGGTAGAGAACCATTTATAGGGGTGAAAAACGGTAACGGATAATTCGTTTTATCCGATATTCATATCCGAGAAAACACGAATATGATAAGCAAAAATTCGTATTCGAAAATATTCATATTCGTATTCGAGAATATTCGTATCCGTATTTGAGAGTATTCATATTCGCATTCGTATTCGAGAATATTCGTATCCGTATCCGTATTCGAGACTATTCGATTCGTATTCGATCTGTTTCTAGAACCCATGAAAAATTCGTACAAATTTTGTGATTTAAAATTTGAATTTAAGTGGTTTAAAACCGATAATCGGTCAAAAACCGGTGAAAAACGGTAAAACCGTTAGGAATCTGTTTTATCCGATATTCATATCCGAGGAAATCCGTATTCGTACTCGAGAATATTCGTATTCGTATTTGAAAATATTCGAATTCGTATTCGTATTCGTTTTAAAAATATGGATTCGTATTCGTATTTGATACTATTCGATCGTATCCGATCCGTTTCCACCCCTAACCATTTAGGACACTAAAACAAGGTACCGGACGGTAGAAAACAAGGTTTCGACACACGGACGGTAATGCTTGCCGGAGAAATTGTGCTCGTTATTCCAAGGCATTAGTAGTTACTTCTGGCAGGAGAATTTGGAATTCGGACATCTGCATTAATTTGGAATTTGGACATCTGTTCTTTTTCTTCGAAACTGACGGCTTTTAGCTTTTGCTATAGTACCTAATTTTCAAACGGAATATTTTTTCAAGATGGGATCTACAAGTTAAACGATGTACACGTTAAAAGTCCAACATCTGTACCATCTAAAATCATAAATAAATATATCTCTCCATAATCTATATCGTAAACAGTAAAAATTTAAAAATTTCAACCAAAATTATAAACCACAATCGTTCCCAAAGACGCCCCCGAAGAGGCCCAATAGCCCTCCAAATAAACGGAAAAGCTATCACACGACTAGGCTCACTTTTGTCTTGTCGTGCACTAAGGTAGCAGCCTTTTAATGGATTTAGCTGCCGTCCGATGGCTAGGTTGACCGGGCAAGAGAGGCTATGACCAGAAGGCCATTTTATGTTTATGTGGCATTCACACGTGTTGGGACCCGTCATCAAAAAGCTGCAGCTGATACAGATTGATAGCAGCCAGCCTACTCACACCCCCTACGTACTTGATTCTACTATTTTGCTTTCATAGATCATTCATTAATTAATTTGAAATAACAACTAGCTTCTGTAAGAATTTCAAAAGATAGTGCTATGACCGTTCATTCTAGCTTTAGCTTCCGACTTCTAGATAGAACTTATGATCGTCTATTTTTATCGTTTGTTTTATAATAAGTGATATCATACCTTCTGTTTTAAAGGTTTACCATATTTTTGTGCAATATTTATAGTCTCATCTTCCATGCAATTAGGTACAATCCTCTTTTTCAACCACACAATATATGTATTAATCACCAATGATAGTAGATGAAAATTTATAGAATATTGGGTGGTAATTTTTTTCGAAGTAGATGCTAACTTTAGGTGCAAATGATGGTATTTTTAAGATAAAAAAACCATAAATTGAACTTCAGCTAATATTTTTTTCAACTACAAATGATAACTTAGCGTGCAACTGATGATAAAAAGTATAAATATAGAGAAGTGGATTGCATTGTTCGCTTCTTAAAAAATAATCCTTCACGACTCAACAGTGGAGAAACGGTTTTTAGGCTGATAATTTATTAAAAATGTAAATAGTAACTTAGGGTGTAACGGATGGTAATTTTTTTAAAAAAATTAAATTACAAAATAATTTCTAAGTTATTGTAATTTTTTTAAAAAAATTAAATTAAAAAATAATAATTTCTAAACTTAGGGTGGTAGCTTGTTAAAACTACAGCTGATAACTTATGATCAAATTGATGATAAGTTTTGAAGGTTGAGTTTATTTTTGGGTTAAAAGTGATGATGCCATAAATTATAGTAAATTCAAAAAATAGGGCAGTAATTTATTAACAATACATATGATAACTTATGGTGTAGCTGATGATAACTTTAGTGCAACTGTTGTTAAGTTTTAAAATGTTTCAAACTTATCGAAATGGTGATAATTTTAAACTTAGAATGATAATTTCTTAAAACTATAATTATAACTTAGGGTTCGAATGATAGCAATTCCTAAACTTTTCTCTAATTCGTAAATTGATGGTAATTTTAAACTTATGTTAGTGATTTGTTAAGCTATCGGTGGTAACTTAAAGTCTAACGGATGATAATTTATATAACTTTCATCTAGTAATTTATTAAAAATCCAGATGATAACTTTAGTTTTTAGTTGTATTTTTTATTTCTTGAATTACAAGACATAATTTAGTAGTAAATGTTATGTATAGAAGACCAAATATTTCTAAGATTATTTCATAAAACAAAAGAAAAAAGTGAGTGCTCTATAAGACTAAAGAGCACCTAGATGCTCAATAGTCAATCCCCCAAATAAATAACAGAAGAACGAAATATACAATGACCACTTACAAAAAAAATGCCGCACTTCTTGTTCTTTACAATGAAATGAAAATGACCGAGAAGCGACGACACTTTAAACTGATATACAGACGAAAGAGAAAAAAGAAGAAGAATTAAGGCATAATTACAGTTGCAAGAATATACACATCCGATGATCCTTGAGATGGGCTCAATGAGTGCAATCGGATCTGTGCAAATGAGCACAGGAGAATACACGGTCCAAGTCTGAAGGCCACTCCTCTGCAACCTGGAGTAGCCAGATTAATCAATTTAGCACTTTTCATGATTGGAGTGGGACCAAATCAGGCACTCGTTGTCCGGCATAATGCACAGAAAAATCATATTACTCCAGTGAAGCATTTTGAGAATCTTCTTGGCCAATATTTGCTGATGATTTGCTCGGGTTGATTATTGCGGGCATCCATTGCTCAGGAATCACAATAAAATAAGCAGACATGGCTTTCCTAAACCGCTTCTTGTACTGCATTGGTGAAATTACGGTAGGAGAGGCATTCTTCGGTCCTCCAAGAATGCCAGAAGATTTGACCCATGTTTC
Source organism: Bonia amplexicaulis (assembly GCA_036346245.1). Classification (NCBI taxonomy): domain Eukaryota; kingdom Viridiplantae; phylum Streptophyta; class Magnoliopsida; order Poales; family Poaceae; genus Bonia; species Bonia amplexicaulis. The sequence continues at coordinate 4,121,698 of CM070757.1, forward strand.
AAGGTGCTTGTCCCATGTATACTGCCTCATAAAATCAATTATTCCCAGGACAAGTTCATGTTTCTCCTCATCAACACCCACAAGCAAGGAATAATCCATTACATCAATTCCCTGAAAGAAAACAAGATTTTGCCAATGTATTAGAATATAGGATCAGTTTAGTATTAGTCCCATATTGTGTTTCCACATCTGTTGTACATGTCGTGTTTATATGTTATAGACCTATTGCCTACTGGTCTACAATAAACATTATCGGAGGTGGGGAGCCCCAACCTTACCAGTGTTTATCATAAATCCTGACAGAGTTGAAGAAAAAGAAATACAGCAAAAGGCAACCAAGACACCAGAAAACTTAAAAGATACCCCAATTATTACAGTAGTGGGAAGTATTGCATTTAACACGGTATGCCTGCTAGGAACTTATATAAACATAAGCTTCAGGTGCTACAGACAAGCATTAGGTTCAATTAGCATTCACATGTTGCATTTAATCTGCTCATGACGGCATAAACTATTTTCAAAGCCAGAATGATTGCAATGCGAAGGATAGTACTATGTTATTTGCTTAAGGTCCAAAAGTATAATTCATTCATGGGACTGTGTGTTACGGTGACATAATTCAAGAGTCAAGGCAAAGTATAAAGATGCTATGAAGGTTGATCAGAAGTTACAATCTTTACACATCCTGAGAAATATTTAGCAACCAGGTATGATTCTCTTCATATTGGGAAGGTCAAGGAACAATCTACGGTCTTATCGCTTACATCGAATTGAATATCAGTATCCTTCTCACAACAACCCAAGTCTCTCACATGATAGGAGTTTTACAGAAAAGAACTGAAGATAGGTCAATCAGGCTGACTGGTGAACAAAATAAAATCTGCCAAAGAGGATTAAATGGGAAAGAGCGAAATTGAAAAGGAAACTGCCACAACAAGGACCATCCTGTTAGGTATTTTAAGAAGTCAACTTTAGATGTATAAACAAAGGTGAAGATTGTTAAGGGTATTAGAGATAAAAGTATTAGAGATAGAATAGGAATCATGTTATGAATATTGTGTGTGTATTGAAGAAGCCCAATGGGCAATATATATAGGGAGTACAAAGGGATATTAGAGAGAAATATACTGATTCCTATTCTATCTCTAATACCCTTAACACTCCCCCTCAAATGCAAGACGTATACAATAGCATTGTATTTGAAAAGGGGTTAATATTAAAACAAGAAATATCCGACGTCCGAGTCTTCATAATGTCGTCGTTGCGTGCAGTTTTTGAATAAACTGTCAAATCAAGCCGAAGAGAAATAGATAGAAGCATGACGGCGCAGATCGAAACCCAAAAGGCAGCGGCGCAGTGCACAAGGTGTAGAAGATGCGTGGCGGCCTTAGAAGCTCGGGACAGCGGCTAGAGAAGCGGCGGCACTATAACGACTTCTACGATCTGCACGCGGCTCAGAGAGTAGAGCGACGGCTGCTGCCATGTAAAAGAAAAATCCTACACTTCTATGATTGACAATAAATTTATGGACTCGCACGGGTTGGACGAACTAAAAATTAGAGACTACGGATTTGGATGGACGCAACGGAAGACTCAAAAGGAAAAAAAAAAAGAAATAAGAAAAAAATAACTCGAAAAACTTCGCCCAAGCCGCAGATCAAAAGCCGCCGCCATTTCTCCTCTCTCTCTCATCTCACTCCCTTCCCGATCTCTCTCGCCTCCCTCTCTCTCTCTCACCCTCCTCCCGTCTCTCTCGCGGAGGCGGAGGCAGGCGGCACCGGCCATGGGCAGCGCAGAGGCTTGGGGCCCGGCTCAGAGGCGACCCGCCAGAGAGACAGAGGAGGCGGCAGGCGGCGGCAGACCCGCAGTGGGATCCAGCAGCGATGACCACAGAGCTGGCCGAGCGCCTCCCCTCTAGATCCGGACAAGCCATCGTCAGGGAGGCCAGATAAGGTGCGGATCCGGTCTCATCCAGGCCGGCATCGGCCGGATCCGGCTGGGGCGGTGGCTCCGGGGCCGAGCATGGCGGGATCCGTGATGGCAGCCAAACGGGAGGCCGGTGGTAGAGGGCGGATCGGCCAAGTCGCGGGCGGGGCGGCACGACCACGACCTTGGTGGCGGAGCGATGGAGAGCGACGGATCCGGCCAGAGGCGGCCGGATCCGGCCGGCGCGGCGAGACGGATCCGGCGGCGACGGATCCAGCGGGCGAGGCGGATCCGGCGGCGGCCGGATCCGGCGAGTCGGCTGGCGGCGGGTTGAGTCCGATAGCGGCGCGGATGACGGCTCGGCGGCGATCGGTGGCGGAAGTGGCGGATCGGCGTGGGATCCGGATCCGGCGACAACAATGGAGCGATGACGCGGCGACGCGAGCGCGGGCGTGGGCGACAACGGCCGTGTCACGAGATGGCTGGCGTTCGCGAGTTGACCGCCCGAGGCGGACACGAGGCGCCGACGCGGACGTAGATCCAGCCGGATCTGGCTGGAGGAGGCGGCCGGAGGCGCGTGCGTGGGCGCGACGGCGAGAAGCGAAAGGAGGTGGCCGCCCCCGGGAGTGGAGCACATTCCTCCCGGGGGCGGCGACGGCGGCGGCCGGAGCGGAAGTAGATCGAGATTAGGGTTTCAACCTAAACTCTGATATCATGTTATGAATAGTGTTTGTATATTGAAGAGACCCAATGGGCAATATATATAAGGAGTACAAAGGGATATTACAGTGGAATATACCGATTCCTATTCTATCTCTAATACCCTTATTTCTAATACCCTTAACAAAGATTATCCTACTACTGAATAAACAAGAACTTGAGTTTAAAAATAACCCTGAGTCACTGACATGTCTCACATTTTCTGTTAAGTCATTACGAGCACAAGGAATTCGTGAATGAAATAGATAATTCTCATTGTCGGAATCTGAACTTACTGCTAGAAAAGAAGTATCATTCCAAACAGCTCTTTCCAGAAGCCGTTTTGCCTTGTTCCCAACAAAAATTGGTGACGTTGGCATCGCCTCAATTAAGTTCTGGTCAAGAAGGACCTTGTTGTTGCTGGAGTCTGCATTATACCTTGACCTTGAAGATCCCTTGAGATCATAAAGCCTCGTAATATTCCGTCCAAATAAAAGATTTTCCATCACAAGCAAATCCATTTTCGACTCCTTCCCACCCTTCAGATGCTTAATTGTAACCTAAGCAAAAGCATAGCCTTTTCAGTATTAGCAAGTGTCAAAGTGAAAAATGCACCTATCAGATATTCAGCAAGACTATTCCAAGAAAAAAACAGCAAGAGGAATGCTATGACTATATAAATTGTGGTTATTGCACATCTGAGAGGGCTTTTGAGAGAGTGAAGACCAGATCCAAAGTTGCAACACTTCCTGCAAACACCCACTTGTATGTTGCAAGATTTCCTAAGGAATGTTGAACGAAACACATACCGAATCAAATCAAGTTATTTGCAGGTGGACATATAACATACTTTTAAAAGTAAATAAGGAAATAAAGCAGAAAATAGACCAGAATTTGTCACCCACCAGCAAAATAACCAGATATATAGATAGCACACAGCTATGTTTTTATCGTTAGATCTCAAAACTCTAATTAATAGAAACCAACAATTATTCAGATAATGTTAAGATTTCTCTTAAATCAATAGATAAATGTAAGTTTCTTTCTCGGAATTATAGTGTACTGCAGATCAAAATATAAAACAGAAGGCTGAAGAAGGTTACCTGATAGATTCCCAAAATCTTTGCTAGGCATGTAGGGCTTCCAGTCCTTATGGACTCTGACAAATATTTAAAATAATCTAAGCCAAACTTCAGGAATGATTCAAGCTCGGTCTTTGTGACCTGCTTTATAATAAATCTATCATCCAAAGATTTTGCAAAGAACACATTGCTTTTGCCACCTTGTGCTCCCCATTTCTTGCATCGACTGATGGATCTTAAAAAATCAAGCTCAGATGGACAACAAGACCTTCTGAGCGCTTCAAAGCTTTTAGCATAATAGCATGTCACAGTGTATTTAACTTTCCCAAGTGGCCTACCATCTTCAAAACAAACTCTCAAGTGCACTAGATCAGGGACAAATGACCCTCTACTTCCAGATATTGGCAAAGCAAAATCATCAGAGGATCCAAAATCCTCAAATAAATGAAACGGATTAAAATTTCCTGAATCGTATACAGGCAATGGAACTGAAGAATCTGCACTGTCTTTAGTTTTGCTGCTCTCATCCGACATTTGAAAACGGTACATGGGTGAAACAAGTGCATAGGAAATAATACTAGTTGGTTCGTCATCAAATACTGGGATGACAACATCATTAGCTCCAGTTGGCAGAAAAAGTCTTGCTCCACCTTGCTGTGATAACTCGCGAAACAATGAAATGTATACAGGATTGTAGTCAGCCAAGGTCCCAAATCTCGGTGCTGTACCAGAGTTTGTGTTTAAGGAATTATAGAATGTCATGTATGGCATTTTAAGCCAGCACAATAAGTCATCTAGTGTATCCCCAGACCTGACAGATAAAGCAGAAGTATGGGATGGTACTGCCTTAGCTTGATTTTTAACATCGACAGCTGTACCTTCTAGCATAGCTAGTGGTTTTGCCATGCTTTCATCAGGAACAGGTCCATTCTCACCTCTCCATTTTGCATCCAACGTGTCTGAAATATCACTAGTTACTGGGAACTGACCATCAGAAAAAACCCTTCGAACACCAACATTGGATTCTTGATGAACCAGGTGATCCTTAACATCTGCGCTGTTAGAATGATTGATTTTGGCTATTGTATCATCAGTACCAATAAACTCTGCAACATTTCTAGAACTAGTTTCATTAGATTGATCAGGCTGGTTCAGCCCCTCGTCAGTATGGAGTGGGTTTGAACTCTGTTTTAAGGATCCTTCCTTAGCATTTGAATGAACTTCGGTGCCCTTTGAGCTCTTCTCTAATTTTGTGGTTGCATTAGTATCAACTAATCTATCGTTCAAGTCAGAATTCCTACTTCCAACCTGTAAACCTCCTAGTGCATCACAGTACTTGCCACCTGAAGTTGCTATAAAGATTAGCCGCTGATCCCATAAGTAACACAGAAACAGTAGCTGCTTCCTTAGTTTGTTAACATCAAGAATATCAATAAATGGCTGCCCCTTTCTGATCTCCTTTTCAATAGATTCTTTAATGACTCCTGAAGGTGAATGATCCAATAATCAGAATACCACTTTAAGTGGAGCTTTTCTTTTTGTACAGAGCTTAAGCGGGACAACGGTTTCTTAATGAAACATTAAATAGAGAAAGTAAAACAACTTTACCGTAAAGTCAGCCTTCTCTGCTTGCAGGATATCTTCCAGCTCCATAATGTTTCTTCTTAACTCAAGGATCTTGATGTTGCCATCAAAAGAACCTGTAATTGGCCTTCTTTCTGCAATTTGGTGGAGTGCATTCAGCACTTCAGTGAACAGGAGTTCAGCTGAGTCAACCACCTGAATAATTGACTATTAGCATCAGCCAGAAAATATCACATAAGTAAGCTCATAACACTAAACATACTACCTCATTTGCTTCTTGCTCTACCCATTCTTGATGCTGGGATGTGAAATCAAGTTTTGGTGGTGGCAAATACACAGAGTGAACCTTGATTGATGCATATCGGAAACAAGCAACCATTTCATCGAAACTGAAATACAAACATGTAAGGCAAGTCTTTACCAATTTGCTAAAATAGAAAAGAGATGAGGATATACCCATAAAAACGAAGGCAATCCCTGTGAAGAGAATGACCACAGCTGGCCACCCTACTTGCTGCTGCATGATTTGAAAAACTAAGTTCCAAAAATTTACCAAATGATAAGCCCCAGGCAGCATCAGACATCACTACTCTTTTAGTTGCTGGAGGGAGGTCATTAATCCGAGGACAGCGTAAGCATCTATGCCACATCCAGATTTTACCATCATGTTCACCAGGCAACTTCATTGTAAGTTTCCTCACTGATATTGTTAAACTGCCTTGGGGGTGAACATAGCAATAAACATGGGCCTCCGGTGGCAGCTCACAAGAGAGACAATGGTTTCTCTGAAGCAAAATGTGAAAGTTAAGAAGAATATAAAATTTTAAAACAAATATACTTTATTATTTTAGATCAGGAATAAATATACTTCATGAAAGACCTAAATCTAACCTGATCAAATAGCTGGTCACGCAAAAATCTGCCTAAAGGTTTGTCAAAGTTGCCATAATATTTTATGCGAAGAAGGTGTGGCCACTCACAGACAGTTCCTTTCCAAACACATCGAGACGACAGAGAAACCAATATACTCTGGTTGTCAGCAGGAGATGCTGGAATTTCATCCTTTTTTACTACTGAATCATCCTTTGAACTGTCGTCATGATAAGAAATTTGTACATTGAGGGAAACAGATGGCGGCTTAGCTGCTATCTTGTCACCAATCTCAGAATTATGGGCAAATGAATGATTGCTCCCAACAGACACCAAATTTGCAGGATGAGAAGGCAATGCACCAAAGTCATTAACCAGTGCATGTCTAGTGGTTTCAGGCTGAAGTTCTTCAAACTTCATTTTGCTACCTACATTTCTAGTACAAGCAGGACAATGACAAAATGAAATTCTTGACTGCTGAACCAAGGGATCAATAGATGATCGAGGGACCATACCCAGCAAACAGGCAATGTTTCCATTATGGTTATTTATTTGAACAGAAGTCGTTTGGGTAGAACCAACTCCCAATCTTTCGCAGCTTTTGTTCTCAGGAGAGCATGCTGCTACTGTTTGGTCCATTATTCTAAAACCATTAAATGTCAAATCATCCTTTTGCATATCAAGTGCTTGCATGCTATTGTTTGGTGATGAAGCAGTAGGCATTTGTAAAATAGGTATTGTCGAAATGGATCTATCAGCACTGGAAGGTTTATCCGGCAAAGCAACAATAATTGGTGACTTGAGAGGAAGTTCTGGAAGGGTTGCACCTTCATCCACAAGAAAAGATGTTTCAAGAGCCAAGTGATAGGCTGCGAAGACTCCATATTGCACAACATGTTTCACTTTTTTCAGCTCATCACCATTAGCTCCTTTGAGCAAGATCTACAGAATTAGAGATAGTTAGACATGTGCCATTTGCCTCGTTTTTATTCTGTATTCATTCATAAAGTACTATTATGGAATTATGGATCATTGATTTCCATGCAGTAGTAACTTGATAGGTCACAAATTCCTTGCAGTATTGCACATTAATTAATACACAATCTTTTGATTTTCAATGTAAAATATTTCAGTCTCCACCTTGAATTGAATTCTTCCATCATTGTTTAAGAGTTTCTTCTTTCCATTCTTATATTTTAGGAGAATATTCAAATATAAGCAGAAAAATAAGGGGACATACTTTGGAACAAGCATGCTTTGTAGACTGTAGTAATTAAATAGACAAAGTGATGGAGCTGCAACTGTATCAAAAGAGAGGAGATCATAATTGAGTCAACAACTGAACACTTACTGTACAACCCAATGGCTTTGGACAGCCTTCAAAAAACATAAGGGTCTTCAGCATTTTCTTTCCACCTTCTCCAGCAGTCCCATGCTCTTCAACATACTTCTGCACATGGAATAAGTCGCAATGCCCAAGCTTTTGGGATGACAAATAATCAATTGAGGGAACTATATGAGCACCAGTGCACCGGGATATCCTTTCCAGAAGTGGCCTTTTTATATTCAGAACAAGTGAAATGTTTTTCTCCAGAAATAAATCCTGAGCATGACGGGACACAGATTTCTCTACCAATACAACACTTGGTTGGTGAGCTTTGATCTTTGCAACTGCCATTTTCAAATAATCTGTTTCCTGGAGTCAAAAAAAGGCATGACAGTGCATAATTAACAGCAACCCTCAATCTATACCACACCTGTCAGTGCGCTTTGGTCTTACAGCATATGCATGAAAAGAGATTCATGGGTAATACCTGCTGCAGTAAAGTATCAAAACTTGAAAGCAAATTCGATACACGCTGATATTCAAGTGCACCACCAAGAATTAGGATTCGTGGCTTTTCTTTTTTTGATGCCATACGTCGATGAGCAACATTCTTCTTACAAACAACTCCTCTTACAACAAAACTGGAAATGAAGAAGTTTTATAAAAAACAAATAAACAAATAAGTTCTTACCTGGAACACTAAGAAATGCAAGGAAAAGAAAGCAACTATGAAATTCAAAGTGCTATAACTTGAAAAAAAAGGTTGCCAACAAGAAGCATCATAGGACATTTAAATTATAAAGCACTGTGATATTCATATTAGCATTGCATAAACCAGAAGGCAAATGAATATTCAAAAGTGTATAAATGTAAAATCATCAGACTATGTGAATGTGATACCATGGAACAGTGAATTTGTTTACCTGTCACTCGGACTACCACAAGCCAAGCATTTCACCTTCACATAGCCACCAGGGTCCATCCGTCCTCCTTTGCTGGTATCTGGTTTCAGAAGGATGCAGCTTCCCAAGACAAAGAAGTAACTATATCTAGCCAACTCTCTTTGCCAGTTATATCAGCCAATGGTACCTTTTCAGCCTGAAGAAGTTGAGCAACCAATGCTCGAAAATGTCCATCAACAATGTCTTTCATGGCTTTCTGGTGTTCCTCAGCTGATTTATCTCTACTTCGACAATGTCCACTGCCAAAGCTGTTTGAGCGCAGATATCCCCACTCACCTGTGGCATCCTCCCCCTCATCATCATCACATAGAGCACCATCATTGTCATCCTCTTCATCCTCGGGTTCAGGAGGTAGCCAAAGTGAGCTATTGTTTTCAAAGTCCACAGGTTCATTTTCTAGCATTTCCATGCTATACAAGGAAGAAGATCGAGCATTGCACTCCTCACTATTATCGATGCTGTGATCTCCAATCTTATCTATTCCCACAGAATCGACAAAGGTCGTTGTATCTTGCCTTGGGGATACAGATTCTTTTGCATCATCACTACAGTCAACTTGATGACCATCAAAACACATAGGTCCATAGTATTCATCGGAATTTTGTAACTGTTGTACTTTTGAATCTGAATGAAAAGCTGCATAGTCATCATCTTCATCATCGCTCCTAGCACAAAATAAATGTTGGATTAGTCACAAGAATCAAGAATGCGACTTGCAATTTAGTCTTTTGTTTTATTTGTTGATTCCTCTGCACAATATTTTCCAAAGAATAAAGCTTGAAAATAAGTAAACTAATGCAAGAGCTGGAGTGCTTAAAATAAAGTAACTTCATGGCATCCAGCTAAATCACTGTTTCTTCTGCAGAATAAGCACATTTTATTGAAAATGAACAAAATAATATGATTATATCAAGCCTTCTCACTGTTGCTTGCAACAGTGCTATGATTTGGTTTTTGGCAGAGGAGCAATAGCAAGTTGCAAATTTAAGTCAATGAGCATGAAAAGATTCTATCAAGTGTCAAACATGTTGTTAAGTTGGTATCACGACAGAGCAGCGCAAGCAAACCGGAATGCCACCATAATGAGTTGCAACAAATTCATCACACCATGCAAATTATTGATAAGAAAAAGGAAGTAATGAAATGGTGATATCTCAATCAGCACCTTTCATCTTCTACTTGGTCCAGGGATGATGATTAACAGTGTAACTGATTACAATCACACTTTGTTGGTTAACCAGCAGTCAACAGATTAAGAATTTTCATGCTTATATGACACTACCATGAATAATTGGATATGAACTCCAGGAGGCACATAATTGAGACTAGTTTGGTGGCGCACTATAATGAACCCCATATGGATCGCTAACAAACAACTGGACTTCAAATTTGAGCTAGTGGTTGTTCAAACAAGATAGCAGCTCCATTTAGGCGTGTACCAAAAGTGATGTTAGTGGGCAAGCTCTCCAATTAAAATGTCCAAAAGTTCAAGCACTGGGATTTGCTTAGTCCCAAGCATCCGGAAGGAAAAATATTATGGCAAATTAAGTAACTAGATCTTGCCCAAAGCCTTTACCCAAATCTAACACAACACATAACAGAATCTCAGAAGTATGGGCTCAGATTACTAATCGGCCAATCAATGCAAATAATCTTTCTTTGTCGATGACATTGTAAAAGTTATATTTCAATTTCTTAACGAACAAAGCACGAAACCCAAAAAGGCATACCTATTCAAGCAAAAGTTGAATGGATCAGACGGGTTGTCCACATAAGCCGCAGGCACCACGCCCCCAGCAGGCTCCATCACAGCTTGCTGCTTCTCCGGACAACCGTCGCCCTGGCCGTCGGCCGGCACGGATGCAAATTCCGTGTAGCTGACATCCGCGTAAGACGACATCTGGCCGTTCGTCCCCGCGCTGCTACGCCCGGTCGAGCTCGACTTGTCGCTCCCGACGCTCGCGGCCGACGGCGACGCGCTCAGCACCGGGCTCGACGACCGCGCCACGTCCCCCGCGCGGCCGTCTCCTCCAGCCAGCGCTTGAAGCAGTAGTTGCAGACCCTGATCCACTCAACGTCCTCCCGAGCGGCGTCCCCCGGCGCGCGCGGCACGGAGTTGGCCGTGCACCGGGCGCAGAACACGCGGCCGCAGTGTCGGCAGTGGTGGCGCCGGTTCAGGATGGTGAACTGCGCGTCGCAGTCGTAGCAAACACGGCAGCTCTGGTCCGGCATCCAGAAGTCCCTCGACAAGTCATGCGGCTGCGGCACGGCGCCGGCGACCCCGCCGCAGGAGCAGAAGTCTGCCGCGTCGCAGACGGCGGCGGCGGCGAGTGCTCACCCCGCCGCGGCATCCACGACTTCACCGCTCCAAACATCTCCACGAGCCGCCCCTCCGGTGATCCCATCATCCACAACGCCACGCGCACCACCACCGCCACCACCAGCAACAGCCCAACCCCTCATGCTCAATCCGGCGACGCCTCAATCCGCATAACTCCCGCCGCTTCCGAGCCCAAAAGAGCTCCCACCTCCCCGCGGCAACCCGCCCCCAATAGATCGCTTCAATCGGCAGCAACTCGTCGGCCGAATTGGGCAGGAGAACCCCAAGCTCACCACGAATTCGAAGGCGCTGGATCGAACGGGAGCAACCAGGATTCGCGGGAGGGTAAGTGATTTGGCTTGCCGAAAGATAGATAATTTTGGTTGGGATTAGGAGGCGTGAGGGTTCCAGAAGGGCGCCAGTGGAGCACGGGAGTGCAGGACTGGAGGGTGCGGATTCACGGGGGAGGGATGGATAGAAAGGGAGGGGAGATTGAATCATTGATTAACTGACGCGTCTCGTTTTCCTTTAAATCTTTCTCGGGCTTGGATTTGGTATTTTCTTCCTTTTTTTCTGTTGTTTATTGGCGTTGTTTGTTTCTTCTCTTTTCCTCTACTTTCTTTTGTTTTCTCTTTTCTTGCCTCCACCGGCTATCTGAGACAACATGATTATGCAAACCAACACAAATAATGAGAGAGTGTGAGGCAAGAAGTTATGGTAAAATAGTATAAATAGTTAAATAAATAATTTATTATTGAAGAGATTTATCTAGTACTGTCTTTAAATGATGTGAAAGTAGATAACTATAAGAGATAAGCCATTGCATATGCCTTACATTGATTGTACTTCATAGGCCTAATTGTGGTTTTTCTTTCTTCGAGCAACTCAAATTGCTTTGTGTGTTTCTTATTAAAAATTTGTGCGTGTTCCATTCTGTGACTCATACTTGGGAGTTCACGACATGTTGCGCCATATATGCTTTGAGGAGATAAACACAATCTCTTTTTCTACGTGTTGTTTTGCTTCCCTCCTCTTTGTTATTTGCTTTTCTTCGTGCCGTTGGTTTTTCTGGAGTGTATACAATTGGTGCTTTAATTTTTTCTCATAACGTAGTAAATTTAGATCACATAAAATTTTCAAAAAAATTACACAATAACTATGACTGTATCAGAAGATTTCACATAAAAATTTGTAATTTTTAGATCTCGTTTGCTATATGTAAAAACTCATACAAATATCAAAATTGTATGAATGTTTGAGCAACATTCACAATAGATAAAATTACCCAAAACTTACACTGGTAAGTACATTGTGTCGGGAGATTGTACATAGATTTTTGTAATTTTTTGAGCTCAATTATTATATTTAAAATTTTAAACAAATACTAAATAAAAAAATTAGGTCAGGTAAATCAGCTGGCTTAATCACCCATCGTCTCCTCACCGGGCAAGCAGTCACAGACTATCTGTGGGTGGGCGGCGCCTTCCCACCCCCCCACCCACCACACCTCGCTGCTGTCTGCATGCCGCCCACGGACGAGAAAAGTGGCATTTTGCAAATATGATGAGCATACTACTAGTTTTGTAAATATCGTCGCTAACAATGTCAAATACGCTAAAAAGTCCACGTCATGATGCACACGTACAATACATACACACATGAGAGTATGTTCTCTTAGCACAATTTACATCCTCACAAAAATTCTATTAAAATACATTTACATATGCATAATACAAAGGCACTAGAATTTAAATCCGATAGATAAAATCGTATATCTAAAACTTCACCACACCAAAAATAGTTCCGTATGCATATCAATTTGACCGTGGAACGTTCTCGTTTCACACGATAGAGCTGTGCGGTAGGAGTAGAATATCAAGCTGTAGCTAGCATACGGGAGCCAGTGGCTTATTTTGGGTCTGTTTTTTTCCTTCAAAACTAGCGGTTTTAATTTTTACTATAATATCTAATTTTTAAATAGAGTATTTTCTTAAAATGAAATCTATAAGTTAAAAGTCCAACATCTGTATCAACCAAAATCACAAGTGAATATCTGTCTCTTCGTAATCTGTACCATAAACAGTTAAAATTTAAATAATTCAGTTAAAAGTTATAAATCGTAGCCGCAACCAAATGTTTGGTTTGCCATTTTTGTGCGACATGAACCGTCACCACGATTACCTTTTTATGTTGTGATGACGTTACCTCTGCGTGTGTGAGGATACGGAGCATCGAGACGTCTTGTGGTCGGAGAGGGACGTGAACGGTTGGAAAACGACAGTACGCATCAGTGTTCGGGCCAAGGAAAATCCAAAGCAGCTGCCGCCCAAGATCGCCCAAAATCCAAATCGCTTGCTGGTCCAACGAGGAGCCCAAACCGAAAATCGTGTCATCTTGTGTAGGCTAACAGCTGCCGCCCAAGATCGCACGAGTTGGATTCGGTTGAGGTCACAGATTGTGCAGGTAGGACTCAACGTAGCTATACGTCGCTCTCCAACTGAGAAGGGCCACAAAGTGAATCAAATAGATAGTGCGATGGAAACGAGTGCTCACCAGTAAAGAACTAAGATTTGTCGATTTATTTGGTAATTAATCTGGCAACATCCTTCCTTTTCAGTTGTTCAATAAATTCTTAAGTCAAATAGTTTTCCTTATTTAGATTTGTCTAGCAATGAGTCGGTTTGTGATGACCGTCAACAACAAAGTCATCAGCTATCCTATCATGTTTCTAATAGTGTGTCATCTCGTCCTTTGGATCTTGTATTTTCCAACGTATAGGGCTTGCCCCTCTCTCTATTAGTGGATACAAATATTATCTAAGTTTTATTGATGATTTTAGCAAATTCACTTGGATATTTTAGTAAGAATTGTCCTGAAGTTACCATTCCTAAGTCATCACTTTATGATGAACATTATTTGCTTAGAAAGGATAGAAATGGCAATGTGTTTGCTAAAAATATTAGTTCACAAAAATTTATTGTTAGGATCATTTGAGTGTCCAAATCTATTATGACTAACATTCATAGACTCAACCAAGTTGTGGGTACCAAAATACGAATTAATGCTTAATAAGTATTTGGAGAGGCATTAGAGCTTTGGCTCATTTATGAAGAGGTGAATTTCACTATGTGTAGAATGGGAGCCAACTTTGAGGATGGTCTTGCCACATTATGAACCAATAACATCTCGGTAACAAGTATTTACATTGAAATATTTTGCACCTGCCTTGTGTAGGTTGCATTACATGAAAATCTTTTAAAAGGGTGCTTTTACTCTTGTCCTTAATGTAGAACAACAGTCAATGTTGATATTTACTTTGCAAAGAAAATTACCATAATCATCGATCTTAATATAGAACCTATATCGCTCACTGAATGTAAGAAAAGATCAGATTGGGAGGATTAAAAAAGACAATAGAAACTAAATTATTATCTCTGAATAAAAGAGAGGTGTTTGGACCTCTAAGATGCACGCCTCCCCATATGCTCCCCATAGGGCATAAGTGGGTATTTGTTCGAAAGATAAATAAGAAAAATAGAGTTGTAAGATATAAAACAAGGCTTATTGCACAAGGTTTCACTCAACGTCCAGAAATTGATTATGAAGAAACATATTCCCCGGTCATAGGTGGTAGTGAACTTGAATTCTTGAATTTAGAAATAAAATTTATGGATGTGGTAATTGCATACATTTATGAAAACTTAGATTCGGACATTTATATGAAGGTGACTGAAGGTATCCCTGTCGCAAACCAAGACAGATCAAATAGAAATCTGTATAGTGTGAAACTCAAAAAATCATTGTACGAACTTAAGCAATTGGGCAAGATGTGGTATAATCGCTTAAACGACTTTTTATGCAAGAAAGGCTACACGAACAACAAAGATTGTCTCTGTATATTTACACGACAATCTTAGAATGGATTTTGTATAATCTCAGTATATGTAGACGATCTGAATATCATCGAAACCCTGGAAGATATAAAGGAAGCGAGTTCTTACCTGGAGTCAGAATTCGAAATGAAAGATTTGGGTAAAACCAAATATTGTCTAGACTTGCAGCTTGAGTATGTCCCGGAAGAGATATTAGTACATCAGTCCGCATACACTCAAAAGGTGTTAGAAAGGTTCGACTTTGAAAAGTTGTACCCATTAAAAGTACTAATGATCGAGATATTTACAACAAGACAAGGATCTGTACCGACCTAGAGAAGAGGGAAGGAAGTTATGGGACCAGAATTTTCGTACCTAAGTGCAATAGGAGCACTTATATATTTAGTAAACTGCACTAGACCGGACATTGTATTTGCCGTAAACATATTAGCAAGGTATAGTGCAGAACCTACCAAAAGACATTGGCGGAAATAAATGATATCTTCCGATACCTCTAAGGAAGAAAAGACATTGGACTATTCTACAGAAAGAACCAAGATCTAAATATGACTGGCTATGCAGATGCATGATACCTGTCAGATATGTATACAGCTAGGTCACAAGCAGGCTATATATTCCTATGTGGTGGAACCACAATTTAATGAAAATCGTCTAAGCAAAGTCTTGTATCAACTGTAACATCCTGAAAAATTTTTAATTGAAAATACGAAGCTCTTGAATTATTTTGCAATATATTTTATTGGAAATTGGATTTTAATGGTGCTTCCCTGAATTTTGTTTGAGTTTCCAATTGTAAGAAGGCAATAAAAATAAAAATAAATAAAACACAGACAGATATATATATATACATACACATATATGTATACAAAGGGCTTAGAGCAACACATAAAATGTATATACCGTAATATACATGCAGAAATATATATATATATATATATATATATATATATATATATATATATATATATATATATATATATATATATATATATATATATATATATATATATATATATATATATATATACACACACATAATCAACAATTAAATGGATAAATACATATATATGTACTTATATATGTAAAGAATGAAATAGGATTTAGAGAAATAATAAAAATAGAAATTTATGCTAAGAAATTACTCATACAATTATATATGTAAGTATATAAATTAAACAAGAATTAAAAATTTAAATTCAAAACTCAAATTTTAAATTATGCCTAGCCCTTCCTTCCTTTCTCACTTTTTCTCTCTTTCCCCACTCTCTTCCATGTGGGACCCTCTCTTTTTCTCTCTTCCTTCCCCTTTCTTTTTCTCTGCCGCGCGGGCCCTCTTTCCCCCTTCTTTCTTTTTCTTCCCCGAGCGCCCACGCTTCCTCTCCTTTCTTCTCCTCCCTCCTCGCGTTGGCTCCTCCTCCTCCGCTCATTCTTCTTTCCTTCTCTCTTCTGCGCCAAATCCTGCAAGCGGTCACTCTCGAATCTACCGCGGCAGCTGCCACCGCCCGCCTCGCTCTGCACGCGCGCTTAAGCAATGCCTTCCGCCTCGAGCCCAGGCAGGGCAGGACCATTGCTCGCCCCATCGGTCCGTCCCCGCCTGGTCCCCGCCGGGCTTCCCGCCCCTCTGCCGCTATAAGGGTCTCCGGTCCTCCTTTTTCCTCCCGCCATCTCCTCTTCCTTCCCACCTTTTTCCCCTTCTTTCTCGAGGCCGCCGCCATTTCCACCGCCGCCTTCTCCTCGGTTGGCCATTCTTCGATTCCTAGCCGGTGAGCACCACCTCCAGTGCCCTAACGTGCCCCAACCCCAATTGAAGCTCCCGTCGCCGAGGTCCCTCCTCACCGCAGCGTCGCACCGTGCCGCCGCCGGTCCACGCCCGCCCCACCTGGACCGCCTTGACTCGGTAAGCTTCCCGTTGATCTCCCATGGCGCACACATGCTCACGTTCTCCTCAACATTCCCTTTCCCACCACGACGCCGGCGCCCGACCCGTCCCACCTCCGGCCGCTCGTGCCGACGCCGGCCACCCCGTCGCCACCACAACCCGTGGAGACACCACCGAAGGCTTCACTACCCACAGGGCAACCCCTTTTGCCTAGTACCACTGCCTCCCGGCACTGTTCGCCGTGAGCTCGGTCAAGGCCCCAAGGTCCTCTGTTTGGCTTCCCTGCCCTTCACCTCTTCTAACATAATGCCCCTTTCTTTGCTAGCCCAGGCGTCACGCCCACTTGGCTACCAGCGCACGGTTAACACACCGACTGCCCAGGTCGCGAGTTCGATTCCCGGCCGGCACCCCTTTTCTTTTTGTTTTATTTTCACTTTGTTTAATTCCATGTTAGTTAGGAAAAATTAAGGAAAATTTGGAAATAAATTATAGAAGCTAATAAATTTAACTAGGAAGTAAATGAGATTGTTTAAGATTTAAAAATTTGGATTAGTCATATATGATTAATTAATATGGTTTGAATAATTATCTAAGAGACTAGTTTTAATTAAAGGCATTAATAAAGAAAAGTGGCTTTGGTTAAATGATTCAGAGTTAATAAAGATACCTTTAATTATAATTAGAATATATGCATTAGCATTTATCATGCTATCATTAAATAAATCTCGGTAGTAGATTTAAACTAAAATAGTAATATTAAAATATGACCCAGTATGATAAACCTTGTCTAGGTAAATAAATTTAAAAATAAAAATAAAGCTAAGCCTAATAATAACTAAAGTATAGACAAAATAGAATGGTGCAATTAGTTAAATCCTAATGTTAGATTTAAATAAATAGCGACATCGAGCACACATGTATATAACCAGCTAGGACTCGTATGAATAGGTCGTAGTTCAAATTAAACTTAGCCTAGTGATAACTAAAGATGCATAAAATGTAGTACCGCAAAATGCTATAAACCAAGATTCTAAAACTAATTTGGAAAGCTAAAAATTGTATACATCGCATGTATAGTATATGCCATGAAAGTTAACGCTCGACAAAATAATACTCAAATCATAGGTCTAACCTGATCCATAGAACTTCCTAAATAAATACAAAAAAAAATGTGGCTAGTAATAAAAAGATCGAGTCATCCTATTCGACCACCGACCTTGCCTTAAATCACCCGTTAACTCATAATAAAACCAAATTGAGTTTGTTCGGATTTGTTTGGATCTTTTGAGTTATTTGCTTTTATTTGGATTCAGTCATCTAGCGCGTAATTAGAATTGGAAGTCGTGAAGATTCAATTGATCAAGCGAGGTCAAGCTCGAAGAGAAGATAGGGACCAAAAGCTCAAGAGAAAGCTTTGTGTGAGCTCAAGACCATGAAAACGCGCCAAAGTAGTCAATACTTTGATCATGTTGAACCTACATTTTCTGCAAATTATTTTTGTTTAAATTATCAAATTGCATGCTATTATTTTATGTGCAACTACATGTCTAATTCAAGATTCTAGTATATGCCTATTGTTGCCTTGATTAATATTATACCCCCTTTTGAATATTGATTATGCGAACCTTGTCGCCCTAGCAAAAATTATAATAGTATCCTTTCGAAAATAAGTCCGTAATTATATGCCATGCTTAGTGCTGCATAGACACTCGGGGCGCTGAAATGCCCCAAGTCTCATCAACATTTTCAATCATGAGAATCGGTTTGGGCGATCATGGTGATAATGACCGTATTTGTGTTGGACATGATTATTTTATGCTCCCAAAACCTCAACTTGCTTGACTATCTGGGCGGATGATTTGGGGTATGGTATGTGGTGCGGTGGGAGCACAAATATGGAGTGTGGTAGAACCGCCTGTAATACTAAGGACTGAATCTTGTCATGATCTCCCACGTAAACAAGTGCAACCACATGTCTCAGAATTACAACTTGGCTAAGTAGCGGTATCGACACTCCCCGACTCATCTCACCGGTAGTGGATAGACGTGGTTATGCAAGGGCAAGGAGGCCTAAAGGGACACCGAGTGGAGGGTGACGTTCACCGTCGTACTAGCATTGAGGGAGTGGAGCCCAATAATCTTGTAGCCGTGGTGAACATCCGTGCAACGTATGGGACCCACCGCAGTGGGCGCTTTCCATAGGGTGAGATGACTAGAGGAACTAGATATCCGAATAGTCATGTGATAATCTATTTGACCACCGACCATGGAATCGGGTGGGGCAATGTGGATTATCGCTTGTGGTGAAAGTGTACAAACTCGCAGAGTCAAAACTATTCGAATAGCCGTGCCCACAAATATGGGCGGACATGGGAAACTTAACCGATATAGTTCTGCTTCAAAATGATTTGTGGGTGGAATGGAAAAGTGAAGGCGTGCAAGGCCTGGTTTGAGTTGTCCCGGTGTCGTCCCGGTGGTAAGATAAGCGGCTATAACGTCAAGGATTAAGCATATGGTGCGATGCCATGTAACGGTGGATGGAATCAATCGCTCGTTATTGCATTCTCATACACATTATGTTTTGTTCAAACCGATAAGTCTCGGAGGTTTCTATGTATTATATTTCAAAAGCTAAACGATGATAAAGCTCCTTCTTTTCTAAGTAAAATGACAGAAGAGTAAATAGAGTCGAGGAAAAGAGGATGACCGTAGTGGTAAGTACATAACGATGATTGGTGGATTCATGTCGATTATAAAAAGAGAATATTAGAAAGGGGTATAGGAGAAATAAATCGGTGGAGTCTATATGAATGGATGGGTTAGAAAGATGATTTAAATGATTTTGGAAGATTAGAGTGTGCAAAAGAAATTGTTGGATTACGACACTAATATAAATTCTTGAGAGATGTTAGTAATAATGTGATTGATAGGATTTGATTAAAATCTTGGAAGGATGAATTGAATTTTGGGTATATCGGAGGAATAATAATAATTACCGAGTATAATCGGATCAATGATTTTGGAGAATTAGAAGAGTGTAAAGGTAATTGTTGGATTTAATGAGATTAGCAGGAATTGATCTAGATAGATGATTTGAATTTGAGGAAAATTTGGAGATATGATAATTGAAGCATAGACTAGATTAATGTTATTCTTGGTGCAGAAGTATTGATGAATTAGTTAGAGATAAATAATGAAAATAAGGATGATTATGAAAAGAGCAATTTATGGTTTTGGATCATTAGCAGAAAGGATTGATTTGTTAGAAAATTCTGATATGAATGATGTCGGTGGGTTAAAAAGTAATCTTATTAGGGAATCATTGGAATTCAGAAGTAGGGAGTTGGTGAACATTGATTATAAGATTGGACTAGTATGAATTCGGAATACGTGAAGACATTGGTGGATTCAAAATGAGTGTATATATATAAAGGGTTTGATCGGTGGATTAGCTAAATGATGCCACTCATTGTTTGGAGTCTTAGACGACATTTAGTAAGAAAATTGTGTCTTTGGAGAATTAAGTCAATTATGGCATTTGGGGGAGTGAGTCAATTTGGCAATCGCCGTGAGAAGTTTTAGGTAGCAGTAATAACACTATGGTTTAATAATAACAATGCTGCCAAAAGCGATTTCTGGCAAATAAAACAACCCGAGCCTTTCCTTTGATAAGCCATGCATACTATATATTTGCATTATGTGTATTGGCTCGCGGAGCACGGTGGTTAGTGTGCTCACACTCGCTCTCACAACAAATCCAGATTCAAGGATCAGATCACTGTGCCTCAGCAACACTATTGGTCATGATGATAAAGAAGATGAGGATGTCGAGGGCTAGGTCGCGAACCTCCAGCTGGTCGCTGTGGGCATGTCCCGAAGGTCCCACCGTGTGCTTCGTTCTTCCGCTTTGCAATTTAATGATTTCGGCCTAATCGGCCCATGTGTAAGTTTACTATTTTATTTTATGCTTCCGCATTGTATGTATTTGATATTCATTTTCAGAATCGTGAGCACTATCTCCGATCCGTGGAATAGTGCATTAAATCACTGGGATTTGATGAAAATCCGGTCCGGCAGGGATGGTATCGAGCATATCGATTGCAGTCGTGACCTAGTTAGCTCGCCATTAGTTCCATGACTAGAAATATTTCTTTAAAAACACTATCTCCGAAAATACAAGTTATACTGCTCATTTTTATCTCTCTTAAATGATTCCCTCTCATCCATATGCTGCCTTAGCCATTTCTACTTCTCATGCTCTCTTACCCTGAACTCAAAAGGATGAAAATCCAGTACTCCTCTGATAACTCTCCTTGAAAACCTATTTTGGGCCAATAGTCGTGATGTTTGAATTTAAAGCTTTATTTCAAAAAAAATGTGTTTATCCTTGGAGGACTGATTGTCAAATTGTTTATGAAATTCATTTTCAAACTCAATTTCACAAACCTGGATCTTCCGAGGAAATTTTCATAAGTTAAACTACTTACCAAAAACTTATTCAAAACTTTACCCTGGTTTCTCAAATAGTTCAAAACAAAGTTATATCCCAAAAGCTTTCCCCAACAAGAACTTTGTTTTTCAAAAATAAATCCTAAGGGATAACTTTGGGGTATTATTTATTAAAGAAATATATTTTCCCATTTATGGTTTCATCACCCCTGGAAAAAAAAATAAAATAAATAATAATAGGTTTTGCCCCAAAGTTTCATTAATAATAAATAATATTCTTCATGTTTGGATTCATTCCTAGGAAAATACTCCTTTTCTTATGAAAACAATAATAATAATAACACCAGAGTGAGTCTTGATATCAATCCATTCACCCCAAATACTTCTCTTGTCTTCCTATCAAATTTAAAAGAAAATTTTATTCCTCTTCTCGCACTTTACTCCAAAAATTTAAGGTTAGGAACGTTGAAGATCGTCATGAAGATAAAGTGGTTTCGTTTTAAACAAACTACGCAGATGAACCTCATACTCCCTTATGTGTGCTTCCCAAGAATAGGCGTTGTATTGTCGCAAGATTTCACTTTGGCCCTCGTGAACGCCTTCTTGCCCTCGGGCGTCCAACTTCGCAGTCACGGGAAAAGCTTGTTTCTAAAAATTGGTATGGTTTTGTGTCGCTCCGGTTATTCGAGCATACTCTTTAAAATTTTGAATGGGTTAGATCACCTTATCCCTCACGACTAAATCCTCACCTCATGCTATTCCTCTCGTCCTGTTGTCGTAAACCCGTCGATCTACAAAGCAAAGTGGTGGCTAATCAAAGCCAAGGCAATCAAGGACAAGTGAAGCCTTCACCGCTTTCCAACTAAAAGCCTCGTTCGGCACAAAGACCAAGACTCTGCCCTGCTAGCATTCTCTTCTTACCCACCTGGAAGACCCGTAGATCAGATCGCCTCCAAGTAAATCCAATGACAAGCAGTACGTCGACGTTGTGAAGAGAGAAGACATTACGCATACAAATGCTCTGTGAACTACTCCAACTACGAAGATGATCATCGACATGGAGAATGCTCTGTCAGCAGGGTCATATGTTTTCTCCGTGGAAGGCGAGACCCCTAACTCGAAGATCGCTTCCAAACCTTGTTGCCGATCACAGCGGTGAAGTGCCACGGTGAGTCTCCAACTCACCCTAGGACCCATCATACCGGAGCTAGAAGAGGCAAATAATGATTAATGGCATTCATTTTAAGGGGGTAGCACTATGAGACAGGCGCCAAAAGAACTCTCATGACGATATTTAGAGTCGCAACTACACGGACTTGCGACCCATCAGACTAGTACCATATATTACAAGGCCTAAAAATTCTTCTGGTGATGAGGACCATAAGACGTACCTTTAGCAAAAGTCGTCGTGCTTGGCAAAAGCTAAAGACTAAGAATGAGACCCCAATAGAAGGGAATGACCACCATATAGGTATGCCCATCGTCACCTCTACATTCCCAAGGCCCTATACCATCATGGGGCAAAATGTCGAAGAACTATCGCCACATATGTTTGAGGTACAACAACTTTGAACTCTGAGCTAGTCGGACCCGTACAAGAAAATTTACAAGACTAGAAATTTTATGGTAGTAGTGACTACGAGCCACACCTAAAGTCCCATCCCCATGATTGGCAAAGCCAAAGAATAGGAATATGATTATAGTAAGGACAAAAGACCACCACGTAAATGTTCATCCTCGTACCGGCATCCCTCAGACCATCTGCACTCTAGAGCATAGGCCAATAGTATGAATTCTACGACCATCACATGCCCAATCGACGATGTGACCACTCCACTCCACCAAGACAAAGAAGCGACGAAGTCAACATGCAAGCCTCTGGAAGTTTACGACCTATCCCGGAGAACAAGGTTTCTCTCCTCCCTTTTCACCTCTCCAAGTCCTAACCCCCTGTGATGCAGATTTTCATCCCTTTGGGAAGCTAAAGGACTATACGACGAGCAACAACTAGGAACCCATTGCTAGACAACGTAGCCCCACCTCCTTCTACTCTACCGGAATCTCGGGGTCGAGATTCATTTAAGGGGGGTAGATTTGTAACATCCTGAAAAATTTTTAATTGAAAATACGAAGCTCTTGAATTATTTTGCAATATATTTTATTGGAAATTGGATTTTAATGGTGCTTCCCTGAATTTTGTTTGAGTTTCCAATTGTAAGAAGGCAATAAAATAAAAATAAATAAAACATGAGAAATATATATATATACATACACATATATGTATACAAAGGGCTTAGAGCAACACATAAAATGTATATACCGAATATACATGCAGAAAAATATATATATATATACACACATAATCAACAATTAAATGGATAAATACATATATATGTACTTATATATGTAAAGAATGAAATAGGATTTAGAGAAATAATAAAATAGAGAAATTTATGCGAAGAAATTACTCATACAATTATATATGTAAGTATATAAATTAAACAAGAATTAAAATTTAAATTCAAAACTCAAATTTGGAGCCACTGTCCGCATCACAGTGGGTGCAACTATTTACTTATGGACTGCTTGAACCAACTAACGCCGATGTTGAGCTACAAAATCCCAGCAACCTACAATTGGCGATGGCCTTGGTGTGTGCTTATGAGAAGAGACACCTGATCACACAACCAAAACCACCAGTGCATGCATTTGGGCAGCAACGATCACTCCCGGCTCCCGCGTTGAGTGCTGGACTGTCACCCGCCCCCGCCAAAGTCACGTCGCCTATGGCAGCAGCGCCTGGTGCAGGGAATACCGTATGTGTACCACCTACGCTCCCCCGTTGACAATTGACGGCCTCTCAGATGGCGGAACGTCACCGGATGGGATTTGTTGTGGGTCACTGTTGCAAGCGCTTGTTTCTCCTCGAAATTACGCCGGATGATCCACCTTCGGATGATAGCTCTACTGACTCTGCCGTTCTTGAGGAACCTGCTATTTCCCTCCATGCTCTTACAGGTATTCAGCCTCAGTCAGCACAGACAATGAAGCTTCCGGTTTGGATCGGTTCAACGCGATTGATTGCTCTTCTTGATTCAGGATCTACACATAACTTCATTAATGATGAGGCAACATGGCGGGCAGGTTTGCACTTGCGAACCCAGCTTGGCTTACGAGTCGTAGTAGCTAACGGCGAGCATGTCAAAAGTTCTGCAGTTTGCCACGGTACAGTTTTATCCATCACCTCAGAATCCTTTCAAATTGATTGTTATTCAATTCCATTGCCTGGCTTTGATAAAGTCCTTGGCGTTCAATGGTTAAGGACGTTGGGTCCGATAGTGTAGGATTTTGACTGCATGACAATGTCTTTCCATTATGGCAATCGACAAATAACCTGGCAAGGTTTACAGTCACCATCAGGGTCTCTTCACATGCTTACAGGGTCCTCAACCAATCTCATGATGGAGCTCTTGGATGAATTTTCTCAGCTGTTCGCCGACCCGACGGGGTTGCCACCACAGCATCAGCATGATCATCGTATTCACCTTCTTCCGGGGACTGCTCCCATTGTTGTCCAACCGCATCGCTACCCAAATATTTAAAAGGATGAGCTCGAACATCAGTGTGGCGAGATGTTGCGTCAAGGTACCATTTGCTCGAGTACTTCGGTTTTTTCCGCCCCAGTTTTGCTTGTGAAGAAACAGTATGGGTCTTGGCATTTTTGTGTCGACTATTGTGCTCTCAACGATCGGACCGTCAAAAATAAGTTTCCTATTCCGGTGGTTGAAGAACTTTTGGATGAACTCAAGGATGCTCTGTTTTTTACTAAATTGGATTTGCGTTCAGGATATCATCAAATACGAATGCATCCTGATGATGTGGAGAAGACCACGTTTCGGAGCCTCTTTGAATTTTTGGTCATGCTTTTTGGATTGACTAATGCGCCCACGACATTCCAAGCCTTAATGAACACCGTCTTGAGAGCATTTCTTCGTCACTTTGTCCTGGTATTTTTTTGATGATATCCTCATCTATAGCGCTTCATGGGCTGATCATCTCCATCATGTTCACGTCGTCTTTCAAACTTTAAGCGCTCATCATTTGTTCCTCAAAAGATCCAAATGTTTATTTGGCGCCTCATCGGTCACATATTTAGGCCATGTTATCAGTGCGGCGGAGTTTCTATGGATCAACAGAAGGTCCAAGCAATCATTGACTGGCCAACTTCGTGCTTTGTCCGGGCACTACGTGGGTTCTTGGGATTAGCGGGCTACTACAGGCGTTTCATATATGGGAGGGGATTTCCATGGATTTCATCGAGGGACTTCCCCGAGTTAATGGTAAATCTGTCATATACTTACCGTGGTTGATAGATTCTCTAAATATGTGCATTTTATCCCTCTCACACATCCGTATACGGCCTGCTCGGTTGCCCGCGTGTTTTTTTGCGGAGATCGTTCGATTGCATGGTGTTCCTACTTCAATTGTGAGTGATCTGGACCCTATTTTCACAAGCAACTTTTGGGATGGATTATTTACTCTTGCTGGCGTGAAACTTAACCAGAGCTCCGCCTTTCATCCGCAATCCGATGGTAAAACAGAGGTGGTTAATAAAAGCGTTGCGATGTATCTTCAGTGTCGTACAGGTGATCGTCCACAATAGTGGTTGCAGTGGCTCCCATGAGCTGAATATTGTTACAATACCTCGTACCAGTCCTCGCTCCGGGAGACACCTTTCAAGGTGGTTTATGGACGGGACCCTCCATCCTTATGTCATTATGAACCGCATCGCCGAGTGGGCTGCGATGGATGCTTCTTCAAGAGTGGGATGACCTTTTGGTTGATATACATGAGTGCTTGCTGTAGGCTAAACAACGGTACAAACAAGCATATGACTCACATCATTGTGGTGTCTCCTTCGACATTGGTTAGTGGGTTTGACTTCGAATTGTGATTTTCGAATTTTTGCCGGTTTATTCGGTTACTAACCGGTTTTTCCGGTTACCGGTTTCAAAATATCTCAAAATTCAACTTTTGATTTTCAAATTGTGACCGGTTTTTTGCCAGTTTTTCCGGTAATCGTTATCGGCCATCGGCCGGGATTTCTCCTGGTTTCGGGTTGAAGGACCGAAATGGCAACAGAGGGGGGTGAATGGTGCCTTAAAAATTCTCCCACAAATTCACACCAATCTTTTCTCCGATAGCTAAATAGTGTGAAGAGGAAGATTGATTTCTCACCGAAACCGAGAGAAAAATCGAGTGATCTACATGCAGAAACCAAGAAGATCGAGAAGAATACTTGGGTCGAAACCGAGAAGACCGACCATGGTCGAAAGATCTTCTCGCGTGATCAAGACACACCGAGAAACACACCGTGTCGAACACGTGGCAGAGAATAAACAATGAGTCGTCACATCAAAGACCGTGGTCGAAACGCCGGCTCCAAATGAAAGTCGAAGAAGAAAGAAGAACACCGTGGTCGAAAGAGTCACCGAGAGATCGAACCCGAGAACAGCTGTGATCGAACGCCTTTTCGTAGTCGAACGACCCGATCAAGCGGTCACCGCCGTGGTCAAAAACCAAAAAGCAGAGACGCACAAGTATTCTTGTTTTGTCAAGACGACCGCAGAGCAAGAATTTGAAGAACTTTTGCTCGAGATCCAAAACACATGAAACTTGAATCCTAGCAAGTAAGAGATCTCTAGAAGTGAAATTACCAAGAACAACAGAGATCTAAGCAATGGTGAGAGAAAACCCAAAGTCGAAAAACTGAAAGAGAGCTCGGTGCAAGACCACACAACTCGGTTTTCATCGATTTCACTTTTCTCTCGGGAAAGATCTTGTAAAGCAGTAAAACAACTTCCCGCTTCGAGCAAGTGAAACACACCCAACTCTCAAAGAGAACACATATGACAAGAAGAAACAGAGAGACGGCAAACAGATCAAACAAATCATCTCAAGAACATAAAACTAGAAAGATACAGAGAGATGAATCCAATCTTTTCTATTTATCATGGAGGTTTCTACAGCCACTCCATCGGAGGTACATGAGCATCCATGCTCTACCCAGAGACAACTCACACAAATAGAAAGAAAACTCGAGCAACTCGTGGGACAACCTCACTTTGCTCCCGAGACCTAACCTCTCTATTTATAGTCTCACTAACGGGTCTCCACATAGAGACAACCCGCTAACCGAGTGGTTACGCTTTGCCCTCCTGCTTTACCCGGTTCCTCTCGTGCAACGGCTCCACCGCTTTGCCCGTTAACGCCACCAACTCACAGAGCTCTCACGAGCTTCTCAAGGTGGTCACAGTGCTTTCGGTGGATAGCTTCCCAAGCTTTAGACATTTCTCCAAAATGCCCCTCTACTACCTTCCCGGAAGCTTCCTCCACTTGCCTTGTTGTCCGAGCGCACAACGCGGTCGAACGCCCGACCGCCCAACGTGGTCGTAGCACACCCAATCGCCAAAGTGGTCGAACGCCAGGCGATACAACGTGGTCGTAGACCCATAGCGCCGACTGCCGACCATGGTCAAATCTTCCGAGGGCTCCGCAACGTGGTCGAACGCTCCCAATCGCCAACGTGGTCGTAAACCCTTCCGACCACGGCCAAAGAACTTGTACGCTGCTCGGCTGGAACCCGATACTCGGCAACGTGGTCGTACGCCACCCGATATACTTCCGATCACGTTCAAATTCGCCGGGGACGCCACAGCGTGGTCGTACGCCGTCCGGCTGACTTCCGATCACGGCCAAACTGGTCGTACAGACTTCCGATCACACCCAATGTGGTCGTACGCGTCTTGGACATCGGCCAGGGCTAAGAATTCGCATAAAAAGCCCAAAACAAACTCAATTTTCTTTCAACCAAGGGTCAAATACTCATCACAAACATGGGATCATCTCCACATGATCTCTCAATCTCCCCCTTGATGAGTATATTGACAAACACCGAAAAATATGAAGTTGAGTTTGTAGGAGCCGACATGGTCCAAAGAGAGAAAATGAAATACTGACCATGTCGGCAGAAATGACACTAGAGTAATAAAATAAAGAGCAAATTGATCTCCAAAGCTCTAGTAAGATCCCAGAATTTGAAATTTTCTTTTTCTCCAATCTATTCTCCCCCTTTTGGCAATAAACACATCAAATATGCAAGAGAGAGAATAAGTCATAATGATGGATGGAATGGCTGATTTGATTATTCAAAGTATGCAGAGCCATGAGAATTATGCAAAATGACCAAAATGTATTACACCAAGCCATAACATATAAGTATGCTATCAAGATCATGACTATATATGTAAAGAGAAGCTAAGCCAAATAAGGTATAATCTGAATTTTAGTTGAAGTGCTTAGCAAGTCAAGTCAAACATGATTTTAGTCTAGCTAAAGGTATCCACAAATGGTACAGGCCATGTCAATAAGCCAAATGGAACCGAGAAGCTAGTGTTGAGTCAATTAGAGTGCTACTAGTTCAAGAAAGATACATTTGTTGAAGTACACTTGAAATTTTAGCAATTGAGCATAATTGACATAATTTTTCTTTAGAAATCACATGATTGTTTCCAACCATATTTTTGTTTGATCATGTGCTAGACCTCAAGCCTTATGCGACCACTTTAAGCAAAGAGCTTAAGAAGATGATCTTGGTCATCCAAAAACTCCCTTGAGTTCATGTCTTATGCAATGGCAAGCCGTCTCATGAGAGAGAATTGGTGAGATCAGTTTTTTCGCACAAAAGAGGTCTTTTGCTTCTAACAGTTGTACTAATTTATGGGTCATCAAGAAGCTAATATAGCTCAATCTATCGCTCAACAAGGATTCAAGACCCAACTCAGCCTATTTGACATGACAAGTATCATAAGAAGATCACTAAAAGCTGACTAGTCTCAAATATTAACATGACATGAATTAGGTTAAAAGTGAGCATTTTAATCAACCTATCATGGCAAAGACTTGACTACACATATAATGTCATGATCAAATTAGCAATGAAGCAAAAATCATGGCAAGATATAAATCATTGTAAACATGTCATGATTGGATAATAATCAGGGCTCCATGTAGCTAAATTACAATGAAAATGCAGAAAATCCAGCTCCCCCTCAACATGTGATGCAGGTTTTAGTTCAAGTTGAGTTATGTCAGTATTAAGATCTAGAAGTTCCCAAATGAACTCCCCGAACCAAAGCAATAAAAGAAAGAGTCGGCAAATAAATCAAGAAAGGCGTCCTTAAAGCATAGATAAGATAGAGAAAACTAATGACTCAGACTAACTCTTATCTACCCCATATGACTCCAGGACAACAGCTGTCGAGTAAAACACACACTAGAGAGCAAACACGCACTGCTCACCCGCAGGGTGGCCCAACCCTCGCTAGAACCTAGAAGAAGTGAGTGAGCCCAACCTAGTGAGATAAGAAACAGCTATCCTGAAAGCACAAGATAAGAGCAAGAAGTCTAAGCACTCAGCGAGAGACACACTCTAACCTATGCTAGAAGGACTAAGCCCAATGCACCCGAAAATGCGATGCAAAGATGGATCTGAAGCATACATAATATGATAAAGCAAGAAAGCCCAAAGCTCCCTCACAACAGTCCATAAGGACAAACCACCCCAAGCTCTCCCAGAGTGAAAACCTCGTGCTATCCAAAGGCTTGGTGAAGATATCACCACCGGTGGTCACTCTCCTGGCGGAAGCACGATGTCACCCTTCTCTACATGGTCTCAAGAAAATGATATTCGATATCGATGTGCTTGGTCCGAGAGTGCTTTGCATGGATTCTTAGCAATGCTAATCGCAGACGTGTTATCGCAAAAGAGCGGAACACGGTCGATAGCTAACCCAAAGTCCCGCAGAGTCGAGACCATCCAAAGGACGACTCGACGACAAAGAATCGGGTGCGAAGAACATACTCGGCCTCTGCGGTGGATCATGTAACACCGGACCGCTTCCTCGAAGACCAAGAAACGAGAGAAGTGCCAATGAATGGCAAAGTGCGAGTGCTCTTCCTATCTATCCTATAGCCATCAAAGTCGCATCCGAAAAGGCTCTAAGGGATAGACAGAGGAGGAAGAGTACCGATACCATAGTCAATGGTAGCTCGAAGGTATCGAAGATGCGCCACCGCTTTGGCGGTGAGATACGCGAGGAGAAGCCTGAAACCGAGCACAAAGACACACGGAAAAGTGTATGTCCGGTCTCGAGGCAGTGAGGTACAAGATAGAGCCAATCATACTTTTGAACTCCTTTTGATCAACTGGCTCGCCATCCTCATCAGGGTCAAGTGTGGCCGTAGAAGCCATTGGAGTTGACACCGGCTTTCCATCACTCATGTCGAATGTCTCCCAAATCAAGCAGAGATGGGAGGTACTTTCTTGCATCAAGGCAAGTACACCCGTGACCTTGATGCAAGAAAGTACCCTCCCGAGTCTCGCTTGATTTGGAAGCCAAGGAAGAAAGTCAACTCACCCATCATGCTCATCTCAAACTCGGTGCTCATGACATCCGAGAACTGTGAAACTAGAGTCCGAGAAGAGCCGCCAAAGATAATGTCATCGACATAAATTTGACGACGAGAAGGTCATTGCCAAGACTACGAATGAACAAGGTCTTGTCAACTTTACCCATCTCGAAATCATGCCTCAAAAGATAGGACTTAAGCCTCTCATACCAAGCTCTAGGAGCCTGCTTAAGTCCATACAACGCTTTGGAAAGCTTGTAGACATGACTAGGGTATTTGGGATTCTCGAAACACGGAGGTCGCTCGACATAGACTTCTTCCTCAATGAAGCCATTGAGAAAGGCACTCTTGACGTCCATCTGGTAAAGCTTGAAACCCTTAGAAGCCGCAAAGGCAGCGAATTCTAATGGCCTCAAGTCTAGCTACTGAGGGCAAAGGTCTCCGAAATCCGCACCCTCAACCCGGAGTACCCTCTGCAACCGAGTCTAGCCTTGTTTCAATGACTACCCCATCCTCACTTTGCTTGTTCTTGAACACCCATTTGGTTCCAATGATATTGTGATCTCAAGGGGGCTCAACAAGCGTCCAACCTTGTTTCTTTCGAAACTCTCCAGCTCCTCATGCATGGCATTGATCCAAGACTCGTCAGATAGAGCATGAGAAACATCTTTGGGCTCAAAGGAGGCAATAAAAGCGAGAATGAAGATGCAATGAGATAAGCGATTTTGAGCGGTAACACGTCGAAGAGGTCTCCAATAATGCGCTCGAAGGATGAGATTTTGGATATGTCTAGGAGGTCCGATGATGATGAAGAAGCGGCCTCTACCGTGAGTCGACGAGTAGGAAATGAGAGCCACTAGCTCCGTAAGAGCGAAGGCATAGGGTCGATCACCTTGAGGTGCGGTGGAAGAAGGCACCTCAAGGGGTGGATGAGGGACTGGATCGGTAGACAACCTCGTCTCCATCGTCCTCATCATCCACGAAGATGGTCTCGGACCGCTCTAAAGAACACGAGATATCGGGCCTAGTCCCTGACCGCCTCATCGAAAGTCACCTCACGGGTTTCTACCATTTTACTAGACTCGCAGCCTCAGCACCCTATAAGCCCGCCGAAGAAGTCGAGTAGCCTAGAAAGATCCCATCACAAGAACGTGATTCGAACTTATCTAGGTTTCCAGACTTGAATAAAGCACTTGCAACCAAACACACGAAAATGAGAAATACCGGGTTTACGCCCATATCTCAACTCATAAGAAGTGTGCAAGTGTGCCCCGAGAAAACTCTGTTCAAACATGGCACGCGGTGGCTATAGCCTCACCCAAAACTTCCGCGGTGTAGAGTATCCATCGAGCATCGCCACGCCATCTCGACCAATGTACGGTTCTTCCTCTCCACGACGCCATTACTGCTGTGTGACGTGCGGAGAAGAAGAACCGGTGCTCTACACTGTCTCTCACCACGTAACCTCTCGAGGTAGGAATTCTTGAACTCCGTGCCATTGTCACTGCGGATCGCTCGTAAGGCACAGGAAGCTCAACGAGAAAGCCTCACCAAAAGACCTCGGAAATGTGTAAACGCCTCATCCTTCGAGGCTAAGAAAATACCCAAGAGTACCTCGAGAAGTCATCGACCACGACAAGAACATACCACTTCCTCCCGCGCCTCGCACTGAGTGGTCCGATCGTGTCCATGTGGGCATTGTCCAAGACATCGGTCATAGTCACTTGACCGGAGGGTGAGCGGCAACCATCTTGCTTGTGCCAAGCATGGGCGCAAACAAGATCTTTGACCATCTTGAGTTTTGGCGCACCACGAATGAGATCGCGAACGCTAACTCGGCTCAAATAATCAAAGCCAATATGACCAAGTCTCCTATGCCGAAAAGAAAGATCACGGGACTCGAAGCAACCAAACACCGAGAGGATCACTAGAAGACTCGTAAAAATCAGACGAAGATCCTCCCACAACGAGAAATCCAGAAACCGGACTTCAGAAGAATCGAGACTTTGCGGTTGTTTTCTTAAAGCACACCTCAAAGTCGTCATCGGTGGTGAGAAACGGAAAGCAAATTATCTGCAGCCTTACTAACCAAGGCAACATCTTTCAAAATAAATGAATCATTAATACGCGAAGACCTTTGGCGATGACGCCCAGATGAAGCATCTCCAAAGGTGATCGTCTCATCACACGGAGCACGGGCAAGGGAAGAAAACCAACGGGAATCTCCGGTCATGTAACATGAACACCCGAAGTCAACAAGCCAAATCTTTCCTTCCTCGCCGTGAGCCCTAAGTCAACAAGAGAGCAAAGTCTCGATCTTGGGATAAATCAAAATAGATTTTGGAACCCAATCTTGAGTCACACGTCGAGCGTAAGAAGTAGTCACACACGATCGACCTCCAACTACCCTCGCCTTGAGTCGCTCAAAGAAGCGTAAGGTGCGTGAATAGACCAAGCTGGCTTTGGATCCGATCGCTATGGGAGAGCGAGTCAAGCACCCAACACCGATCTCGCTGGGTAGCCATCTCGACGAGGAAAGCGAGATTCACCCCGAGAACGACGGAAGTCACGACTCGAGGGAGCATGAGGACGAAAAACAGAAGACTCAGAAAAACCAAGTCCTCGATGCTGCCCAAAGCTACCAACAGTAGCAAGCCTAGACCTCATGTTGGTCTTAGGTGCACTCAAGGTCCAGGGGCGACCACGAATACGCTTAAGAAACTCAACACGGTCTCTTCGCGATCTTGGCGCTTGAAGCACCGGGTCAACCAAATGCCCATCCTTCCGGCGGAAGGTGCAATGATACCGCCTACGAGGGTCAAGTTGCGGTGAAGTCACCTTCTCGCCGAGATCCTTTGAACAAAGCCCACTGATTTAAATTGAACATTCTTGTTCTTGGGCTTGACCTCAAACACACCTGCGGCGACGGGTCTGAGCACGACAGGTGGATGCTTCCTCACATCCTCACGGAGATCATATCCTAGACCTGTTTGAACTTGCAAATCTTTGATTGGTCTAGAATAAGATTGAGTTTCTTCTTGCCTCCTACAAATTTCTCAAGAGTGTTCATAAGATCTTGACACCCCGAAGAGAGAGGTGCAAGAAGAGCAAGGAGAAGAAGAAGAGACAAAGAGGAGGAGAGGAAGGAGAAGAACCAATAGCGTAAGAGCGAATAGCACATGCGTATTTTTCCTTATGCACGGCCACCTCAACCTTGAGGGCTTCACAGGACACACAGGGGGCAGCCCTAATCCTAGCCATTTGGTTCTCGTAACTCTTCCTAAACGCCTCTACCATGTCCTTATCCTTTTCCAACACTTCAAAGACGAAAAGCACAAGAAGGATGTGATTTTCTAGAAGGTCCTTAGTTAGCTTCACACACTTTTCATCTAAAGCAATCAAATCAGATTTTAGTTTATCACAATCTTTGTATGGTGAGCTAACAGAGCCTTAGAAGCATCTTGAGCCATTTTTATTGTAGTCAATCATTTCTTGAAACTGCTTTTGAGACGATTCAAGTTCGTGAGCTAACTTAGGACGCTTTGTGCAAGAAATAATAGGCTCAAGTAAAGAAGCATGCAACTCAGCAATTTTATGATCTGCATGTTTGAGGTTCAATTTCAAGTTATTGCAATTTTCACAAGTCTCGGGTAGATCGAGCAACATGGTATAAAGACCTCTAAAAACATTGTCCTTATCCTCACATGAGGTGCAAGAAATAGTCTCAACAGTAGAAGATGAAACAGGAACTACCCTACTCATCTCAAGTTCAGCAAGAAGACTAATGTTCTCCACCTTAACAATATCAAGTTCCGAGGACAGACTATCATGCGAGGTCCTTAGTTTCTCCATGTCTCCAAGCAAGGCAATGCATGTATCACAGTCGTCACGGGAGGGAGCAGATATAAGTGAAGTAAGCTCCCGTGACAGTCTATCTACTTCCTTCTCTAACTCGGTACACCTAGACTTAGCTCTAGCATGAAAACCACCTAGCTTAAGAAAAGCATGATTGAGCTGATCGTAGGTGGGACATACCTCGTCCGAGTCGGAGTAGAGCTCGCTGTCGCTGATCTCGCCCTCAAGGGCCATGAAGCACATGCCGGAGAAGTCGTTGCCGCCATCCTTGGGCTCTTGGTCCCCCGTCCCGTCGTCGTCGCTCCATCCCTCTACCTCACTGAGGTCGAGGTCGTCGAAGGCGGTGAGGACGCGGTGGAAGAGCTTCTTCGCCTTTCCGAAGTTGCGGAACTTCTTCTTGCCTTGCGTCTGGGCTGGAGGCTTCTTGTTGCGGTTCTTGTCGGTGTAGTCGATCTTTCCCGAACCGTCAGTAATCGTTCTTGCCCTTCTCCGGCTTGGGGCGGTTGCCGAATGTGGTTGGGGCCACCACACTCAAAGCAAATCACTGGTCCTCTTCTTTTTCCGTCCCTCCTTCTCTTGTAAGTATGGGAGAACTTCTGAGCTAGGAGGGCCAATTGTTCATCCTCTAGCTGCTCTAACTGATCATCAGTTACGTCACAGAGAGCAGCTAGGGAGAACCCACAAAGAGAATCGGCAGAAGAACCAGAAGTCGAAGTGGGATCGGTGACTAGAGCCATCGATTGTGACTTCGACCGACGAGAGACTATGTCAATCTCGTGAGTCTTGAGGCGCGAGTAAAGCGCGTCAAGAGTCAGGGTCGAGAGGTCCGTGGTATCCTTGATGGTAGTCACCTTCATCTCCCAAACCCAAGATCGAAGTGCAGAAAGCATTTGTCGAGCATTATCCGAGTTGGAGTATGTGAGACCGACCGCTTGGAGGTTGCTTAAAATCTTGTGAAAGCGTGAAAAGCACTCGTCAAGGGACTCTCCAAAGACGCATCTCGAATTTGTCAGTATTCGCGCTGGCTGAACCGTCTGTGAACCGTCTTGATCGGGAGGTGCCCTTATGGTATGCATCGAGGGTCACCCAGATGTCGTGAGCGGACGACAGGTGAGAGATGCGATCAAACTCGCTTCTGCTCAGTCCTTGTATGATGATGTTCCTCGCCTTTGCGTTTGCCTCAACATCAGTCATATTCTCGGCATTGATGTTCTCATCGGTAGGAACAACAAATTGTATTTTCACCTTCCGCCAAATGGCATACCCCTGAGCCTGGATATATGTTTCCATTCGGCTCTTCTAGAAAGGGTAATCCGAGCCATCGAAAATGGGCGGCTTGGTGGAATACTTGTCTCATTGCCATGGCTCTTTGAGACGGTTAAGATCTATGAAGAATAGCTAGCAAGCTCGATACCAATTGAAGGACCGAAATGGCAACAGAGGGGTGAATGGTGCCTTAAAAATTCTCCCACAAATTCACACCAATCTTTTCTCCGATAGCTAAATAGTTAGGAAGAGGAAGATTGATTTTCACCGAAACCGAGAGAAAAATCGAGTGATCTACGCAGAAACCAAGAAGATCGAGAAGAATACTTGCGGTCGAAACCGAGAAGACCACCATGGTCGAAAGATCTTCTTGCGTGATCAAGACACCCGAAAACACACCGTGGTCGAACACATGAGAGAATAAACAATGTAAGTCGTCACATCAAAGACCGTGGTCGAAACGCTGGCTCCAGTCGCAAAGTCGAAAGAAGAAAGAAGAACACTGTGGTCGAAAGAGTCTACCGAGAGATCGAACCCGAGAACAGCTGTGATCGAACGCCGTAGTCGAACGACCCGACCAAGGCGCCACCGCCGTGGTCGAAAACCCAAAATGTAGATCGCGACAAGATCATGTTTTGTCGGCCGCACGACCACAGAAAGCAAGAATTTGAAGAACTTTTGCTCGAGATCCAAAACACATGAAACTTGAATCCTAGCAAGTAAGAGATCTCTAGAGTGAAATTACCAAGAACAACAGAGATCTAAGCAATGGTGAGAGAAACCCAAAGTCGAAAACTGAACAGAGCTCTCAAAGCACTACGTAACTCTGTTTCCATCGATTTCACTTTTCTCTCGGGAAAGATCTTGGTAAGCACCAGTAAAACAACTTCCCGCCCGAGCAAGTGAAACACACCAACTCTCAAAGAGAACACATATGACAAGAAGAACAGAGTGACGGCAAATGTATCAAACAAATCATCTCAAGAACATAAAACTAGAAAGATACGAGAGATGAATCCAATCTTTTCTATTTATCATGGAGGTTTCTACAGCCACTCCATCGGAGGTACATGAGCATCCATGCTCTACCCAGAGACAACTCACACAAATAGAAAGAAAAACTCAGAGCAACTCAGGGGACAACCTCACTTTGCTCCTGAGACCTAACCTCTCTATTTATAGTCTCACTAACGGGTCTCCACATAGAGACAACCCGCTAACCGAGTGGTTACGCTACGTGCCTCCAAGCTTTACCCGCTCCTCTCGTGCAACGGCTCCACCGCTTGCCCGTTAACGCCACCAACTCCACGAGCTCTCACAGAGCTTCTCCGGTGGTCACAGAGCTTGCTTGGACGGCTTCCCATGACTTTAGACATTTTTCCAAAATGCCCCTCACTACCTTCCCTAAGCTTCCTCCACTTGCCTTGTTGTCCAACCGTCGACCACCGCGACACGCCCTCTTGGCTTTTTCCACGTCGTTCGACCTCAACAACTCCCTTGTCTAGTCCCGACCTCCTAAGCCTCACCAAGACTTGCCTCCAGGTACCTGCAACCTTCAAAGACAACAAACACATCACATAGCACTGATCACTACACAAATTGACACTCTGCTCAGCTCAGCAGAGCAAGTCTCTTTATCCCAGATTTTAGACTTTGTCAAACCTTGTCAAGATGTAGAACAAACCAGTCCACAAGGTCCATGACTTCAAGGAACCCAACCGACCGATTCCCACCATAATCGGACACCACATGTGCCCATACGACGGTTTGAATGGACTCAACCGACCACGGTCATCCTGACAACGTGGTCGAAAGCGACCGATTTAGTGAACCCAAGACGACCACGGTCATCCGGGCGATAACGTGGTCGAACGCGGTTCGACCACGTTCATTTCTCGCTAACGCGGGTCGTAGCTCTCGCGCACAACGCGGTCGAACGCCCGATCGCCCAGCGTGGTCGTAGCACACCCAATCGCCAAAGTGGTCGAACGCCAGCGATACAACATGGTCGGTCGTAGACCCATCGGTAGCCCGATCGCCGACCATGGTCAAATCTTCCGAGGGCTCAGCAACGTGGTCGAACGCTCCCAATCGCCAACGTGGTCGAAAATAAAATAAGTGTTCTTTGGTTGCCTAAATTTTGAAGATTTTATTTGCTTCTTTTAGCTTTTAAATAGGCTTTTGTTAAAAGTAATTCAATTGAAAATATTAAATATTATTAAATAAATATTATTTTGAATTTCTATAAAATCATAGTTCAAATTAATTATTTAAAACATTTGGATTTTATCTAGATTTTATGTGCTTTTCTAGTATTTTCAAATCAATTTCAAAACTAAAAAGTACTTTGGTAAAATTTGAAGACAAAATTTAAGTTGAAAATATTTGTCTTAAGTCTAAAATATTTCCAGAAATTTTTGAGAATTTTCTGGATTTAAAAATCAATTTTCCCGCCGCTCTCCCTTTTCCCCGCCTCGGTCGAGCGCCTAAGCCACTGGAACACCGCCGTCCCCTGAGAGCCACCGCTGCCGCCGCTTCTCTCCCGCCGTCGACCATCCTCCGGTATTCCCCGAGCTCAGCGCCAGGTGGGAACCGAACCCCCGTCGGCTCCTCTCCCTCCTTCGCCCCGCGCCGCCGCCGCCAAGAGCCGAGTTCGACGAGCTCGCGAGGCTCGGTCTTGTTCGCCATGGCAAGACGGCCATCGCCATCACCCCAAGTCGTGGCGACCATGGCAG
Organism: Bonia amplexicaulis; assembly: GCA_036346245.1. NCBI lineage: Eukaryota > Viridiplantae > Streptophyta > Magnoliopsida > Poales > Poaceae > Bonia > Bonia amplexicaulis. The sequence goes on from CM070757.1 coordinate 4,160,016, forward strand.
CCAATGAAGATGCCATGGCAACCACGCAAGATTTCTTTTATAAAAATAATTCGTCCGAAAATCAATTTCCCTACTGACATCATAAATATCTTTTTCAGTATAAAAATAATTCCAGAAATCAGCCTTTTCCATTTTCTCTCTTTTTAAACTTCTGAAAACTCGTATTTCTTCATTTAACTCCAATTTGACCCGTTAAAATTTCTAAATTCTTATAAAATCCTAAAATACCTATTTATAGACTATTTTTGAATTTGTTTAATTTTATTTGAATTTTCTTTGAATTTATTTGCTTTGGCTCTTCGCGCGCAGATTACGACGATCTCGGAAAGCACGACTTCGATGACTCACACCAGGACCTTGAGCAAGGAAAGTTACACCTTTGATCATGTTGCTCCTAGTAACTTAATTTATTTATGTTATTTTTAAATTATTATTTATGTTATTCAAATTAATTCAAATCTATTTTAAACTTTAGTTACACCAAAATTCTTTTGTATATGGTCAAATTTGGTATTGAACATCAACATGTCTTGTCACCTTAGATTAAACTCTAGTTAATACACTAGTATTGACTAGAGAAATTTCGTATAAAATGTTTAGACATGCTTAGACATAATTTTTGTTTTGGAATAACTTTTTCACATAAAATGATATGCTTTTGAAATGTATTCTTGACTTTGGTGAGTCAAGAAGGATTTTGAAATATTTTTAAACAAAATATAAAAACTTAGTTTAGACTTAGGCAAATGGTTAGAGTGGTGGGTGCTTGCTGGCATGCATTATTGTTTGGTGACGCAATGTTGATTGCTAGGTACAAGGTGTATGTGGTTGGTGCCTAAGTCAAATTAAGGACCGGTCTATGAGCTACTGCTACAAAGCCATTTTCGTACTACCATAATGCTGGTATGTGACAGCCCTGGTTGACTAATTTGTAGGTCCCAACCTGAGTCTCACTGTAGGTTAAAAGTGAGCGCGGCGTAGGCCATGAGAAGTCTCACTCCGCTCAAGAGGGGGTATTGGTCTGGTGGATTCCTTACCGGGGTGAAACCCCAATGTTTGCTTGGCCAGGTTGAAGGCTTTGCATTGTAAAGGTCTTGTTATGATTTTCTTAGTCGCACGCCTACAGAAGCATGTAATGACCGATATTGTGAGATTATCATTTCTTGTGGGTAAAGCTGTACAACATCTGCAGAGTGTATAATCTATCCCGGATAGCCATGCCCACGGTCATGGGCAAGCTGAGTAAAGCTTTTCACGGATTAGACTTTGATTTTTAAAATGGTTTATGAAAATCTTATGGATGGATGGAATCCATGAGAGATTTAAAAAGCGTATGGATGGATGGAATCCATATGAGATCTTTTTTTGGAAAAGATGGCCCGGGTGGGATGCCCGTGGTTAGGTTAGTGTTTGCTTGGAGCCTGCACTAACGATATTATTTTGTTAAAATCTTATTTTTATCTATTGTATCAAATTCAGCTTTTGAATCTACTTACAATATTACTTCAATTCTGTTTTTCGCTCAATTAACCTTATTATGTCTTCCTTTGTCAATCCTTATGTATGCATTAACTCTGTTAAACTTTCTGGTGTAACTTGTGGAGTACTTTATGTGCTCATGTTGCTCAATTCATCATTTTTTAGGGGACAACTTCGACTTTGGTGAGGATCAGAACGTCTAGGCCGCGTCTTAATGTCGTTTGCCTGTGGGCAAGCTCAGTGGGTTTCTTCAGCTTCGGTTTTATCTTTCGCTGCTTATATTTAATTTTGGCTTATGTGACATTGATGTAAACTTTGGCCATCAGGCCCATATTCAGTTAAAAAGTTTGTCATTATGCATGATATTTATCTTTGTTATCCACTGTGTGCACTAGCTGATCCTAGACTAGTGTGATTAACATAGAGGATTTCGATGTTGTTGCTCTGGGATCCGACAGAAGTCTACGAGTATCGACAAGACTGCCGAATCTACGACCATGAAGATAGTCTGCAAAACTTATGACCATGAAGACAGTCTGCAAAACTTACGACCATGGAGGTAGTCTGTAAAATCTACGACCATGGAGGTAGTCTGTAAAATCTACGACCATGGATGTAGTTTGTAAAATCTACGACCATGTAGATAGTCTGCACAACTTACGACCATGAACGTAGTCTGCAAAACTTACGACCATGAAAGCAGTCTGCAAAATCTACGACCATCGACCAGTAAAATCTACGACTATCGAGTACTGTAGCTACGACCATGAAAGAGTACTGTAGCTACGATTATCTGTCGTGGTCGTAAAACCAAAGTCGTACTGGTGTGGTCGAAAGGTCGAAGTCGTACTGCCGTGTTCGAAGCCAGACATGGTCGTAGCATGCCGTGGTTGTAGCATGCCGTGGTCGTCAGCAGAACGTGGTCGTAGGCTAAATGTGGTCGTAGCCTGAACGTGGTCATAGCCTGAACGTTGCCGTGGTTGTTCAGCGTCTGTTGCCGTGGTCGTAAGACTGTCTGTTGTTGTGATCATAGTGTCTGTTGCGAAGGTCATAAGAGTGTTTGAACGTAATCGTAAGCTTGCTATGTGTTGATGCCATGGTCGTAAAAGTCAGTTGCCATGGTCGTAGCATCTGTGATTGCCGTGGTCGTAGTGTCTGTGAACTGAACTCAACCTGTGCACGACCACTCAAGGAGCAAAACGACCAAGTTTTTCACAAATGCAAAATCCAAAGCAAACCAAATGTCAATTATTCATCATCTCTTTATTTATGGCTATCCACATGGTCTAACAATCTCCCACTTGATGAATACATTGACAACACTTTGAAAAATTCTCAAATGATTTGCGTTTTGAAAGAGAAGCAAAAATCTCCCAATTCAAAATCTCAAAAAAATCTCTCCCCTTGACTTCAACTTCTCCCCCTTTGGCAATATAATCATCAAGACTTTCAGAGAGAGAGAACAATTCTAAGTGGGAGTAATGAGCATAAAGATCAAGAAAATTGAGAAAAATAGGATTTTTCTTTAAGTGGATTGTATAAGATGGAAATTTTTAGTAGAACTATGTGTTGAACTGCAATTGGGCATTATGTAGTGTTGTTTCCGAAGAGGTAACAAGAAGTTAAAAATAGAAAATGTGGAACTGCAAACGGGTCTCTTATCAGTAGTAGAAAATGTGGTTTATATCTGTGGAAATTTGGATTGCTCAAGACTAAATAGTCATGAAAGAAATACTCGGCTGGGATACAATGCTACAAGGCGAGCTGAATAACAAATCATGTGTAGTGTAGATAAATTTGGAATTTGTGGGTTTTTATCTCCGTATAATTGTTCTTTTTTGCAGTTATCAGCTTATTATTAGTGAAAATATTGAAGGCAATTTGAACATTAAGATCATTGTTTTTTGAATAGATTGCTAGTGTAAAGAAATGCATTGGAAAGGTAATGCATTATGGTTTAATAGGACACCTATTACTAGAACATCACCTTCCAGTTTCGTTTTCAATATAATCATTCGTTATATTAATTCATTGTTTTAAATGGTTCTTCCATGAAATAACTCATACAATGGAATAACTGGCTGCTTCACTAGGCTTTAGCAATGGGATTAGCTTCTATTAACAATCCTTCCCCAGTTTTGGTTGATTCATGGCGATACGCATGAGCCTCCCAAGATCAAGCATGCTGGAGTTTAATACCCTTTGTCCCTTTCTGTGCAATTTGTTTTAGTGTACTCAGAGTAGCCTACTCAGAAATTTCTTGCTTGTGGGCTGCTCCCCTGGAAGACTACTAAACTACTTTAGATGAACTCTTGAGCTAGAAGCTTAACAATTCAGCTTATGATATAAATCTTATAGTTGTTTGGCAACAATTACCTTACAGCATCACATGTTAGATAAAGTGAGAAACTTCACTTACAAACGAGTTGGGAGACTTGGAGTGCTTTTAATGTTCAACTGAAAGTGTTTGATGTTATGCCAATGTTTGATGTGACACTGGCTAGAGAATACACACTAGATGTCTGGAATGTTGTCGTTGAAAATCGTTCGATTAGATATTTAGAGTAAACATGCTTATGTAGTTGTGTGTTTCATTTGACTACTATGGTACCATACAATGTAGTTGTCTGCGTGACTACTTGCTCACTTACCATATGGATGAGTTAAAGCAATTTGTAGAACATGAGCTCCATGTGGCATAGAGAACGTGGATCTTGCTTAGCATTGTAATTCTGGACTAATTTCAGTAAGCTTGAATCTCCCAACAAACTTGATTGATCTTCTGACTTATGGAAGTTGAAGCATCTGTATCGTTAGTCTTCACTTCTTCAAGATAGTTTTCTCTTTAAATTGCAAGGTATGCATGATACATAGTCTGACATCTGAATTTTAATCCTGGTGCTATTTATAGCTGATGGATTTTTTTGTCTTGCTCTTTTCCCCTTTTTTTTAATTCAGGAGCTTGTAGAATTTGATAGTGAGCCTACGGATTCAAATAAAAGCAAGGAAACACCAAAGAGTGGGATGGTCTTATCTGATCTGCTGGACTTAAAACTTACTTGCCCCCCTGAGAATAGGGAAACATATGGAAGTTCCAAAAGCAAGGAACAACCATCTGCTGCATACACGCTAAATTTGTCTGGTGTTAACCTAGACTCATTTTTCATTGAAAGAAAAGAGGCGACAACTGCTGCTCTTCATCGAACTCATACTGTTGTGCAGGAAATGCAAAGCACAAATAGCAGAAGCCGTGAGTCTTCTAGCTCAGAGATGCATGTTGCATCTAAAGGCTTTCACCTCAGAAATGAAAATAAGTTCTCAAAGCACAAATCAAACAGAAGCTAATGCAACATTCGCAAATTGGGATGCTGACTTTCAGCCTGCTGCCTCAGAAAGTGTTGTTGGAGACACCAAGCAACTGGACCTATTTAAGAGCACTTCAGTTGTTGAATCTTTTAATTTTCCACCTTCTGGGACTGCCATCACCCCGGTAGTAGCTACTGGAAATGAAACAATTATGAAAAGTACCAGCCTAGAACATTCTGAAGATTTGACTTCAGCAAGTGGCACATTAGATAAAGATAACCTTTTTAGTGAAAAGGTTGCCCCACCTATCGTTGAGAGTATCAGTGAAATCGTTACTGAAAACAGTGTTGTGCTCACTGGATCCTCCCTTAACAAGAATTCAGTTCAGAGCAATCAATTGCCTGGAAGGGATGATACTGGGGTCAGTATCGATGAAGCTTTTGATGACTGGCAAGAATTCACAGGTGGTGGAAATCAGGGCAGCCTATCAAACGCGGAGAACACATAGAGGGACTTTAGAGAGCGATCCCTCTGAAATAAAAAGAATAGATTCCTGGCCAGTAAGTAGCATGGAATCATCGAAAAATGTTGCTGGTGACTCCTCTGATGATTGGCAAGCTTTTGCCTCTAGTTCTGATCAAGGAGGAGGATTTGATGAAACCTGTGGAAGGATCAGCAAGTGGTCAACGAGGGGGAGGTTTGGTGAAACCAGTTGGAGAAACAACATGCATCCCATTTGAACATTCTTCAGAAGCTAATTCTGTTGATTTATGGCCTGTGGGCAATGTTAAAGAACGTAACACTACAGAAATTGTTAAGCAAACTAACGATTCTCTTGATGATTGGCAAGATTTTACCACCTCTGGTGAAGCACAGGGCACTTCATTCAATCAAGCCAGAGACATAACAGAACTTTCACATGTCAGCCACAGAGAAATAGATGCGGACTCATGGTTCACAGGAAATACTACGGAAGCAAGAAACACTGATTTAGTGAATGGAAATAATGCAATGTTGGACGATTGGCAAGGTTTCGCTGGTTCAGATCAAGCACAGCAAAGTTCATCTAATGTTGGTGGAGAAATGATAAATATTTCATTTGAGCAGCATGAAGGAACTGTTTCTGTGCAATCAGGGTAAATGCCAGCAATAAGGAAGCTACAAACACAGTTTCAACAAATATAGAAGACAATGCATTTGATATTTGGCAAGAATTTGCAGCATCAGGTCACCAACAAGAAAATTTGTCGAATCTTGGGAGAGAAACAACTAGTGTCTCATCTGAGCCAGCTAAAGAAATTGATTCCATGGATTTGTGGTTAACCAGCAATGTCAAGGAATCTAACACTACCCAAGGTGTTAGTAGAATTGATGATTCATCTGATGGATGGCAAGATTTTGCTAGTTTTGGTCAAGCACAAGCAAGTACAAAAAATCCTGGGGAAGGGCACTCCATAAAAGATCCTTCAGGAACTGAACCTCTGGACTTGTGGTCCTTGAGTCATGCAAAGGAATTTAAGAACCTTGAACAGATAAATGAAAATAATGACCCATTTGATGACTGGCAAGATTTCAAAAACTCCTGCCCACTGGAAACAAGCTTACAAGTTCCGTCAGATGCTTCATTGCTTGGTAATCCCTCATCATCGAGACCTGATACTCTACTAGAGCTGGAATTTGGGAGCTTTGCACAGTCAGCTTCATCCAAAAGCGAAATAGATCAAAAGGAGAGTTCTAATGAAGCAAATGCAGTTCCATCTGATGAACACTTATTAAGGTTAGTGTTTTATGTATGATAGTGTAAGCCTTTTCGGACGAGGATATATTTTGTTGTTCCTGGTTTGGGAAGAACTTTTTTATCAAGTGTTTGGGAAGAACTGGTCATTTGATTAATTATGCTTCTAAATCAATACCCAAATCTTCAAACAAATGTATAGTTTAACTTGAGGACCAAGCTAGACAAACCCAGCTTCATATTTATGCGACCTAAGTGAAGGAATTACTTATTTTTAAAAATATATATGCATTATAAGTCATATATAAATTAGAGTACAAATATGTATCATACAAATAGGTGCTTTATGCGAAGAATAGGCACATGGTACAACAGGTCGATCGTCGGGCTCTATATTTATTTTGCCAGACATTTTTTTGGCAAAGCCACATATGTATCATACAAATAGGTGCTTTATGCAAAGGATAGGCACATTGTGATAACTTGATTGTCGGACTCTATTTATTTTTATGGCAAAGCCTAAGGTTCAGCAGAGGTAGCCAATAACTAGTCATTCCTGTTGTGTAAAAATTAGTCCAAAACAAGCTTGTCCACTGCGCCTATCTGCTTTAATGTTTCATCTGAGTATCCATCATATGAAATACAAGGACTAATGCTAATAGGTTGACTAGAAGGGTTTAGGCGTCTTGTTTGTCCGAGTTTTGCTGGTGGCAATACACACTGGACTTTTATGAGCCTATCTGTTGTTTTTGTTGCTGAACACCTAATATGACTGAGAGATCAAAATTTAAGGGAGTCTTGCATTTAGTCATTGCTAACTTCTGATTTAAATTTGGCAAATATTTAGTTACTTAGCAACATTGATTTGTTGAAAGATGCCTAGACTAATCTATGTGATAAAAGAAATATCATGCTTGTTTCCCTGAGATTAACCGTGTGCTTTTTTTCCTGAGAGGATTAACTTTCTGCATATTAATGTATCTGAAGTTTGATGGTTTTCTGAGACTATGTTTGAGTTAAGCCATAGCCCATAGCTTTAAAATTTATGTTATTTCTTGATTGTAAACCATTTAAATTCATGTCACCAGTAAGCTCTAGCTTATGATGGTACTTCAAAACCTCATCTTTTGATCACCCAGTACCCCTCCAGTTAGCGGCAATGCTACAAGCGGCAGTTAGATGATATGCTACAGTCCGGTTCAAGAGCTAGGGTTTCCGATTGAATAGAGTTTGCTAATTAGGAGAGTATGGGTTTGAGTCGGTTAATAATAGATAAGATATGTTAGAATCCGAGTGGGTTTCCACGTCCGGATTGAGTCCAATTCTGTTCTCTATATATATCAGACCAAGGGTTTGTTAAGAGTTAATAAGAAATCAATCACCTCTACCTCTGTTTCCTACTTGCTTTTGCTCTGGTCTTCTGGTGTTTCCCTCCTGCCCTGCTATTTCTATCTATGTCCAGTCACGGGACCTCCAGACCGACGCAAAGGCCCTACACCCCGGCCACCGACCTTTCACAACTATTGCCTTCGCTTGCTAATCTGTGCACGTGACAACTTGGTATCAGAGCCAACAAATTGCTGATCTCACGGCGACCATGACACTCAAGATGAGCGAGGTGAAGTATGATATAGCTGCGGAGATCGCCGGAGTAAAGGAATGCATCACTTCATTGGAGAAGCGCCCAGCACACATGGGAGATGGACTGCTACAAGCGCCACCCAGATTGGTGGTTGCCCTCCCGCCCCTTCCAACGTCCACGTTTTCCCAGGCACTTAGCAGAACAGTTCGCTCTCTCCTCGCATTCATAAGCTCTCGTTTTCGACTTTTGACGGGAAAGAGGATCCTCTCGGGTGGCTGAACCGTTGCGAACAGTTTTTTCGAGGATAGCAAACACCGGAAAACGACAAGGTTTGGCTCGCATCTTATCATCTTATTGGAGTGGCTCAGCAATGGTATTATCTCTTGGAGCGCGACGAAGGCGAACTACCATGGCATCTTTTCAAAGAATATTGCAATCTCCGATTTGGGCCGGCCATCCGTAACAATTTTTTTGGGGGTATTAGCCAAGCTCCAGGCAGTCGGAATGGTAGAGGACTATCAAGAAAAATTCTTAGCACTACTTTGCCGTGTGGAGCCACTGTCCGCATCACAGTGGGTGCAACTATTTACTTCTGGACTGCTTGAACCGACTCGCACCGATGTTGAGCTGCAAAATCCCGGCAGCCTACAATTGGCGATGGCTTTGGTGCGTGCTTATGAGAAGAGACACCTGATCACACAACCAAAACCACCAGTGCGTGCATTTGGGCAGCAACGATCACTCCCGGCTCCCGTGTTGAGTGCTGGACTGTCACCCGCCCCCGCCAAAATCACGTCGCCTATGGCAACAGCGCCTGGTGCAGGGAATACCGTATGTGTACCACAACAACTGCGATGAGCAATTTGTTGTGGGTAACTGTTGCAAGCGCTTGTTTCTCCTCGAAATTACGCCGGATGATCCACCTTCGGATGATAGCTCTACTGACTCTGCCGTTCTTGAGGAACCTGCTATTTCCCTCCATGCTCTTACAGGTATTCAGCCTCAGTCAGCACAGACAATGAAGCTTCCGGTTTGGATCGGTTCAACGCGATTGATTGCTCTTCTTGATTCAGGATCTACACATAACTTCATTAATGATGAGGCAACATGGCGGGCAGGTTTGCACTTGCGAACCCAGCTTGGCTTACGAGTCGTAGTAGCTAACGGCGAGCATGTCAAAAGTTCTGCAGTTTGCCACGGTACAGTTTTATCCATTGCCTCAGAATCCTTTCAAATTGATTGTTATTCAATTCCATTGCCTGGCTTTGATAAAGTCCTTGGCGTTCAATGGTTATGGACGTTGGGTCCGATAGTGTAGGATTTTGACTGCATGACAATGTCTTTCCATTATGGCAATCGACAAATAACCTGGCAAGGTTTACAGTCACCATCAGGGTCTCTTCACATGCTTACAGGGTCCTCAACCAATCTCATGATGGAGCTCTTGGATGAATTTTCTCAGCTGTTCGCCGACCCGACGGGATTGCCACCACAACATCAGCATGATCATCGTATTCACCTTCTTCCGGGGACTGCTCCCATTGCTGTCCAACCGCATCGCTACCCAAATATTCAGAAGGATGACCTCGAACATCAGTGTGGCGAGATGTTGTGTCAAGGTACCATTCGCTCGAGTACTTCGGTTTTTTCTGCCCCAGTTTTGCTTGTGAAGAAACAGTATGGGTCTTGGCGTTTTTGTGTCGACTATTGTGCTCTCAACGATCGGACCGTCAAAGATAAGTTTCCTATTCCGGTGGTCGAAGAACTTTTGGATGAACTCAAGGATGCTCTGTTTTTTACTAAATTGGATTTGCGTTCGGGATATCATCAAATACGAATGCATCCTGATGATGTGGAGAAGACCACGTTTCGGAGCCTCTTTGAATTTTTGGTCATGCCTTTTGGATTGACTAATGCACCCACGACATTCCAAGCCTTAATGAACACCGTCTTGAGAGCATTTCTTCGTCACTTTGTCCTGGTATTTTTTGATGATATCCTCATCTATAGCGCTTCATGGGCTGATCATCTCCATCATGTTCATGTCGTCTTTCAAACTTTAAGCGCTCATCATTTGTTCCTCAAAAGATCCAAATGTTTATTTGGCGCCTCATCAGTCACAAATTTAGGCCATGTTATCAGTGCGGCGGAGTTTCTATGGATCAACAGAAGGTCCAAGCAATCATTGACTGGCCAACTCCATGCTCTGTGTGGGTTCTTGGGATTAGCAGGCTACTACAGGCGTTTCATTAAGGATTTCGGCCTACTTGCGGCTTCTCTCACTGCATTGCTCAAACGTGACACATTTGCATGGAATGACCAGGCGGCTAGTGCCTTTACCCTTTTGAAGCACACAATTTCGCCAGCCCCCGTACTGCACTTGCCTGATTTTGCACAAGATTTTATTGTGGAGTGTGATGCGTCACGATCGGGCATAGGTGCGGTTTTACATTAAGGAAATGGTCCAATTGCTTTCTTTAGTCGACCGATGGCTGCCCGTTACAAGTCTTTGGCAGCTTACGAGCGTGAACTTATTGGGTTAGTTCAAGCTATCCGTCATTGGAGACCATACTTGTGTGGGAGACCATTTGTGATGCGCATCGATCATTATAGTCTAAAATTCTTATTGGACCAACGTTTGGCTACTATACCACAACATCATTGGGTCAGTAAACTTCTTGGCTTTGATTTTCGAGTAGAATATCGACCAGGCCGACAGAATACAAATCATCTCAAGAACATAAAACTAGAAAGATACGGAGAGATGAATCCAATCTTTTCTATTTATCATGGAGGTTTCTCTGACCACTCCATCGAGGTACATGAGCATCCATGCTCTACCGAGACAACTCACACAAATAGAAAGAAAAACTCGAGCAACTCGGGGACAACCTCACTTTGCTCACGAGACCTAACCTCTATTTATAGTCTCACTAACGGGTCTCCACATAGAGACAACCCGCTAACCGAGTGGTTACGCTGCGGGCCTCCGGTGCTTTTACCCGTTCCTCTCGAACAACGGCCCACCGCCTTTGCCCGTTAACGCCACCAACTCCACGAGCTCTCACGAGCTTCTCCGGTGGTCACAGTGCTTTCCCGTGGATAGCTTCCGAAGCTTTAGACATTTCTCCAAAATGCCCTCTACTACCTTCCAAGCTTCCTCCACTTGCCTTGTTGTCCGAGACAACGCTGGCGCGATCGAGCCGACCGCCCAGCGTGGTGTAGCACCCAATCGCCAAAGTGGTCGAGGCGCGAGCGATACAGCGTGGTCGTGACCCATAGCCGATCGCGACCATGGTCAAATCTTCCGAGGGCTCCGCAGCGTGGTCGAGCGCTCCCAATCGCCAGCGTGGTCGTAAACCCTTGACCACGGCCAAAGAACTTGTCTGTTGCTCGGTGGAACCCGATACTCGACAACGTGGTCGTCGCCACCCGATATACTTCGATCACGTTCAAATTCGCGGGGCGCCACAACGTGGTCGTGCGCCGTCCGGTGACTTCGATCACGGCCAAGCGGTCGTCTGGACTTCGATCACACCCAATGTGGTCGTATCGCGTCTTGGACATCGGCGGGGCTAAGAATTGCATAAAAGCCCAAAACAAACTCAATTTTCTTTCAACCAAGGGTCAAATACTCATCACAAACATGGGATCATCTCCATGATCTCTCAATCTCCCCTTGATGAGTATATTGACAAACACGAAAAATATGAAGTTGAGTTTGAATAAGGTGGTCGACGCATTATCACGACGTGATGCGGACAACACGTCGCTACTAGCCTTGTCAGCTCCTCACTTTGATGTTTTTAATGATCTCCGACGGGAGATTAAAACGTCCCAGGATATACAGGGCCTTAGGGATCGTATTCTGTCAGGACAAGTCGAACCGGATTGGAATTTTGTGGTTGATCTTGGCACCGCTCAATATGGCTTGAGCTTCTGGCTTATTTTTGCACTATTCATAATTTCGTCTTTTTCTGAATTTTTGGCTTTTTTTGAGCTTTTTTGCCTGTTCTTTTTTCCGTATTCGTTTTGCGTTATGCGTGATGGGCTAACAAATTTTTATTTTTTCAATTTTTTAAATTTAATTATGTTGAATAAGCCTCTGTCAGCTACAGTGTTTTTTTCAGCCAGCTACAGTGTTTTCAGCCATAAGCCACCAAAAATAAGCCGAACTGAACACCACCCTTATTACTTTCAAAGGCAAAGTTTATGTCTTACAGTCTTCCCCAACTCTACTAGCTCTGTTAGCAGCAGCGCACACTATTGGCCATGAAGGCATTCAAAAAATGCTTCATCGTTTGCGTGCTGACTTTCATGTTCCTCATTCTCAGCAACTTGTTCAAGAGTTTGTCCAATCATGCCAAATATGCCAACGCAACAAAACCACTCATCTTCATCCGGCTAGTCTGTTACAACCGTTACCGGTTCCGCTTCATATATGGGAGGAGATTTCCATGTATTTCATTGAGGGACTTCCCCGAGTTAATGGTAAATCTGTCATATACTTACCGTTGTTGATAGATTCTCTAAATATGTGCATTTTATCCCTCTCACGCATCCTTATACGGCCTGCTCGGTTGCCCGCGTGTTTTTTGCGGAGATCGTTCGATTGCATGGTGTTCCTACTTCAATTGTGAGTGATCGGGACCCTATTTTCACAAGCAACTTTTGGGATGAATTATTTACTCTTGCTGGCGTGAAACTTAACCGGAGCTCCGCCTTCCATCCGCAATCTGATGGTCAAACAGAGGTGGTTAATAAAATCGTTGCGATGTATCTTCAGTGTCGTACAAGTGATCGTCCACGATAGTGGTTGCAGTGGCTCCCATGGGCTGAATATTGTTACAATACCTCGTACCAGTCCTCGCTCTGGGAGACACCTTTCAAGGTGGCTTATGGACGGGACCCTCCATCCTTATGTCATTATGAACTGCGCTCTGGTCGAGTGGCTGCATGTTACTAACCGGTTTTTCCGGTTACCTGTTTCAAAATATCCCAAAATTCAACTTTTGATTTTCAAATTGTGACCGGTTTTTTGCCAGTTTTTCCGATAACCGTTACCGGCCATCGGCCGGGATTTCTCCTGGTTTCGGGTTTTGGAACCTTATGTGTATGTATGTACCAATTCCCGGCCTGTATGAATTGTATACGAAGTACGGAAACGAGCTGTTCTATCAATTTTGTCCTTTTTTGAGACTATTTATGTTACTAGTAAGTAGTAACTGTTTACCTTAGAACATCGTACGTTACAATATCATGCTGTTTGCAACTCATATCTTGTACCTTACCTGTATCTAGTATCATCATCCTAAGCAAATCATGCTGCCTTCATGCACGAAGAACTTTCAACTGTCCAACATCAATTTCCGGCTGCTGACAGTTACTTGTAACCGTGCCCTTACTCTCTATAGCCTAAGGCCTTGTTTGGGAGGAAGGGGCTAAACTTTAGCTCTGAGCTAAAGTTTAGCCCACTCAAATGAAGGGGCTAAAGTTTAGGGTGTTTGGGAATGGGGCTAAAGTTTAGCACCGTTGTTGAAAATGTCAATTTACCCCTGCATTGCATCTTGGTCCGCTTGCATGTAGCCTCCTCTCTCTTTTTCTCTTTTTCGCGAGGGGCAACCGGGGAAAGAGAGACCGGGACCAATTTTAGCCCCCTTTAGCACCTCTTGGAGGGGCTAATGGATTTAAGGGGGGCTAAATTTTAGTCCATCCAGGTTTAGCCTCCGTTTGGCGTGAAGAGGCTAAAATCTGCTTAAAATAGAGGCTAAAGTTTAGCCCCTTAGATCGCTGAATTAATCTCCGATCAGGCGTTTTGCGATCTCTTGGCAGCATGTAAAGAAGTACATCATGAAGACCCAGGTTGGGGACCCAAAGGAGTTAGCACAAGAAAACAGCTACAAGGGGTTCCTGCGGAAACTGAACGAACCAAAAAATGCTCCTATCTTTTTCGGAAGTGTTAGTTAGAACTTCCTGTCTAGTCTGAACCTATGCTTTTGGATCAAACGAATCAAGTCAAAGTCAAATGACTCATATAGTGCTCTAACTAGCTTTTACTTTAATGGTTTAGCTGAAATTATATTGTACTGGTCGTTAGCTTTTAAAAAAAATAAGAAAAAAAATGTTATATTCGTTACGGATAATAAAAGGGAATAAAAATAGAAAAGATAAAAAAGCTAAAATAAACTAAAATTAGAAACCGATACATTTTAAATAGTTTCTAACTTAAAAAGACTAAAGTAAAAAAAACAGACGCTAAAATCGTTTCTAGGAGAGCCATAATGTTAAGATTATTGTTGGAAATTTCTGTCTGAGGTGACAGATATGCCAGTAGCCAGCCAGAGCTGTCAACTAGCATAGGTAGTCAAGCTTGGGTCAGGGTTGATCTAAGTGACTTTGTGAATTTTGATTAATTTCGAGGTCGAAAATGAGACTGAGCCCAGCTCGAACTCGAAACTTGAAAGGGTCTGAGCAGCATTTCAGCTAGGTAACGTCCTCGAAAAAAAAGAAAGAAAAGAAGTCAGCTATCAAGTTAAAGGTTGGCCCATCCTTTTTATATTTGAGTTGAGTAAGACCGGAAACAAAGTTTCGCTTTACTTTAGGGGCTGTTCTAAAGAACCTAAAGCTTCTAACTTCTAGCTATTGGTATTTAGTTATACATTATATCGGTTGTTAGTTTATTTATTTATTTTTAAAATCTCTCTCCGTAAAAACATTCAAAAATAACCGTTTTATCATCATATCGGTTGTTAGTTTATAATAAAAATAAAAAATAGATAAGATCAAAAAGGAATATATCTATAAAAACAAAAATTAAAATAAACTAAAAATAGAAGCTGACGTGTTCCAAGTGACTTCGACTTAAATAAGCTAAAAGCCAAAAAAGTCATAAACTAAAGTCGTTTGGAGCAGAACCAGATAATTGAAACGCAAGAAATTCATGTAATTCCGTGATCTATTTGAAACACAAATTTCACATAATTCCATAGAAATTATATGGTAAACAGTTCAACCCTCCATGCAATCTCTTTAGAAACCCCCAGGCCCCCACCCGAGAAGAAAACCTGTTGGTTAGCAATGGGATATTGATGAGTTTACGCTTTACAGCCAATGGCGTCCAGGCAAATTGCTTTTTAAAAAGCAAATTGTTTTGCCTTTCGTCACCGTCAATGCACAGCACAATCGTTGTCATCTTCCCTGCTCCTCCCGAAGCTTCTTCCTCCTCAGTACCACGTTCTCTCAGCCCCCACCTTCCCTTCGAAGCAGCCACCACCGCATCTGGGTCTCCGAGCCGCCCCCACCCGCCCCACCTCCTCGCCGGATGGTCGCCGCCGGCGCCGCCACGATGGGCCGCGCCACCATTCCAACCCCGGGGCCCAGTCCCGGTGGCCGCGCGCCGTGGCGCGGCTCCGCCTGCGCTCCGCTCCCCGGCCGCCGCGAGGAGCGGCGGCGGGCGCTGGATGGCCTGCTTCCGGCCGCCGCCGTCGGCGGCGGCGGCGGCCGTGAAGGAGGCGAAGGAGAAGCGGCCGGAGGTGGAGGAGGAGCCGGCGCGCGGCGGAGGGGAGGACGTGTGGAGCGCCCAGGCCGAGGCGGAGGTGGCCCACGGCGGGGGATTCCCCGAGCACCTCGTTGTCATGGTCAATGGCCTCGTCGGGAGGTGGATCCGTGTATACTGTTTGTTTTGGTCGTTGTTGCAGTCGGTTTGTGCAGCTTGCGGGTATTGGTTTGCAGTGACTAAATTGGGTCGATTGTTTTTCAGTGCGGACGACTGGAAGTTTGCGGCAGAGCAGTTCGTGAGGCGGATGCCAGACAAAGTGATCGTGCACCGTGAGTACCCCAATCCATAGGCTATGTGGCAATATGCAAATGATTGTCTTGTTGGGTTAGAGAGTGGGGGATTAGGCAGTTTTCAATTTCTCATCCTATTTATGGCATAAGTTGCTGTTTGAGAGAGAAATATGAGACATGTTGGGTAACACAGTGAATAGATCCACCACACACAGTGACCGAGTGCTTGTGACAAATCTGTTGGAAAGACAGTGACGTACATGGGCAACACAACTTGGGATGGAGTGTCAGTACCAACCAAAGACCCCCCATAAAGAACAGTAAAGATTGATATGACAAAGGCAGCATTAGCCAATGCTATTTTCGCTGATATTCTTTGCTTCTATTCTATGTAATTGTAACTGGTAACTTGTTAGATGCTTTTGTGCCATCACCCAGTTGCAGGCAGCAGGCCAACTATTAATCTGGGACTGCTTTTGTATACCCTGTCTCATTCAGAATATGGTTCTATCGATTCCAGAATTATTAGTTGACATGATTAGGCGCTAGATAGTTTCATTAGGATTTCTTTTAGGATGAATTGATGATTTGCCTTATCTTTCATTGAAATGGTAAGTGATGTCTCACTCACATGCAGGGCCCTGGCCCCGCATGTCAGGGAGACATCACGGGGTATTTTATCAAGTGGTAAAGAAAAATGGGGCAAATCATCAAATCTCCCTTTCTTTTATTGGTCTAGATTTAATGAAACTCAGCAGGGCTGCATGCACATACATTTTTTCCTTCTCTTTCTGGATTGTACAGATGCAAAATCAGGCAGATTTCAGAATTGATGGATACACTCATACAGTATTTATCTTTCCTTCATTCTGTGTTGTGGCATAAATTGTTTCAGCTAATTCTTGCTTTCCTGTAAAGAGTTTTAGATTGCTTTTTCATGCAGGGAGCCAAAGCAACTCTGCTACCCAGACATTTGACGGAGTTGACTTGATGGGTGAAAGGTTAGCGAACGAGGTACTTGTTGAACTGACCAAATATCATCTTCTATATAAAAGCTTTGTGCCTTTTTAATGTAAATTAACCACATTCATCCATGGTGTACTTGATTACTTGTTACTGTATACTAGTCTTGTTGAAGTGAGCTATTTTTGTTTTGTCTTTTGTTGTATCCGGTAGATGACATTTGCTTTGTAAGCTGACTGATTATAAACTAGATGTGGTTATTAGGTTAACATGTAAGGTGCTAACATGATAAAGTTACTTATTACTTGTCAAACTTAACTCTTGAGATTCATAACTACCCTCTGGTATAAATCATTAAATCTAAGGCAAACTAGATCTACATTGATCTTATCTGAGCTTCTTTCATATTTGGAAGCACTGTGTCTTCAACCACATCATTTCATATTGGAACCTAACTGAACTATTATAGGTTCTATCAGTTGTAGAGCAAAGAAGAGGTGTGAAGAAGATCTCATTTGTGGCACACTCTCTAGGTGGTCTTGTTGCCAGATACGCTATAGGAAGGCTTTACAAACCTAATACCAGAACTAAATCTTCTGCTGAGAACAATAGAGATGAAGGTGAGCGCTTGGAGGGTCTCATTGCCGGCTTAGAACCTATGAATTTTATAACCTTTGCATCACCACATCTGGGTTCAAGTGGAAACAAACAGGTAACACTGATCTCTTTCATTGTTTTATAAACTATAGATAGATCATTCAACTGTCTCTTTTCCCAGTTAACTTCACATGGCTACCCACTTAAATTACCTCTAGAAGATAGAATTAATTGCCACACACTTCATTATAACCACTACTTAATGCAATTATTGGAACAATATATTTGAGATTCCAACCTTAAGCTATGCCATACTTATATGGAGACAGTAATTTCTGAAAGTAGTTAACTAGTCATACAATTTCATAGAGCTAATTTTATGGATTTTACTTATGTTATTTCTGCTAATATAGTTTCCAATAGAGTATTTGTAAATATGTAAGCACTTTGATTTCACTTGAAGTAGAACAAGAATATTCAAAATCTTCAGTAATGTTAGTCTCATGTTCAGATTCTTCCACCAGCTCCCTTTTTTATGTGGCCTGCCTTTCCTGGAACGAAGAGCATCAGAAACTGCACATTTGATTGTTGGGAGAACCGGAAAGCATTTATTCCTTACAGACAATGATGATGGAAGGCGTCCCCTCCTCCTTCGAATGGTTGATGACTGTGATGATATAAAATTCAGGTTATTTTCTGTATGCTTCTCCTTTCTCCTTCAAATTGTTGTTGAATGCGCTTGTAAGAAACCAAGTTCATTTTCTGTATGCTTTCCTTCAGTTGTCCAAAGTAGTTCACAAAAGTTTAGGACATCATGTCCAAGTACAATTTGTTCTCTTGTGCAGATCGGCATTGCGCTCTTTCAAACGTCGTGTGGCATATGCTAATGCGAATTTTGACCGTATCCTTTAACTGCCTAAATTTCATGTCTGTGCTCATTATTTCTTCTTAATTGCACTTCTCACTTCTGAGTTCTGACAAGATGTCCACTTAAGTAGCTGAAAAGATATGGTTGGGTGGAGAACATCATCAATTCGGCGTCAACACGAGTTACCAAATGTATGTATTAGGAATATTCTCATGTTTCATTTCTTCGGTGTAAAGAAGCGTACTGATTTACTTATATTTTTTTATTGAATGGGTTTATGTTTCGTCAACCCCTTATGCAGCATCGACTTCTTGTTCGTGATGAGAAGTATCCGCATATTGTCCATGTTGATAAAGGAAATGCGGACAATAATGAAACAGAAGTCCGTGCTGATCTGTATGACCCAGAAGGTTTGCCCACTTCCTATTATCTGCTTTTGCTTACAGCTGTAAGAACTAAGAATAACCATCAATCATTGTATTTATTTCCATCATGGCTGTGTGCCTGTGTGGTTCCTCGTAGTTCTGGGCCTCTTCTGATTGAGTTATTTACATTGGACCTTTCGGGATTTGTCCAGCCATTTTAGTCTAAATTTGCTGACATGGAATGATTTTGATGTGTTTATTAATTTCCTGCACGTCCAATTCAAAATAACTTTAAGCTATCTTCAGATTCAGCTATTAGCTGACACAAATTGGCAAACTTGATTGCTTATCAATAGCTGACAGCAATCCCTTCTATGTGCAGAGGAGATGATAAGAGGCCTTACACAAGTACGGTGGGAACGTGTTGATGTGAGCTTCCAGAAAAGTAGTCAAAGATTGGTTGCTCATAACACCATCCAGGTGTGATTTTCTTTTCCAACCTGCAGTGTGTATTTTGAGCAAGTTTTGGTTCCATTTAGTAGCATGGCATCTGAACAGGATAACTGGATTGGATTTTGTGCTTTCATCTAGTGGCATCTGTAACTTTGCTTCTAAGGAAGCTAGGGATATAGACACTCTTTAACTGATGTTAGTGTTTTTTGAGTTGCATCTAGTGAAAATGTTCCCTGATATGATTATACCAAAAAGAACTGGCATGGAATGGCCTATTTCACGCACCCAAATTACTATACTATAATCTGGATATATTGATATCACATTGTTATATCTTCAACATGAAAGAATAACTTATATAGTAATTCAATACATAAAGAAGAAAATACACAAAAATGTGAAGCGAAAAATGGCACTGGTATAGTGGCATATTTTCTCTTGGTTGCAGAGATGCCCTTTCACTAGCTTATTTGTGTGATCTAGTGTATAGTTGTGTAATACTGTAATGTAGTGTTTACTGTATTAAACCTACAAGCCTAGTAAATAATTTTGGTAAGCCCTTTCTGTATGTTAGAATCTCACCATTCACCAACATTAATAAAGATGTCTCCAATCCTGGGATCATCAATAAAGTGTTTTTAAAGTTTTTGAAGCTCCTGTCCAAAAAAAATCCTGGGAAGCTATTATTGATATTCTTTGATTCTTGAAGCTGTTGAAGCTATGTTAATTCAGAATATCATGGTCTTCCGCAACAGTTTTTTCCTCAACATTCTGGATACCCAATTTCATTGCTGAGCAGTATTATAGGCCGATGCAACATTACTTGCATTCTGATCATACTTTCTTTACTCTCATCAACGTCAGGTGAAGAGGTATTGGCTAAACTCAGACGGAGCAGACGTGATCAACCACATGATGGATAATTTCCTCGCCTAGTCCACGAACTCCACAAACCTACACTGTACCAATACTCGTGTCGAGTTTGTTGACAAGTGACGATTCAATTTTGCGTAGGCTATTTGTCCTTGTAGGTTACAGTTTCCATCCCAATCCCAGATGATGCGATTGATTCTTTTGGTTCCGTGTGTGCTGCAGACGCACGGCAGAACCCTTCCTCATGTTTCCGATCCTCGTTCCTCCCCATCAGTGGTGCTGTCACGTCAAAAGTGTATTGTATATAAGGCCTGTTTTTTTTGTGGCTTTTGATTTCAGCTTTTATCTTTTCTACAGGAATTAACTTTTAAATAGGATGTCTTTTCAAGATAGAATCTACTAATGTAGTACATAATGCATCGATTTTATTTATATCGATAAAAGCTATATGTGAATTTTAGTTACTCTATAATCTTTACACGAATAATTAAAAATCATAAGTCATAGAAAAAACAGGCCCGGCTGATCAGCTTACACAGAGACGCATTGTAACGTCTCATCTGATTGATCCACATGTGCCAACTTGTGAAGCTTTATTTGGGACCTTTCGTGAACTCGCGTTCCAAGCGGCGGTCGGCCCGAGCCCATCAGGCCATCTGGCCTGCACTGACCCAACAAATCTGTAACACGCCCATTAGGCCATCATACCATTTTAACTCTTTTTAAGTACTCTAGCATACCAATAAGATCTAAATATACTAATAAAAAATGATGCATGAAGTGCTGTTTATACATAAAATTATATATGTGCTACTTTGGTCTGTATATGATGCCTTAATGATCATCTAATAAAACAAAGTAAGAGTGAATTTGAAGACTCAACAAGTACATAATAGAACGATAAACACTACTATAAGCACAGACAACAACATCATTATGCCATTTCCATATGTTTCAACATTAACATAAACACATATGTACCATAACACGATCATTCTCTACATATCTCGATAGTTCATCTCAATTACTCTTAATGTAATGCAATGCCCATGATCAAATCTCATCCTCCTTGTGTAGCTTATACTGGTAAAGCGGAGGACACACTCATCGATATCACCCTCTACCTCTATCTTGTGGAGGTACCTATCGAAGTAGGTCTTTTCCTTCATCTTGTTGATGTGTCTACCGAAATAGATCTTTCTCAAGAGCACGCCGAAGTAGTCAGATAGCTTTACTCATATCTATTGATTTTCTTGCTGCCCTGGCTCGTAATGCATATACTATGTTATGAATGTTATTCTCCATCATTTTACCATGTATCACAATTATCATCACCAATCAAGCATCATCAAATAATGTAAATATCGCATATTCCATAACATCTACAGTTTATCGCTCTACCATGTGCTTGCTTGTTTATCCTCAGGGACGATGCGTCGATAGCTTTGAACCAGGACCGCCACCTGTACAAGCGTCAACCCGACTCAATATAGTATAGCGATACACATACGCTTATACAAACGACATTGATTTTACATGCAAAGCCCAATATAGGCATAAAGCGCGGGGGTTAAGGATTCGACCCACACATTGCAACCCTCTTATTTTCTTCATTTTTTTCTTTTCCTCGGCCGTCTCCTCCACCTCTACGCCCGAGCTACAACCTCTCCCTTCCTCTTGGGTCTACACGCCGCTGCCTCCGGGCTCAGGTGCATGGGTGCGCTGGACTAGCCTGGGCCCCCCTCTCCAGCGTCATCGGCCCACGTGCCTCCTTCTACTAGCCGCCGGGCTCCTCCACCATAACCCCCTCCTCCTTGGGCGATTCCGCTGCCGTCATCGCCCGGCCATCGGCCACCACACCGTGGCGTCTTCGCCTCTCTTGGGGCTCGAGCGCTTGCGCCACTGTCCGACTCCCCTCGCTACTCGACGCCGCCACTCCTTCTGGACTCAGCGTCCACGTCCACAATGCACTAGCCCGAAGCTCGCCATCAGATCCGATTGTCTACACGTCGTCGAACTACAGCTTGCTACTTTGGGCGACCATGGTTACAACCATGTCTATCGAGCACTACCCCAGCTCCTCCTGTGGTCCGACTCTCACTCTATTCCTCCCATGCGCATGGCCGGCTCTAGAGCGATGTCGCTCTCGGCGCCGACCTCCGGCCACTGCGCCTCCGACCGCCGTCGCCATGTCCTCGAAGGTTCTACACCTCCGTGGTCATTGTCTCCTTCGGGCTCTCCCTTACTACCTCTCTATTGTGGCTTTGGTCTTTAGTGGTGGTGTCGGCCCCGGACGGTCTGGGAACCTTTGTGAGCGCTATTGCTTCGGCACTTTTAGAGCCGAAGGGTCCTAATGGCAAAAGTCTTTTGTTTTCTTTTATTCTCCCTTGGATTATTTTCATTCCTCATTTTTCTTCTCTTTTGCGTTCTAGTGGTATTACAAAATCATCACGAAATCCATCATCTTCTTGCATCGCCACAGCGTCGACGACTCGTCTTCAAAAGAGGAAATTGACAATTTGTCGAACTATTCACACAAATAGCATTGTAGCTATTTTTTCAAATTTGGCTTTTGAATGCTCTTTTTGCAAATCTAGCCCTCCCCCGAGCTCGGCAGGCTGTCCATGTCGCATGTCATGCTACAATGGCTCGGTAGCACCCTCTGAGCAACCGTAGCTTGGCAGGTCTTCTTTGAGCAGCCACATTACAGCAGGGGATTAGGGGACATGATTTGCACTAATTAATCAATATATTGCTTTGATTAGCACTAATTAATCGTTATTAAAACTATTTAATTGGCCGACGTCCTGTTGTACTTGCCGAGCTCCCTTGACTAGGAAGTTACCTATCGGTACAAGGAAGAGGCTAGATTTGCAGACATTGAGGGGCTAAATTTGAAAAAAAATATCTACAATGTTATCTGTGTAAACCGTTCCAATTTACCACTCTAGAGGTTGCTACTATGTAATATGCCATCCCTAAGATGTAATTGATTTTTTACTACTTTTAAGGTTACCTCCTCTATTGTTTGCCACTTTTGATTATTTTATTACTTTTTGGCATGCAAGCACTTAACCCACCTAGTCTTCCTATTTTGCCCCTGCCCGCACCAGCTCCTGACTTGACCCGACTTAGCTCGGTCCGGCTCGACTAGCTCCTCCCTGTAAGATCGAGGAGGCCAACTAGAGGGAGTGAATAGGCAATTTTAAAATTCTCTAGCTAAACCAAGTTTATAATTCAGAAGCGTAAATCAATTTGGATTAGTACAAGTAAGGCCTAAATCAACTAGGCTCACCTATGTGCACAAACAACCTAAGTTTATGTCAAATATTTGCAATCCTAGATTGACAAGCAATCAATTTAATTTTATGAATGTAAATTGCTTGAATGTAGATTGAGCATAAGATAACAAACCACACATGTCGGTAGTACCGCAGGCCGGTCTGACCGCTCACACAGAGCCGGTACTACCAGTTTTTGACTATGTTGGGTGGCGGATTTTCGACCGGGTCGATCTTCGACCACACAGGTTTTCGACCGCGTCGATCTTCAACCACGTCAGGTGATTGATTTTCAACTGCGTCAATCTTCGACCACACAGGTCTTTGACCGTGTTGGGTGGTCGATCTTCGACCACAAAGGTCTTCGACCACGTCGAGCTTAGACCACACAGGTTTTCGACCACATCGATCTTCGACAACATTGATCTTTGACCAACCGACGCGTTAGTACTGTGATCTCAACGCTGGAAGTTCTGCCCAGCAGTAGTATCGCACGACACACAGCGGTAGTTCTGATTTTTTTGAAGAGTGCATATACTTCAATAAATTTTACAAAACACATTCGCAAATTATAGTATCATGCACACAAGTATCAACCATGATTCCCAATAAGTTGCAAAACACATTTGCGCACTTCTGGAATTATGTCACAAGGTATGGGTACATGGACTCATCACGTTTGCAAAACATATTTGCAAACCTAAGTCTCGTACTACAAGGATTGTATATGAGCTTCAACCATTTGTAGTACACATTTGCAAATATAAACCTCATGCCACAAGAAGTAGAAAACATGGACTTCAAACAATTGCAAAATACATCTGCTATGTACAGTCCCATACTACAATGATTTAATGCATGGGCTTCAACTATTTACAAAACACATTCGCAAATATAAGCATCATGCTATGGAGAGCTAGAACAAGTGAGATTTAAGCTATCAATACAAGATGAGACTCAATGTACTAGATATGACCTCTCTTAATAGTACATCAACCTATATAAGTAATCCGGTCTTTCAACCAAATAACAAGACCGGTAAAAGACTAGGAACACATCCTTAGTCCTAACTAGTTATACATGATGAGATGAAGTATATCTCTACTTCAAGTCCAGGTCATTGTCTTAATATGCAACAACTCATGATGCATCCTTTACTTAAATTACATCAACACATGATGGATCTTCTCTTGATTTGATGATCAACTCATGATCATCTTCTCTTGAAAATCTTGATCAACTTCTCTTCGAGATCTTAATCAACTCATGATCATATTATCTTCTTGATGATCTTCAACTCATAAAATCATCTTCCATCACATATCTTGACCGAATGATCTTCAACACATGAAGTCATCCTAAGTCATTCATATTTGCGGAACCTAACCTATTTATCTAACTCATGAAAAATGTTAGTCCACAAATCAATTGCCATTCATTACAAAACTTAACCATTAACTCATAATGGATGGACTAGATTCTATAATATTTTCTTTTTGGTAATTCATGACAATCTCAACAAACAATGAGATAGAAAATGATTTATGAGTATACAATTTGTATACTCTAGGATAAGCTTTCAAAGAAATTTACTGATTTGAATAAAAGTGTTTGTCTTTGAGATTAATTGCTAGAAAATCATACTCATCCGGTTATTATTAACCATCCAACCATTAGCACATAATGGAGGAACTAGATTTATAATCTTTTCCTTCTGATGAATGATGATAACCCGATTGCAATCGATTTAATTTAAATCAATCATGAATATATATAAACTACACAAGTTTTATATATCCAAAGGATACGTTTCAAAGTATAGATCCTAATATGTGTTGAAAGGAAAACATGGATCAATATTAATGAAATCACAAAATATAGAGTGAACTCTCCTTAAATATGTGCATACAAGAATGCATAATTAAAGACATATACACATATTCATCTTAGGCTTTTGATGGAGTTCAATATATATTTTGGATCCGAGAAATGCAATAAGATATAAGAATATGACATCAAATACATAGCTCCATGATTTGCACATTTTCATCCTAATGAGACTTAATAGA
Organism: Bonia amplexicaulis; assembly: GCA_036346245.1. NCBI lineage: Eukaryota > Viridiplantae > Streptophyta > Magnoliopsida > Poales > Poaceae > Bonia > Bonia amplexicaulis. Next base: position 4,185,375 of record CM070757.1, read on the forward strand.
GGCTAGGCAATATCATAGTTAATAAATAAGTTACAATTACATTTGTTATTATCATCAAAACCAACTTAATAGAGTTTGAACTTACACTCCCACGGTAAGTCCAGAGTGAATCATATTAACAGGAGCGCAGAGACAATTCAACAGAGAGCAAGTTCAAGGAAAAAGAAAAAAGTTTTTTCTTCCGTTCCCTCGGTTCAAGAGCAGCTTCAAGGTAGCCCGAGTTCTTGATTTGTATCCAAGATCATGTCGCGTACTCCGGGAAGTTGTGTCACCGGTGACGAGGCATCATCCGGTATGATGGCGAATGAGAGTTTCGCTATCTCGTTGCATTATCTGATGCTCACGATGAGCAATTATGCAGCATGGGCAATCAAGATGCAGGTGTACATGAAGGCTCAAGGAGTGTTGGACGTTGAGAAGATGTATTCGCCGTCCAAACTCAAGAGGAAAAGAAATCAGAACGTCGAGAAGATGTGTCACCGTTCTGTGTCAAGTATGAGTTTAGTAAGTCGTAGTTGAGTCCAATTGCCTCAATGTTTTATAATCTTTGCACTAGATGGACCCGTACCAGTTAAGTTGAGTCCATATATGTAGCTTGCATGTAGAATGCTTCATGTGGAGGTGTGAAACTAGAGGATGTTGAGTCAAGTCAAGATTAAGGGGGAGATTGTTACAAATAATCTTGATTTAGAGTCCATTTCGTAGTAGAGTCCGTTTCTGAGTATAACTCAAGTTGAAATTGAGTCTAACTTGAAATCCGAATAGGTATACAAGTAGGAGTTTTTTATCCCTATATATTAGGGGGGCTTGTACCTAATTTTGTAAGCGAGAGAAGAAAAGCAAGCGAGAGAAAAAGAAAAGAAAGAGGGGGAGCAAATAAGAGAATAAAGAAATTCAGAAATTTCTTTCGTGTTCTCTCAGATTATTTGCGATGTGCGCGTTTTCTCCTGAGTAAAATTTGTAATAAGAACTTTTTGAAAGGTAGAAGGAAATTGAAGAGTATGAGGCTGCAAAGAAGCATGTAAAAAGTCAAAAGCAAGATGCCTCCTGCAGTTCTAGCTCCCAGACAAACGAGTTCAATCTTGGAGAGATTACAGACTCCATGCAAGAATTTATTCGCAAAATGTCGAGCTTTGAGGGAGCTGAAGCTCCTGGAACCTGGAAACAGGTTTTCCTCTGGACTCAAGTCTTTCTTCCATGCTTAGTTGTCAGTTGGTCATGTTCTTTAACAGTTTACCAATTTAGTTTTTCTTGTTCAAATACTAGCCGAGTGCTTGTGTGTTGCAGCGGATCTCAGGTAAACATAATATAAGTTCTAAACTTAGAAAATCAAAATGCACAAGGAAATTATCCCTACATATAAAAGTTTCATACATAGTTTGCATCCAATCAACAAGCAACATAGAGTCTTATCACAAGCCACATGCACAGATAATATAATTATCTGCAGAACCAAAACATCCTTCAAAGTAACATATGCATGTATGCACATATTCATCCACAAAATATCCCACCACCTCAAGAGGTGAGGAGGACAGGAGGTAGATGGCAGACTCACCACCACCACCACCACCAAGTCCTTCTATAATAGGAAAGATCTGCATATCACTGCTATCTATTTTCTTTGAAAATATGCTTCATACATAATTTTCTTTTTATACTTCAATTTGCCACGAAGTCAAAAGTCCAAACCACCATCAGAAAAAGGAGAAGCATGGGATGAAGTCTGTTGTGTGAACATTTGTAGAGACAGGTTCCTTTGCTAAACATGAATCAAAATGCACTAATATAGCGTCTCTCAAGTCCCTTTATTTTGATTCACTGAAATGTGTATGGCATCTGGAAATACGGAACATAAAAATAAAGAAAAACCGTGAAGTTTAAATTAAGTAGAGCCTTAGATAGCAAAGTGTCAAATTTTTATTTCCAGGTGGAGATCAAGTAACCCAGAACACTGTAGTGCAACCTTGAAACATGTTTTTTGTTTACATTGGATACATTTCTTATAGTCCATTCCTCAGAGTATGTACCAACCCTGACATTTGAGAAAAGAGCATTAGCCTCATCGCACGAGGATTCCTCAGAGTATGTACCAACCCTGACATTTGAAACCAGGATCTGTCTTGACCTAACAGTGATCAACATATTATGGTCCTAAATGCTCAGAGTAGTGTTAACTCTTGGTTCACGCTTTTATACCATATAGCAGGAGTGGCTCCAACTCTTGAGTTGTAACAGTTGTACCTTTGCCAGTTGGGACTCATATAGGATGTTCTTCACAGAATCTCAAATCACTTGAGCATTTTATTAAAGAAAAAAAGTAGGACCAGGCATATATGACATTATTTATGTAGTGCATCGGAGATGACAATTTGGTTATGTTGCTAGGATTTGTGCTGTGTAAAAATCTTCACGCAGTTACCTTTTCTTTCTTTAGCTATTTTATAACGCACCTGTTATATACTTATACTCGATTGGTCCTTCAATATTCATCAACTCATTTTGTATTTGTTCATGTAGGAGAGACATGGAATCAGTGGACCTAGATGTCAACCAGTTCTTCAAGGCCATGGAGTCAGTGTTAGGCAGAGGTTCACAAGAGCAAGCTGGCAATGATGCTGAATTTGATAGAAAATCCTCATCATCTGACATGGACTTTGGTATGCGTTGTTTTCTTCAAGTCATGCAAAAGCTATTTCTCATCCCTGCCTTAATTCTATGAATCTCACATGGTCTACTGGATTGTATCCTTTACCTTGACTTTATTTTTTTCATTTTTTTAGTATTAGTATTCTGGTCTGGGTTGCAGCTTCCGTATGATTGAAATACAATTAGCAGCATAAACCAACAAGTGTAGTAACAGACATCAACTACACTTTCTTTTTCTTTGTGTGTGTGTGTGGGGGGCTGTTTGGGTGCCCTGGTTGGAGATCTTGCACATTGTATTCTTCTGTTGCTTCCTTGCGCATTTTTACTGAATACAATGATTACAAATCTCTGGCATACTATAATCAGTTAACCAGCAACTGAACAAATGTGTCTGCTAGTTAACCGGTTAAGGGCCAATGAAGTAATATGCGATCTATTTGGGATTGGCAAACCCTTTATGGGCAGAGAATTACGGAAACCTGGCTTATATTCGTAGTTTACTAGTTGCTCTCTTTGTTCTTCAATGCACGTAGCTATCCAACTTCTTTATGGTCGTCAGCCGTCACTATGATGCCTGGATTCTGGTTTGGTGTGCACTGGACATTAATTAAGAATGCTCTCTGTGGCGCAGATGATTCAGATGATGATTTTTCTGAAGAAGCTGGCGATAAGGATATGGATGCTTCTTTCATGGAATCATATTCAAATGCTTTAAATAAAGAGCTAAGTAAGACCACTATCGAGAAAAGCTTTTCTCGAGCACTGTGCCCTGCCACCAACAATGAGGTAACCCTTGTCTATTTGGGAATTGGGATGTTACATGCTTTCATCTTGTCATTCTGTGTTTAGGACAGGGCACTCCCATGTGGACTTGGAAGTGCAATTTGGAAAGGGTACATACTTAAAGTTGCATTTTTAGCATGTGGGTGTTTAAATGAGGAATCAGATTATAGCATACTGCATACGCGTACTCATTCAATTTGAAATCATAAAGATTCCATTAGAACTTCAAAACACTAATAATCTTCAGTGGTCAAAATGACTCCCACATTCTTTTGTTCTGATTTCCTTGTGAGTAGTTATGGAATGTTGCGAACATGTAAGGATGTCGATATGTCATGCCATGTTGTAAACTTGCTATTAACATAAACCAGTTTAGTTGACTAGTTAGATATGCTCAGCCAGTTATCCAGCCCGAAGAATTTTATCATTTAGCACCCTTCTCCATTCGTCTCAGTCACACACTAGCAAATACCAAGCTACTTAAGGATACATCAATGTAGACAAACACCTGTCCTTTGTTTGTGACATCTCTGTTTGCAGATTGGTATGTGTTATTTTGGAGTGGCATGTTGCTACTTTTCCCACTTTGTTTTGCTTAGTCACTTGAATAATTGGTTGTATCCAAGTTCATATTACATGTCCTGCTTACCCATGAACAAGGACCCTGCATTTGCTAATTAAATCACAAGTTCCATATTTGTACTTTTCTTCTGCCATATTGGATTCTCAATTAATGAATTAAAAACATGGCAATTATGTGTTCCTTGCTAGAAGTGTTGTTCCATTTGACTAATCCAGTAACCCTAAGCAACGTTGTGATATATTTTGGCTTGCAGGGTCCTTCAGATGCTGCCGATACTGATGGGGGAGATGGCTCCGGTTGAAGTAGATTTGAACCTTGTGGAGAGCTTTCTTAACTCGTACTCTTCTCGACAAGGCCTTCCTGGCCCAGCTTCCAATCTGCTTGGACTTACGGGTGTAAAGGTACCTCCTGATGGTAAAAAGTCATGATCGAGTTTGTAGCATACAAATGAAATTTGGGGCAACATAGGAAAAACCAATGTTAGTAATGCAAAGATTCTATGTATATGAAAAAAAAGTTTTCAGCGGTACTGTTGCATTGCTCTCTTTGATATACCCTTGAACTCTCTCTAGCTGACCCTTCAGTATGGGCGCCATTTGTGGTCGGAAGTCTGTAAATAGGGGTGCAAACGGGTCGGGTTAATCTCGACCGATCCGGCACAAAACCGATTTGTACCGAATCCGATTGTTACCGAATCCGGAGAAAAAATATGGGTTAGGATATGGTAACAGCAATATACATCCCGAATCCGATACGTCTTCAAATTTGATTTCAGGTTAGTGCTACTATTTGACGTTTCATTTTCTTTTGCAATGGTAAAATAAAATCTTCCACATCAGCTATTAAGTAGTAACATCAAGTTTTTGATAGTACGTCCTTCTACTCTATTTGTTGTACTGCATGCATTCCTTACAAACAAGTAGGGGTGCAAACGGCTGGGGTTAATCCCGACCAATCCGGCACCGAATCCGAAGAAAAATATGGGTTAGGATATGGTAACAACAGTATCCGTCCGAATCCGATCCGTTTGCACCCCTATCTGTAAATGGAGTAATTCAGACTACTAGCTGGACTGTTGTTCTCTTTGATATTTTCTCAAGTGAGCCTTGGAAAGTAATTCCCAAGGATCGATCCGTATGGTGAGAAACTAGGGTTATTCAGGCTTCAAGTAGTGTACTATTTACAGGAACGGCAAAGTAGAAAAGCCAACGAAAAAAAGAGAGTGAGATCAGGGGGGTAACTGAAAAAACATGGGTGACCTAAAGGATCCTGCTCTCATGGAGGAGAAAGTGTTGGGTCTAAAATGTAATTCTGTAAAGGGCACATTTGCAAAGGGAAAGATCACGAAGGACGTAACTGGAATGTTAACAGGCTGTATGTATTACGGGAGGACCTGCCTGTAAGAAAACAAAATGAAGCGACGGCGTGAAAAGAATGCCCCAGGGGCGTATCTGCAAGGGGAGAACTCGCGGCCAGGGACCGGCGCGTTAATTGGCAAAAAAATTTGGACCATTTCTCGATTTGTGCGTGTCATCCTTGCGCAGGGGCCATGCTAATCTTCTCTGTATCGTTCCAATTTTATCGGATGTCTCCGAAGAGACAGCAATAGTAGTGGTGCACGGCTTTATAACCTGGCCTTTCCTTTGTTTCCTGGCCGATGTGGTACTAAACATCGAGTCTATTGCTCCGCTTGGCGCTCAGCCAGACCGAGAATCACAAGCGGGCCGCGCCTGTGCGTGGGGCTTTCGCATTAGGCCCAACTTAACAAAGCGATGCGATCCACCGTCCATTCATCCAAGCCGTAGATTCCTGATCCAAGGTGTCATCTAGCTCGACCTCTTCACACTGGATCCGACGAATGAATGAATGGACGTCCAAGACTCAAAAATACAAACGCAAATCTATCTGCAAGCAGATAAATGAATACGTCGATCATACGTATATATAAGCTAGTCACAGCCAATTAATTAAGTGATCCATGAAATTAGTTTACCTCTACGTGCATGTACGTACGTAGTACACTACACCTATACATACACATACATACCCTGAAATACAGAGGAGTATCAATCACATTAACATGCTACGAATAAGCTGGGCCGCATCAGCGCCGTCGATCGCGTGATCGGACGACTCCAGCAGCTCGGAGAGCCTCTCGCTCAGGCTGTCGACCTCCCGGTGCAGCCTCCGGATGTGGCTGCACGTCTCCTGCAGCACCTAAGCCCTCGACAACTGTACACATATATAAAGGTAAGTTAAATGGGATTCATATGCAGTTTATTATAACTAGCGGAATTTTCGGCGCAACAACACGACTAGATATTACAATATATTGTATTTGATATATAACTCTATTAGCCTTTTGGAAATATAGTTGTATTTGTTATATAATTGTAATAACTGTAATATTTATACATAATTAATCTGCAATGTTATGATCTGGTTCTCTGAAATAAGTGTAGATATTCTCTTTTTCTCTCAATTAATGGGATAATTTCTAATTGTTTTTTTTCTGATTTAAAGATTACAATTGAATTTGTTTGACCCCCAAAACAAAGAAGGTACATTAAATATCACCAATTATTTGTAGATATATAGATCTACCATTGGTTTAAACTGAGCGACCATATATACCGTGTGATTTTGCGCTACCAAATATGCATGCCGTTTGAATTGTATCGTAGAAAGAAATCGAAAAAAGAAAAAGGCTTGAATAACATATATGCAAATTGATCAAGCTAGCTAGGTCGGTCACCTTGCCGTTGGCACCCCTAGCTGCGGTAGCCTCAGGCGGGAGGGGGGCTTGCAGCCTCGAGATGAGATCCGCCATTTGCTCGCCGGTGGCCGGCGACGACGACGAAGACGACCTCCGCCGGCTCGACATGATGATCTTGTATAGCTAGCTAGCTCTTGCTTATATACCTGTATATACACGGTGTATATATATCTAGACAGTAGTTGAGGTCGAGATCAATGTGTATAGTCAAGTCTGATAGATCGTTGTCGGACAAGCGATGGATAGAAATGGACCGGTGTCCCACTCTCTCTCTTATCTCTGTGTGTACACGTCGCGTTCGATATACATGGAGCGTAGAAGGCTAGCCACACTGCTACAGACAGTCCTATCATAGACGGTTTGAAACTATCATCATAGACGATTTCTAAACCGTCGGTGTTTATCTGTCAATGATAATAGGTGGTTATCACAGACGGCTCCTAAACCGTCTATGATAACTCATATTACAGACGGTTTGTATAACAAACCGTCTGTGATATTGCGTATAGCACAGATGGTTTGGAATAAAAAACAGTCTGTGATATTCGCAATATCACAGACGGTGTTTGTATATAATCGTCTGTGATATGAATTATATCACAGACGGTGTTTTACAAACAATATACCGTCACGGTGTTTGTATATATTGTAATATCACGACGGTGTTTGTATACAACCGTCTGTGATATTGTGTATATCACAGACGGTGTTTGTATACAACCGTCTGTGATATGAATTTTATCACGAGCGGTTCTAAATAAAACCGTGCGTGATATTGTGTATATCACGAGCGGTTAATACAAAGGCCGTCTTTGAAACGATGCAGGATATATATCACGAGATGGTTTGTAACAACAAACCGTCGTGTTAGCTGCTGCAATAACCGTTTTATTTGATATTTTTGGTTAGCCTCGGGATATGCTAGCCATGTCCTCCGAAAGCAAGCAAGCGATTACGGATAAATGACGAGATAAGCACAAATCGTTACATATATATAATGAAAATCGTTACGGATCTTACAAATGAATGTGACAGTCGGCCAGAACATCACATACTACATATATAGAATGAAAATCGTTACACAGATCTTACAAATGAATTTTGTTTGATTAAGCACAAATGAATACAATATTTCAACATCTAATTATCACCATTGCCGGGGTAGAACTCTCTAGCCTTATTTATGACCTTTGCTACTAAGAATTCAGACAGGGTTCCACGAATTTCGATGAGATTGTCAAGATCATATGCACTTTTGTCGAAATCCACCCGCTGTCGCTAGGAGCAATGTTAAGTCATTAATTAGCATGTGTTACGTATATATAATTAGAAAATAATAATTATTGTAAGGACACGGTACCTCGGATCATTGATCTTAGTATCCATGATTTCCTTCATGTGGCGACAAGCGTAGAATCCACATCGTTGCCTTGTAGGCTGGTGGCACCGCAAAATAGAATTACATACCGCATGGTTATTTCTAGAAGCATTATAACAAAGTGTGATATAGGATTTTTGTGTTGTAGCGGGTACCGAAAATCGCGTGTTGTGTCGCAGCGTGTCACTGGATTTCTTGTGTTTTCCTCCTAGGGCAACATAAGCGGTAAACGACCTGCGTGATTCAAAAAAGTTAGCCCGGCCGTTGCAAACGAAGGAAATATTACAATAGAGTTATGTATGAAGGAAATGAGTTTACACATTAATTACTTCTTGCACACGATCAAGTCGTGGTTGCTCTTAAGTAGGGAATCAAGATATATTACCTTGCTCCACTTTGGTACAATCACAATCAAAATCCAGTGATGCCTAGTCATGTGTGTCGTCATAGTGATTAATCCTATGTTCATGCTACATGTAAAGTAAAAATGAAACATGTGTGGCAACTAGTGAAGTACTTACCCTTGGTTGAAGGGTACCATGACATACTCCTTGTCGATGTGAACAATCAATCCCCTCGTTATGTAACCTTCCACGAAGGAGGCATTTTCATTGATAGATTGCTCGAAGACCAAATGAGGGTCAAGGAAACCCACTGGTTGTCGCGATCGCTTTACTTGTTGGATCATGTATCTATATATAAGGAAAGATTAATGACATTTATCGGTATAACGTGAATGTAGAACTTCATTGTATAGTACACTTACAATGTCCAGCATCGTAGAAGTGAGGCGTCGAGTTCGTCGAGATTGAATAGTAAGAATAAGTCTTCGAATGTCACGACGATGTAGCCCGAGTCGTGGAGGAAATGCGCCTCCGTATATCTCAGAGTGAATGCACTCTGCCGGTTTGGCTTCATGTTGGACTTCATCATGTACCAGCTATGCAATGTATTGCAAACCAAACCAAGCCGGGGTAATTGTGACTCGGGGACCAACGACACTCCTAGAATGAACTTCCATGGCCCGGACGCCTTAATTTTCTTGGCTTGAGTCTTACAACCTCGCTTATGATACGTTTTCGGTGGCGCCTCGGCGGAGCCGATGCAACAAAGCTGAACCGGAGCTGGAGGTGGAGCCACTGAGCCGATGTGACAGGTCCATGGCGATGACCCGTTGCCTTCCAATTATCCCGCAGGTAGTCCGAAATGATGCTGCTGCTTTCTTCGGTTGCAGAGGGACCCCAACCGGAGAGACCTCCGTGATTGTCATTCGGCCCTCTGGCCTTTTCGATACTCCTCGGCTACGCTTAGTTATTCCAATCTTGGGAGCGTGAGACCCAGATGACGACGACGACTGTGTGGACACCATCTCTCTTCTAAGAAAAAGCTATTGCGGTATAAGCATATTTTCTATTTTAATTCCAATAATTATGATAATAGTAATCACCCAAACAATTATGATAATAGTAATCTTGGCATATGAATGACTTAAACAACATATTGATATAAGAATCAATTAAGTCATTGCAAAGAATGTATGTACTCAACATGAACATCATATATGACATATTTAACATTAGCATGACATTCATAACATTAATGTATTTACATGCTAATCCTTTTGTAAACTTAACATATATGATCAACACATATATAGAAACAGATTTAAAGAAGGAACATGACTACAATCAGTATTTCAAGAACATAACATGTTGATAATGATTTTAATTTGCTCTCAAATATAGGGTTGCAACAAAACTTTATTATTGAGCTCTAGAATCAAATTAATGTAGAAAACCTATCAACCCGGGAGAGGGCGGGAGAGGGAGCGGCGTCGGGAGGGAGCGGCGTCGGAGAGGCGGCGGCGGGAGGAGCGGCGTCGGGAGGGCGGCGTCGGGAGGGCGCGTCGGGAGGAGCGGCGTCGGGAGGGCGGCGTCGGGGGGCGGGAGAGGGCGGCGGCGGGAGGAGGAGGGCGGCGTCGGAGAGGGCGGGCGTCGGGTCGGGCGGCGGGAGAGAGGCGGCGTCGGGAGAGGAAGCGGCGTCGCAGGGAGCAAAACCTAGCTAGCAGGGGGCGTTTGGAGAGTGCGTTAGCGCGGACTAGAACTCGATCGGTATTTAAAGGAAAAACTATCACAGGCGGTTATATAAATGGAATCGTCTGTGATATCAATATCACAGACGGTTCTTCATATATAACCGTCTGTGATAATAAACTATCACAGGCGGCCAATAATCCACGTCTAGAGCAGCTCCTCCGCTCACGCCCTGCTCTCCTCTCTCGACTCTCTTACATCCGTCAGCAGGACCTCATCATCCGCCGTCGACGGAGATGTTTTCTTGCCGCTCAGGAAAGGGAAACGGCGCTTAACCTCGTTCTTCTCTACAATATGCACAAAGCGGAGGAAGCATTTGTGGCAATGGAGAGATTGATGGATAGCATTGCCGCCCAAGTAGAAATGGCAGATTCTGAGGAATCTTATCATGCTATCTTCTACGAGCTTATGACGTACGCTACTGATCATTTGCCAATGCTGGAGGAGGAAGTGCTGAGGACAAGGACAATCTTAACGGTCTCTGTTGTCTCGCTTATCACAGACGGACCGTCTGTGAAATTTGACAGACGGTTCTTAAAACGAACCGTCTGTGTTGTCTAGATTTTCACAGATGGTTTCTATTATAAATCGTCTGTGAAAATATCACAGACGGTTTCGGTATGAACCGTCTGTGATGTAGCCGTCCAGTTTAGCCTCTTTTGTAGTAGGTCACCAGCTTCTGACTTTTAATTTACGATTTCTTTCTTTTATTTTTTTGGTTATTTAGTTATTTAGTTTTTTTGCTTTTTGTTTTTTTGTATTCTTTCGTATTGCTCGTGATGAGCTAACCTATTTTTTTAAAAAAAATTAAATTAAATTACGTTAAATAAACACTATCAGATAAGTAAAAAATAAGCTAATTATAATAAAAAATATAAATTATCATCAAACTAAGCGCCTCTAATAGTCTCGTTAAAAAAAGCAGCTAGCTAAATTAGTTGACAGTGTCAGTCAGAGGGAACCCATGTTAGTGTATGTTACCGCATAGTTTTCCATGCGTAAGGCGTGAATGCATGCTTGGCGGGAATCGAAGAAGCGATTTTCTTTGTCCAACACACTGATCGAAGTTCGGTATTGGCCGGAGTGGAAATTATCTTGCTTTCCGATCATTATTATATTTGGTGCCGCTCATTCAGACTTAAGTTTTTAGCTTCTACCTTCTTTTTATTATATATGGTGCCGCTCATTCAAAATTAAGTTTTTAGTTTCTACCTTCTTTTTTTATTTTTGGCTTATTTTTGGGAAGTTTTCCTTTACTTTTTTCTCTTATTCCTTTGTATTATCCGTGATAATATAATCTTTTTCCGTCTTTATTTTTTAAATTTAATTATATTAAAAAAACTAACAGTAACTACAGTGGAAAAGTCTCTACAGTGCCAAAAACCCATAGCCAGAGCTTATAAGCTCTAATGAGAGGGGTGAAACGGATCGGATAGTTTCCGATTGATCCGGACAATTTTCGAATACGGATTATGTTGGTTCGGATATGACACATTCCAAATTCTAGTGCATGCAAAAATAAGAAAAATTTTAAATTTTTTGAATGCATTTTTGTTTTCTTCGTTCTTATTTGGAGTTTCTTTGAAAAGTTTGAATTTCAAAAACAAAAGTGCTTAGAATGTAATTCAAATTAAAACTTAAAATCATACTAAAAAGAGGATCAAAAGATGGCATGAGAAAACTTATGGTAAAACCCATCCTAGCAGCCCACAAGTATAATTTTGACACTAAAAATAAAACAAGTTCTCAACCTATCTAGATCAAATAAGTAAATTTAAATTCAACCAGGAGTGTTCTTAGATTTTTCTAGAAAAATCAAGAGAAAAAACTCTAAAAATTTACGCAATCATCCGCATTATGTTAGGAGCTTGTACAAAAAATTTCATAATTTTTTAGCTTATTTGATGTGTCCAACAATTACCCAAACCTCTCAGCTCACCTTACCCTTTCTCTCTCTCACTGCCGAGTGTGGCTCACTTGCAGTACCTTTCTTCTACCTCTAGCCAGTAGCCTGAGAAACTATGAGAACAGGCCACTGGTTTTTGACGCCATGCTCATTGTTTTGATACCACGCCCCTCGTTTCTCCTCCCTGCTGGTAGCCCATGCCCTGTACTCCCGCCATATCACGTCCCCGCCCCAATTCCGTCGGCTGCGCCCCGCTCTGCGGCGCCATGCCACACCACCCATCGTGCCACAGTGCTGCGACGATGTGGCCATGCTCTGCTCCACTCTCCTGTTAAGTCAGCCCTCGTAAACTCCGACCACTCCGCGCTCGAGGGCTTTGACCTATTTGCACTTGCTCAAAAGTTTCGACCGGCTAGCAAGTACTCGAACACACAAGTACTCGAACATACGAGTACTTGAACACACACTAGTACTCGAACACACAACTTCACTCCTAAACCCCTTACATGTTAAGATCATAACGAACAATCCTCGTCAAGGCGCCACTCTGCGCTTACTAACGCGCCAGGCCCATTGGCATGGTTCATCTTCTACTTCACGCTCCTTCGCCAGCTTCGCCATGGTCGTGGCTCGAGTTTCCCCCGATTTCTGACGTCGCGCACATAGTTCTTTTCTGATGCTGCTAACCCCCCACCTACCCGTCGCCTCAAACGCGACGCATATCTTCCCTTTTGTCCTCGTTCGTGCCTCACATTCCACAACGAGTTTTCGACCGTGCTCATGAGAACTCACGCCCAGCCCTTATCCTTTCTGTACCTATAAAGCCCCCGACCATGCTATTTCTCTTCAGCTCGCCCTCTCGGTCTCTTGCGCACGATCCTTGAGCACTCCGCTCTCTGGAATACATGCGTGCGTGCATGCGTGTGTGATTAGCCAGAACTCTCCTCATACCATCTCTATTCATATTTAAGGAGTGGTGATGATTCCACCTTATAAATTGGTCTTCCTTATCTTGCTTTAGTAATATGGTAATAAACTATATATGTTTTGAAATTAAGGAAATGAATCTTGCTTATATGGACCAATTTCTAACATGACACGACTGGCACCTCACACCTCTAGATGAGAGCACAATTATCAGCTTGGTGTCTCAAGTTCTCAACAAAACTACATCACTTGGATAAGCCGATCAGGATAGTTTTCAGCTTGGAAGGCATGTTCTGAATTCCTATTCCCCATGTATTACTGGTCCAGTTTTAATTAAATAAAATCTACATTAAAAGTATTTTGGTTGACAAGCATATGTAACACAGCAAGTCGTAGAAAAGAGGAAATTTTGACAACTTATTTTACTGGTGAGATATGAGACAACTGTGTAAGCTATCCACATTCCACTGTAGCAGTTATAGAGGTAGGCAGGTAGGTATTAGCAGTTGTAGCTATGATTATGCAAATTTGGGTGTAAGCATGTCTTTTGAGATCTGAAAAATCTACAGCAAACCGCAATTGTGGTTGTACCCATGGTTATGCAATTTTTGGAGTAGCATCTCTTGAGACCTGAGTAAGGTACAGCTAGCTAGCAGAAAGTTTTCAGTACTCATATCCAGTTTAGTTTGGTTAGTGCAAATTTTATGAAGTTGATAATTGTTCCAGCCATGTTTGCATGTACTGTATTTATCTTAGAGTTAATATAGTACATCGGTCAGTCAAAGACATCGTTTCCGATAGTAGTTCAGAAAAGAACATTTTCGACCTATGTGAGGAATTGGTCAAGGCACACGTGCAAAAAACGCGATTGTTCTGGAGTAGCACGGTGGAATGCACGAAAAATATCCTCAAATAATTACTCTTTTAAAGGAGACAAAGGAGCAGGAGCAGCATGGGCATCGGAGGACAAGATGCGAGCGACGGAGAGATAGCTGCTAGCTCCTGCCTCTTGGATGAGTCAAAACTCAAAAGGATGCAGCCCATTTTTCTACGGCAGCCGGGATCCACCCGAATCACCTGCCAACAGATACTCAGATAATATCATAGAATAATAGTAAGGTGTGCAGTCCAAGATGGCAGCTACGGAACGGAAGGCACCCTGCAAAGTTGGGAATCACAAGAGAGCAAGACCACAAAAGCAGCAAAGCACGACTCGGTCGCGGACGTCCTGCTTATTTTAGTTTAAATTTCTGACTTCTAATTTTTAGTTTATTATTTTTTGATTTTTTTCTGATTTTTTGGGTTTTTATCTTTTCTTTTTTCTCTATATTTGTTTGTATTGTTCGTGATGGCTAAACCTATTTTTTATTTTTATTTTTTTAAATTTAGTTACGTCAAATAAGCTACTATCAGTTACAGTGTAAAATAAACCATAATTCAGCTTATTTCATTCGAACTGAGCGGAGCAGCCGGGGTACGTGCAAAACCTTCGTCCACTACTGCGTATGCCCCCAACCTAACCCAAGCGATCCTTTTAACCGTAGTCGTGGTAGGTAGGTCATTAATTATGTCGTCTGGCTTTTGCTTAAAAAAATAAAAAGTCAATACGAACATCCGGTTTTTCGAAACGGTTTCTCTACTCATCTCATTATCGTCTCGTTCCAGGATAAGGCACGGGGTCATGGATGTATCACACACTCCACTACTCTCGCTCCTATCACGCATACGTATCTTGTCCTCACTTTTCCACCGCTCGACCCCTTCTTCTAAAAGCCACTTCTTTTAACTACTACTATTCATATGCAGTCAAAAACCATCAGCAAAAACAATACGACCTCCTCGTAGCAACCACACATGTTGGAAGGTCTACTCCAAGCCAAGTCTGCAAGACAACCTCGGTGAGGTTTGTAAGACCAACTTTAGAGGGGTCCGGAGCCAACATAGGGCGAGGTACGTAAGACTAACCTTAGAGGGGTTGGGGCCAACCCTGGTTGAGTTACACGAGATCAACCTCGGGCGAGATACACAACACCAACCACGAAGGGGGTCCAGGACCAACCCCAACGAAGTCCAAAGTCAGCCACGAACCAACCCTGGAATCCCAGGCGAGGTGGGACCTACATGGGGCAAATGACATAGATACCCTTAGGCATAAACTGAGCCCCGATGGCAAACTTGCGATTTCACTCGCCTATCTCTCTTTCACTATAAATAGGACATCTTGTAATAGGAGATGAGAGGTCATTTCGTAACCCTAGACACTCATATTGAACTCACTTGGTCATTATTGTGTTTTTCCTTGAGTCCCTCTGCATCTTCGAAGTCTCCGCATCTGACTAGGTGTACTTTTAAGTTTACTATCTAGTTTCATATCGACGACAGATGGCGTCGTCCATGGGGATTCGAACAAGCAGCCATACTGCCTAAGAAGGGGAAGACACGGAAGGTTGTCGAGGTGGGAGGTATAAACCCCCTCTAAGGCTGAAGTCAAGTCAGATTGCAGCTCGCATCGCCCCGGGGTCGGAGGCGCGGCCGGACCTCTCCACGGAGGCTCAAGTCACCGGCAACTTCACTTGTCTCACTCTCTCCTATGAATAGGACCTCTTATAATAGGAGAGAATAGACTATTTTGTAGTTCTAGATACTCATATTGAACATATTTGATCATTCTTATGCTTCTCCTTGAGTCAATCCTCATATTTGACAGTCTCCGTATCCGACTGAGGTGTTTCTAATATGTTGTTTGGCTGAACTCGACTTCTCTCTTTTGGGCTTCGAAGCCAGGCTTCAAAAAAAAGCTACGAAATTTGGGCTTCAAATTCCTAGTTTACTTTGAGCTCAGCTTATTTATTTTTGAGCTTCGAAGTCTACACGTTTGGTCACAAAAACGGCTTTAAAGCCTAAAAATCTAAAGTCGTACTTGGCCAAACGGGGTCTAAAGCTTACTCGACAACACTTCTGCTGGCAAATGACACGCACTCCAAATATCTCTTCATCACGTGACAGAACAGCTTTAGTAATGTTCATCCTCTAAAAAAAGCTTTAATAGGAGCAGTTATGGCCCTGTTTGGATCTTAAATCCGATTCGGTAGAATTAGCGAGCACCCAAACGCTTATTATTTTTCTTCTTTCAACCCTCGGCATTGACCTTTGTTGCCTCTTCCACCGGATGATTCTTGCATCGATCAATTAAAATCGATTCCGATCTCTATCTTTACCCTCACATGACCTTTTGTTGCCTCTGGATGCTGCAGATTCGCCTCTCTCTCTCTCTCTCTTCCTCCCATCGCTTTTCCTCCCGGCTGCGCGCCTGCGCGGAATCACGTTTCCGCATGCGCGCGGTGTCTCCCGCTAGACTTTTTTCTCGGGCGAAACTCCCACCGAGTGGGATCGCGCGGATCCAGATCGCGCGCGAGCGAAGCGAAGAGCCAATTCGTGACGCACACCGCTGCTCACCCATCACCGCAGGCACCGCTGCCGCATGCGCCAAGTTGAAGCGGCGTCCTGATCTCCTGGAAGCTCGCCGGGAAGCTTCGTGGGGCGGAAAAATCTTCCGCGCAACAGATGGAGACGGGCGGAAAAACTCACGTCCCCGGCCGTGAAAAACCGCTCCCGCGACGGCACCTTTCGCGAACGACAAACGCACAACCGATCGCTGGGCCCCGTGATGCAGCTCTCTGCTGACCGCTGCTAGTAGTAGTACAAGTGTACTGCTACTTCCCTACTTGCTTAGCCCGGCGTGTGCAAATTGCGTTGACGTTTCCTTATCGTACTAGCCTTGTAGCTGTAGCCATGTAGGCGCGGTGAACATTCGGTGAAACCCGATCTGTACGCGCTGTCCACTGGATTTGACGTCATTTGGACTTCTGCGAGTGCTCCCATCTATACTGTCACGCAGAAGAGAACATGTAAAACTTGGTTTACCTGAGGCCTGCTCGCCTCATGGATGATCCTATACCTGCCTAAGAAGTAAGAAGCTTATTTCATTTTGGATGGTGTATGCCTGCAGGCAGTGGCGGAGCTAGGATGTAATTACATTCCAACTTAGCGGTAGGAATAATCTAAACTATCTAGACTCAATCATAAAAATATTACCCAGACTACACTGAATTTACCCGAGCTGTATATTAGATATTTTTACACCCCAAGCTAAAACCTACACTGCCTAAGTTGTAGCTCCGCCTCTGCCTGTAGGGACCTGTTGTCCATGCTCATCTCGACTCAGCGCACGTAAGAAAAGCAAGCGGGCCTCTCCCACTCGCGTCCATTGAAAAAGAAACCTGCAGATGATAGAATAGCTAGAAAAATTGATATATTGCTTGAATTTTGGATAGCATGTATAGAGTATAAGGTGGCTTAGATCACAAGTTAATTTACTAAAGATATAGAAGGAACCATTTCAGATACAAATCTTAATTGAGTCTATTATATCTTTAATAATCTTGTCGTACAAGTCATATACTCTAACATCCTCGCAATTGGAGCAGGAGTGTTGCAGATGCTTAGGCTTGCGAAGAAGCCGATGAGGATATTCAAGAGTGTTGTGGATGCTCAGGCTGGAGAAGAAGAGCACGAGGATGCTTAAGCTGGAGTAGAAGCTGACGAAAGAGTGACATGTGAGGAGCCATAGATCAAGTTGTCTGTTATTGAGAGGTCAGTGAGGTAGTTGTCAAAGTAGATGTCATGTAGGGACGGAATCAGAATGAAAATGGCCAGGGTTCATCGCTTCACCGTACATATAAGGTGTGATCCCTGGGCATCGCATCTCAACCTAGTGAAGCGCATCCTCCGGTACCTGAAGGGAACCATCGACTTCGGTCTCCAGCTGCACGCCACTGTCGGCCCCTCTCTCATGGCGTACTCGGATGTCGATTGGGCGGGCTGCCCTGATACTCGCCGCTCGACCTCTGGCTACTGTATCTACTTCGGCGCTAACCTCATGTCTTGGTCCTCCAAACGGCAGGCCACCATCTCTTGGTCCAGTGCCGAAGCGGAGTATCGCGACGTTGCCTATGTCGTCGCTGAGTGCTGCTGGCTTCGACAACTTCTCCAGGAGTTGCACCATCCAATTCCCTCGGCCACGGTCGTCTACTTTGACAATGTATCCGCCGTCTACATGTCCGCCAACCCAGTCCAGCATCGATGGACGAAATATATTGAGATCGACATCCACTTTGTCCGTGAGAAAGTCTCTCTCGGCCAAGTGCATGTGATCCATGTTCCGTCTCGCCAACAATTCGCGGATGTCGTGACCAAAGGTCTGCCCATGCATCTCTTCCACGAGTTCCGTTCCAGTCTTTGCGTTCGACAACGTCAAGCTTCGACTGAGGGGATGTTAGAGAGGAATTCTCAGGATTGACTCTTGCCTTGCATGGCACTCACCGTATATAGGATTTCTATGTATAGATGACTACTTTATTTAGGCTTTCCATGCATAGTTGCTTACCATGTATACTTGTATGTAATCTCTATAATATCAATGAAAACATACGCCCATTGTGTGCAGATTTCCCCTAATCCTCTCTCCCGTTTGCACATACATAACCAAAAGTAACTTTCTGAAATAGGGTGGGTTGGTGGGGTTTTACCATGGAGGTGGTAACTTTATTCCATATGGATGATAATTTCATGCGTAACCAAAAATAACTGCAGCATTACAGATGATAACTTGATGTACATTCGATAGTAACTTTACCATAATTAACAAACGCTAATAACTGAGCATGGGGTGGGATGGTGGAGCGATTGGCTGATTGAGTCAATTAGGGTGCACACTTATTTTACACACACACACACACACACACACATATATATATATATATATATATATATATATATATATATATATATATATATATATATATATATATGTATGTATATATATGTATGTATGTATGTATGTATGTATGTATTACAAGATAGCTTAGACCACAAGTCAATCTGCTAAAGATATAGAAGAAAACATATAGAAACACAGTTCCTAATTGATTCTATTCTATCACTAATAATTTTGCCATACAAATCATATACTCTTACATTCTCTCCGTCCAAAAACATAAGCCGTATATTTTGAATAGTCTTATCCATAGATATAAAGCATATTTCATATTCCAATGTAGAATAAGTGTGTTGTTCTCTCTATAACCATAACAAATATCTATCTTTACTTTGTATTCCCTATATGCATACATTGAATATAGTACTTAGAGATAATAATTAGATGTAGTTTAGTTATTTTCACTGTCTCCTTGGTCATGTGCAAATATGCCTTATATCTTTTATGGAGGGAGTAGAAATTAACAATTTGGTTTGAGTCCATGGCTACAACTACGGGCATGTTTGGCAACGGCTGCGACTTATGGCTTTTGGTTGAAATTTTTGAATTTTGACTGTTTACAGTACAGATTACGGAGAGATAGATACTCACTTGCGATTTTAGATGGTACAGATATTGGGCTTTTAACGTATACATCGTTTAAGTTGTAAACCCCGTCTTGAAAAAAATATTCTATTTGAAAGTTAGATAATGTAGCAAAAGTCAAAAGCCGCCAGCTTCGGAGGAAAAGAACATGCCCTACAATGCAAAGCAATCCCAATGTTACACTGTTTTTTAAAAAAGGAACTGCCATGTTAGGGCTTTATACAATAGAAGGAATGCTAAGAGCAGAGGGGAACTTTTGGCCTGTTGGAGCAAATGGACTAATGGAGGTGCTGCCAAGCTAGAAGTTCCAAGCTTGGAATAGCTTGGAATGGCCCATCTATAAGAGAATTGTAGGTGGGAGAGGAGAGTGTGAGATACATTTCTTTTTTATTTAATCTTTGGTGGGACCTACTTTAGAGGCAGGAGATGTCCATCACTTGTCCATGTTCTTTTGGGCTACGGCGTATGTGTTTTGGCTGTTTGCGAGAGAGAGTACAGAGAGACAGAGACTCACATATGATTTTGGCCGATATAAATGAAGTCGTTGCAGTGTGTACTACACTTGACTTGTAGATTCCACTTCAAAAAGATATTCCATTTGAAATCTAGTTACCATGAAAAATTATTTTACCGTAGAAAATCGACATTTAAAAGCTAAAAAGAAGAGGGCAACATGCCGAACTAGAAATCTCCCTATTACTTTTAGGGACCGATTCTAGTGATAGCCATGGGGCTATGGCTTTCAATTCTGTAAGCTTTCAGGGGAAAGTTACAATATACATAAGACCTCAGAGGTGGAGCTGAGCCTCGGGCCGCCGGGGCAACGGCTTGAGGTCCAAAGCAAAATTTCTCACTACATAGCACTGTAACAAATAATAGGATGGGTCGTCCCTGCTGATTTTCAGTGGACTGGGCCCAAGGCAGGCCCAGCGGCTTCAGCTTCGGAGTCGAACTCCGACATCGCCCCCACTGCCACCTCGAAGTCCTCCGCCAGCCTCATAGGTGAACTTGTTCGAGCGCGCTTCACGCTCGGGCCTTCGGGGATGCCTCGTCCATGGCTGCAGCAAGCGCGGGCGACGAGGCTTTGCCTTCCAGGGCGTCCAGGTTGGGCACGGGGTGCTCGCGCCCTTGGTTGCCCGTGTCGCTCACGGGCTCCTTATCTAGGCGCGCGGCGGTCCTCCAAATCAGAGTTGGCGTACTCCGCCAAGTCAGAGCTAGTCACCGTCATAACCTCGGCTCCGGCACGTTCTCCAGGAGGGGAAGCCACCGGGTTGGATCCAGCGGTGGGTGATCGGGCCCTTCAACGAGGGGGAGAGGCCTCCCCCTTGTCGTCGCCATCTCGAGGACGAGCCCGGCTAGTGGTCGGCGTGGCGCGCTCCAGCACAGGGATGCCCAGAGCTTCACCGTCACAGACTCTTGAAGGCTGTGCTCCTTGGCCACGTACGACCCAAGGAACACCACCGCCGCGTGCTTCGCATCCTTAAGGAGGGGTGCACGCTTATTTTACACATATATATATATGTATGTATGTATGTATAGAAGAGGAAAGTTATAACAAAATACAACGATTATTTTGTGCGCAAAATGTGCGATTGAAAAACTTACGAGGATTGGAGGGCTTTGTCAGCGAAGATACTGATGGGCGAACCCCATTAGGGCGGACTGGTCCGGGTTGGATGTGCTATTGTCGGGCAAGAGGGGCCACGCAGTACATTACGTACTCCTTCGCGAGGTCCTGCATGTTGAAGCGGAGGGCAATCCCCACAAGCCTCCGCGCCCGGTGTTCGTCGTCATGGTCAAGGGGTACCGAGGGCGACGTGTTGAACTCCATGGGTCGCCCGTCCACCGAAGGTTGCTGCCGCTCGCCACGCTGTGGTAGAACCAACGCTGCATTCAGTTCGACTCCCACTTGGCTCGAGTCGAATTCGCGGGGAAGATCTTCGTGCACGGTGATCGTAGCACGAAGTTGACGCTGTCGAAGTTTTGAGTACCCCCTGGTCTAGCTTCTTCGGCTGGCACCACGGGTCGTGGAGGAAGGAGAACAGAGAGGCGCTGGGCCATGCCCCTCGTCGCGATGCCTAGCTATATCTGACTAGGCGCTAAGCGTATTCGGAGTTAATGCGCGCCGACTCCAACCCGTACATCCGAAGAACATCACCGATGAGCATGGCCGACGGAAGTCAGAGTCCAGCTTCAAAATAGGCGATGAAGACAACCGCCTCCGACTCCTCCGGATGCGGCTCCGTCTCATCGTCGGTGGGTAGACGAACCACGTTGCGGTCCGACAGCTTGCCCTCGCGCAGAAGAGACCGGATGGTCTCCTCTGTCACGAGGCTATGCCCTAGCACATTCAAGCAGACATCGTTGAGCTTCTCCTCTATGCGCCAGTGTTTGTTGGCTAGAGACGGGTCGCACCCACTGGGCGTAGTCCATCTCCATCATCGGCGAGCTACGCCGGTGGGAGGAGGCGCCGTGGCTGGACGAGGTGCCACCGCTGGCACGGCGAGAGCGGCCATCACATCGGGCCATCTTCTCAACGTGCATGGTGAGGCGTATGGGTGCGGCGGCGAGCAGTGGTGACAGCAGTAACACGGAAGTAGTGCGCACGGAAGCGAGGAGCAAAAGGGTGATCTTGTGGGAGCTAGTGAGCGGGGAGCGACAATGGTATGGCGGTGGCCGCGTTTATAAAGCCCCTTCACCTCACCCACAATTGGGAAGCTCAACCGGCCAATAGCGTAGCGTGCGCACAAGTGTCCCACAACCTTGGGAACCAGCGCACGACTGCGATCAAGCTCCCATCTCGCATCGCACGACGCGCCAGTCCCGTCCCCGCCGCATGTCCCGTTGCGCGCCAGTGGACTTGCAACTCCCATTGTGCGCCAGCTGACGGTACGACTCCCGGCACCGTCACGCGCCACTGTGGGCGTGGGCCACTGGGCCGTCCCGCCGGCCAGTGCCCACGACAAGTGAGTGGACCACACCGACAACATCATCCGGTCCGCCCAACCACGTAAATGATCACAGGCCGCAGGGACGGAGAGGACCAAAGGGCTAGACAACATGGCTTCGGCCCATGAAGCCCGTCACCATGAGAGGCTCCTGTTGTAGGGGTGGCTCCCACCTAGGCCCATTCGGCCTGCTAGTGAGTTGTAAAGTCTAAAATGAGATGCATGTAATGACATAGATACCCTTATATAGAGCACATGAATGTAAGGGTAGAATTGTAAAATACACTTCATGTGCATATATATACATGCCTTGGACGTAGGGAAGGGGCAAGCATTGTCCATCCATCATTTCCACTACACTACTCTCCTACTTCACTGTTTGGTCAGTAGCCACAATAACGACGCTGCACACCTCGTGGTCCAACGAAAAATTACGGGTAAGACAATGCATCGCATCTGAGATTCGAGCATTTTTGCCGTCTGGGTGTACCAGAGTGGCTTGCGCAAAACCTCTCAAATCCACACCATTTGGACCTTCACGAACGGTTTCAGCACCGTAATGCACTCTCAGTATAGTGGGTATCGGCATTGCTGATGTTTGACTGCATATATGTTTCAATTTTACAACATGTCATATCGCATCGCACACTACAAAAGTACTGAAGTACTGTAATTCACATTTGACTGATCGTTCACCTGTCGTAACCAACTACACTAACCTCGTAGTACTAACTTCCTATCGGTAGCCCATGCATCGATGTCGCACTTTTCTCGCTACTCGAGTTGTACCCTACTACAAATAATTTCTCCTGGTTTCAACAATTTAAATAGCATATCGATTTAAATGCCAATGTACCAATTACAATGCTACATATGTTTTTCCAACGTACTAACGACATTACATTCATTCATATTTAATCACAAATATTACGTATTATTATTTTTACAAAGCAAATTATGAAATTCTTACAAAAATATTGACTGAATTTTGTAATACCTACAAATTTCTACGGACGATTAATTTGTACGTAACGTTTACTGAATTATCTACAACTATAATTCTGTATACATGCCAATTTTCTAGCAATGCTAATTTTGTACAATTATGTTCACTAAATTATACACAACTACAGGCTATTACGGCTGCTAAATTTCTAAAACTACATTGACTAAATTTTCTATACCAAAGTTCAAATGTTTTCTACTCATCTAAAATTACATCTAAAACTACATCCAAAACTACATTTCTAAAACTACATTCCTAAAACTACATCTAAAATTTTCTACTCATACTAACCTAAATAAAATATCTACTGCATATACAAAATGTTAAATGCAAAAAATTTATCTCACAAGTCACTTCTCCTCTCCTCCCTCCTCCTCCTCTCCTCTTCTCCCTCTCCTTTTCTCTTCTCATTTTCTTTCCTCTCCTCCTCTCACGACTATTGGGCGACTGCAATAATTCGCCCAACGGCCAGTGGATTAACTCCAGTCGCCCGATGGTTAGGCGACTTGAGCCTATTTTAGTAAAAAAATTTAGCAGGGCATATTTCTGTTATTTCGAATAAAAAATAGAATATTCGTAAAAAAATTTCTGCTAATCGCTACATTATCCATTTTTATCCAAAACAAAGAAAATTTATCAGAATATCTAAGAGACCCAATGCATTTCCTTTCTGTCCAACCATTTTTGGGAATACTAGCGCTCTAGCTTCCGAAACTCGCCTGTAATATTTTTTGTCTATATTTATAATATTTTTACCCATGTTTATAATATATTTTCAGCCATATTTTTGTTGTAATATTTTTTATTTCGTGTATGCAATATCGACTTTTGTATTACATATTTTTATTGCATACGGTGATTAAAATTGTTACACATATTATCTAATAATGTTACATCAGACCGTACGATGCGAATACTCACATCGTTCTTTATGTTTTTGTTATATACATGGCCAATAAATGTTGTAAACATAGGTAAAAAATGTTGTGAATAAAAATAGTCATATCATTCTTTATTTTTTTATTATAAATATAAATGAAAAATATTGTATACCTGGGGTCCGGGCGCTTGCGTTACCGAACATTTTCTCCCCCAGAAATTATGGCCGCACAGATCGCAAACAATAATTCCCGACCCCACCCTCCAATTTAAAAAATCTCCAAAATAACCCCACCAACCTCTCATCGTCTCGCGTTTATAAACCATCCCTTCCTCCTCCGCCTCCTTACCTCCCCCCACACAAATCACCAGCGCGAGACACGAGCCCGGGATCAAACATGGCCGCCTTACGCGCGCTCCTCTCCAACCCGCACGCGACCGCGAGCCCTACCACGACGAGGGTGCGGGCCCGACTCGCCGCGCCCGCGCCTTCATCGATCCCGTTCGCGCGCGGCGGCGCGCGCCTCCGCATCCGATCCGCGATCCTGTCGTCGCCGGCGGCGGGGGCGGTGGTGGCCTCGTCGGAGCCGGCGCGCCGGATCTCTCGGTCGGGGTCGGACGGGGCGCTGCGGCCCAAGCCGGCCGTGCTGGTGGCCGAGAAGCTGAGCGAAGCCGGGCTGGCCGTGCTGCGGCAGTTCGCCGACGTGGAGTGCGCGTACGGCATGTCCCCCGCCGAGCTCCTCGCGAAGGTGGCGCAGTTCGACGCGCTCATCGTGCGGAGCGGCACCAAGGTGACGAGGGAGGTGCTGGAGGCGGGCCGCGGCCGGCTGCGGGTGGTCGGCCGCGCCGGCGTCGGGATCGACAACGTCGACCTGCTGGCTGCGACCGAGGCAGGCTGCCTCGTCGTGAACGCACCCACGGCAAACACCGTCGCCGCCGCGGAGCACGGCATCGCGCTGCTCGCCTCCATGGCGCGCAACGTCTCGCAGGCGGACGCGGCGCTCAAGGCCGGTGAGTGATTGATTCTGCTTCCGATCGACCGGCTCATTGGTTGGTTGATTGCTTACTTAAATTCGCTGTCTCTATTTATTTGTTTTGTGCTGGTGGTACCGTGGTAAGTTACGTTTGTGATGACGTGTTAGAACAATAGAACTTAAGAGGCCAAATCAATGATTTAGGAGACCATTTTAGTTGATTTAACACTGACTGAGATGCGAGCAGGTTGTTTGACGTCGACGTCGTGTTCGATTCTGAAGCACGGAATACTATAAATAATCTTTGGTGCTTAGTGATACTCCGAATCGAATTTTTTAAAGAAGCTTTCTTCTAATACTTACCTACTTACGCCCGGGAAACTTACCTACTTACGCCTGGGATTCCAGCATGGCGAGCCACGTCCCCGGCGCGACGTGCGTGTTGCGTGTGCGATGAGAATCTTCGTACGGTCGGTTGAGGATTTTTCCCGTTTTGCGAATTACGTATAGGTCCTATTTCTCGTAAAAAAGTCCATGGTATTTTTTTTAACTCCTCCACTTTGCAGGATGGCCCCCCGCAGTTTCTAAAATTGCGCGTGGGTCCCCGGTTGTTTACATACATGTCCTCGGTTTTTGCAAAAAAACCTCGGTCCCTGTTTTTTTCCCTGTTTTTTGCGGAAAGGCCCCCCGCGTTATCCGAATTCCCGCATGGGTCCTCGGTTGCTTACGTACAGGCCCTCGGTTTTTTCTAAAGAGCCATCGGTCGTTTTTTTTTTGCAAGTAAACCTCCGGTTCCTCAAATTACATACCCATCCTTAATTTTTAAAACACCCTTCTCACGAATTTTGCCTCTTTTATTTCGGTCCACATAGCTAGTGCGGCAGCGCCTCATGTTTCTAGTTAAATACTATGTCCGTTGGAAAGCACAGGATACTACATGAGCATAGATTTCAAAAAAAAAAAGGACATACATGAGCATTACAACTTTTGATAATACTATTTCTCAAGTAAAAGAAAGTGCAGTGCAATCATATTATTTTAACTTTGACTAATAATATCTTTATGAATATTGGACATAAAAAGATATGGGTAGCTTTAATTGTCTCAAAATATACTTTTACAATATTTTATTTTTTGGGGACTTTTGCAAATATATTTCAATATAAGTTGATTGTCAAAGTTGTGTTTAAGACAATGTTAGTGTCCAGAACAACATTTATTTGTAACTGGGGAAGTAGTTTTGTTATTTAAGAACGTCTTTTGACGTCTATTTTAAGATGGTGCGATGCGCAGCTACTGAATCATTTTCTGTACTGCACAACGTACAATGGGATCCCATATATACTTCTCTTACAGACTTGCAGTACAGTGATAGCCTATGTATTTTTTTATTATTATTCTCCGAGTAATTTTATTACTTAGTTACACACTCCGCAATTCTTGATGCTGATCGTATGGTGATTAAGCTCGTTTTGATCAGCTTAAAGCTGATTTCCATCTGATATTACTTTTCAGTGGTCCCCGTTGTTGGTGCAGTTCTTTCTTTTTGGTTCGGATCTCTAGATCGAGGAGCGATAAACGTAGAAACTAGATTTTAGATGGGCAGGTTCAATTAGGCCCTCTTCTTAATAATTTTTGCTTTTTGGCTTTTAAAAACTAGAAGTTGAATGGAACGGTCTTTTAATGTGTTTTCTATAAGTTGATTATAGGAGTTACTGCAGTAATTGATTTGAACAGAGTGATTTCTCAACATAACTGTCCCTTACTCTGTCAATTTCTCGTAATAAGCTAAAAACCAAACATCACAACTAAAAGCTAAAAACATAATACTTGTAAACAGGAATCTTATGTGTCTACACTTCACAGACTACAGTTCTCTTCTGTGTAACTGGAAAGATATTTAGGGCCTCTTCTTTAGGGTCTCTAAAAGCGGTTTTTAGTTTTTGGTATAGTATCTAACTTTTAAATAGATTATTTTCTCAAGATGAGATCTACAAGTTAATTGTAGTATACGTTAAAAATCTAATATCTGTATCAACCAAAATTACATATGAGTATCTTTCTCCATAATTTCTATCGTAAATAGCTAAAATTTAAAATATTTTAAAAAAAATTATAAATCACAGATAAAAAGAATAGATGCTTAGAACACTACTAGTACTATATTTTTGCGCAACTACTGCGAGATGGGCCCGACAGATGCAATTATTGGAGGCAACTGAAGTAAATTATTGCGTCCTATGAACCACCTAGCCTGTTCACCAACAGGCCGCTCGGGCCCGCATTTCTCTGGGACTAGCACCACCAAAGAAGTCGTCATCAGCAGTACATCTACGTGTGTTTATGCTCAGAATCTGAATACGTGTCCCTTTCTGTCTCCTCTCTTTTGCTTGCCTTTTTATACCAGGGAAAATTATTCATTTAGATTAGATACACATGACAGCAAGCTTACCTCACGCCATCAGCTAATCAGTCAACTAACCCTACAAAATGGGTACTAGTATGTTTGAGTAATTGAGGATTGAGCCATGTGCGTGTGTTTGGTTTGGGATTAAATTTTGTTCTTACGCTTTACAAGCCACAACAATGACGGGGCCAACGGTTTCTGAATTGTCCTAAGAATTAAGACACTGCCATTGTCAATAAAGGTTAATGGTTTTCCCCGACTAGGAAGCCAATTTTATAAGACGTATTGAATTTACGTTTCACATTCTACTGAAACTATTACAAAATGAAAAACAGAAAACAGGAACAACGTGTTCAGTAAGAGCTTGCAGCAATCAATTTGATTGCGACATCGACTACCTGGCAATTGATTGAGCACAGTCTATTGTTTTCTTCCATTCTGTGAAGTCTATTTCAGATAATGATAGCTTATCAATATGACCAAAAGCGAGGCATCATAACTGTGTGGTGAGGAGCATATGCCTGTCAATGTCTTGGCTAATCATAGAAGTAAGATCGGAAATTAAAAAACCGGGGCGGAGATGTATCAAAAAATTTTAAGTATGTAATTGTGTTGTTATGAGCTACGAATTTCTGGTCCGCTTTCAATATAAGCATTTCTTTCTTATGGACGAATCTAGTACTCGCAGTCTCGCAATACGTAATCTTGGATCTTTACTCAGGAATCTATGCAGAACCATGTTCGCAATATGCCCCTAACAAAATTTATGCATCAAAGGCACGATGCCTCAATTTAGTTGAGAATACGATCCTTGATCAACTTTAGCGATCTTTTTGGAAAGGGACTACCTATTTGCCAAGTTTCTCCTGAAAATATTGCTACTTGTTGAAGCAAAATCGCTATCTGATATTTTGATAATCTGTTGCTTTCTGGTGCATATGAAACAAACATTCATGCTTTGTCAAGGTGAAACTTTGGTGGATGTAGATTGGCTTAATTTTATTTGAAATAGCAAGGGTGGCTTAACTTTAGTTGCCTGCAAAAATTGGTATAGGGGTGACTTACCAACCAGTAGGTATTTTTACCGTAGAGATTAACAACAAATTCATTATTGGGCAGTGCATAGAAAAGTCTACTTCTGTTCTAGAAATGAACTTGAGACTTGGATAAATTATATTCCTATCTGCCCTGTTTACCTTGTGGTGTAAGCTGTAAAAATACTCTACAGTTTTAACTGTGGAATACAAAATCAAGTATTGTCTCTGGTTATGCTAATGAAATGATGTATTGCTGTTTTACATATGGTCTGCTAAGCTTTTCACGCAACCGTTCTTTCTCTGGTGCTGGGAAAGTAGGTACGTCATGTACCTTCTCTCAGAAAGATCAATCTGTTGATTTATAAGGAGTAACTTAGGGAGAGGAATTTTTGTATAAACGGGTAATTTAGTAATTGTTCTTTGACTTAACCTCATTTAGACCAAATCTATGGAGAGCCGTTGTGGCAATTTTGTTCTACCTCTCTTTGAAACTTCGATCTAACTTTGTGACAATTAGTAAGTTATGGGATAACTATGTAACCTATGTAAAGTTAGTCTAGTAGTCAGTTACTCAGCCCGATTTGTGTGGCAATCTCAACCTGACAATCAGTAAGTCATGAGAGAACTATGTAATCCATGTTAGATTACTTAGTTCAATAATCAGTTACTAAGTCCGATTCATGTTAAATTACTTAGTTTAGTGTGATTCATGTAAATGCAGTTGAAAATTTAGTCCAATGGACGATGCTCATTCATTGTCAGTGCAATATTTCTGATCGATCCCTAAGCCTTTCCTGTCAATAATCAACTTTCGTTGCAGCATGTTTGGAACAACAGGAAGATAGAAATTGGACAAATTATCTTTCTCTTTGCCTTATTTACGAATTGTCTTCTCTCTTTCCTATTTAACCCGATCTTCCTATTTAGATGGATGTGTCAATCATGTGTCTAGCCTCTTATCCTACTTTTGAGTTAGTACCTGTCCATAGCTTAAATACTTTTCTCTAAGTACCCTTGATTCTAGATCATCGGATTACAACTGATGGTGGACCATATGATTTACAAGCACAGGAGAAGATCTCTTCTAATAAATGTGTCGAACAAATCTTTCAACTGTTGCAGGTAAATGGCAAAGAACCAAATACGTCGGAGTTTCTCTGGTCGGAAAGACTCTTGCCGTCATGGGATTCGGGAAGGTTGGTTCTGAGGTAGCTAGGCGAGCGAAAGGGCTCGGGATGCATGTGATCGCTCATGATCCCTATGCCCCTGTGGATAGGGCCCGTGCCATCGGAGTTGAGCTGGTATCTTTCGAGGAAGCCATAGCCAGAGCCGACTTCATCTCCCTCCACATGCCGCTCACCCCGACGACATCCAAGATCTTCAACGACGAGTCCTTCGCAAAGATGAAGACCGGCGTGCGGATCATTAATGTGGCCAGAGGTGGAGTGATCGATGAAGATGCTCTGGTTAGAGCCCTCGACTCCGGCAAAGTTTCTCAGGTGATCAGAATTTTCCTCTGCTCAATTTTCTTCAAAGTCATCAATGCAAAGATTTCTCTAAAAGGTAGAGCTTTTCTTTGCCAATCTGGTTCAGGCGGCTCTTGATGTCTTCACAGAGGAGCCCCCACCAAAGGACAGCAAGCTGGTGCTTCATGAGAATGCCACTGTTACACCCCACCTTGGAGCAAGCACAGTGGAGGCCCAGGTCTGCATCTTACCTAGCTACAACCATGCCGATCCATGCCCTTCATTGATGTAAACCACTTCCTGCTGTCTCCGATATACTAACTTTACTGGACTCGCCAAATTGTAGGAAGGCGTCGCTATTGAAATAGCCGAAGCTGTCGTCGGTGCACTGAGAGGCGAACTCGCAGCGACAGCCGTGAATGCTCCAATGGTCCCAGCTGAGGTACGAAGTTTCTTGAAATAACAGATTCATATTTCAATTATGCAAGTATTTGGACAACTCGATCTTATGAATCTTTTTCATCACTTGTCAGGTTATGTCAGAGCTCGCTCCGTATGTTTCCCTGGCAGAGAAGCTGGGCAGGCTGGCCGTGCAGCTCGTCGCAGGCGAGAGCGGCATCAAGGGCATCAAGGTGGTGTACACCTCAGCCCGGGGCCCCGATGACCTCGACACGAGGCTCCTCCGCGCAATGGTCACCAAGGGCATCGTGGAGCCCGTGTCCAGCACGTTCGTCAACCTCGTGAACGCGGACTACACCGCGAAGCAGCGCGGCCTGCGCATCACCGAGGAGCGGGTCTCCCACGACAGCGCCACCGCCGAGGCGCCGCTGGAGTCCATCCAGGTCCGCCTCTCGCACGTGCAGTCCAAGTTCGCCGGCGCGATCAGCGACGGCGGGGACATCGTCCTCGAAGGCAGGGTCAAGTTCGGCGTGCCACACCTCACTGTCGTCGGGCCCTACGAGGTCGACGTCAGCCTGGAAGGCAACCTGATCCTCTGCCGGCAGATCGACCAACCCGGGATGATCGGGAAGGTCGGGAACATCCTCGGCCAGATGAACGTGAACATTAGTTTCATGAGCGTCGGCCGGACCTTCCGGGGCAAGCGGGCGATCATGGCCATCGGCGTCGACGAGGAGCCTGACAAGGAGACGCTCGAGAAGATCGGGAAGATCCCGGCGATTGAGGAGTTCGTGTTCCTCGAGCTATGATGGATGGATAGGCAGCCGTCCGTAGGGTAAGTAGTAGCGCTTCAATTGGGTTTGATGGCCACAGGGAGTAACGTCGTCCGTGGTCTGCTCTCGGGACTTCTACATTTTTTACGTCAGAAGAAGGGAAGTATTACGTGAAGGGCGCCTTCGCTTGGCCCCTGTTTAAATAAGAACGATCCATGTGTATGTATATTCTATGTGTAACTGTACTGTGCTTAATGCTTGTTTCTGGAGAACAGCATAAGTGTATCAGAAATGTAATGTTTGATGCAATAGATAGTACTAGTATGATGGGAGAAAAAAAAATGCTGGTGTTTATATCTGCTGTTCAGGAAGGAGCTGCCTAAAATACCATTTCCTGCTGGTGTTTATATCTACTTTGTTTTTCCCCTGTAGGTTGCAGTACACAATTTAGCTTGAACAATTGGGATACATACATACGTACGTTGATTTAGTGCTTCTCGGTAATATTGCTGACCCCTATTGTAACTGGATTATTTCTGACGAATATTGTTTCTGTTGCCTTTACTGAATATGCAAGAAAGATCTGAAGGGGGTGTTGTATTCAGGTTTGACTGTTACTTCCTAAATGCGCATACTGAGCATTGGGGCCATTTGCATACTATCCTGCCCCACTAAATGCTTTGTGAATTTGCTGATACTAATACAATCGATTTTGTCATATGAATGGTGTGTTATTCCATTGACTGATGATTTCTAATGACAGGCACAACAACATGTGTTTCTCAAAACTATATACCGAAGCCCTTCTTAGGCAGCCTATCTTTAACGTGTGCGTCACACGAACGACTTCATATTGCCAAGGCCAATGTATTTGACATATGTTATTACTGTAAAGAATTAAGTGTATAACTACAATTTGTAGAACTAATTATTGTTATCACAGTACAAGTGGCCTTGGGAAGGCGCTGGGCGTGGGCGGCGATGAATGAGCGGGAAGCGTTCGGGAGGGAGGACGGTGCGCACACGCGCGCGGTGGGTAAATTCGTGTGCGGCCGACTGGCTTTTCGAAAGGCCTACACTGGGCCCGGAGGATTTCAAAGCACGGGTAGGCTGCGGCGTCCGAAGGGGGATATGGGCTGCGCGGCAATGGGGGCCTTGAGCCTACGGGCTGCACGCTAAGAACCCGCGTTGATTAAGCACGACACCCATGAATAAGGATGCTATGAACGTGGGTTCATATGAACCCACTATCTCATCCGTCCATGATGTTCTAAGATGTGTGTAGCTAATTCCCTCTACTTCCTTTTCAATTTCGGAATTGTGGGAGAGAGAGAAAGAAATCTGACCACGCAGTATATGTATCCCCACCATGTCCCTCATTCTCTCGTCTCTTTCTCTCACAAACCAAAACACAACCATCCAAACGGACGACACATTCCCATCTCCCCCCTCTCTCTATCTACCAGATTTGGCAAGCCAGCGCACGGCAAGACGAGGCGGCTCCCTGAGGTGCAACGTGGAGGCCTTGCCCACCTCTTCAATGTGTTGCACTGCTATGTGTTGACCGGCCATCAGCCTCCCTCGTCGGGTACACCGGTTGGCCTAGGGCGACGACGAGGTGACATAGTTAGCCATCTTCATCACCTCTGGTTCTGGAGTGCCGCCACTCCCAAACCTGTTGGCGCTAGATCTAGTCTCTTTGTTGGGTGTTGCGGGTGCCACCACCAGATTTGAACGTCGGTGAGGTCACTGTGCCTCATCCGCTGACATTGGCTTCCTACTCGATACGACGAAGATGCCCGTCTGCTGATGTTGGCTTTCTCCTCGCAGTCGTTCGATCTGGCCGGTGTCGATGCCACCACCGACGGATCTCGTGGCCATGACATCGCCATGGCCAAATCTCGCCGGCCTCGACCCCATCACCTCGAGTTGCTTCACGTACCCATCGCATTGCTCTCTCTCTCCCCCCTCTCTCTCTTTCTCCGTGCATGTGCCCATGCACTCTCGCGGGCACATGCACTTGCACTGTTGACTTTTGTAAACAGGGCTTGATTGTTTGGTCTACTAGTGCTAGACATGTTGAGCTTCTGTGCCTTTCATGGCACCCGTTTCAGGTAGATATGTGCAAGAAATTTATGCAAGTTGTAAGAACATCTTTGAAGATGGGCACTAACCTAATGCACGGGATTGAAGCATGCTGTGAAGTACTTGAGGCTATGGAACCTGATATTGTTGACAACATGAGGCATGATTGCTTTTGTACTCGAGCAGGATTGTACCTGAAGGTTTGCCTGCTTTTGTTTATCTGTTATCGAAACTCTGTTCTACGTAAAAAGTATGGATCATGCAATTTTGATCTACAGAGGAGCTGGAAAAATGATGTTTACATGGCTATTCGGGGTTGCAACAGGGCGAGGCATATTGATTTTACTTCATTTCAAGCACACTTACACATGATAGAGGCACTAATACAGGTAAACATGTGTAATTCAGTGAGAACAGTGTGTGCATATACTGTCAAATAGTATTGTAGCTCTGTATCACACAGAACCAAATTTGGTCTAGGCTTAGTACCTTGAGTTGCTTTACATCTGTTAGAAGATGTTAAATTCCACACTAGCATTAAGTGTGCAAGCAGATTTGGAGTGTGTTTTTGTGCTACTTATTCTTTGTCAGACAAAACTGAGCATAATTTTGGAGCTACTCTGATTAGATGGGTGCTTATATTATACCAATTTTATTAGCACCTTTTGTTTAATCATGACTTATTTCAATTGTATTAGTTGTATCTTGGATATATTTGGTTTTGAAATGTTTCATTTTTCACTTGTTGCACTTGTTGATAAATTTACTCCCTCTGTTCTTTTAGGATTGAACAAAGAGACCGGTGCACCTCCTCCTCCGTACATTTTCCTCAGCTCTGATGCCATGTACTCCTCTCCATCACTGCCACCATCATCATTTGTTCAGCATTTTGTTAGGATTTTGTCATTTGTTCAGCGTGGTAATGCGACCCAATCCACTTTAATTGCAAAGTTGAGCTCATAGTGTGTTGAAAATGTTGGCTTGGTTCTTTATCTGATTAGCATGTTGGCTGAGCCAATTCGCTTTAGCTACATGTTCTTGCTATATAGTATATTAGCTTGGTTCTTTATTTGATTATCCTTTATTTATTCCCCTTGGAAAATGATGTAGTGTTTTTTCTTTTGCAGCTTGCTGAAATTATTAATCAGGGGTAATTTGTTTATAATGAAATTATCATCAATCTTTTGTCTAAATGCCTTAAGAAAGGAGAAGGGCAAGGAGAATCAGGATTTATTCTTGATGGTTTTCCACATACTGTAAAACAAGAGATGAGGATTTTTGACATACCAATATATCATTAACCATTTCTGCTTGTTTTTTTATCCACACAATGATCTGATCAATCTTGAATGCTTTATTTCATGCTACTTGATGATGCAGCTATAGTGCAACATAATATAATTCAAGTAGTTCATATATTTTCTGATTCCATGGTACCAATATGATATCGATTCTATAAGCCTCCACCGTTATGGTACACATCTTCTTTCTTGTCGACATGCTCTGACGTGTACCTGCTTCGCTGCCTCCACCGAGTTACCTTGCTAGTACACCTCCTCTTTGCCTCGATGTGCTCCCTCTCCGTACTTCTTCCTCAGCTCCGATGCCATGTACCCCACCTCCACCGCCATGTACTCCTCTGGGCCGGGTGTGCACCATGGTGGGCGTCATCGTCGCCGGTTAAGGTGCAATATAACTGTCATCGAGGTACTTTGCCTCGACGTGTATCGTGCCAGATCTGCTGCCCATCTTCTTCCCCACCAGCGTTGGCAAGGTGCTCCATACTGGTACACGATGCCATCGAGGTGCTCCACATCTACGTGTGCCATGCCGGATCCACTACCCGTCTTCTTCATCACTGGTACATCACGCCATCGAGGTGCTATGTCTCTCTCTCTCTCTCATGTACTCGTCGATGTCCTACTGCTCGCCAATGGACCACTCGCCACGTGCTCCGCCAGGTACCTCACCACCACGATCATCTTCCTTTGCTATAGATGTGATGATGTGCGTACATATATCTATTTTGAGTGTACTATATTTTGTATAAATGCAAGTGTCAATCTATATTTACAGTAGTATATGTATACGAGGCTGTAGGTGTAATCCATACATTGTGCTTTGTACAGTAGTACA
Source organism: Bonia amplexicaulis (assembly GCA_036346245.1). Classification (NCBI taxonomy): domain Eukaryota; kingdom Viridiplantae; phylum Streptophyta; class Magnoliopsida; order Poales; family Poaceae; genus Bonia; species Bonia amplexicaulis. Next base: position 4,221,001 of record CM070757.1, read on the forward strand.
TGTACACGGGCTGCATATTTTGAGTGTATATTATTTTGTACCCTAATTGAACATTTGTACAGTCTTGTGCAAAAACTTGTCTAATTTCAAATTTGCAACATTGTATTTTGTAACAAGACAAGACTATATATACATTTTTGCTAGAAAACACTACTGAAAAAGTACATTTTGAAACAAAGGCGAGTGGATGGCTCATTCAAAATTTGAAACCAGTGGAATGAGATTGAGCCTTGGGGTTGATGATGGGATATTTAACTAGTTTTGATGGGACATTATGATTTCTAATTTCTGACCAAATTATTTTTGGCATGAATCTTGAGGTTGCAATAGAGGGTACAGATAGTGGGAGCATGTGAACTCGAGTGTAAATCGACGTTTTCGTGGCACCCATTGTTTAGAATAGTTGATTAACCAGCACCATTGATAAATAGAAAAACTAACGATAGTATACGGTGCGTAGCCAAAACGATAGTATAGTCATATGCCATCCAATCCTTCCATAGAATCCTCACTCTTATCCAAACCAAACCGTTCCCATTCACTTATTCATCTATCTTATCCTTATACGACGGCACCTCGTCTCCTTTATCTCTCTCACATGCACAACCGTGAGTAGTTGGTTAGCATCTCATCCCCTTCATCTCTCTCATTGGTGAGTAGATGGTTGGGCGGTGGCGACCATGCTGTGAGGCGAGAAGCCGCAGATGGGTGTGTAGCTGTGGCGCCATGTGAGCAATAGCCGTTAGGCATGATAACGAGTGGTGCTAGTAGGCGCATGCGGGTGACATACCTCATCAGAAACTATCGAGGGCAGTAGTGGCTAGCGAGAGGACACATGGGCGAGCATCGGGCCTCACCACCTCCTCCTTCAACTCTGATGAGAGTAGTGTAGTGGAGCAGCCGTAGGCTCACACAGTGGGTTAGCCACGGGTTCATGCGAGCATGATGGGCCCCTCCACCTTCTCATTCGACTCTGGAGCCACCCTCACCCTCCTCCTACACCATCTCTAGATCTGACAAAGGTGGTGAGTGGTGCTTCACCTCTGGCTCCAGATCTAGCGACAGAAGGCGATGGCACGGCTCAGGACACACAGATTCGGCGACAGCTTGGCAAGGAGCTTAGGCCTAATTTAGGGAAGAGAGAGATGGAGGCTCAACGCAAATCTCGAGTACGGATTCGGCGGCGGGCAACGTCGGTCGGCTCCATGGCAGCGGCGATAGTAGCGGCAGGAGCTGGAGAAGAGGATGCATCGGTAATAGGCAATGTCAGGCAGCCCTCGGCGACGTGGTAGTACCATCGTAACTAGGTGAGCTCACTGAAACTAGCTGAAACTTCTTGAAACTTGTTTGAAACCTATTGAAACCTGTTGAAACTTTTAGTTGAAATTTACTGAAATTGGTTGAAACTTGCTAAAACATGTTGAAACTCATTGATTGAACTTGGTGAAATTTGAATTCTAAAATACGAAACTCATTGAAACTTTAGCTTGAAATCTTCTAGAAACATTTAGAAATACATGAAACTCACTGAAAAATAAAACTTTTCAAACGTCCTCTCGAAACTTGCTGAAACTGTATGAAATTTGCTGTTACACTGTTACAACGGTATACCGTTCTTTAGTCTCTCCCATTGATAAATGTGATAGCCTATGCCTGTTGCATACGGTGTTTGTTTGATACTCCCTCTGCTCCTTTTATATATGTATCATAGACTTTTTCACAGTTTTTATGACAGATTTCTGACGGTTACTTTTTATAACTTTATATTAGTGTAAGCTAATAAGCCTATTATAGAAATAAAAACACTTCTAGCGACAAATATACCAATATAGTTTATATATAGTCAATCTAGATATTTTTAAATGTATTTATGATCAATTTTTTTTAAAGGGACATAAATAAAATTTTAGAAAAAAATGACTAAGAACGTCATTTGAAAAAGGATCTAACCGTCAGCTGCATACCCGTCAATTTCCAGCATCAAAGTTCCGTTGTTCCTGTCAGAGCGGAACTGTGACACCTTGACCCATGTGTGTGTGCACATGAATTTCTGGGTTAGTCCCACCTTACTAGTTTACATTGAGAAGCACTTACATATAAGCCTAGGAGTTCCAATGGTAGTACACCTGGTTAACCATTTTGTGCGAAGCGAGGACGAAAGCGCAAGCGAGTTGCTACGTGTGCGTGGTCTATCCAGAATAGGGTTAGGCCTAAAGCCAATTTGGACCCTAAGGCGTTACAAATGGTATCAGAGCCGACTCTCGCAGTTACATAGGCGCATGCGGGTCAGGGGTGCGGGCATATGACGCATGACGCGTGTGGGCCCGTAGCGGACACACGGCATGACATATGTGTTGGCACTGAACACCCGAACATGTGCCAAGAGGAGAGATCCTTATCATTTGCCTCAGTGTGGGTATGTTGGTCCAACGAGGACGTCGGGTCCTTTGAGGGGGTGTATGTGACACCCTGGCCCATGTTGGTCCATGTGTGTTGCACATAAATTTCTGGGTTAGTCTCACCTTACTAGTTTACCTTGAGAAGCACTTACATATAAGACTAAGAGTTCAAATGGTAGCACCCCCGGTTAACTGTTTTGCTCGAAGCGAGGACGAAAGCGCAAGCAGGTTGCTACATGTGCGTGACCTATCCATAATGAGGTTAGACCTAAAGTCGATTTGGACTCTAAGGTGTTACAGAAGTTCTGGGCTTCTGGCTTACAGAACGGAATTGACAGCTACGGTTTCTAGGACGGAGGTTTTGATTCCAGTTTGTCAACGTTTCAGTCTCGTCTTGTCCGTTTTGCTCCGATGCTTCCAGCTGATGCATATGGAGACGCAGAGCTGTTCACACCTCATTGCTGATGCTGTAAGAGCAGAGAACATACATAGTATACATACATACATACATACATACACACATGCATGCATGCATGATGCATGCATGGTGGCCTCGGTGAGTTTTCTCTTGGAATCTTGTTGCTCCACTCCAACCACTGAAGTGAAACACTGGTGGTCCATATGCGTCCCTAAACCCAATGTTGCCACCCACCCACGTACGTACGTCTACCTGCACGTCCAGCGATAGCGCGCGTAGCACCCGTAGTCGTCGTACCCCTCCCTTTCCGGCACCTTTTTTCCCCCGCCACACGTACGGTGCCTGGCCTCCTCAACACCTGAAGGACGCCGCCCCAACCGTCGCTCTCGTCCTCCGGCCCGCATTATTCCCCGTGCCCCTTGACCGACCGCAGCCCTTTTCAGTGGCCGCTCCCACCGTGTCGCTGTCCGCCAAGGCGTCACCATGCATGCCTCCTCAACCCTTTTGCACGACTGGTACTCTGGGACGGTTCGAGGCCAGCTTCGTCAACCTTTTGCACGACTGCTGCGTACGTAATGCAGGACCAATATATGGACCGTGCTTGCATATGCTCGGCAAAAGCAGCCGTTTCTTTCTTGAGAGGCATCACCGCTAAATACGTGCTTCCGTTCACCATGGATTCTAGCCATCACTACTAAAGAAAAGCTTATCATAGACTGTTCAAAAATACCATCGTAGACGGTTTTTGAATCGTCTGTTCTTATGAGTCTATAATACCCTAAGTGTATTACAGACAATTCAAAAATCGTTTATGATACAATTATCACGTAGGGTTCCTAAATAGAACTATCTGCGATAAGTTTCCATCGAGCTCAAAAATAGCCCTCCTTCAACTCATCAACATTACCTGATTGCGTTGTTTGCGCTAATTGTGCTATAAAACAGCGCAATCAGATAATGCAGATGAACCAAAACAGGTCTATTTATGAGAACAAGATCATCCTAGCCATATCTATCCGAGCATTACATGCAAGAACTAAGGCATCAATAAATAATTTTCACACGCATCATATTCATCTAAGCATATAGGAAGAGAGGGGAGTGGATTGGATTGGGGATGAACAAAGTACTGTCATCGATGAAGGAGAGGAGGCGGCAACGTTACCGTTGTATCACAACGATGACGCTGCACAAGACACTCTTATAATAAGAGCATCTTGTGCAGTGAACCGTGACGTCACAGTCCGACGCGGAGGAGCTTGGCGGCTTAAGGAAAGCTAGTAGGTGGATTGGTTTGGAGTGTGTTTGGGGGAAGCATGTGGGGGAGGCATATATAGGGCATTTGGGTAGCGGAACCGAAAGGTCGCGACACTTCAGTTTGAAAGTTTGAAAAGAGGGGATGGCAAAATATCACAGACGGTTTATAATACAAACCGTTTGTGATGAAGTAATATCAAATACAGTTTTTAATACAAACCGTTCGTGAAGTATCACAGACGGTTTGAATAAAAAAAATCGTCTATGATATTTAGTAATATCACAGACGGTTTTCACTGTGAATCATCTGTGATATTTTCTCTTTACATGCGGTTTATATTAAAACTATCTATGATATTTTATAGTAGTGCATGAACGGTATCAAATGGCAAATGACATGGAGCGATTCTAGTCACAAGAAACAGAATCGTAAGAGGATCTTTTGCCAGAAAGAGCCGGTCAAAACCAATTGCAAGATCCTTGATTATGGCCGCACAAGACTTGCCAGAGCATTCTGTGCGCGCATATGGTAGACCTGCGACTGCGAGGATACATGCATGACGAAGTAATAGTTTTGTGATGTTGAAAATACACTCGGTTGTTAGCACGCGGATAAAGCCTGTGGCAAGACAACGATGACACACGCCACGCACGGTGGCTCTAAGTTACTGTCAGTACTTTGTTAAAGAATTAGAAAATTTCCAATTTTTTCAATAGGATAACGTTCCGGTGAACCAATGGTGCGCGCGCGTATGAAAACCAATACGATACGAAGGCCAAGAGACACCAAGTTAAAGACTTAATTGGTGCAATTTAAGGAAATAATTATTGCATTTCACTCTGAGTCAGCGTAAAAATATTTAAAAAGATATTAAATTTTAAAGTTTCAAAAGTTGACCGAATGTATTTTGAAATAGCTTGCTCTTTTGTGGATGGAGGGAGTACGCGTGGCTTAGGTGTCGAGGAGGACCCTCATGTCGTGGGGATGCAGACTCTCGTTGTCAGCCAGCCCCCACCACCTGCTGCAGGGATACAGAGACAACTGCTTTGTCGCCAGCCTCAGAGATGCAAGAGGTGCAACCTGAGATGTGCAGCCTGAGCGATGCCAGCCATGCCATCTATGAAGGTGCTAGCTACCTTAGTCCACAGATGGGTCATCAACCATGCAGTACGTGCCTTCCGCCTTGGCCTGCGTCCTCCTACTCTAAAATTTTATTCCTCTATGAAATGAACTAGCTGCGTGGCGGCGCCACGCCACGCCAAGCACCGTAATCAGAAATTATTTTAAAAATCCAAGGGTATATGTATTTTCGCGAAGTAAAGGGTTTCTTTGCAAAAGCGAGGACATGTACGTAAAAAAGCGGGGGGACACATGCGTAAAAACGGGACCGTGCGCAATTCCAAAACGGGGGCATCCTGCAAAAGCGGAGGGTCAAAAATCCGGGGACCTTTTGCGAGAACCGGGACCACACGCAATTCGAAAACCACGGGTTATTACCTCGGTGACCGTCGAAGAAATCGCTCCACGCCACGGCCGCGGCAGGCGGCGTGGGCAAGCCCCTGCGGCAATCCCCCTAGAGTAATTGGGGACGATGAGTGCAGCTCCTGCTGTCCGTTTCAAAAAAGAGTTCAGACGTAAGATGGAGTGTTAAAGTATGAGTATTGTCGACGATTTGAGTGTCGATCATACAAGAAAAAGAAAAAGAGCTATGGTTAAAACAACACTATGAGAGTATTTTATATAGATTCGTGTAACATACTACTATAAAAAAGGCTAAACTGGACGGCTACATCACAGACGGTTCATACGGAACCGTGTGTGCTTAAACTATCACAAACGGTTTATAATAGAAACCGTCTGTGATATTTTCACAGACGGTTTATAATAGAAACCGTCTGTGAAAATCTAGACAACACAGACGGTTCGTTTTAAGAACCGTCTGTGATAAGTGAGACAACAGAGACGGTTCGTTTTAATAACCGTCTGTGGTAATCGATCGATAACCAATAATTGGTGTATACCCTGGATTTCGATCTCACCCGTCCATTCTCTCCACATCGAATGACATGCACCAGTTCCTCCCACTGCTCGGCCCTTATTAATAACTCCCCATCTACATTTCCACCGGTACTAATCACGGGTGAGTTCATCTACTAGCTAGCTTTCACGCATGCATCTCCCTCCGCTGTGAGCTAGCGCCTCGTCATGACGCGGGGAGGTCGGACAACACACTCTTGCCGTAAGTGTCGTAAGTGTGTCTTGTTCACCTTACCGTCGTGCCATGAAGGTTCGTTAGCTTGTTATCTTGTAACAAAAATTTGCTTCTCCCTCCGCCGTGAGCTAGCGCCTCGTCATGACGACGGCGGTCACCGAACAACACACTCTTGCCGTAAGTGTCGTAAGTGTGTCTTTTCAGCGCACCGCCGTGTCATGAAGGGTTCGTTAGCTTGTTATCTGTCTGTGTTGCTTGTTTTCAAAGGGCATGTAACAAAAATTTGGACACCGCCTGTGGCGGCGTCGGAGAAGATGAGTATCACAGGCGGTTGTTCTCGATCAACCGTCTGTGATACTAAATATCACAGACGGTGCAGTATTAAAACCGTCGTGATAATCTGAATTATCACGACGGTTTTTATTACAAACCGTCATCATAGTAACAACCAATCAAATTAAATGCAGAGCAGGGATCACAAATAAAAGGCAAATTTATTAATTTCAATTTGAGGCAAATTTATTACAAAAGTCGCAGAGATAAAGAGATTGCCAGATTCTAATCTTCTGGGCTTCGTACGTTTCTTCTTCGACTTTGGGACTTGAAGGATCGCCCGCTGAGTTCTCGAACGCCGTTAAGATTGTCCTTTTCCTCAGCACTTCCTCCTCCAGCATTGGCAAATGATCGATGGCGTCGTCATAAGCTCGTAGAGGATATCATTATAAGATTCCTCGAAATCGCGCTTTCGCTTGAGCGGCAATGCTATCCATCAATCTCTCCATTGCCACAAATGCTTCCTCCGCTTTGTGCACATTGTAGAAAGAACGAGGTTAGCGGGTTTCCCTTTCGAGCGGCAAGAAAACACCTCCGTCGGCGGCGGATGATGAGGTCCACCGACGGATGGAAGCGAGTCGAGGGAGGAGAGCAAGGCGTGAGCGGAGGAGCTGCTCTAGACGTGGATTATTGGCCGCCTGTGTAAGATTACAGCCGAACAACTCATGATGGATAGATGATAGGAAGAAGATGAGCAGAAGAACAGTACTAGAATCCATATTATTTGGTAGCTAGTAAGAACAGTACGTAGGAGATGTGATCACAAGAACAACACAAAGCGTACGTCATCTGCTTGTTTCAGAGGGCATGGCTAGCATTTTCTGAGGCTAGCCAATAAACAGAAGTAGATTTAGGGGTAGAAAGGAACATCACAGACGGTTTGTAGCTACAAACCGTCTGTGATATTTCAACATCACAGACGATTTATAGCTACAAACCGTCTGTGATATTGAAATATCACAGACGGTTGTCGAACAACCGTCTGTGATAACCTTCGATTATCACTGACCCATAAATTCAGACGGTTCACAAAACCGTCTGTGATGACGTTTTGAACCGTCTATGATGACCTTTTCTGTAGTAGTGACATCCCATTTTTCAGAGTTTTCAAAAAATTTCAAATTAGAATTTGCTTTAACTAATTTCTCCAGGATTTCCTTTGTAAGAAATTAAAGCATAAATAATTGCTCAGAAATTAACAATGAATTAATCTGGGAAAGTAAAATATTAAATGCTGCTAAAATATTTTATTTGAGTTCTTGGTGTCTCAAACTATTTGCTGGAGTTTTCTTGGATAGGAGTGGATGTCATCTAGGTGACGTGGACATGGCTGGTTATCATGGTAGTAGCAGCCACAATTGCAGCTTGTGTTAGCACATCAGCAATACAGATGGTAGTCGATGCCGAGGTGGACCACCTCCTCATTGTTCCTCTTCATGATCCTCTACCTACAAAGCTCGTTCTTGTTTCTCCTCTTCATCTGGCGCTCTTTCCACAACCCTTGCAGGCAGATTTGGAGAGTGTGGATGTAAACTTGGGCATGTATTAGATATGATGGATCCACCCACTCGATGAATTTGCAATATGTGGTCTGCAAGGAAGATGAGGTGACTACAAGCAATCCATGCATGCAAGTATAGGTAGATAACGAACCACTTACCATGAATAGAGGGCAGCGAAAGAATCAACATCCTGGGTGCATGTTGTTGTCACAAACCTATACCACCGTGTCAAGTTTGTGCTTGAATTGCGGCCAAGGTTGGGGATGTGTGGATAGTCGCAGAGGGGATTTCTAGGGGTGTATGACTCATTGGATTCAAGCGGTAAATCGGCACTTGGGGTTCAGGGGACCGTAGATTCTCATGTCTTAGAGGTAAGGGTCACGGTCTTAAAACCCAACTGCGTCGTCGTCCCTCCCATACATTGAGCTTCCAACCCTGTTCGTCATGCTTCGGTTGCCAAAGTGTGATTCCCTACAATATAGAAAAGAATGTGTCAGCGTTTGTACGAAATGTACATTAAAAGAATGTGTCAGTGTCCATACAAAAGTTACATTAAAATTTGCGAAAAATAACATGGCAACATTACAATTAAACTTAATTTAAAATGTCGGCACTTGGGGTTCGGGGGACCGTAGATTCTCATGTCTTAGAGGTAAGGGTCACAGTCTTAAAACCCAACCTGCGTCTGTCGTCCCCTCCCATACATTGAGCTTCCAACCCTGTTCGTCATGCTTCGGTTGCCAAAGTGTGATTCCCTACAATATAGAAAAGAATGTGTCAGCGTTTGTACGAAATGTACATTAAAAGAATGTGTCAGTGTCCATACAAAAGTTACATTAAAATTTGCAGAAAATAACATGGCAACATTACAATTAAACTTAATTTAAAATGCACAAAACTTTACCTTGTAGAACATAACTTTATTAAGAGTTACATTGCATGACATGCCGATCTTACAAAGCATGAATGAGTACACAGGTGAAGGTACTACAAATCACTATGTCTGTGGGCAACCGATGAAGTGGGCCTATTCAGGCAATTCCTCATGGGGTGCCCCGCTGTCTTGCATTGGTTGCACTTCTGTGGTTTTGCCCATTGGTGATGATGACTATCATATATGTCATTGCGGATGCAGCGGGACTAATGTCTTCTGTGCCTAGGCTGTTTTAATGCATCGTTTGACACCCACTTCACTTCCCCCAGCCAAAGGTCACTGTATTGCATGTCCACCCCGTAGGAGTTGAACTTAGCGCTTCAACTCCCGCACAAATGATGGATGTCATAGTACTCTAAAACATACTATGATGTAGACTTGTGAACAAGTCCTGTGAAAGAGCTTCATCTTATTGCACGTGTAGGTCACAACTTCGCTGATGTTGCATGCATGCTTGCGATTACCTCTAGCGTGGCCCATGATGTACTTCTCCCTCAAACGGATTTTAAACTTCTTCCTTATCCCGTCCATGGTCTGAGCGATGTGCGAACAAGCCTTCACCATTTTCTGATCCACATACGCACGCCTGCATCACTTTGAGAGTTGTCCCCCTTCATCTAGGTGCTTCTTCGCAGTCATGGCTTAACCAACGGTGGGTTCCAATTCTCATCCATAATTGGAGTGATAGGAAGAGAGCACACACCCATCAGCACATCTTTGTATACCTCTGATATGTTGGTCATCATAATCCTATATCTTGCACCATCGGTGTCATGAAGCAGGGACCAATTCTTCAGGTCGGGGCTTGCAAGTTGATTCATTGGGTGAACTCATCCACTACTAGCGGAGCGACTTGAGCAGGGACCAATTTAGCTGTCTGCAACTTCCTCACTGTCCTTGAGGTCTCCTTGTCAAGCTCTCTTCATATGCGTTGAACTTGCGTCTCTAGTTCTGCATGCAGAGCTTCTTGAACTTCATCATTAATTCCTTGTTACAGAAATAGGTGTGGAAATTCGCCGCTAGATGTCTCATGCATCAACAGGTCCTCACGACATGGTGCTCAGCGCCGATAGCAGCCCAATGTTGTTGTTCGTGATAAGGCAGATGTTGGAGCGGTCTTGGACTATTGCTTATTTCATATTGGCCAGAAACCATAGTCAGCTATCAGTGTTCTCATTCTCCACAATTGCAAAAGTCACTAAGAGTAGCTAGTCATTTGCATCGACAGCCACTGCCATCAACACTGTGCCCTTATATCTGTTAGAGAAGAACGTGTCGTCCATCATGAGCACCGGATGATATTACTTGAACCCCTCGATCAACTGCCAAAACACCTAGAACACTCGATCAAGGATGAAATAATTAGGACCCTTCGAAGGGTGCACCCTCTCCATCTTATTTATATATGTCCCGGGATTGGCTTTGGCAATCTGATTCAGCATTCGTGGCATGAAGTTGTAGGCCTCCTCGTATATGTCGTATATTTCATGTATAACCTTTCTCCTCACCTGCCACACTTTATCTAGCTCACCAGGAAACCAACCAGGTTCACGGCATCGACCATCAATAGCTTCGGCAAAACTATGACGTCTGCAACTATGAGGTGCCTGATTAGGTTGACGACAATTGACGAGGTCACAATTTAGTGGTTGTGCAGCGGCTCTACGAGCCCACAGGTGTAGCAAAATCTCCTAAATTGTAGCAAAATCACTTTAAAAAACTAATTTAAACTCTCTTCTACTCTCTTTCTTTCTTCTCCCTAGGCTCTCTCCTTGGCAGGGATGAACCTGAACTGCGTGGCTTCGGATAGGAGGGAAGAGAGGGGGCACGTGCCATTTTATGTGCGCAAGGAGGTGTTGGTGATCGACAAGGCTACGCGGGTGCACGCGGACATGGGGGCAGTGCCAAGCCCTAAAGAAGGTCATGGGAATAACTGCTGAGTGCATCGCGTCCACGGTCGGCCATCGAGCCACCTACCTAGGAGCGGCAGCCCGACAGCACCTGCCAAGCCAAGGCAGTTCGACAGGAACTACAGAGCTAGGGGAGCTCAATAGGCTTATGGGCCCCATTGGCTCCTGTGCCCTGTCCTCGCCTGTTGCGCTCGGCCCGCTGCGGCTATCGTGCCATCTTACCTAGCTCTAGTGGCACGACAGAAGACATGTCGCCTGCTGTACCCACCAAGCTCTGGAACAGGCCTATAGTTGCAAAAATAGATGTCAGGAGGTTAAATTTAAAGGGAAAAAAAGCTACAATGCTAAACATGCGAACTGTTCCAAACCAGACGTATGTCCGAACATTATTTAGCCAACTAAATGGTATATCAATTGTAGGATATTATATCCTTGTCAAGTATATTACCTTATTTTCCTCAACTGCATAAACTTTGGTGTAAACTGGTTTGCGCATGAAGTTCAGCGGGCTCGATTGATGGGTATTTGTTTGCTGGTAGCTTGTCCTCGTCATGGATTAGAGGGTTATAATAACTAACAAACTCGCAAGTTATAACCATGTATGTTTTCCCTTCCCTTTCCCTTAAAACGGCGTCACAACCATGATTGATGTGTCAAAGACTAACGTGGAATTCCACATGAATTTTATAAGAAACAATGTACTTCCTATTTAATAATTAAATACCAAGGAGTATCCGTATTCTAAATTAAACAAAGTTATACTGGACAGCCTGCAACCAAGTAGGGCAATATGAACAGCTACCCTTGTTCTGCAACAAGGATACGGAGAGCAGAGCACTCGCCGAAGGCAGATCATTCAGAGGCTCGCACGCACCAAGCGCCGGGCAAGCCGACGTGCCGTACGTCGGCGACGAGGCGAACGGCCGGCCGACCGGTACGTGCCAATAATGGAGGCTGCGCCAGGAGCACTGCCGCGGTGGTGGCGCGCGCGCGGCTGGTGTGGTGCCATAATTAGTGGGCATCGCACGGCCAATTTGATCGATTTCGACGCGACGTACAGGGCACGGCACGACCACTAGGCCGCGGCGTTGGCAGGCCGCGGGCCACGTACGTACGCCGCGCTCCGCCCTGCTGGTTGGCGGCGTCGCTCCTGATCACGCGATGTGGCGCCCGCGGAGGCACGGCCTGCCTGCCTGCCATCTCGGTGCCGCGGTGGTCGTGCCTACTCCTAGCTACATAGCTTGCCGAGCTAAGCTTAAATGTGGTGCTGCGAATGCTTCCCTTTGTCTGGTTGGGAGCAACCGGACACGTACGAGAAGTCGAGAGCCACTAGGGTTTGGGGCGCATACCATGTTGGTAAGATGGAATTGCACGAGCAAATTAAGTAATTCCTATGAACCAAGAACATCAGAGCTCAAAAGACTCCTATCTGACCCATGTGGCGAGGCCACCGTATGTGTAAACCCGTGCGTGATCTACAACGTCTATCCTTCCCACACGTGCGGACTAGTACAATTTGGGATGGCTCTTTAACGACTCTACTGCGAAACTACACGGACGGAAAACATATGTACCAGTCTGAAAACAGAGCTACACACGACAGCAACGAAGGGGAAAATACAGTGAAGAAAATGGAGAGAAGTTTGGGCGGCAAATTATATGCTTGGTGGCCATCATCATCATCATCTTCTAGCTCCAGCCTCGGATATATATTCTTACCAGTTACCGCAGCGTCCATGCTGTGCAGCTTGTTTGACGCAATTACTTTGCCTTGTTCCCCTCACAATCGTCGGTGTCTCTCAACTCCCAAACGTCACAAATATGCTAAAATACCAATTCGATCTTCAAGGTATAGTAATATATATTCCCAATTGAAGCAGCTTTAGCTATAAATAGGTTTTTCTTTCTGACCGATGTTTATATGCAACTAACCATAGTTCTGATAACCGGCCGATTACCAGTTTAATTGGCTATACCGGCCATCTCGGTAAAATTGACAGACATTTTTGACAGAGACCAAACTGTAACAATGATTGAGTACGTGGCCCATGTAGGTTCAGGAGTAATTAAACTGCTAGCGACGTGCTTATCCACGAGCGCCATGGACGCACCATGACGAGTACGTTCTGTGCTGCAAGCTTGTTCGAATTGGCTCTGTCAAGCCCCAACCACACCACTACGGGTGCTGTAGCTGTATACTTAATTGATTTGATGACGGGCTAACGTCTGCAGACACGTCAAACTGCCGTCCCATCTCAGTCGTTAGTGGTTTTGCATCGTATCCAACTCTTAATGCTGCAGGCAGTCTTGGAAAACTCTTTTTTATTTCTTTTTTTATGTAAATATGTGATCCAAGTGCATCCGGACACTCACTAACACAATCAACTGCTTTGGATACACTCTTGAATGGCTATCTTTCTTGTAGCAAAAAGGAAAAAGGATGAGCAAGAGAAGTGTATACCTAGTTGTTAGAAGTGAAGTATCAGGTGAAAAAAATATGCGGACAAAGGAGCACAAACTGGTAGATGGGCTTAGAACACAAAATAACCAGCGAAAATTTTAGGGGGTCTCCTACTAGCGATTGTTGTAGGTTTTTTCAGACGTGGTTTGTTATTCCTAGGCACAAAGTTACCATTCTAGAGTTCTAGCACTAATTCTACCCTTGACGGTAGCAGCATATCTTGGTGATACATATCAACGTCATGGTGGAATTCTTACATCTTCTTCAAGAATCTATTCATTATACTCTGTCTCCCAAATTTGGCTGATTGGATATCCTGAAAACAACAGTGCCACAAAGAAACAACACCTGAAGTCCTCCCCAAAGGAGAATATTTATCCTGTTGATGGTTGCTGCTGAGCATATATTCGCAATCATGAGAACTATGCTCATGGACAATAGTTATTAAACTCGGACCGGTGATTGAACCGGTGATTGAAGGTGGCGAAAAGGGTAGCCGACGACGGGGAAAAGGGTGAGGGGCGGCTGGCGGAGGCGAAAAGAGCTAGGGGGCGGCCAGCGGCGACGATGAAAAGGGTGAGGGGGCGACCGGTGGAGGCGACAAAGGGGCGGCCCGGTGGCGGCGACAAGGGGGTGGCGTGGTGGTGGCGACTAGGGCGACTCGGGTCATGGCCGTTGGGGTGTCAGGCTCGGTCTATGTGAGTGCTGAGCCCCTCAATGGCTAAAGGCCAATGCCTTGCACTCATACTCGCATTTTCCTCTGTACCTCTAAACCCTAAGCAACAAAACGTTAGGACTAAGGGTATTTTGGTCCTATGCAATAACCGCTTGGTTCAGCTAAAACTGGCTAGTTCAGCGGTTCTGTAAAAACCGGCCGGTTCATCCGGTTTTTTCCAGTTCGACTATGTAGACGGTCTTCAAAGCAAACCGAGCCAGTTTAGTCTCTAGTTCTGGTTTTTTCCGGTTCAACCGGCGGTTCGATCCAACTTTCTTAACTATGCCATCGATGCACCGCGTCCTACCTGAAATAAATAATTCTCATCCACTTTACCCTCGATTTAGTGATTTACTCATACATGCAAAGTATGTGTCCTACCTGATTCCTCCACACACATAGCCCACTAGCTTGGCCACTACAGAGAAGACAAGAGAAAAATATTCCCATTTCCATTCAGCTGGAGCAAAAACAAAAATAAAGGAACTAGAAGCAAGCACCAACTTTTTCTCAACAAACCAAAAGGCTTAGCAAAAGCTGCACTTAACATGCTATAATTCCACTCCCATCAGAGCAAACAATTACAGATAATTCCACAAAACTATGTTTTTGATTGCTGTTTCTTGTCAATTCCGCTCTGCTCCGTTCGTCATTGCAAAAATTACAGATAACCCCACAAAGACATGAATTTGATTGGGGTTACGTTCCTTGTGGAGACAGTTCTCCAACCCGTTCTATCCTATTTGGCGGCATTAAAGCGCTCCGCTTTTCTCGACGAAACCAAAACAAAAAATGTTCTGCGTTTTGATCCGCCAACAATCCTGAGCCGCTCTAGTCATCTCACCGGGCATCAAAATAAACCTAAATCTAAGAAAAATGGAAGCAAAACTCACACCACAGGGATGCGGTGCTCATCTCTGTCTCTCTGGCTCTCACTGTGCTCACCATTCTCAGCAACTTTGATGCTGGCCATGGCGACCTCTTGCACCATCTTCTCTTCCTCGTCTCCCTTGTTGCTACGGTCTCCAAAGGAGGAGGCTCTGCTTGACATGGGCGTGGCCAGGTACGTCGGCTTCACGTCCCCGGCCATGATCACCAGTATCTTCTCCTCCCAAATCGGCGGCGGCAGGTCCGAGGCCGCCGGCTTCGCGCCGTCGGCAGCGGAACCCTCGTCGTCGCCACGGCCGGCGCCGCCCTCCAGGTAGCCGGACAGCTTCCAGTACGAGCAGGCGAGGATGAGGAGGGCGAAGGCGATGAGGCCGAGCATCGCGGCCAGGCCACCGAAGAGGTACGGCACCGGCGAGTGCCACGCGGAATGCCCAGCGCCGGCGGCGGCCACGGGGGCTACCACGGCCTTCGCTGCCGCCGCCGCCGTCGCGTTGAACCCTGCTCCTGGCCTCATTGTTTCTGCTCTTCTCGTATGCTTTGCTTCTCCTCGAGCTAAGCTAGGAGAGCTGGTTTTGTGCTGTTCTTGTGAGGTTTCTGCTTGGTGTAATGGTGTGAGAGCGCAGTGCAACGGGTAGAGGGTTATTTATAAGGAGGGGAAGGGGAAAAAAGGAAGGAAATTTTTCACTGCTTGGGTGGATTTGCTAAAAGATAAGTATAGAATAAGATATGAGGTCATTTAGAGCGTATTTTATACAGTTTTGGTGTAGGAAAATTGCATCAAGGGGCTCCCCAAAGATCAGTATTTGCCTTTCGAACCACTGGGGAAGTTTGCACAGGCGTGTCCGTACAAAAATGGAAAGCAAAACCTATTATGCTCTCTGTTTCTCCTTGTGTCTTGCTTTTTTTTTTTATCCTTTTCTCAAATGTTTTGGGAATATTTTAGCATTTGAGGATTATTGGACCATGGGGAATGCACTTATCCATTAGAGTGGTGCCTTTGGCTTTGTTAAGTCGCTACAGGGTAAGGGTATGCGTGGCAATGAGTTATATCCCATTGAGAAAAGCATAGAGCACCACCCTAAAATAATAGTTTGGTGTTGCTGGGTTCTGCCTTGAGCACATAGTTTTGAATTTTGCAACAGTAAGCATAGATATTCTTTGGCAAGAACACCACGTGGACATAGAATTGTTGCAATGCATTATTTCCTGTTGAAGTATGAATATCCTGTCCATCTTTCACTACAACATAAAAGTTCATCACGGTTCAAAACCATCATCACAAACAATTCGTTAAACCACTTGACTTCATAGGTCAGTGATAATGGAGGTTATTCACAGATGATTTTTAAACTGTATGTGAAAACCATATCACAAACGGTTCGGAACTAGAACCGTGTCACAGACGGTTTAAAACTAGAACCGTCTGTAATAGTCAGTTATCATAAATGGTTCAAAATTAGAACCGTTTGTAATAGTCAGTTATGATAGACGGTTCTTGGTAAAAATCGTCTGTGATAGTTGTACCAGAGCTAAAAAAGTGGGTAATTTTACTATGGCATCTAAGCCAGGTAAAAATGTAGACTTTCTAAATTTTTGGACATCCAAGTCATAGTAAAAATCCAGACAGCCAACTTTTTTAGCATCGGCATGACTCAAAAGTTGTAACTGTCGAGAATTTACAACACCGTAAACTGTAGCACCTTTTTGCTAGACAATAAATACTATGAAAAACTAAAAGTACCTGAAACAAACTCTGATGTCAACACCTTTTTGCTAGACAATTCATCGATGACCTTAGAGACGTAAAAGCCCTCACTATCAGATAACAACTCTTTGTACAATATACATATGTAAATAAGAAGAAAATAGATAGTGGATGACCCATATTGCTTTCTAAATAATAAAAACTAAAATTTACCTTTAGCCTAACATTCTCGATATCACTTTCAATACTATCTGCAACCCCAGGGTATTGTATTTTCATCACAACATCTAAACCATCCTTCAAGACCGCCTGATGGATCTGATCAAGGGGGGAGCAACAGATAAGCAAAAGACAGCTCAATTGTTAGAGAAGCACCAAACAATATATTAGCTTCAGTTGGTGTTGATGTGATCCACAAATATTGAATCTGGTAAGCTTTTATTAAAACATATGAGGGTTACTTCGCTGGACCAACCTGCCCGATACTTGCTGCGGCTAGTGGCTCGTAGTCGAAACTCCTCAACTTGGAGGACCAATCATGACCAAGCTCGGCATCAAGAATAACACCTTGACGTACAATATCAAGAGCTACCAACATGTACATCAACTAAGCCAAGCCTTCTATTTTCAAGAGGAGATGAGGAGAGGAGTGGAGGAGAAGAGAGAAGAGGAGAAGAACAGTCGAGCCTTCTATTTTAAAGAGCAAATCTAGCGAAAAATTCAAATTCGGTGAAAGCGGGTAAGTTGAAATATTATCATAGACAGTTCTAGGTAAAGAGCCGTCTGTGATAAGTAGATCATCATAGATGGTTTTATTTTCGAACCGTTTGTGATGACAGTTCGGAATAAAAACCGTCTGTGATATTTGTACTTATCACAGACTGTTTTTGTTCTAAACCGTCTATGATATCACAAACGACTTATCTTGTAAAATTGTCTGTGATAACTTTATCACTAACGGTTTGTGATGAGCCGTCTAGGATGATTCTTTTTGTAGTAGTGTTTTCTTAACCGCTAACTTATACTTTTGAGTGAATTGGTTAGTGCATTAAATTAAATATGATATTAGATTCAAGACTTGATTGACACAAATTTAAGAGAAAAATAATTATAGGCCACTTCCACTACACGTCGGCATGATTGAGCCTTTACATGAAGGAGCGTTGAATACTCGAAGTAGTATACTGCACACCTTGACTCAACATATTAAGCTTTGAAAGAATTGGTTGGTGTATGAGACTTAATATTTACTGCGCGTGATCCATACACTGAATACCACTTATTCATGCATTGTGATCGTGCCTGTTGTGTAGGTAGGAATTAGGATTCCGCCTCTTCTCTAATTTCTTCCATTACCTTTCTTAGTCGTGTATATGCATGCACGGTATCTTTTCCCCTGGCTAATATGGAGTTCTCTGGCTCCTGTGCTAAAAATCTCTTGCGCCTGAGCTTGGCTGGCGATCCTCAGCTGGAGAAATATCGTGCGTTCTTTAGCACCAAAGCTCGCCGTCATTCCACCCAACATTGTGGCATTTTGCTGATATTCTAGTTGGATATTTGGACTCCTCGATCCAACCTTATCCAGAGGTTGGTTGGAGCACTGAGCCAACACACTGAAATTACCTTTTGACGCAGCTGTTCAACCTTTGATGACTCGCAAGGGCTCAGATATGCATCAGGACTTGGGGGGTCACAGCAACTTGCTCTACCCCTCTAGGACCAACTCTATATATATTGATCGGGTCAATGATGAGCGTAACACTGAAATGGATCAGTCCCGCTATTTTTGCCCTACCTATTATATATATGCCTGTTGCTTTTCACTGTTTAGGCTCTGTTAGTCCATGGGCTCTACAAGAAAAAAACTTGGCTCCATGGATTTCCGTCTTCTCCCACGTAGACTTAGCGCTCTGCTCCTATCACATAATGACAGCGAAGGCTGGAGGAGTCATGTTGTCGCTGAAATTGAGGGCAACCGGTTGTCAAGTTGCTTTAAATGGCTGTCATAATGGTTAGAAATTAGCCCATTTGAGCATAGTTTATTTCCTTAATTCCAAAGTATACATGATTTAAGTACCATATTGCTAAGGCAATGTGAGAAAGACCGGTTTATAAGGTGAAGTCATCATCACTCTTTGAATATGGATAGAGATGGTATGAGGAGAGTTCTGGCTTGTCACACATGCGACCGTGCCGTGACGTGGCGCGCCACTTGGCAGACCAAGTCTATCTTTATTTTTACTGAACTCTGCACCATTCTCTCTGTATGTTTGAATGAGATTCAAACATTTGAATTTGAGGCTTTATTGGAGATTTGATGACAGATAGTTACCAGTGTGTAAATAGTTGGTTGAATACGTCAGTTACAATGGCTGTTTTAATCATGTCAGTTATCAGTCTGTCTATTTATATGCCTGGAGACGTCTAGAGTATGTGTGAGAATCTCTCTACCTCCATTGCTTTCTTCTCTGCGAGATTGTGTGTTGTGCTGCGCTATCTGAACTTCGCCAACCTTTCTTCTCAGCGTGCACCTAGAAGGAGGGAGAGCGGCTATCTCCGAACCATTGCTGCAGAGAGTTCCTGCACGGGGCGGCAATAAGGTTTCTGGGCAGCGCACATCTGCGCGACCGCTCACTACACTGCATCATCTACGTTCTGCACTGCTTCAAGCCTGCCAGATTCCTGTTCATCATCAGTCTCAAAAGTAAGTCGTTCGCGTATTCGTTCGACTTTATTGCTATATTTTTCTTTCGTATATTCTGAGGTATGATGAATAGCTTGATATTAGTAGTTAGTTTTGCATCACTGGTTTATTGTATTTATTTGCTAGTAAAATTTGGAATTAAAATATTGTCCATATTTCAAACAATAATTTCCATAACTAGTTCCTCTAGATAAGCTTATGGGCATGTTCTTTACCTCACAAGCTAGCGGCTTTTAGCTTTTGCTACAGTACCTAACTTTCAATCGGAGAATTTTCTTAAGACGGGGTCTACAATTTTAAACGATCTACACGTTAAAAGCCCAACATTTGTACCAGCCAAAATCGCAAGTGAGTATCTGTCTCTCCGTAATCTGTACCGTAAATAGCCAAAATTTAAAAATTTCAGTCAAAAATCAAAAACCGTAGCCAAAAAGAACATACCCTATGTAGTTGGGAGGTGGTCCACAAAACCACATATATAGCTAATTGGGGCTTATAAGCTGTCTCAGATGTTGCAGACTTGCAGAGCGCCAAACTCCACATGCCAATAGTTGTTTGTTTGAGTGCTACACGCCCAAGTTCGGTTCGGTCATGACTTGTTTACAACTTGTAAGTTGTGACCACCGGCGAACCTGCCAACGCAAAGGAACAGGCATTTCCCGTGCTGCCATTGACGGCAAAAGACAAGAACTAGTGCCCCCAATCCCCAACGATTGCAGGTACGAACGTACACTGCACCCCACGTCCGGTCGACCCATGGCTAGCACAGGTACGTGCGCAGCAGGCAAAAAAAGAAGGGGAAGCGCACAGTGACGTACCCGTACCCGATCGGAGCGCACCAGAGGCCGCACGGCACGGGTTGGGTTTGCGCCCGGCGGGCCGAAGGGACGCGGCACCACTATCAGCAGGCGGTATTGCTGGGCGGCCGGCACGACGTCGCGTCGGATGGACGCCGGGGAATCCCCGGGCGGGACGTAGTGGCCGCGCGAATATTGTGTTGCGTCGTCGCTCGCGTCGCGCTGGTGGGCTTTCCTCCGGCGATCGACGTGCACTGCAGCTAGCGCACCGCAGCGCGCGTGTTGTAAATAATTTTGTTTAGAAGTCGTATACAAAATTTGGTAGTGATCAAAGTTAATTTATAATCGCAGTCGAAAGTTAAAGTCGAAGTAGGTGTCTAAACGTACTTGTAGTCGGAACCTACGCTGGAGTCGTAGAGCCGGGTATAAAAAGGGGATAAGTCTTGTAATCAGATCAATGCAAAAAATAAAGAAGAGAAAAACAAAATCATTGAGTATCGACTCTATTGAGTAAATCTCGCAGACGTGGTCGAAGTCGACTTACGACACGGCAAACGTGGTCGGATGGGCTTACGACCACGGCAAAACATCAGCAGGCGTGGTCGGAAGGCGATCGATCACGGTAAACCTGAAGAAGACGTGGTCAGAAGGTGATACGACTACAGCGGAGAAAATTTGAGAGTGATCGGAAGGCGTACGACCGCAGCAAAGGAGTTTGAACATGGTCAAAATGGCGTTCGACCACGTTGAAGAAGTTTGAACGTGGTCGTAAAGGCGTTCGATCACGTTGTGAAGGCTTCGACCACGTTGTGTGAACTCGGATGTACTTTCGACCACGGTGTAAGTGGTCGGAAGAAACTGCGACTACGTCAGGAAGACCTAAACGTGATCGGAAGGTATTTCGACCACGTTGTAAGGAAGTGAATGTGGTCGAAAGGGTGTTTCGATCACGATAAATAGTGATCGCTAGCACACTGCGTGATCGTAGAGAGTTGCGATCACGGTAATTCGAGCGTGGTCGAAGGAAGAGCAGCGCAACGACAGAGAATAGCGGTCGAAATCTCAGCAGACGGAAGCGATCGGAGGAGCTGAAACACGGTCGTGACGCAATAGGAGACGATCGTACGCTCTCGAAACCGATTCTAAAAGTTTTAGGAGCAGTCGTAAAAATTGCTACAGCGCGTGCGTCCCCCGCGGTTCGCCATTCCAGCGTCTCGCAGCCAACGGCCGGGGTCTATTCTGTCGCGTCCGGGGGATTCTTTGCCGCCGGGGCGAATCACGCGGCTTATCGGATCAGGCGATCGATGCTCGGGCCGGCATTATCGGTTGATGGTGCGTTCTAGCTCATCTGGTATGGGGCAGGCTAGCTGCTGCGTACATAGCAACTAGAACGAGTACGTACACGTAAAAACAACTTTAGTCGATCGATCGGGGCAAGAGACGAAGGATCATGGCCATCTAGTGGAGCGAAAAAGGTCGTCATCCTTGTACGTGTGTAGGTGTCGTCTCTCGGAATACTGTGACATGTACTTGGGGCCCCTGGTCCACATTCTTTAGCTCTTTTGGGTGCAGCTATGACTTATGACGGCCTTTTTCTCTAGTAATTAACTAGCTTGTTCGAGCTAGGTCCATGATAAGAAGCGCACATTTATGCAAACAAGCTTAGGGTCTGTTCTTTTTGGCTGCGGCTTATGGTTTTTGGCTGAAATTTTTGAATTTTGGCTGTTTGCGACAGAGATTGCGGAGAGAGATACTCGCTTATAATTTTGGTTGATACAGATGTTAGGCTTTTAACGTGTACTACAATTAACTTGTAGATCCCGTTTTAAAAAAATACTCTATTTAAAAGTTAGATACTGTAGCAAAAGCCAAAAGCCGCTTTTGAAAGCCAAAAAGAACACCCCCTTAGTGTTTTAGTGTACAAAGTAGTACTGCATGAAAAAAGCGAAGAAAAATCGTAATATTTCAAGCCAACTCATTAGTTTACAATGTCTTTTTTTTTAAAAAAAATGGTTACTGACAATCAAGTGCCTATTTTTCCTTGTAGATCAAATACATTTTCTGTTTGGTTTTCGAGTGCCTCCGTGGAGACAGATCAAACATCTTGAACCATAGGCTATGTTCTTTCGAACTGTGACCGATGGTTTTTGGTCACATTTTGTTTAAGATGGTAGATAACGGAGATACCGACGTGAACGGCACATATGACTTTAGAGGCTTAGGAAACCATTTGGAGAAGTAGATTAGAAAAGCCGCACCGTTTGTTTTAGCTTCTGGAGAACTCACACAGTTTCAAAAATCGTACATAAAAACTATCAGTCACTATCAAAACTTATCAACCATAGTATAAAAGAATATGATCAAAACTTTGCGATTCACCGATACTAAGGAAGCCAATGAAGGTTGAGGATGGATGTACGTATAATCCATGGTATGATTGGTGTCTTCTAAGTCATGCATAATAACTAATTGCTTAGTGTGTCTAATATGAAAATATGATGAGCTAAACGCGGTACATGTTTTCAGACAAAATGGCTGAACTATTTTTTTTTGAGACAACATGCAAGATCTTATATGGCATGCTGAACTGGTTTCAGAGGATAATTAGCTCTGCATGGCTTTTCAGAAGATTTTAAATAGCGGGAATAAAAAAATGAAAAGTTTGATAAATTGAGATATCATGTAAGTAGGTTTAAACCAATTTGTGATGATCCATCAATTGGTAGTTGGGTTGAGTTGAATCTAAGGTGATAGTACCAACCTGATAATGGTGGTAATACCGGCCTGGTGACAGTGGTAATACCAGGCGTCGATAGCAGTTCTACCGCTGGTGCACTATGATTGGTCTCTAGATGGCGGTAGCTATTTTCTAGAGATGATCAATTTTTGTTCTAGCCAGGTCCTATAGTACCAATGTGAAGCCACGGTACTACCGGAGAATGGTACGACCATGCCTTGTATGGCGGTACTATCGGGGCAGCAGTACCGGCTTTGCAAGCGGTCATACCGCTCTCCTGTTACTGGAAAAAGGGGTAAGGGTCAGTCAGACCAGCCAATGGTTGGCGACACGACTACCATGGGGAGTACAGTCAGATAGCTAAGGCTAGTTGGTTCTGAAAATTAGGAATTGTAAGAGATTTGATCATGGGATGATCTTATAACTACGATTATGGTTGCATTGTGTTGCATGTTTATGCTAACATGGATCAAGTTGTGATGAAGTTGTGCCCAAAAAATGTTTTCTTGGTCTTTGAATATATAGAAAAACTTAGAGGCAACTATGGTCGATAACGTGTTACCAGGACTAGGTCAGGGTAGATAGAGGTTCATAGTAGTCAAGGAGGTTGTGTGGGATGGTTTTGGCTCAAGCATGACACATGGTAAAATAAGGAATGCATTCAAGGGAAAATTCGAGCAACGGGTTGGATCAAGTGGCTTCGTCGGTTCAATTGAAACGTGATCCGATGGGAGCCAGAAATGAGAGAGACTTGCCGATGAGAGGAAAGCTATTGATCAACCTATACGTGGAGTGCATGGTAGCTTGCACAATAAGGAGACGTCGTCAAGGGAAGGAGTCCAGAAGCTTCATCAAGGGCATTGTAGGAAATTGCTCAAAACTAGAATTGAGGCCTAAACAAAGCCTCGACACCAATATACGCAAGAGAAGTGGTTTAGGGTTAGGCTAGAGTTGCGTGTATGGAGTGCATAAACACTCATGTGTGAATGAGTTAATCTTTGTAAGCGCTTTGAAAAGTGTGTGCGTAAGCGAAAAACCCAGTATTATGGGGTTGACGGGTTTTTTCAATCCTTAGTGTGGATCACTAAGGGAGTGTTTGGTTGGGTGAACCATGGGGGAATGGGATGGGATGGTTCTAGATAGGCGCTCACTCTTGTGTTTGGTCAAGTGAATGGAACCAACTCATCCTGGATGAAGTGGTACAGATCCAGAGAATATTCTCATGAGGTGCTGAATAGCTCTGTTCGATGAAATTGGGCGAACGACGCGGTACAAGATGCACTTGTCCACTCCACACGGGATGCCGTCACCCCTTGTCTACTCACCTAGCATCACCTTCTTTCTCACCATCGCCTACTTGCCTCCTTGCTGACCTCTACCTTGCTTTTCAACCACTCCCCAGGTGCCTCCTCTCATTCTCTCTTTCCTTTCCCTGCTCTCTCCCTACCTTTGTCCTATATTGTGCACTAGATCTGACCCTGCTACTCTTTATCTTCCCATCCTAATACTGGCTATGGCGCAGAGGAACACCGACACTAGCGGCGACTGGATCCGAGCTACTGCCATCTCAACCCGATGTCGGTGATGAGTTGATCCTAGCTGCTGCCTCCCCTTCTTCCCATCTTGACGCCGGTGGTGACTGGATCTACTGCCGCCTCGCCTTCTTCTTCCTCCCCTCCCTCACCTGGGGGTGAATTTCTGGCAGGAACTTAGGTATGGATCATTGTGTCATTCCAAATTCTCAAGTTCTGATTTGTTGGTTCATGTCCATTCATCTTGCTGCACTCTATTCTCAAGTTCTCAATTCCAATTCAATGGGAATGCCCACAAACGTTGATCTTCTGATTTTTGCCCATAATCAATGACCTAGTGAAGATCCCCAATTCTGCTTTATGGATCAGATTTCTTGATTTTGCTAGTGCATGTGAAAGAAATTGTTGTTACACAAGTATTCACTCTTTCTACATTTCTTGATTTTGCCTCTTCAATTTGTGTGTAAGAATATGTATACATAATAATAGATTTAAAGGTACATGAAGAAATTGAATATTCACGACAGCTAGTTAAGATGTACATGAACACAATGAATATTCACAAATTGATAGACCTTTGCAACCATATCAGTACATCATCGTGTTGTTACCATAAAAGGGCCAAACAAGTAGACCAAACCAATACATTTTTATTTATGGAGCACTGAAGTAATAGGTCAGATTTCTTTTTGATGTTGTTTTACTGTCAATAAGTGTGCCTACTTTTAGAAATAACAACTTATTTTAATTAGATTCTTACCTTAACGTACTCACTCGGTTCTGAGGAATTGTGGCACTCATGATTTGTAGATGAACAAGAGGATGTTGAAATGGAGAAAGATGTTGGTTACTGATGCTACTGCATATGTGGCTGCTTGCATGGTGTTTATGTTTGTACAGTTTAGACCTAGGAATAGAAGAGAACGTATTATGTACGACCCAATTGAGGAAAGGGATATGACTAGAATTGATCATCACAATAATAAAATTTAGAAGAATGATATTTTTGATAATGTGTGCATTGACCTATAAAAACCTGATGGCAGTACAACAACCCGTAGATGATGGAATTCGAGATGTAATCACACGAACGATTGTGGGTGCAAGCGGAGGATGCGTCACGACGGAGGATGGTAGGGAGGAGGTAATCTCACCACTCATGTACAAAGGGTTGTTACAACCAATCTCATTCACCCTTATCCCTTCAACCAAAAATAACTTGGATTATCCCATCTACTCTCATCCCACTAACCAAACAACAACTCATACCATCGCATTCGCCCAACCAAACAACCAACATGCATAATCTCTTCCTGATCATCCTACCCAAATTGATAAAACCATCCCGTACCGTCCCATCCCATGAACCAGTAGTTTAATTTCATACGTTTGCATTAACTTTTGCCTACACATTATTGAATTTGATTGAAACTTTGTATGTATATTTAAATATTTAAATTATTAATTTTATATTCAAATCCACCAGCATTTCAATTGATGTTGATTTTCTTGTTTTCTTTAATATCTAACTGAACCTTATCAATTACAACTCTAAAGTCCTAAAGTACACACATATGCTGTATGTAGGCACTGTAGCCACTCCTAAAGAAAAAGAATGTGAACAAAAGTGAAATGATAATTCTGTGAACAAAAGTGAAATGATAATTCTGCTTTTAAAAAAAGTGAAAAATAATTCTGATTACTACTTGATCCAAGGCCCCACCACTTTGTGCCCTGTCTGCCAACTCCCCTCCGTGATGAGTGACGATGCACCACAGAGACATGGGATCCAGGCCCATTTCCGGACGCTGGGCCTACCGCCGTCGTCACATCTCCACCGTACTGAGCTTTTTCGCAGCCAAATGCGCCGCGTATGTGCAAGTAAGCTTCCGTGACACGACAAAAGGCAACCTTATCGTACCCACACATCGCACACAAGGAGTAGTTTCTCATGCAGCTTCTCAGCTCCGGAATTACTTTTTAGGGAATTAAAACATTGGGTTATGTGTTATATTGGGTCCTAAAGATATAACTGAAATTTATACCATTCCTGCAATTTGATTTTAAAAATTCTTGACAAAAACCTTTACCCATCTTTTATGGGAGCGTAACTTCATTGTAGGAGCCAAGAGCTATCATGCATATTCATTGCGTAAGCATCCATTCTTTGAAAAAAAAAAGATCTGTAAATGTTGTAACGCAACTGAAAAATACTAACTTCTTTTCTATGTTCCTTAATATTTAAACAGGCTCAAAGCTAGGTGTGTAGTTGGCTGCTGTGAGCGTAGCTCATCCGGCTCGGAATCCATTTCGCTAATGATTCCCCCAAAGGTTGGCGATATCACATGATTTGGCTTTCGCTTTTGCCTGCACATGGAAGATTTAGCCATCATGAGCTCGTAGAAATGAAAGAGGCGCGAAAGCTGAATGCAAGGCTGTGTATAGAATTGGATAAGCAAAAGCATCTATGCTAATACGACTTGGCAAAGCTCCAGTATTGTCTGTTCTCACTGGCCAGTGGAATCGTTGTCATTTTGAAGAAGTAATTAATCATTGCTAGATTAGTGCCAGTTAACCTGAGAGCAAACTTAACGGGATATAATAATTCTTTAATTATTACGTCATTATATCCTCTAAGTATACCCCTTATCGATAAAGGAGAGATTTACCATATTAGTCAAAGTCTTCTTACGACCACTCCTTGTTGTAACTCCTTCTACGACTATCTAGTCATAAGTCATTCTGCGACTATCTAGTCGTAAATCCTTGTACAACCTTCTGTAGTCGTAAGTTTTGCTACGATCACATAATCGTGAGTCGTCCTATGACCACCTTATGGTCATAGACCTTACTGTGACTGGTTTGTCTCTAATTGGCTTGTCTACGACGATCTGCTACATCGTGGGTTTGTCTGACAAGACGGTTAGAACGTATGCTTATTTCTAATAACCGCACACGATTTCTCTCTGACAACAACCGCTGCACGACTAACGGGCCACCACGTCTCTCTGACAATAACTTCTGTCAGACAGTTATCTTCCGAAGCGTTGAGGCGTCTTTTGACGCAGAACAATGGTCATCGCTTCGTCGATTATATAAAGGTTAAAGCTAGAGAGAAAGTGATAAGACCACATCAGATCAGGAGATAGTGCTAGGCATTTTGCATTATTCTGAGTTGTAATCAATTTCTCTAAGCAATAGCCACACAGGACGTAGGGTTGTTATTATCCCAAGAGAAGGCCCTAACCTGTATAAAAATTCTTGTTTCCCTACTCTGTGTGTACATAGTCTGAATCTTCTAGAGTTTCCTCGAATCCAGACAAATCATACGTAGAATCGGTATCAAAATACCGATAGTTGGCGCCGTACATGGGGAAATTATTCCAAGACTCCGATAATTTCTTTATCGGCGAGTTCTCTTTCTTTTGATGTCCTCATGGCAGGGGAGTGGAACAAGGAGAACTGGTTTGACTTAGTCGATTATGCAGATCTCGACATAGATGCCTGCTACGAATATGAGCAGATGACGCTTTCTTCCGACGGTGAGGTTGTCCCTTGAGATCCATCCTAGGATCTTGGAGACCCCACCGCGAAAAAGGTTGAGGAGGTATCTATATCCCCTACAACAGTACGCCAGATGGAGGAACCAGTTTTCCTGAAGGGCAAGGCTCAATCCAACTATGAGCAGGACTCGCAACATGACAAGGGGCCTACCCCCAAGTGTTCGAGTCCCCCAGCGACCGCTCCAGCAATTTCTGCGAGCCATGGAGTCTGTCATTCCAGAAATTCATCACCAACAGGTGATTGTAACTCTCCAGTTGTCCACGTAGAGGGCGTGGGTAGGCTCCCTGCGAGTCCATTTGCACTCTCGCACGGTTCAACTCCAACAGGAGATGGTTATAACCTAAAATTCCTCTACTTGGCGGGGTTTGCTCTAGGCCGCGATGCACTCTCGTTGGAATATTCTTCAAGCAAGGGGTCCTCCATCGGAAGTGGAAATTCTAGATAGGAGGTCTTTGCCCTTTTCGCAAATTTTGATCACTCTCTCGGAAGAAGACTTGAGGATCCTCCCCGTCGGTCACACCCTGCCACTCCTCGTCAGGATGGTGAGGAGACCTCCAGTGATGAACCAGGTCAGTTCTCTGATGAGCGTGGGAGAAATCTTAAAAATAATCTCTCCATTAAGGCGGCCACAACTGGCCTCATAGATTGAGGATCCCGAGACTGCCTAAAGGAGGCGATTGGCTGCCTAGAGGTCTTTGCCTAGGTGTGCCCAGTATTAGTCCGAAGAAGCTCAAGAGCTCCAACGCATCAACAACTTGCTCGAGAACCTGACTCTAGAGCTTGCTCGGGCACCAAGCGATGACCACCTCGCCAAAGGGATTGCACGAAGGCTCCGTAACATGATGGACAGATTCGAGCAGTCTCACCAGCATAACTTCGAGAGTTGGATAGGTATGACTGCATCTATTCATTCACAGATCTCACCACGTGGGGTTCGATATGATGACAGGTCACGACGGTCTCCTAACCACAACTCTAGCCAAAGGAAAGTTCTTCGAATGACTCTGAATTGGCGAGTTGACTGAGGAGGTGATCGACCACTACTTCGGGCATGGAATCTGCTGCAGCAGATGGATGTTCCCCTTGTCAGGTATATATCTGGGGTATGGAACTTGGCTCCGAGGTTAATCAGAAGAAGATTCCTCTGCAAACGGAGGGTTAAAAAATGTAGACAAGAAGTTAGGTTGATCTTCCTCTTCTTTGGTTGTACCTTCTCAAGAACGAGGGGGAGCATTCTCGATGTCTTCTTCCTCGGCGCAACGGTCAGAAGGATCTCCAACCTCCTAACCAGGTACTTCTACCCTCTTGTTTACTGTTTGAGTCTCTTTTCCTATGACCATCTTCGTGGTCGTAGTCTTCGCAGCCTCGGCTGCAGTCTCTTTAGCTGCAATGGTCATTTTCTCAACCACCATTGCCACCACTTCTCCAACTGCAGGCAGACCTACATGGAGCATCTCGATAGAAGCATCCTTAAAAACTGGAGAAGTTGGGCTGAAGTCGCAAAAAAGTAGGTCAACATTCAAGAGGACTTAAAGGTAAAATGTAATATTTATATTTGTATTTTCATACCTCGATGTCATAGCCTTGAGTGTGAATTTAGAAGAAACTTTTCCAGAGATTAGTTTCTTCGATTTCCTCTCTTCGACCATTTCTGGTCGCAGAGGAATGACAACTTCTTCGACCATGTCTGGTCAAGGGTCTTGTGCACCTTTGACCACATTTGATCAAAGGTCATGAGCAGGAGCTACTACTCCTTCTCCCTCTTGCCATTCCTAGTGGTTGATACCAGATTCAACCACTTGAAGAGCTGTCTCCTTTTCAATCATGGGTACTACTACGATAGTAGTCTCCTTTACAAAAGATATAAAACTTTTCTAGTTTTTCTTTTGGAGATGCTTTGATAAAGCCTCGAGAAGCGCCTACTGAGTGAGTTTCAGTATTATAGTAGAAGGGTACCTTGATCTTAGGAGTCAGTTGCCCCAGCACGGCAGCTCCTATCTCCTTTGCGACAGCCACATCTACAAAGAACTGCTCGATGGGGGCACTCGGAGCAGCAGGGGAAGAATGGTAAGTGAAACGACGGCACTTGTACTCCCCTTATCCTATCAACTGCTTTGAGCAGTCAATGTCTCTTGGCCGGAGGAGTCTTAACTTTCTCCACTTCTTCTCCAACGACCATCAGTTTGACCTCTTGGTCGTCTCGACGGTTATTTACACCTACATTCTGCAAGGAAGAAGAGTAACTATTTAGTCGTTCTCTATGACTATGTAGTCCTAAAGATGAGATCTAATTTTTTATTACCTTTAGGCATTCTTCTCTTTCTTCGGTGGATACATCCACCAAGATGCGAGGAGCCTCCACATCGAGTGATGGAGTCTTCTTGTAGATAGACTTGACCCCAAGAATTAATTTTTCCCAAATCAAGATCTGTTTATACAGACAAAGAGGTCAGTAAATGGTACTCGAAGTTTAAACTTACTATGAGTACGGTTGTTACTTAACATTCTCGTAGTCCCTGGTCGGATCTGAGACTCCTGAGTACATCTACATAGGATGTGCTCGTTGCTTCAGGGGGCTAATGCGGCGGGTAATGAAGTCCTTCACCACGTGCCAGCCCGTAAGCCCTTTGTCCCTCACCTCTTTGATGGTTGAGATGTAGGGAGCTATCCAAGTAAGGTCCTTCGGGACTGAATTCCAAGAAGTTGTCTTCTCTACAGCCTTCCCAGTAAATGAAAGGCTGTTCTCGCTGGTCGTCTCCCAATAGAACCACCTTTTCTTCCAATTTAGCCATGAAGACTGAGTGAACATCTAGATATACAGCTCTGTCTTGCCATCGTGGAGCCTCAGACTGTAGCTCCCAACGATTCCGATTTGCTGGCTCATTTCATAGTAATATCGAAAGAGCTCGAGGTCCGGTGGAATACCCAGGTACGCCTCACACAAATATACGAATACACTAAGCATGGTAATCGAATTGGGAATCATGTTCACCAATTGGAATCCAAAATATTTGAGTACGGCGGTGAGGAAGGGATGAGCAGGGAGACAAAGGCTGCACTCACAGTACGCTTAGAACATCGGAATTTCTCTGATTTATCCCGATGGCATGTGTTTCCTAGCAGCTTCGATCCACTTGATGAATCTATGTTGAGGAATCTTCTCAGCATCCTCTAACGCCTTCAATTTTCCATTATCCATCTCCGACACTAGCCAATTGGACGATGGCTTAGTCATTTCCCGAGTTGTTGGTTTGGATTTGGAAGAGATTGAAGGAAGAAGACGACTTGGTCAGCGGCAGAAAGCTCGAAGTAGATCAGAATAGAAGGGGG
The DNA here is from genome assembly GCA_036346245.1 of Bonia amplexicaulis. Classification (NCBI taxonomy): domain Eukaryota; kingdom Viridiplantae; phylum Streptophyta; class Magnoliopsida; order Poales; family Poaceae; genus Bonia; species Bonia amplexicaulis. The sequence continues at coordinate 4,252,400 of CM070757.1, forward strand.
AAGTAAGAAGACTAAAAGTTACCTCATGGTAAGCTTTTATAATCGTGTGAGTTGTCCGTCTCAGGAACCGAACGGTTACCTTGGGAACCGCTTCGGCGGACAGGGCGATCAATATCAATTGGGATTCATTTATTTGAAGTCCATTTGTCTTCACTGCTCAAGCGAAATTACCTTATTGACCAAGCCCGCTTCTGGTCAATGAGAATCGAAAGGACTTTGCTTTCGACCATCTCCCGTCTACGACCTCACTTTTTCAAGTTATTTTCACTTGAACTTGGTGGGCTAGATGTCGAGGATATTATAATCCTCTAATTATTATGTTATTATATTCTCCGAGTATACCCCTTATTGATAAGAAAGAGATTTCTCACGGTAGTCGCTAGTATTCCTACAACCACTCCTTAGTTGTAAGTCCTTCTGCGACTATCTAGTCATAAGTTACCTCATGGTAATCTTTTATAAGCGTTGAGGCATCTTTTGACACTGGACAACGGCTGTCGCTTCGTCAACTATATGAAGGTTAAAGCCAGAGAGAAAGTGATCGAACCAATCAGATCAGGAGATAGTGCCAGGCATTTGGCATTATTCTCAATTATAATTAATTTCTCTGAGCAATAGCTACACAGGATGTAGGGTTATTATTCTCTCAGGAAAAAGCTCAAATATGTATAAAAATTCATGTGTCTCTACTCTATATGTATATAGTCCGAGTCTTCTAGAGTTTTCCCGAATCCAAATAAATCATACGTAAGATCGGTATCAAAACATCGACAAAACTAATCTCCCAGCCAGGGAAGGTAGAAGGAGATGTGTGGGCACTATATGGATATAGCCCCCCATGGTTGGCCGTACCCATGGGTTCATATTCTGAAAATCACAATTGAAATTCAAAGATATATCCTATTTCACATGTCATCAATAGTAAGAATCAAACTCCTGTCAAAAATCGAGGTGTCACGCAACCACACATGCAAAACTATTCGAGGCGACCCGGTTCTACCCTAGCCAGCCAAAACAGGTCAGGCATATGCACAGAATAGAGAGACCCGACCATGAACAAAATCTTGTCTCTGCGATGAGCCGACGAGAAGAGCTTGACAAGTGATCATCTCTACGCCATCCTGCACATACAAAGAACAAATAAACATTTCCCGGCACAAGTTCTCCACAACTTGATTGATATCAGCACACACACTCAACCACCCTTGTCTATCAATAGACAAGAACAAAACCATCCACGATCATTAACCAGGTCGTATAAGACCATCAATTCCATCGCTTTCTGCAAATCAACCTTAGATCACTCAATACGACCGCTGGCTCAACAAGTACTCAAAAACAATAAGTACCCGGGAATTACCATTGCTCCGCTCCAAATACTTGGGAAAACATCCATTGCTACTGACTACAGAGCCATCGAGTACCGAGCGTCAAGTCTACGACTACCGATCATCAACCAATCACCGCACCATCGATCACCGAGCACTGAGTATCACCGACAACCACTCTGACTAGATCAGTCAACCACTAACTCAACACGAGTACTCGAGGTACTCGAAGATAACAAGAATTAAAGCACTCGTACTGACCATGAAGTCTACGAGTACCGACCATGAAGCCTACAGCAACCGATCGCAAAGCCTTTGACTACCGAAGACAACGACAGTAGACTGCAAAGCCTATAACTATGAAAACAAGATTGCGAAGTCTACGACTATAACAGCAGTCCGCCAAGCCTACGACCATCGACTGCAAAGCCTTCGACTATCGACCAATAAAATATATGACTTCGAGTATCAACCAGGTTTTGTAGCTACGACCATGAAAATGTACTGTAGCTATGACCATGAAAGGTACTATAGCTACGATTACCTTCAGTTATCGTTCTGTCATGGTCAAACTGCCATAGTTGATATTCTGTGGTGGACGCCGGGCGTGGTCGTAGTCGAATGTGATCGTAAATGACTCTAAGTCATAACTAACATGGTCGAAGTCTGACGGTCGAAATCTGCCGTGATTGAAAGCCGCCGCAGTCGAAGTATGCCGTGGTCGTCTAGCCGTGCGATCCTCTGATGCCACTCGAGTGTCGTCCGATGTTCCGATGCGTCTCAAAAGCCGTCCGATGCTCCAGAGCTACTCGAATATAGTTCAATGCCACTCGGATCCGATCGGACTGGTCCGAAACTACTCGGAGCAACCAAAAACCCTCGGAGAAGACTGAAACCACTTGGAGTTGAAACCTTCGACCGCGATCGAGCAAAACTTTCACAAACGCAAAATCCAAAACAATCCAAATATCAATTATTCATCATCACTTTATTTACAATTATCCACATGGTCTAACAGAAAGATTTTAATCCTGATATACATACACAATGGAGTCTGATTCTCCCTGTAAAATATTCATTTCTTCACTCTGATATCTGAATTGTGCTTTCATTAGATTGTGCGCTGCAAGGAATCATGCGTTTGGGTAAATATCAGGAGTCCAACTAAAACTGCATTGCCGGCACATGCGCAGATATATCCATGGAGAATGGAAATGAATGCCTTCAATCCATCGATCGGGAAGGAGAAGAGAATTCCACCTAACAACCACGCCGTTTGCCAAAGGGCTGCAAAAGGAGTAAAATTTCCTGACTCCCTGATGTGTCGAAATGTCGAATTGCTAATACGAGCACTGTCTGTTCCGACAGAAAATGTGCACATCCTATTACCAAATCCGTTAGTTCCTATACTGTAGGGACGGTATAGCGACTGAGTAGATGAATAGTACCATCAGAATTTCCTGAAATATTCGTCGATCTTTCCTCCAATAGTTATAAAAAACTATAAAGATAAAAAACTAACCACCACACGAAAAATGCAAGTGAAAACTAAGTAAAATGGCCATCGATGTGCCCAATGTCAGACCGGATGAACAGTACCCGATTAGACCGGTAAATAGTAGCAGTCCGACCGTAGTAGTGAAATCAACGCATGAATAGTATAAATGACACTATTTTAAAACCAAAAATAATAAAACTTTTGATCCGTAGATTCAAATGATTCGAAACTTTGCATGCACCTTCTCGGTATGTCATAAACCTGTGGGCCTATTGTTTTTTGTTTCTGCTTATAACTTTTGACTGCGGTTTATGACTTTTGAACTGTTCGTGAGAGAGGGTACAGAGTAACGAAAACTTGCGTGCGGTTTTGGCTGATATAAATGAAATCGCTACAGTATATACTACAATTAACTAGTAGACCCCGTCTTAAAAAAACACCCGTATGAAAACTAGTTATTATAGAAAACTGAAAAGGAGGCCCTATTTGAACCAACGATCGAGAGAATCGTTGTTAAAGTTATGATATTTTTTCTATTTGAAGGAAGACTGCACCAATACTGGGCAAAAATCAAAAACAGTGAATATGACTTGCTCATGCGTAAAAGATGGCCAAGATGGTTCCAGGTGTCTTTTCACATGTCACAACAATTTAGAACATCAAAGGAATCGATGCAAAAATAATTAGATCAAGAAATCACTCGGAGGGGCCAAATTAAGTACAAATAGGGCAATTTCAAGAACTTACCAAACTTAATGCCTATATAGATGGGAATTGATTTTCAAGGTATATTTCCAACACTAACTCGTCCTTGCCATCCAGCAAGATCAAGAAGGAGAGAGAGATGATCAAAACCAACCAAATCAAGAACAAATCAATCAAAACAAGAGAGATTTATGAGATGAACATAGTTAATATATTGCTACTTGAGGGTGAAGATTTTATAGCCATTCTACCTGTAGAACAAGAGAGCATACCACAACACTCACACTTCTCAAACCTTAACCCTAGAACACTTGGCTTCAATAAGCAAAGTTGGGTGGTTAACTAGCAAGTATCCATCCGAACTCGTTAAATAGATAGACCAATCAGCTCCATCTAACCATAATAGATACTATCCATTTAGCACAAATGAGAAACCCATTAACCACACAGAATGTGGGTTTTACTCACATTACTTATGCACGTTTTTTAAAGCACATAAGTCCGAATCTGCTAAGCCCTTAGTCTTGATTCAACTTGATTTTCTCACATTCTCCTTGACCTAAATTGCTCTCTCAAGCGCCGCTCAAGCAGTGCGGTTTTGATTTAAGGTAGTTTTTGGTATTTTAATCAACTTACCAAAATACCATTTCTTGACCTGATCTTCACCTTGCATTGCAAGAAATCATCGTGCTTGCCACGTATAAATACATCACTGGCTTACCACACATTTACAAGTCTCTTCTGTTCTGTTTTCACCGGACCACACCTTACTTGGACCGATCAAACCACATGGTGCAATCCGTCACTTGAATTTCCCTTCAACATTTCTCGTCTTGCTTGTGCCATGGTTGAACTCAGCCATTTCACCCGACACATTTGATCATTCTGGGCCTCGATTCCTTCATGAACGTAGCCCCGATTCTTACCGTTGACCTTGATTGACCCTAAGAAACCCTACACATCTAAAGATCAAGAAATCATTTTCAGACACAAGTTCTTCACAACCCGATCCACGTTAGTTATAACATGTATCATGTCCTAGATCGATCAAACTGACCATCTGACCAAAATTCACAAAATACAAAAAAAAGCAATCAAAAGCATCACAACACAGCTGATCAGATCGCCGCCTCCGCCGGTCTAACCAATAACGGTGGCCAGTCAGACCGTTAGGACCGGCCGGTTTGACCGGTAGAAACAGACCGCTAGAACTGGAACTGAACATTTAATTTTTGGTAAAATTTAAATTCTAAAACCTCTAATATCACAACGATTCATCACAATAAAAATCTAAACCATCTCATCGTGGTCCTTCGTATACGCGTGCAGCTAGTTCATAAGACCCAGTACGAGCAGTAGGATGCATTGAATATTTGAATCTCTTGTGCAAATAGCAGAGCTTATATTCAAATGATAAAGGAGTGATCGCAGGCTGGAAATCACAGCCATCTTTGGGCGAAAGGGAGCCTCGTTTCAGTGCCTGTTGTTGGCAATAATCCCACATCAATTATATGAAAGAGAAACATATAACTTATAAGTATAAGGAGGAAGAAGACCTAATAGTATTTATAAGTCTATTGCTTTAAGGCTTATATGCAGTAACCTGTGGATTCTGATACCAAATACTAGAGCACAACACCAGTATCATACATACAATTTATCTGTAGATATACACTATACGAGAAAGATAAATAAACACAAGGATACGAAAAGAATTTTTTCGATACGAACTTGACTTACATCGCTTTCCTCCTTTCGCCTCTCTTAACACATACCGATAACATTCCGCCTCTCTTAACACATACCGATTACAAGTACTTAAATACGCACATCCGAGACGTTTGGCCGGTGGCCTTGATCCCCTATACTCACACCAACAGCTAACGTGGCTGCCGCAACTCACGCACACGTCTTGCTGTCACACGCAACTCATGCGCGCGCAAACCAACTAACTCGTGTACGCCCTAATCCTTATTATACGCACGCACTAACAAACCAACTTGAATTATCCTGCATACAACTAGAAGTCTAGACTTATGCGTATGCATATACATGTACAAACAAAATAACTAACTCACACATTAACTCTACTACTCCATCATACTAATAATCTTGATTATTACTAACAATCTCTCCCTAATCAAGATAGCTTCATAGTAACACCGGTTCATCGTCGGCATCCGCCTCGATGAGAAACACCTGCTCCTTCTTCTTGCAGCATTCGGAAGCAAAATACCCATAGTCATTACAATTGTAGCATCTTACTTTAGCCTTATCGAATTTACAATTCATGTAGCTTTGGCCACCATTGCTGTCGGAACGGCCGTCTTCGCGCTTCGACAATCGGGTCTCTCACTCAGCCTGCGTGAGAAGAAGATGTTCATCGTTGTTGTCGCCATGCGGAATGCGTAGATGCTCCTCATACGTCTTGAGGCGGCCGATCGCTTCTTCCACCGTCATTTTCTTCAAGTCCCCAAAATTGCTCAACGGTTGAGACAATCTGTAGGTACTTATTTGGGATAGCGTGGAGAAGCTTCTTCACGGCGTCGTTCTCCTCCATCTTGTCACCAAAACCACAAATCTGATTGACGAGAGTCATCAACTCATGACAAAGTCGTACACTGACTCTGTTTCCTTCATGCGCAAACCCTCGAACTCACTCTTAAGGGTTTGCATGCGCACCACCTTGACACAGTCGGCGCCGACATACATCGTCTTGAGCATGTCCCACGCCGGTGAGTAGGAGGGTCTGCTCCGGGACTCCTTGGAAGATTACTGTAAGAGCCATCTGATTTTTGCGCTCATCCACGTTGTCGACCACCACAGCTTTCCAAACGCTTTGGGCCTTTATGAACACCTTCATCTTAATTGTCCACGTGGTGTAGTTGCTCTTGTTCAGTATAAGGTATTGAAGAGAGACACTGCTTTCTCTTACTAGTACCCTTGACGGACCACCGTCGGTGACGATGGTGCAGCTTGACAGTGACATCGACCTTGTCCTCGGCATGGCTCTGAACCAAATATTGGATTGGACCCTAGCTGTATACCTAGGTCCACCCGGATTTACTCCCCAGTCCCCAGGTCCAAATAGGCTAAACACAACTAAGTCTACGAGCTGCCGTATGCAAACCCTAAAGCAATGGACTTACAAATGCTATTAGGCCTTCTCTCCGAAAACACTAGTTCTAATGAATGAGATTTTTCTCATACTTATAAGTTATGTTTTTTCCTTTTTATAATCGATATGAGACTATTCTCAACACATATCACAGCTCTCCTTTGCTCGTGATGCAAACAAATGACACACGAGGGCTGCGAAGTAAACAAACCCGCTTAAGACGCACGGAGGCGAAAAGCAATGCACATGCGGGCTGCTGTTTTGTCAGTCATGCAATAAACTCCTGTTGTTCTACCATGGAAAAATTCATCATGTATCTGTTCAAAAAAGAGAAAAAAAATCATCATGTAGTGGGCGCTTCTGCTGAATTAAAATGGCGCGGTGAAGACTAACTCTGGACCTGAACATTTTGATGGGGATGTATGCGCAGAAGGGGGCCTGTTACTCTAGCCCTCTGTTTTTGTATAGTTAAATGTTAAATCTGATTCCATTAATCATATATTTTTTGAAACTGACCATTATACATATATGTTTCTGATGTTTAGTTCTTCTGTACACGCATCCCCTTTATATGCTTCTCTCTTTTTTCCGGTGAAGACGTTGTCTTGTATGGTAGGGCCTGATTGTTTGTTTATTTTTACCACTAGAGAGTATCACTGTCAGATCATATACTCTCCTAAGCCTTTAACACAAAGTGCCCCCTTTACAGCATGGATCTCGATCTTAAAATAAGACATTGTATTGGAGCAACTGCTTTTCCGAGATTGGCTAGTAAGTTAGTAAGTTAGGATGGTGTTTTCTAGTAAGTGGAAGAACTATTAGGATTGGATGATGTCAAAGAGAATATTGCACGGGATTTTCAGTGGTTATTTTATTCTCTGAATACTGCACATAGTCATTCAATGTATACTATATTTAGCACACCATGTAACGCCCCCATTTCTAGAGCCGTTAGGATACCCTCGCAACTATCCAGCATTATTCAGCTGCAAATCCTGCAGATGAGTGTACACCATTGCCATCACAAGCTTAAGCATAAAAATGAAACTTTATTACAAAATTAAGGCTTAGCAGCCAAGTTTTACACAGCGAGACATACAATCCAAAGTTATAATACAATACAAAAGAAACTCCACATGCATACCTAAGTATAGAATAAATCCTAACACCAGACGTCGTCTATATCGTAGAGCTCAGCGTCGTCTTCATAGATTCCTTCATTTTCTTGGTAAGCATTTTTTATTTATGATTTTAGCAAGCATGAGTATAACCCACCGTACTCAATAAGTCACATGGAAAAATGTTATATAACTAATTGCCAGGATTTCCAAAAGACGAGAGTATAGTGGTTTTGTTAAAGTATTTGTGAATGCAATTTTGTTTGTAAACATTTTGTTTTTAAACACAAGGTAACAAATCATGAACTTCTTAAGGAATTTGGAGTTTCAAAACTTGATTACCAGACTTCAACATTACCAAAACATTTCAAAATCTATTTATGCTTCGCTATTGGAAACACCTATTAAGCACAACTTTATTTACCGGAAGCACGGCGTATTCGAATACCATTTGTAAATGACTATGCAGAGTTGCCTAACTTTACCCACAAGATTTCTCAACCCTCATGGCTGAGTTGATAAAACAAGATTGTTTCACTTCTCATCTCTTTATGTAACCTCTACCCGATAGACTATGAACCCCCTGTCACGGAATACGGCGGCTTGACATGGTGGAGCCTACCGTTGTGAAAATATGGTTTTACCGTTTCCATAGCACATCCCTACGCCGGCTGTTCCCTCTTCTGGATCAGTATATCATGCCTTTATGTATATATTCAATCAATTTGAGCAGCTACTAAAACAGGTTTGACAAGTCAACGCTTGTGGTTGAGCGGTTACTATATTCTTTACTTGGCATAAGAGTCTAGTCCTTATATTTTCAATGAGACAACTTCCATCCACAAACCAAAATTTCAGTGTTCACTGCACTGCCATCTTTCCGGTTCAAGCCTCCACCCTAGGATAACGTCATGGGCCCTAGCCAACTCATGGCTTCCCATGATACATCCTTATTCTAGAACCACTTTTTAAAATTCTATCAACGAAATGCTAAGTCTCTTAGTAGTGGAAAATTTGCTGAGTTTCTAAACTACCATGTTTACATTATTAATACATTTAATATTACTAAGTTTTGTCAAGGTAAATATGGCCATCAAATGAAACATGGATTTTTCGGGTGGTAGGACATTAGCTAATATCATGTCATTCCAAATATTTATTGTACAAGAAAATACTGATAAATAAATAATTAACGGAATGTAGGTTCAATATGATCAAAGACATGTGACTTGCCTTGCGGATCTACGACTTTGACAATTTCGAATTCTTCGGTTTCTTGAGCTTGGGCTTGATCTTCTCCTTTCTGATCCGGTTGACCTTCGACGTCGTGTGCTAGCGTAAAGCAAAGGAAAATAATTCAATTCCATCCTCGAGGGTTTGAGCTAGGAATAAAGAAATAAAATCCAAGAAAAACCAAATAAAGTAGGTTTAGGGTTTATAGGTGTCTAATACGGGAAAACGGAACTGAGGGATGGATCGGCGAGCTCGAAACGGCTGAAATGGGTATAAACTTGTATTTTTGGGTTTGGGTGAATAGTAACGGGTTGGGTTCAGTGTTCACACCAGGTATTTACTGTTCATTGTGGACATTCACTGTTCACACCGGGTCCAGACACTATTCATGCAGAACCCGCTTGCTACAGTGAAATCTCAGCCCGGTCTACCAGCCGATTCGGCCTGTTACTGTGCGTCCCACGATGAACAGTGTCGTCTTCTTCAACCGTCCACACGCGGTGACAGAAAGCAGAGGAAGAAGGCGACGACGATTGGTGGGGCTAGGGTGTTTTGCGACGGGTTTGGGGACCATAGATGGTTTGCTGGCACTATGGGGTTTCCATTTTTTGGGTGGGCGAGGATAGGGAAGGTGGTGTTCGCCAGCGGCGAAGTCAAAAGCTTAAAACAATTTTTGACGACATAGGAGCTACAGGGGCGATCATCCTTGAAATTGGCGGCTATTTACCCATCTGGGGATGGTCAGGGTGGCTTGAGTGGGGGCGGTTTGGGTTGGGGAGACTCCTAGCGAGCTGTCCATGGCAAGGTGCTTCGGTGGAGCGGTGAGTTTCGGGGTTAGGGAAGAATGAGGCTTAGGGAGCTAAGGCGACGGTTCAAGGAGGTTTCTGAGGGTTGAGGAGGCTACGGACGAAAGCAATTGAAAAGAAATGAACCGCACAACAAGAATTGAAGTATGGCTTACTTTCGGGTTTTCTGTTGATTGTCGGTGGTGTGGGGAGTCACCGGAGCAATTGAGATGTTTGGCTTACGTTAGGTGCCAGTGCCTTCGAATGGAAGAGCTCGGGGATTTAAATAGAGCGGCAAAAGCGGTTTGGTATAGCTGGTGAGCTATGGCGGTGGCAGCACGTGGCACGCTCGGGAAAGCTTGGGGAGGCATGGCAGGCTGGATAAGGAGAAAGTGATGAGAAGGCGCGGGAGCTGAGAGAGAGATAAGGCGGCGGCGAAAATCTCAGACAGTGAACAGTGCTTAAGCAAAATTGGTTCCCTGGGGTGATGCAGCAGGGAGTTTTGGGCATGGAGGGCTGGGATTTGAGCTGAATTATGCAAAGGTTCACAAGGAATCAAAATCTCACAAAATTCAAACTTCTTTTGAATTTCCAGTTTCGTTTCACACCGTGATTTATTTTGTTGATACTTTTTGATCTGCAAGGCAAATTATGTAAACTGAAAATGGTGCAGCGAGATGGAGATACAGATTGCATTTGCATTTGCACCAAACCATCAAAGAAAGAAAGCACTGCATAGTTCACAGCTAGGGGTGGAAAACGGTAACGGATAATTCGTATTATCCGATATTCGTATCCGAGAAAACACGAATATGGTAAGCAAAAATTCGTATTCGAAAATATTCGTATTCGTATTCGAGAATATTCGTATCCGTATTTGAGAGTATTCGATTCGCATTCAGATTCGAGAATATTCGTATCCGTATCCGTATTCGAGACTATTCGATTCGTATTCGATCCGTTTTTAGAACCCATGAAAAATTCGTATAAATTTTGTGATTCAAAATTTGAATTTAGGTGGTTTAAAACCGGTAACCGGTCAAAAACCGGTGAAAATCGGCAAAATCGCTAGGAACTGTTTATCCGATATTCGTATCCGAGAAAATCCGTATTCGAAAATATCCGTATTCGTATTCGAGAATATTCGTATTCGTATTTGAGAATATTCGAATTCGTATTCGTATTCGTTTTAAAAATATAAATTCGTATTCATATTTGATACTATTCAACTGTATCCGATCCGTTTCCACCCCTATTCACAGCTCGGCAGCATCTTGAGAGACGACAGATGGGATCTACTCTACCTGATCGAGTTGCTCGATGACGTCCGGGAGCACTACCCGCGCGCTCGCTCGCTGTGAGAGGTTGGTGCATCATATATCCACTAGCGTCTACTCGCCAGGCGCGGAACCAGATCCGGTGTATATATAGTGATGTCAAATGATGAGACTATCCACCACGAAAAAGATTAGGCAGGGGACTGTTCTTCTTTTTTAATAAGCTGCACAATTCCATCGTTCCATACATTGTTTGTTAACTTTTACTAGCTTGGTGTAGCTGAGTTTAACCTGGAATCCTTTTGTACTTTGGAGTGGATATTTTGGGTGCTAATCATTGATGCTTTTAACCGGGCGGTTTTTAATCTGGATAAGCATGAGGGGGAGTAGCTTCCGTTTGCTTCGAGATGGGTAGTGTTTTGGCGTGTTCGGTAGTAGAGTGGCAGACCAGCAGTGGAACTAGGGTTATATCTGGCCGTTCAATTCGGCTGCCGCTAATGATTTTTAATTTTTAATTAAAATGACACTGTAACGACTATTAGTTTTTGATTAAAATATTTAATTAAAAAATAAAGAGAAAAGAGAAAAAAGTAAAAAAAACAACTGTTATATCTACAGACAATGTAAAGAAAAAAGAGAAAAAACAATGTTAAAAAGCTAATATGTTTAAGACGAAAACAGTTTGGAACAGGCCCTTACCTGGACAAGAAAGAAATGGAGCAGCAGGGACGATCTGTTGCCTCTAGGTGTTCATTGTTAGAATGATCTCAGGGATTTGGCCCAACGGCCAAATCCCAACCCTCCTTGACCCGCTACGATCGGGCGCCCCACCTGCTTTGGTCAGGGCCCCGTCGCCGCCCATATAAAGCGTAGGTGGGGTCGGGTGGCACGGTTCACGAGGTTGACTGGTGCCGCCGCCACGTCCCCACCAACAAAACCCTAACCCGATCTAAGAGGGGGCGCTCCAGCGACAGGAAGTTCCACCGGCGGCCGCCTCTCTCCCTGCGCCTCACCGCCGCACCGGGACACGCTGCTCTTCACCGACCGTCGCTGCCCTAGCGCAGATCGTCGCAGATCACCGCAATGGCTAACACTTCTTCTTCTACGCCCGACGGTTAGTATCTCTCCCTCACCCTCTCGGTTTCTCTCATGAACACCCAATACCACTCGCAAAAGAACAGACCCCACTAGATCTACCCTAGGAGATCCTAAAAGCTAAAGATCTAAACCTAACAATGGTATCAGAGCAATTCTTAGGTGTAGATCTAGACGGGAAAGAAAGAAAACAAGAACCCCTAACCCTAGAGAAAAGAACAAGAATAGAGAAGGGGAAACCCTAGATCTGAAAAGAAAAGAACTCCCCTGGCCGTCATCGTCGCCGACGTGCGGAAGATCGGCCGAGTCTTGGGCTCGCCGGCACTCCACGTACGGGCCACCGTCGATGTGCGGGACAGACCCGAGCGCTTGAACGGGCGCCGACACGGAGCCGCTCGACGGCGGCGTGCTCTCTCTCAGGGGAGCGCGCACACCGGCGAGAGGGCCCGCGGCGGCGCCGTCTTCTCCTTCTCCGATGGCGTGGACGAAGTCGCCGCCGTCGCCGCGTTCGCTCGGGCGTGAGGCGAGAGATGGGAGAGGAATGAAATGGGCTAGGGTTTCAGGGGGGCGTCCACCGCGCACGGCTTTTGATCTGGCGATAACGACGCTCAGCCGTCGGATTAGAGTGGACGGCTGAGATCGTGCCGAGCCGCGCGGACTTCTTTTGGCCCAGTGGCGAGAATTCCCGCCCAGCCCAGTTGCGGCCGGGCGGGGAGAGCGAGCGCGGCTGGCGCAGGCCGAGCGGGCCGCGTGTGGGGAGTGAGGCCGAGCGCACGTGCGCGTTACGGCCGTGGAGAAGCTGGCCGCCGTGGGCCGCGGCGCGTGAATTGGGCCGAATGGCGCAAATGGTGCGGGAGGCCGGCAGGCCGTGGGCTGCATTTTTGGGCCGGTTTTCGGCCGAATGAACAGTAAAAATTGTTTTGGATGTTTTATTGTTTTTTCAGATTTTTTTCAGTGAATTTGATTGAAATTTGATTCAAAATCTCGTAAATTTTACACCAACGTGTTAATTTTTTCGAGATTAAATGTGAACGAGAACATTGCTTCGAATGATGAATTATTTTAGAATAATTACGCTTCACGCAAAAGTTAATGATTGATTAATTTTCATTATTAAATTCGAACCAACGGGAGAATTTAATTTTGGAAAAACAGATGAAATTTACAGTTAATTATGATATTGTTATTTTCTGACCAACGTTGATAATAACATTATTATAATTTTTAATTGATGTTTTTATGCATTATTTCTATTTCTGCCCAACGGTGATGTAGATTTAATGTATAAATAAAATTGTATGTCGTATTTTTGACCAACGTTAAAATAAGGCATATAATTTTGCTGTTAAAAGTATTATAATTTTAATTGATGATTTTACGCATTATTTCTATTTCTGCCCAACGGTGATGTAGATTTAATGTGTAAACAACTGTATGTTTTAATTTTAACCAACGTTGAAACTAAGGCATGCAGTTATTGTTATTATTGTTGTTCTCACTATATATGAATTGCATTTCAGGAGGATCCCTGTTCTCAAAGGAGACAACTACGGTGAATGGAAGAAAAAGATTGATCTTGCATTCATCCTAGCTGAGGTGGACTGGGTAGTCACCACACCGTGTCCCACGAGCCTATGGCACCGGTGAGGGATGAAAATGAGGTCGATGTCGCTTGGCACTGCATGAGGGACTTTGCTCCCATAAAGATGTTATATGATCTTGATCATAAAAAGTGGGTCACTGCCAACAAGAAATGTTTGGCTGTGATAAAGAACACGATTGAGCCTGCAATTGTGGGCTCAATCGCAGAGTGTGACACCGTCACGTAGTACCTTGACAAAATAAAGAGTCGGTTCTCGGCTCTTCAAAGACTTATGCTACACACACCGATTAAGCGACTTGTGAGAGAGGTATTCTGGTGGTGGCAGTGGCATAAGAGAGCACATACTAAGGATGAGTAACTTGGCATCCAAGCTTAAACCAATGGATTTGGCTCTCAAGGATGAGTTCCTTATTCATTTGATTTTGCTTCTTTGTCGAAAGAGTTTGACACCTTTGTTGTCAACTACAATATGCAGCCCGAGAAATGGGACTTAGAAAAATGCATAGCTATGTGTGTGCAAGAGGAGGAAAGATTTAAATCCTCACATGGTGGTTCTATCAACTATGTGAAGGATAACGAAAAAAGACTTTCAACAGAATTTCTCCTCAAAGAACAAGGAAAAGCCCTGTTTTCAGCCTCAACAGAATAATTTCTCGGTGGAGAAAGATCGGTGTCTTCATTGCAAGAAAAGGGACATTACAAGAAAGATTGTCCCGATTTCTTGAAAATGATTATGTCAAAGAAAGGTGAGAACATTATTACGCTCATAAATGAATCCTGTATGTACAATATTCAAAATCTACTTGGTGGATTGATTCAGGTGCAACTGTTCATGTTGCTAATAATTTGCAGGGATTCCGTTCGACGAGGAATACGCAAAGAAAAGAAAGATGCGTTAAAGTCGCAAATGGAGTCCAAGCTGAAGTTGAAGCCGTTGGCGATCTTTCATTAGAACTAGCTGATGGCTTCAGTCTTTTACTTAGAGATGTTCTTTATGTTCCCTCTTTACAGAGGAATTTGATTAGTGTTTCATGTTTGGACAATGATGGTTATGATTGTAATTTTGGAAATGGCAAGTGTGAAATAATGTTTAATAAAGCATGTGTTGGTCTTGCCATTAAACAAGATGAGCTTTATTTATTGTCACTTCGTGAAAGTGTGAATTACGTATGTGATGTGAATGAGCATGTATCCTCGCCCGAGAATACGAATGAAAAAGAAAGAGAACTCATAATGAATCGTCGAAATTATGGCATTGTCGTTTAGGCCATATTTCGAGGGGGAGAATAGAAAGACTAGTTAAGAATGATATTCTTCCTCCATTAGAGTTCTCAGACTTAGAACAATGCATAGAATGCATTAAAGGAAAATTTGTAAAGAAAATTAAGAAAGACGCTAAAAGAAGCACGTGAGTTCTACAAATTGTTCATACGAGACATTTGTGGTCCTTTTTCGTGAAAAGTGTGGATGGTTATGATTCGCTCATAACATTCACGGATGATTACTCCCGTTATGGATATATTTATCCAATCAAAGAAAGAAATGAAGCCTTGGATAAATTCAAGATATTTAAGGCTGAAGTTGAAAACCAACACGATTTAAAGATTAAGATAGTCCGATCTGATCGTGGTGGGGAGTACTACGGTCGACATACCCCATATGGACAAGTTCCTGGACCTTTTGCAAGGTTTTTACAGGAAAATGGAATAGTGGCCCAAGATTCTACACCGGCGAACCTCAAAGAAATGGAGTAGCTGAAAGACGCAACCGTACCCTGATGGATATGGTGCGAAGCATGATGAGCTACTCCACACTGCCGTTGAGTTTATGGATGGAGGCGTTGAAAACCGCCATTCATATCCTCAACAGAGTGCCTAGTAAGTCGGTGTCCAAAACACCGTACGAGATGTGGACAGGAAGAGTTCCCTCACTAAACCACTTACGTGTGTGGGGGAGTCCTGCTGAGGCTAAAGTATTTAACCCAAACCTTGGGAAACTTGATCCCAAAACAGTAAGTTGCCATTTCATTGGCTACCCTGAAAAGTCAAAAGGTTTTCGTTTCTACTGTCCAGACAGATATACAAAGTTTGTAGAAACGAGACACGCTGTCTTCTTAGAGGATGAGATGATGAGGGGGAGCATGGTAGCTCGGAAGATTGATCTTGAAGAGAAGCGGGCGTATGCGCCCACTCCGATGATTCAAGAACCATTCTTCGCACTACCTGCTGTCGCTACACCGACGGTACAAGACACTGTGGTGCCAGCACCTGTTATTGTTCCTCCTGTGGCAATAATGAATGAGAATGAAGAACATGTTCTTCAGGATCATATAGAACCAATTGCCACAGATGAGGGGGAGCAACAACAGCCTCAAACAGAAGATGTACCAAATGTGGAGGCCCCGAGGAGGTCTCAAAGAGTAAGAAGATCACTATTTCGATGATTATCGATTTATCATACAGAGGAATTTCAAATGGAGGATGATCCCACCTCATTTGAAGAAGCCATGAGCGAAAATTCCTCAAAATGGCTTGAGGCCATGGAAGAGGAAATGAGGTCCATGAAGGCTAATAAAGTCTGGGACTTGCAAATTATTCCTAAAGGAGCCAAAACAAGAGGTCGTAAATGGGTCTACAAGACAAAACTTGACTCCCAAGGAATGTAGAAAGATACAAAGCGCGACTTGTGGCAAAAGGCTTCACGCAAAGAGAAGGGATTGATTACAATGAGACCTTTTCTCCAGTCTCATGTAAAGATTCCTTCAGAATCATAATGGCATTAGTTGCACATTATGATTTAGAGTTACATCAAATGGATGTAAAGACGGCATTTCTTAATGGGGATTTGGAGGAAAATGTTTACATGGCACAACCGAAAGGTTTTGTTGTGGAAGGAAATGAAAGAATGGGATGCCGCCTAAAGAAATCGATTTATGGGTTAAAGCAAGCTTCAAGACAAGTGGTACTTGAAGTTTGACAAGACAATAAGAAAATTTGGGTTTAAAGAGAATGTAGAGGACAACGTGTTTATGCAAAGTTTAAAGATGGGAAGTTTATCTTCCTAATCACGTATGTGGATGATATCCTACTAGCTAGTAGTGATGTCGATCACTCTCGAGACAAAGAAGTTTTGTCCTCAAACTTTGATATGAAAGATCTTGGTGAAGCTTCGTTCGTTCTAGGGATCGAAATTCACCGGATAGAAACAAGGGGTATTGGGACTGTCACAAAAGGCATACATAGAGAGGGTATTAAAGAAATTTGGTATGCATAAATGTAGTCCTTCACCGCACCTATAGTCAAGGGCGATGATATGGGGATTTTCAATGCCCCAGAACCAAGATGAGATCGATCAAATGAAAGCGGTTCCATATGCTTCACTGTCGGAAGCTTGCAAGATGCTCAAGTGTGTACGCATACGACTTAGCGTTTGTTACCGGGTTATTTGGCGATTCGAGCAATCACGGAATAGAACATTGGAAATTGATAAAGAAAGTCTTGCGTTATTTGCAAGGCACAAAAGGCCTCATGATGACATACGAAAAATCGATACACTCCATATAGTGGGGTATACTGATTCGATTTTGCGGAGATGATAGAAAGTCTACATCCGGATATGTATTCACTCGCAGAGGAGCTATATCGTGGAAAAGCTCAAAGCAAACCGTCACTACATCGTCCACAATGTATGCCGAGTTTGTAGCATGTTATGAGGCTACAGGCGGTGAACTGGCTTAAGAAGTTCATACCCGGTTTAAAAGTGGTTGACGACATCAATAGACCACTTAAGTTGTACTGCGATAATGAACCCGCAGTAACGTATGCCCACAACAATAAGTCAAGTGGTGCCGCCAAACACATTGACATAAAGTACTATGTTGTGAAAGATAAAGTCCCGGATCGATCATAAGTCTTGATCATATAAGTACAACAAAGATGTTAGCGGATCCGCTTACAAAGGCTTACCACCCAACGTGTTCGAGAGAACATGTAGCGGCATGGGTTTAAGGGAAAGTCTATGAATCCTGGACTATAAAAGGCCCAAATGTTTAAAGTAACTATTTCAGAACAGAGAGGTGTATTGTAGCTGTTGAATCTATCGGTAATTGACCGTGACGATGAGACATGTTCTATACACTAATCTGTGATGGAATGTGTAAAGGCAAAAGTAATTAAAGATAAAAGTATAGAGTGAGATCAAGGGGGAGAATGTTAGAATGATCTCAGGGATTTGGCCCAACGGCCAAATCCCAACCCTCCTTGACCCGCATACGATCGGGCGCCACCCGCTTTGGTGGGCCCTGTCGCCGCCGCCATATAAAGCGAGGTGGGGGTCGGGGTGGCACGGTTCACGAGGTTGACTGGTGCCGCCGCCACGTCCCCACCAACAAAACCCTAACCCGATCTAAGAGGGGCGCCCAATGACAGAAGTTCCACCGTGGCCGCTCTCCTCGCCTCACCACCGCACCGGACACGCTCTTCACCGACCGTCGCGCCCCTAGCGCAGATCGTCATGCAGATCACCGCAATGGCTAACACTTCTTCTTCTACGCCCGACGGTTAGTATCTCTCCCTCACCCTCTCGGTTTCTCTCATGAACACCCAATACCACTCGCAAAAGAACAGACCCCACTAGATCTACCCTAGGAGATCCTAAAAGCTAAAGATCTAAACCTAACATTCATAATATAAAGAAGAACTTGCGTAACTCTCGTGTGTTCATTTTTTTATTTGTTTTAAGAGAAAATTCTCCGCATGTAACTGAGAGTTGTCCTGTCTCTGATTTGTCACCGCAAAAAATGGTGTTGCTTCTTGTGCCTTTCATATCACTCCAGTTAGCTCCATTAGGTGGCATTGTCGTTACCCCAAAAACCTGTCAGTTTTTTTTTATCTAAATGCTCATTTTGCCCCCTATGATCTCATATTTGAGCTCCCACATGTCAGTGCATTACTGTTGCTGCTGCTTCTTCCTCCTATCCGTCTCTCTCAGTAGCAAATACCAGCAGTAGCACCATCGAGGAAGAAGAAACCGGCCACCTCCTCGTGCCGGTGAGTAGCAGCAGCAGCCCACCGAGGAAGAAGAAGCCAGCCACCTCCTCGTGCCAGCCGGCCGCCACCATCTTCTCTTCCCTCACTTAGATCCGCTTGATTACAGCTTCTCTTCCCCGACTCTCTCTTCTCTCTGCGCCAGTGACGAGGAGGCCAAGCCAACGTGCTATGAGCTACGCCTGGCCACAAGGAGACTAGCAGGGGCTTCGGCTAGGGCGGATGCAGCCGGAGTTGGGTCGGCGACGGCAAGGTTGAAGGTACGGCGGCGACACTTGGCAACAGCGATCTACTGGCGACAGGACAATGGGGTGGTGCTGGGAATGGACTCAGAAGGTTGAGGTCGACATGGTGACTCGGGTGGTGTGGCCTAGAACGTAGCAAAATGGCGGGAACAGCTACAACGGCACTAGGCATGCACCGATGGCACGGTCTTGATTACAAGGCGGTCGGAGGTTTCAAGCGGTGGAGGGGTCGGAGGTTTCAAGCGGTGGAGCAGTCAGAGATTTCAAGTGGTGGGGCGATCAGAGAATCCGTGGTCGAAACAACAATTGACGACCATGTGTGGGTTCCTAGGTCCACGAGGATTCCATTTTTGGGCTCGGGAGCGGCTGGAAGTCAGGCGAGCGTCGGCGGTGAGGTCTCCTCTTCACAGGACTTTTGAATGGCACAGGGGTTAACAGCGGGTTAAGAGGACAATAGCATTAGTGTTGGGCATCTCTGGGAGTAAGGGAGGCTTAGAGAAGTGATGGCTCATGTCGGGGATCACCGAGTTGGGCTATCCACGGTGGTGGCCTTCGGTGGAGCGGCAGGGAGAGTGGGAAGGCAGAGGCTGCGGTGAGCTCTGTCGGCAACTCTAACGCGCGGTAGGGGCATTCAAGAGGGTGTTAGAGCAGGAAGGGTGAGGTGGTATGGTCTTTGACCGATTGCAGCGGTGTGGCAGCGGTGGGAAGAAACGGGAAGGCGTGGGAGCAGAAGAGTCGTGACGATGGCGATATTTTCAAAGGGTGAACAGTACTCGCACGAAAAATGGCTGAAGGGGCGAAGTGGAAGGGAGATCAAGGTATGGATGACTAGGATAGGTGCGGGTTTAGGCCAAGGATTCAAGAGAAATCAAAATTAAATAAGAATTCAAATTATTTTTGAAATTCGGTTTTGTTTCAGCAAGGCCCAAGGCCGGCGCGGCCGAGAGAAGCCGAGGGTGTTGTGCTCTAGTGAGGAGGGGGTTGAGTAGGGGGAGAGGAAGGAGAGGGGTCGTGACCTACTAATGTGGTTTGGGGTGGAGGAGGTTGAAGAAAACAACATGAAGAAAAGGAAGAAAGGCAAAATCAACTATTCCACTGTGACTTAACAACAAACTCACCGCAAGGTGACAGAATTGGCATAGAAAGGCACTAGAAAGAAGCTTAATGTCACAGAAGGAACCGTATTTTTTCAATGACAAATCAGGGATCGAAAGAACTCTAAGTGGTATATAGGGAATTTTTTCTTTTTTGAAGTTGTAATTCTCATGTGTTCATGATCTACAGCATAGGAAAATTGATGTTTTGATCTATACTACCCGCAAAGCTATACTCGTCTTGCTCTGTACTAGATGTCCAGATTAGTCCACGATTGGGCCTGCGCGAACCAGCGAACACGGGCTGGCCACAAACTACAAATAAGATAGGCCTGCAAGGCCGCATCCCTCGGCCATGCTGCACGACGGGTCGATGGCCGACGTACCCAGCAAACTGCAAAAAGAAACTTACGGACAACGCACACCCGGGCAACCGATCTCATTGGGCCTTTTTGCCCGCTTGGGCGCCTGAAACCCAAACAGCCGCGGCTGGCAAGGGACACCGAGCAATGGCCTGTGTAGCAAAGCAGAAAATAATGGGGTTGGTAAAGGAGTCGGTCCACTCCACAGCTGACCGACGTGTTTGTTAGAAATGACTCACCTCCATCTCACAATATAAGTTTATCACACATACCTAAAAAATATATTATTTAGATAATATTTAATAAAATTAAATCATAGTTGATCGTATTATATAGACATAGTGCTACTATTTCTATTAGAGATAAATATAATCTACTTTTATTAAATATTACTTAAATAATGTAACTTCTAGGTATACGTGTTGAACTTATATTGTGGGACAAAGGTAGTAAATCGCTAGGGAATGAAAGTGCTAACGTCATGGCTCCTAGAAATGATTTCAAAAATTTCAAATACTATAACTTCTAAACCGAGAATACAATTCACGGTCCGTTTGAACTATTGTATTTCTTATTATGATATCTTCAAAATAAGACCCCACTTGTATACATTTTTGCGTCATTTTGTTGGAGATTATGCTGAATGTTTTATTGATAGTTTTGATTTGTTCCTCTGATAGTATTGAATTATTCCACGAGCATATTTAATTTGTTCCACTAATAGTCTTATTTTATTATGAATTACTGGAACATTAGAAATTAAAGTGTGGAAGATTTTGTTTTAAGTACTAGAACATTCGACTCTAAACCGATTATTTTCAATTCTAAAAAATATGCATTGGAACATCATCTATGAACTATTGTAACATTCAAAAATAATATGCGGAATATTTTATTTTACCTAGTGGAATATCCGAAGTTAAGAGTTGGATATATGTTCCACCACCACATTTGGTTTCTTCATTTTTTTTTTCCATTTAGTGGCAGTTTTTTTTTGCCAATACGATAGTAGGTTTTTTTCTTGTTCCTCATTTTTATTGTTTACACTATTATTCTATTATTTTTTTTCAGCTAATTGCCTTGGTTTTTCTCCTACATGGTTAATTCATTTTGCTGTACCATTACAACATGCTCAATAAGTTGTCGGAACATCATCGATGAACCATTGAAATATTAAAACCAAACACATGGAACATAAAATTTTAATGCATGGAATATTGTGGAACAAATGAATGAACAAAAATTAGTGTCTAACATTTCTATCTCTGCAGACCGAGCAGCGCAAGGTTGGCTAGCTGAGCCAGTGGGTAGAGCGCCCGCCCGGGCTCGAGTCCTGGTGCCACATTTTCGGGAGGGCACTGTTCACATGAACAGTGCCCTATCGGTACTGTTTATGTGAACAATACCATCTGAGTACTCACACGCACGTGGGTGCATTCAGTGGTCTGGATGCACCCACGTAGGTGTGAGTGAGTGTGTATGGTGTTGTGTGTGTGTGCGTACATGAGTACGTTCTTATTGTACTCATGGTCTCAAAAAAAAATATTTCTATCTCTTTTTACAAACTCTCCTGAGAAAACTCCCTCATGGTTTCCTCTTTCTCTGGTGTTTCACACACACCTTTCCTGCACTTTTCTTTTGGCGACACCGCACAGCGTAATTTTCCCCTTCTGTTATTCTCTCAAAAAAAACAACGAATGAGTACAATATATATATATATATATATATATATATATATATATATATATATATATATATATATATATATATATATATGTATATATATATATATATATACGTATATACGTATATACATATATACGTATATACATATATATATATATATATATATATATATATATAGAAAAATACATTCTACACCCGGGTGTAGTTACACCCACCTCTAATATACCACCTAAACAAACTAGAAATACTCCTTTATCACTTTAGGTACATTTGTGTACTAATTATAAGATACTCCAATATGAACCACACGAAAAACTTGTAAAGGAGTTCATAGTTTTTAGCGTATTTTGTAAATACCCTTATATACGCGTATAAAAAGAAGTATGTCGAAAAAATGTACATACCACTTCTGAAAAATTGTTCATACCACCTAGATGGTCTTAAATACTTGTATACTACACGTACATATCCTCCGTTATGCGAGATACTCCCTACATTGTGAGATACGATATAGGGTGTAACTACACCCGGATATAGAAAAGAGACTTTAACTCGATGCATGCGGCAAGTAACAAACTTGATCGCTTCCTATGCCTTAAACACACAGCATGCACAAACATGCACTGACTGCTTGCATGCATGCGGCTAGATGCGGCTAAGAGCACATGCATCGCTCGCTGCTAGCGGGAAGCCAGAGAAAAGAGAAAAATAATGGCATCAAAGGTAAGGGGCGTGGCAATTGCTGCTAGGGCCAATTTGCACGGCACCAACTAGAGATGGCAATGGGTATCCAAAATCTGATACCCAATGGATTTTTACTCTATTAGGGCATAGATCTGAGTCAATTTTCTAACCCATGGGTCTCTTAATGGGCAAAAAGCCCAACCCATCGGGTCTACCGGGTTCAAGTACGTTCCTATAGTACCTAAACCCGTAAACCCATGGGTAATATAAACCCGATCCACAGGAGTTATAAACCTAGGCTCCCAGCCTCCTAGGCAAACCAGCTCAGCCCATAGCTCATTAGTCAAGTACAAGGAGCAGTTGATGTCTCTCCTTTCGGTTTTGACTGAGTTGTGAACTGTGAACTTGTAATGATATGCTATACCAGTGAACTATGAACTGAAAATTGATGGAGTGAACTAGTGATGTGTATTGTGGATTTGTTGTTGCTTGTTTCATGCATAGTAGCATATAAATTGAACTTATTATTGACTTGCTAAGCACTGCACTGTCTATAATCTGCACAACTGTTGTCGGGCACGGGCGACCCGTGGGTACACGTTACCCGAGTGGGCATGAGTCTGGGTAAAAATCTGCACCCGTCACGGGTATGGGTTTTTTAGCGGGCACGTCCAACTTTCATGGGCACGGGTTTAGAATAGCAAAACCCAGCGGATTTGTGCCCGTTGCCATCTCTAGCACCAACACTTTCTCTGGCAGCCGACGCTAGGTCATGAACGCGGCAAAAGCAACACGCGGCGGCGACGGCGGTCGTCTTTAACTCCGAGCATGCAGCTCTAATGCCGACCAGCTATCTCTGACGACCCCATCTCTACTCAACGCCGCTCCTTCCTTGGGCCAATCATCTGGATGACTCAATGCTGCTTTCATTGAAGCCAAGAAGCTTTTTGCTAGTGCATCTTCGTTTCAGCTTTAGTTTCAGGTTTATTTTTCACTATTCATAAATTTCGTTTTTTTTAAATTTTTGGGTTTTTTTAGGGTTTTTGTCTGTTCTTTTTTCCCGTATTCGTTTGCGTTGTCCGTGATGAGCTAGCATATTTTTCTATTTTTAATTCTTTTTAAATTTAATTACGCTAAATACGCCACCTTCAGCTACAGTAAAATTTCAGTCGTTACAGTGCAATTTCAGCCATAAACCACAGCTTTTTAGCCCAACCGAGCAGGGTCTCAATCTCTCTCTCTCAACTAGATCCCATTCAGATCTATGCAGGGACAGCTCAACCCCGGTCGGCATATGAGCGTTTGATTTCCCCCTTTTTTGAGTTTTGTAGATTTATAGGGTTTTTAATTTGTAACTTGTAACAACCATAACCGGTGCTATCTCCACAGGTGCTCTTCTCGCCAGAGCAACTTGCCCCGCTGCTACCTTTAAAGTCGACTACCGTAAAGTCGACCCACAGCCGAGGCAGCAAGGGCAGCAAGGGCGCAAGGGCAAAGCACGAAGACCAATGATGATATTGGCCCGCACGCCATTGGCCCGTGAATTGTGCTTGGCGAGCCGTTGCTCGAGAAAAGGGCCTCCAACACCTACCAATTAGTTGCCAGCAATTGCACAAGTGGTACATGGAACAGTCCAATAAGCCAGAGGGCGAACGGAGATCAGGTATCATCGTCAAATTCGCGTTGGACCATTTCCATCACAATTTTCAAGACGGTGTCTTCGTGGTCGCCGAGGACTTATTCGATCTTTTCACGCCAACGCCTCGACGCCTCACTCATTCGATCTTTGGACGCCGTAAGTGTGCACAATCACGCCTCGCTCATGTCATACCGATAAATGCCATATATAATTTGTTGCTTTCGTGTGTATATGTAGACACGTGCGGACTAAAGCTAGAACATCCCGTCATCATCGGTTGGTTTCTTGGACCCACACATGGTCGCCAGTATACCATCGACGAGGATATGTTCGTCGTCGAGAGGTACATTGCATCGTGGCTGCGGGCTCAACACAATAAGGATTATATACTTATGCCCTACAATCAAAACTTTCATTGGATTTTAATAGTCATTGTACCAAAATGGAACAAGGTATATTACCTTGATTCCTTAAGTAAGAATAAAATGGACTTCACGGTTGTCGCCCAAGTAATCGATAGGTAAGTTTATTTTCTCCATACATACCTATATTGTACTCTTTCTTTCATTCCGATTGACTAAGGTTAACTTTTTGAATCACGTGGGGCGTTCGCGATGTACGTTGAAATGGGGTGTCTCAAGCAAGGGCCAAAGGCCCGAGACATACTCGAGATTTTAAGGTATTCGCTATTACACATTAATTAATCCTATGCAGCAGTTCGATTAATGCCTCTTGAATTATTGCTCATTCTATTTTTGCAGGCCACCAGCACACGGGCAACACATGTGGATTCTATGTTTGCCACCATATGGACCTACTCCTCGATTCCTCGAGGATCACCAATTCCAAGGTTTATCAATCTTTCCATATTTACTTCATACTTATCACGTTACATATATACGCATTCATATCCCTATCCACAGTGCGTACATCCCGTCAACCGCATTGGAACAAATTTCGATATTTCACGAATTCGAGGAGAGTTGGCGTACTTTTGGTGGCTCAAGTCATAAAGTCGGAAGGACAGTTCCACGCGCACCATGAATTTTTATTGCATTGTAATGCGGTGTAATGGATATTTTATTTCAATTCAATTGATTCATTTGCGAAGTGGATACTTTATGTTTGTGAATGAAATGTGATGTGTATTGGATGTTTATGGATGCCTTATATACTTGTTCATCTCGCTTGTTTCAGAGGGCATGGCTAGCATTTCCGAGGCTAGCCAATAAATAGGAATAGATTTAGGGTAGAATGAATATCACGACGGTTTTAACTAAAAACGTCGTGATATCTCGATAATCCCGCACGGTTTTAATTAAAATCGCCGTGATTATCATACCACGACGGTTTTAACTAAAACCGCTCGTGATATTCGACAATCCCGCACGGTTTTAGTTAAAACCGTCGGGTACATGATAATCGCGACGATTTTAATTAAAACCGCTCGATTATCGATATCACGACGCTTTTTAGTTAAAACCGCTCGTGATTATCACCATATCACGCACGGTTTTAGTAAAACCCGTCGTGATTTTGAGCTATCACGACGGTTGAAAACCGCTCGTGATGACCTCGATTATCATCGACCCATAAATTCAGACGGTTCGCAAAACCGTCTGTGATGACGTTTTTGAACCGTCTGTGATGACCTGTCCTGTAGTAGTGATTACACTAAAACGTTTCAGAGTTAATTAGTTTATTTGCAGCTTTTTTTACAAAGCTTACTGACGTCTTCAACTTAGAACAACTCATAGAAACATGCCCACCGTGTTTACTTTCGCTTTAACCAGTAGTCACACCTTTTAATATAGCATTTAGTGATGATGAGGAAAGTAAATTGATAATTACTAGAGTATTTTCCTTTAAATTTAACCAGTAGTTGTACCTTCCAATATAGCATTTATATGAACAATTTTCTTGTGGTTTAATATGCAGATAAAGCAATGAAAGGATATCATGCTTGTGGGTTGCAAGAGGACAATTAGAGGTATTGTTGTATTCACTAGTGTCTTTTATCACTAGTTTGCTGCCCTGCTATATACCATTTAACGGTTGCACATATATGGTATGGTTTTAGTTTTGCACAGCAATTCCTCTCTCACTTTTCCATGATTCAAAGTTGGAGAAAATATATCTAAATGGCTTCTTTGCACTGTTGTTAGGAATTGATTAGGCTAAGCTCAAGAAGCAACCAAAGATGGAAATCATTTTGTGCCTTGACTCAGAAGTATGGAGCGATTGGTTTCTCATTTATCTTTTATTTATGCAGAATTTTGTGCAATTTTTTCTTTGATTAGTGAAGTTGGACCAAAAAAGGGTGAGCAATGAAATGTACATGCCAACTAATATATTACTGTATTAATATGATACGCAGAGGAAGAGAGATTTCTGTTATTTTGCTGCAAAGTTGGTCTTTTTATGTACACATTATTACAGTGATTCTGGCCATCTCCTCTCCTCGCGCATTCTGGCCACTCTTCTCTCTGTCGTTTGCTCTCTAATGTTTGATGTGTAAAGTTGGCCAGACAGTAAGTTCCGTCTCACTATTTTTATGACTACGTTGCAACGTACGGATCTCTAACTAGTAAGCTAAAACAACGGACATGCCACACCTGAAAGTCGTGCCGATAAGCCATTTCGTCTTCTTTTGTTGCCAATGGGAATTAACGCTATTAGTTTATGGAACTCGAATATATTTTTTGTTTGCAACGGAAAAGTCAGGCACACACCAACGCCAGACACAGGTTGAAGCGTTGTTTTCAGCTCTATTAACAGTTCGAACGTACAAGGCAAAGCAAATGAATTTCTGTACTTATTCTTTGAACTCGAATATATTATTTGTCTTTAATCTTTATAGTTTTTATAGTTGCCATAATCCATCCTGAACGGTGGTTGATCGAGTACCGATTGTGTCATTTACAGAGATCATTTTGCTACAATTTCGTAGCAATTTGATCGATTGGCCATCAAGTGATGTCATTATTAACAAAGGGTTAGTTGGAGTTGGCAAATAGCAATGCCCATCATCGTATTTGGTGGTATTTTATGGTTGCGCTTGCAGCCGGCCGCCACCTAATCAACCGCGCGCGTGTCCATATATCGTCAGCGCGTCACGTGGTTTGGAACCACTCACCGGTTTGATTTGCTAGTATAAGCTAAAACGACGGACATGCCACACCAGCAAGTCGTGCCGATAAGCCATTTCGCCTTCTTTTGTTGCCAATGGGAATTAACGCTACTAGTTTATGGAACTCCAGTTGAAGCGTTGTTTTCAGCTCTATTAACAGTTCTAACTTACAAGGCAAAGCAAATGAATTTCTGTAATTGTGCTTTTGACTCATTCTAGATGTGACATTTCTGAGTCATTTCGTAGCGATGACTGCATGATTAACAGTAGGAGTAATAGGCATACCTTTTGCAGCTCCTTTGTAGCCATGCTACGCCTAACAGTTGGAAGAGCAGCAATCTTGCTCTGTGTTGTCTTGTGCTTGCCCCGAGCCAAGAAGAGTTTGACCGGCACGAACACACTACTGTCACAAGAACGCTCCCAAGATTTGAGCTGCCGGTAGCGGTAAGCACTGTTGCCCGCTCGTTACTTCCCTGTGCTTATTTACAGTTACAGTGTGCTCTCCGTTTCGGTTGTGGTCCTTCATCAATTAGTGGTGAAGTGAGTCCAGGTTTCTTTTCTGAACCGCTGGCTTATTTACTCGTCTTTCTTGCGTACTGCAATGAATTGCCTTGGTAACCATTCCTCCATTCTTGCATAGTGACAAGGCTTGTGCTTTCTAGTTTTCATCCCACTCCGCCGATGTTCAGAGCAAATTTTAGTTTCAGTGCCCCCGAACGTTCTGACTGCCGCAGTAGACGATCTGATGAAGAATTGCAGAATAGAGGGAGTTTGAGAGGAATTGGAGAGGGGAAGGGAAGAGGGAGAAGAAGATGAACGTGGGAATGGTTACCACCACCAGTCCAGCGCTCTCTCTCTCTCTCTCTCTCTCTCTCTCTCTCTCTCTCTCTCTACTTGCGCACTGCGGTCTGGTGGAAGCTGGGACTTGGACCAGTACATACTGGCATACTGCTCCTTGGATTCGCTTGGCCCAATGGAGGTAGACGCACGGCCGCACCGGCCGGCCCTTGCTACGGTACTTACGGATCGGAGAAAACGGAGGGGAGATCGGCGTGGGTGTTACTGGAGCGGAGCACGCGATGGGCGGACGGCGGTGAAAAGCATCGCGGTACTGATGGCCTACGGAAAGCGGCGTCTCGAGGCCACATACGGAGCCGGAGACCGGCGCGATCGCGAAGTGAACGGGCGGCGAGGTTGCCGGGTAGTGAGACGCCGAGATGGGAGCCGGGATCATTCGCCGGGAGCGAAGGCACCGAGCTTGGAAACGAGGTGGCTATATCTGGGACGCGATTCTCAGTCCTCACCTGTTACGGGCTGCAGCAAAACAGTAAATGATAATCTATTTTATCTGAAATTTATATCTGAAAAAATATAAATATGGTAAGCAAAATTTATATTAAAAAATATTCATACTCGAGAATATTCGTATCTATATTTGAAAATATTAATATTCGTATTCGAGACTATTCGATTTGTATTTGATCAATTTCCTATGCAATTAGGAATTTTGTGATTCGAAATTTGAATTTAGGCGGTTTAAAACTGGTAACCGTTCCGGTAACCAGTGAAAAACCAGTAGGAATTGTTCTACCAAGATTTGTTACAGAAGTTATAGGGGGATATTCGTATTCAACCGAATTAAGTACATATTCGATTCGAATTTGTATCGTTACGACATTTGATTTGTATTCGTATTTGAAAATATTCGGATTCGTATTCATCTTAAAAATATAGATTCGTATTTGTATTTGAGACTATTCGATCGTATCTAATCCGTTTCTATCCCTAGCTACAACAATCCCAAATGAGTTGATGTCGATGGAAGGTCTCAACTTTCACACGCTCTCTCTTTCACCCTTGTCTTAATCATAGTTAGTTGTTCGGTTGTTCCTTCCAAGAAATATATGTTGTTTTCATCTTGAATTTATATATGCTTTCTAAACGTAGCTACGGTATGGAAACAGAGTAAGTTGAATGATGCCTTCAAATTTTTCTAAATATTCATCAATTTTTCACTTCAATGGTTGCTAGAAGCTACGAAGATTAGGAAATCAAAATTCTGAAAATTCACTATGTTGTAGTAAAAACAGCTCGGTAAATAGTAAAAATAGCAATATTTCAAATCTAACAATCCATATAACTTTTGATCTGTAGATCTAAAAGACTCGAAACTTAAACTAATGATAGATCATGACCTTAAGAACCTATTCTAACCAAATATCTTGAAAGAACTTGAATTAGGATCTATAGATTCATGAAGCTCTGTTGTACCAAAATCAGACCAAAAACACAAATTAAGTAAACAATCAAACCAATGCTTCAAATCATTTGAAATTTGTTATACATCTTCTCTAGGATATCAAAAATCTATTCCAATCAATAATTAAGAAAATTGTTGTCAAATTTCTTACTTTTTTCAATTTAAAGGAATGTTGCACTAAAATCGAACAAAAAGATGAATATGACTCGCTCGTGGGTGAATAATGGCAAGATGTCTTTAAATGTATTCCTATATGTCATTGTAAGCTTGAACAGCCAATGAATTGAGACAAAAACAACTAGACGAAGAAATTACTTGGAGATGTCAAATTAAGCAAAAACCGGGTAACTTCAAGAACTTGCCAAATCTAGTGTTTACATGGACGGGGATTGATTTTCAAGGTATATCTCCATCACTTGCTCGTTCTTGGCATCCAACAATAGCAAAATAAGGGGAGATGCAAGATTAAAACCAACCAAAACAAGAGGGATTCATGAGAGATGAATAAAATTGATATATTGCTACTTAAAAATGAAGGTTCTATAGTCACTCCACTTAGATGACAAGAGGGCATACCACGACACTTACACTTCTCAAACTTTAACACTAGAACACTTGACTTCAGAATGAGTAAAGATAGGATGGTTACCTAGCAAGTCTCTATCTCAACCTGTTAAATAGACAAGGCAACCAACCCCTATCTAATGATAATAGATACTATTCACTTAGCATAAATAGAAAAACTTGTTAACCCCACACAATATGAGTTTTATTGACACGTTACACTTATGCACGCTTTTCAAAGCACATAAGCGAATCCGCTAAGTCCTTAACCTTTGATCTACTTGAACATATCAACTCTCCTTGACCTAACACGCCTTCCCAAGTACAACTGTTTTTGATCCAAAATAGTTTTTGATATTTTGATCAACTCAGTAAAATACTCTTTCTTAATCCGGTCTTCATCTTTCCTTGCAAGCAATCGCCATGCTTGCCATGTGTAAATGCACCATTGGCTTGCCACATATCGACAAGTCTCTCTTGTTCTAGTTCTACCAAATCACGTCTCACTTTGACCGACCAAGACACATGGTGCATCTCGTCGTTTGAACTTCCTTTCAATATTTTCCATCTTCCTTGCGTCATGATTGAGCTCAACTATCTCACTTGGCATTATTGATCGTTATGAGCATCGGCTCTTTTATAAACGTAGTCTTGATCCTTGCCGTTGACCATAGTTGACTCCAAGCGCTCCCTGCGCATCCGAAGACCAAGAAATCGTTTTCAGGTACAAATTCTTCACAAGTTGACTCACGTTTGTTGAAACATGCATCATACCACACATATCTCTCTATCAAAAATGTGTAAAAATCGAGTTTCTTGATGAATTTGCTACCAACGTGCCTAGATTGGTGGAGAATGATTCTCAGATGATCTCTCTATCTCTTATACATCATTGGCACTACAAGATCAAGAAAAGGGTGAGGAGAGAAGAAAGACCAACCAAAACAAAGCAAATCAATCAAATAAAGAGATAGCCATAGAGAATAGCAGAGCTCTAAGCCTAAAGCGTAAACACTCTCTAACCTATCTTCCATGAGAGGGAAGAGGAGCTAGGCACCAAAAGGCTTAGCCAATCTTCTCAAAGCCAAAATAGTTTTTGATATTTTGATCAACTTACTAAAATACACTTTCTTAATCCGGTCTTCATCTTCCCTTGCAAACAATCGTCATACTTGCCATGTGTAATTGCATCATTAGCTTGCCACATATCTATAAGTCTCTCATGTTCTAGTTCTACCGAATCATGTCTCACTTTGACCGATCAAGACACATTGTGCAACTCGTTGTTTGAATTTTCCTTCAATATTTCCCACATTTCTTGCGTCATGATTGAACTCAACCATCTCACTCGGTATCTTTGATCGTTATGGGCCTCGACTCCTTCAAAAGTGTAGCTCCGATACTTGTCGTTGACCATAGTTGACTCCAAGCGCCCCCTGCGCATCTGAAAACCAAGAAATCATTTCTGGTCACAAGTTCTTCACAAGTTGACTCACGTTCAATATTTCTCACCTTCCTTGCGTCATGATTGAGCTCAACTATCTCACTTGGTATAATTGATTGTTATAAGCCTCGGCTCCTTCATAAACGTAGTCTTGATCCTTGCTGTTGATCATAGTTGACTCCAAGCATCCCCTGTGCATCCGAAGACCAAAAAATCGTTTCCAGGTGCAAATTCTTCACAAGTTGACTCACGTTTATTGAAACATACATCATGCCACACATATGCACGGACATAGGTCAAACCAAATTATCTCATAACTCAAATTTTCTAAAATCATCTATTTCGGTCGAAGCAACACAAGCTGGCCGGTCAGACCACCGCCTCTGCAAGCTATCTAAAAAAATCTACAAATTTTAATTTTCTCTCCTCTAAAATAACAATGGTCAATCACAACAAATTTCTGGATCTTTCCACATACTCCTTCACTAAAATAATAAAAGGCCTTCTTCTTCCACTCATTTTGTTACCATGCTGTGGGATTTTGTTCTACATGTACATGATTTGAAGGAAAAGAAAATCTTTTTGCTGACTTCTGACATATTGTACTATTTCAGGAACATAATGGAGCTGCTTTTATGGCATTGGTCGCTGCTCTTCTTCAGCTTGGCCCAATCGACCTGTAGTTTGAGTGCTGATGGCCTGGCCCTTCTTGATGTCTCCAAGACTCTCATACTACCTAGTTCCATAAGCTCGAATTGGAGCGCTTATCACAAAAACCCTTGTACATGGAAAGGAGTTGGATGTGATGAAATGAGGGATGTGATTTCTCTTAACTTATCATATTCCGGGGTTTCTGGTTCCCTAGGCCCCCAGATAGGAATCCTAAAGCACCTACATGTTATAGATTTGTCAGGTAACAGCATCTCTGGAGTACTGCCCGCTTCCATTGGCAACTGCACCAAACTGGAGGAGCTCATTCTATTAGATAATCGATTGAGCGGGAGCCTTCCAGAAACCTTGAGCAATATCGAAGGACTCAAGGTTTTTGATGTCACCAACAATAGCTTCACAGGCGAGGTTCGTTTCAGTTTTGAGGACTGCAAGTTGGAGAAATTCTTATTGTCATTCAATCAGATAAGGGGCAAAATTCCATCATGGCTAGGGAATTGTAGTAGCTTGACACAACTTGGGCTTGTCAACAATAGTCTCTCAGGCCAAATTCCAGCTTCTCTCGGCTTGTTGAGCAACCTCTCTTATCTTTTACTTTCTCAGAATTCCTTGTCTGGGTCAATTCCTCCTGAGATTGGTAACTGTCGGTTGCTGGTGTGGCTGGAGTTGGATGCAAACCAGCTCGAGGGAACTGTTCCTAAAGAGCTGGCGAATTTGAGTAACTTGCAGAAGCTCTTTCTGTTCGACAATCACCTCACTGGGGAGTTCCCTGAGGATATTTGGAGCATTCAGAGTCTTCAAAGTGTCCTTATTTATATGAACGGTTTTACTGGAAAGCTACCTCCGGTGTTAGCTGAGCTGAAGTTCCTGCAGAACATTACACTGTTCGATAATTTCTTCTCAGGAGTCATACCACCAGGGTTGGGTGTGAATAGCCCTTTAGTCCAGATTGATTTCACAAACAACAGTTTTGTCGGTGGAATCCCGCCAAACCTTTGTTCAGGGAAAAGATTGAGAGTTTTGGACATGGGGTTTAATCTTCTCAATGGTAGCATCCCATCTGGTATCACTGAATGCGCAAGTTTGAAGCGAGTAATTCTCGAAAATAACAATCTTAGTGGATCAATTCCGCAATATGGAAATTGTGAAATGCTAGGTTATATAGATCTGAGCTGCAATTCTCTAAGTGGGCACATTCCTACGAGTTTGTCCAAATGCATCAACGTTACAATGGTAAACTGGTCAGGAAACAAACTTTCTGGTCCAATACCACCTGAAATTGGCAATTTAGTGAAGTTGCAACGTCTTAACCTCTCAAGCAACAGACTACAGGGTCCACTCCCTGCGGAGATTTCTAGCTGCTCCAAGCTATATATTCTTGATTTGAGTTTCAACTCTCTGAATGGTCCGGCACTCGCAACTTTAAGCAACCTGAAGTTTCTGTCACAGCTACGGTTGCAGGAGAATAATTTCAGTGGGGGCTTACCTGATTCTCTCTCGCAGTTGGATATGCTTACTGAACTGCAAGTTGGTGGCAATATTCTCAGTGGAAGTATCCCTTCATCATTGGGAAGATTAGTTAAACTGAGCATTGCATTGAACCTTAGTAGAAACGGACTAATTGGTGATATTCCACCACTATTGGGCAATATGGTGGATCTGCAGAGTTTAGATTTGTCGCTTAATAATCTTACTGGAAGTCTTGATTCGTTGGGAAACCTACGTTTTTTGGATGTGTTGAATGTTTCCTATAACATGTTTAGTGGACCAGTGCCAGATAATTTTCTAAAGTTTCTCAATTCCACGCCAAGTTCGTTCGATGGAAATCCAGGTCTCTGTATGCATTGCCATGATTACGATTCTTCTTGCAAGGGAGATAATGTTTTGAAACCTTGTGGTTCGCTGAGGAAAAGAGGAGCACGCACCCCACTCAAGGTTGCTATGGTAGCTCTTGGTTCACTGTTTGCTGGTGCATTTCTTGTTCTTGTCCTTCTGAAGTATAGAGATTACAAGGCTAAAATTAAGGGAGAGTTAGGTCTATTATTTCAACCATTTTCTTCTAAATTAAATGAGGTTGTAGAGGTGACTGAAAACTTCGATAGCAAGCACGTCATTGGCACTGGAGCTCATGGAACTGTCTACAAAGCAACACTGAGGTCAGGAGAGGTATATGCTGTAAAGAAGCTTTTGTACGCTGCGCATGAAGGCTCAAATGCAAGCATGATCCGAGAACTGAAGACACTCGGCCAAATTAGGCATAGGAACCTTATAAGACTAAAGGAATTCTTGCTCAAACGTGAGTATGGGTTGATCCTCTACGATTTTATGGACAAAGGCAGCCTTCATGATGTCCTGCATGGGACTGAGCCGACTCCAACTTTGGACTGGAGCACACGCTATAACATAGCTCTTGGAACAGCCCATGGTCTAGCATATCTCCATAATGACTGCCGCCCTGTCATTATTCATCGAGATATTAAACCAAAGAACATATTGCTGAACAACGACATGGTGCCACATATCTCAGACTTCGGCATCGCAAAGCTCGTGGATCATTCTTCTGCTGCTCCAGAGACCACTGGAATTGTTGGTACCATTGGATATATGGCTCCAGGTATGGATGCAACAGAGCTGCGTGTTTTTGTATTCGTCATGAAGTTACTATATGTTTCTCCTTCTTCTTTTTTTTCTTGTGAGCATGTTTGTGTATTGATTTAATAGCGCAAATCTTTTTGAAGAGATGTTTTGTTCATCTATTTGTTCAGTAAGGACCAGCTGTCATGGAAGTCTGCCTGTTCATAATTAATTTTCAGTATTTTCAATGCAACGAGATTCTCTTCTTTTCAGTTTCTAAAAGCTGTTTTGTAGCTTTTCTAAGTAGTTAGCTTTCAAACGGAGTGTTTTTTCGAGACCGAGTCTACAAGTTGATTGTAGTACACACTGTAGAAACTTCATTTATATTGGTTAAAACCGCACGCGAGTTTCTGTTAATTTGAAATCTCTCACAAATAGCTTAAAAATCATAAACTGAAGCCAAAAAGAAGAGCCCCTTAGGGGTAGCTATGTGCCTGCATCTGAGTTGTTTGCTCAAGAATAGAGCGTGTGGCACAAGAATGTTAGATTATTAAAAAAATACAGTAATAAATGATTATCAGCTTATCATTAATCCTAAAGGTAATGACAAAAACCAGCATTTCCTATTCCATTCCCACGGCCTCCGAAAACCAACCATGAAAAACTACTGAACATTAAAACGTTTGAAGTCACATTTTCTTTCTGCTCATTTTTTTAATCTGATCGTCTATTGCTTAGTGATAACTAGTGGGGGTATTGTTTCTTGCAGAGATAGCATTTTCAACCAAGAGTACAGCTGAAAGTGATGTGTATAGCTATGGAGTGGTATTACTTGAGCTGATCACGAGAAAGATGGCTGTGGATCCCTCATTCCCTGACAACATGGACATAGTTAGCTGGGTATCCTCCACATTGAGCGAGACTAATCAAATCGAAGTTGTCTGTGATCCAGCTCTCATGCGTGAAGTATATGGAACGGTTGAAATGGAAGAAGTACGCAAGATGCTGTCGTTGGCTCTGAGATGCGCAGCAAAGGAGGCGAGCCAAAGGCCTTCCATGATCGATGTCGTGAAAGAGCTGACAGATGCAAGGCGTCTCGCTGGGTCATATCTGAAGCAGGGGAAACCAGGTCCCAGCAATTCTTGATGGCAGGTAGGAAACAGAGATACAAAATCTCTAACATCAATTTTAGCGGCCGCGGGTTTAATGACTGTTTAATCACAAAGGGCCGTGCTTTTTCCCCTTGAGAGTAATATCCATTAATTTTGTGAAGAAGCTCAGAATTACAAGGTCACAACTCAGTCCTAATTAACTGCGTGCTTGCCGTACTTGGCTTTCTCCAGTCCAGTTTGGGTTTGATAACCGTCATGAACTGGAGAAGGTGAGCACATGGAAGAGAATGTGTGCTTCTCGTCGACCTCAGATCTGTTACTTGGCATTTGTCACCACTGAACAGCATGGTTTTATAGTTTACACCAAATCATGAGTGTGGTAGCGCCACGACGGTAATAAAGGAACAATAGCATCTTCACAGTTTAGTTTTGGGAGTCACTTTTTTAGGAAAGTACAAGGCAAGCTCACCCACTCAACACGCATCACGCCAGCTACGCGCACACGTACACGTATGAATCTTCTACACATGCTTGAATTTATCAAATGCATCCAAGACCTCGTGGGGAGCAGACATGAGGGAAGTAACTGCTCTTCTCCATCCTTAATCGACCACTTATCTATCTATTATTGAGACAACCCGAAAATTTCAATCTTTTTAAAATTTCAACCGTGCCCTGCCATGCCTCTACCATCCTCTTTAACGCTCGTCCCATCGCCCACGGCCATGCACCACTGCCATCGGAGCCTATTTCGCCGCCAACCAGCGCAATTTCGACCCAGCACGCTAGCGCCAACAAAGGTCACCAAGATCAAGAAGACACAAAGGACACCAGCCATGCCAC
The DNA here is from genome assembly GCA_036346245.1 of Bonia amplexicaulis. NCBI lineage: Eukaryota > Viridiplantae > Streptophyta > Magnoliopsida > Poales > Poaceae > Bonia > Bonia amplexicaulis. The sequence goes on from CM070757.1 coordinate 4,289,511, forward strand.
CGAAGACACGAACCCTCCCAAGCGCCACCTTCGCCGCTCACACGCCACCACCGCACTGCTCCCACCGCCTTGCATATGCTTTAAAGCTTCGCCAACTTGCTCAACTCGCTCTTTAGCCCCAATTGTGCCACCGAGGTCTTCCTTCTTCATACCCAACCCCCAACCACCGCCGCCACAAAGCCGTGTCTATAACATATGCCCATAGCCCCAAGAATAATTTGATAAACCAAAAATTACATACATCGTGCATGTAATATGTGCCTATATCTCTAACCAGACTAGTGGAACTTTCTTAATAAATATATATAACAAAAGAAGTTATTAATAAAAAGATCACGCCATAGTATTCAATAACCGGCTAAACCTAGCCATCCTCAAATCCAAAGCAGAATATTCTTGTGAATATTCCTTCACCATAAACCTTTCTTGGCATCCGTCTCGATGGATTTCCCTTAGCCATTTATCATTTCACTCCAACCCCTTTGACTCCATCAATGCTCCGCACCCAATCAACCTTGCCTCAAATCACCTATTAACTCATAATAAAGTTAAATTGAGTTTATTCAGATTTATTTGGACCTTTTGTGTTATTTGCATTTACTTGGATTCAGTTGTTTAGCGCGTAATTAGAAATTAGAACCTGAAACATCCATGGATGAAGCGAGACCCAGATCTAGGTGAAGATAAAGACTATGAGCTCAAGACCCTCAAATGAGAAAGTTTTAAGTGAGCTCAAGACCGTGGTAAACCGTGCAAGGTAAGTCAATACTTTGATTATGTTGAACCTATATTTTTGTAAATTATTTTTATTTTAAATTATCAAATTGCATGCTGTTATTTCATGAGCAAATATATGTTTATTTTAAGATTCTAGTTATATGCCCATTATTTAACTTGTTAGTATTACACTCTTTTGAAATATTTGAGTATTTGAGCCTTGTCACCCTAGCAAAATTATAATGGTAAAACTTTCAAAAATAAGTCCATAATTATACATCATGCTTAGTATTGGTTAGATACTCAGGACACCAAATACCCTAAACATCACTTTTAATCATGAAAAACTGATTTGAAAAGTCATAGGTGGAAATGATTGGTATATTTTGATATGATTATTTTATGCTCCAAAAAACCCCCAACTTGCTTAAATATCTGGACGGATGGTATCGAGGTTGATGCAGTGGTATACGAGAGTGTGGTTAGTGTCAGAACCGCCCAGATAACCCTAAGGACTGAATCTTGTTATGACCTCCTGTGTAACACAAGTACAATCACAATCTGTAAATTACAACTTGACTTAGTAGATTTATTGGACCCTGAAAGTCATCTCATCGGTGGGGGAGAGGGATAGTGCAAGTGGTTGTCTGTATGACGACTTGAATGGGACACTCATTGAGGGTGAAGTTTGCCGTGGCAAGTTAGTCAGTGTGGGTAGTCCAGCTGCTAGTCGCTAAGGGTAGAGCATCCCGCATAACTTATGGGACCCGCCGCAAGTGGGAGAAGCCCATATGGATGAGATGATGGAAGGGGCGAGGTATTTTGGAAAGTTACTGTGAAGGTCTACTCAACCGCATGACTAAGGAATCGTGTGAAGTAACGGGTGGATTGTCTCTTGTGGGTAAAGTGTACAAACTCTACAGAGTAAAAATTATTCAAATAGCCATGTTCACGATCATGAGCGGACATGGAAACTTAACCAGATATAGTTCTATTTCAAAAATTTTGTGGGTGGAATTGGAAAAGTGGTGGGCAATGAAAGCTCTGATTTGTGTTGCTCTAGGTGTCCCCTAGTGATAAGGTAAGCGGTTATAACGCTGAAAGGTTAGCATGTGATGCATAAACCATGTAACGATGGATAGAATATGGATCACTATTATTATTGCATTATTTCATACATTGATAAAATCTATTTTAGTTAAAACTATTAGGTCTTAGAAAATTTATATGTATTGTATTTTAAAAGCAATTTATGGCAAATAAAAAACCCGGCATTCCCTTGATAAGTCATGTATATTATCTATTTGCATCATGTGTATTGGCTCATAGAGCATGGTGGTTTGTGCTCACCCTCGCTCACTCAATTAATCCGTAATCGAGTCGATCGCTACGCTCAAAGACTACACCGCTTATGATGGTGAAGAAGATGAAGATATCAAAAACTAGGTCGCGAATTCCAGTTGGCTGCCTGTGGGCACGTCTTGAGGATCCCACCTACGTGTTCCGTTTTCGCTGCAGCATTTTATTGATTTCAGCCTGATTGGTCCATGAGTAAGTCTATTATTATATTTACGCTTCTGCATGATATGTATTTTGTTGTTCAGTATCTATATGTAAACACTATCTACTGATCTAGAGAATGGTGTTGTGGAATCACAGAGGATTTTAGATTGTAAAATTCGGATCCGACAGGATAGCTGCATACGAATCTGTATCTTCCTAGCTCTTGAACTAGATGCAAACAAGATCACAACGACACAACGATTTACAGATAACAAGTATATCAACAGTACCGCTCGACAATAGTTGTCGCACAGCTGCATACATCTAGCAGATACGATTGAGTTCTGTTTTACATTATTGATCTGTTATACAAGATCACAACGACTTTACAGATAACAAGTATACAAAATATATTGCTTAACAGAGATATCGGGTTCCAGCAGTTCTTGTTCTTTTCAAAACCAGGGTAACCAAGTGCTTTCGATTAACAGTAAATGGACATGACAGCGTCTTACAAAGAGGTTCCAGCTAGCAGTTCTTAGTAGGAAGTATAGGAAACGCAATTTCTACCATCGGTTTTAGTTTCCACGAGTTCTATACTTTGTAGTGAAACGTATCTATTAATTCTTCAAATTTATTCTAGTTTTAGTAAAAAAAAAAAAACGCTGATTCCATTGAGAGTTAACATGTAAATTTTTATTTGAAAATCGTGCACCATTACTGCTGTACTTGCTATTTTGTGAGGACAAATTTGATGTGCGTAAGTTTTGGAAGCGCACATATGCAGAGTTAGCTGGTTGTTTTTGTAGCAGACAGCAGAGCAAGTGGTACAACAGGTGTGGAGGTATGCAGTTTCTGAATTCTGATTCCATCAGAGTATGATGAGTACGGTGATGCTGCCTATTGGTTGATCGGATTTGTAAGGTGGTGTTCAGTTCGACTTATTTTTGGTGGCTTATGGCTGAAAATATCAGAGTTGGTGTCACGAAGTGCCATGAATAGAAATGAGTAAATGACCAAGCGGCTACGGTCCTAGTGACGTGGGCAATCTGCCATGGAAGGGACGGACTAGCTGGTGCTTCCTCTCACAACTGGCCTAGGTGTTTCATGGAGAACAATTATTCTTTTTGTCATGTTTGGTGGCTTTTGGTTCTAACACAAGTTAGATCATGCTCGATTGGACTAAAAGTTATGTCTTCTAGCTAAAATTGCACTGTAGTAACTGAAATTTCACTGTAACTGAAGATGATTTATTTGACGTAACTAAATTTAAACAAATTTAAAAATAGAAAAAAATGCTAACTCATCACGGACAACGTTAATAAATATGGGAAAAAAAGAACCGGTAAAAAAGCTCAAAAAACACAAAAGTTCATGAAAAAACGAAATTTATGAATAGTAAAAAATAAGCCAGAAGCCAAAAGTTGAATCGAATGCCGATAAATCGTTTTGAAAAGATTATCTTAATAAGTTGTTTTAAATAGACAGCGAAGGAGACATCTCGTTTATTTGTTCGAAAGAAATTATAAACTAAAAAAACGTCTGAATCCAGTCAACGGTCTAGTCTGACAATGCCTCATAGCTCTTCTGCTGTATCTATCTAGCAAATGAGGACCTGTGGTTCTTGTGGTATACCAAAACGGGTCCAAATCCTGGAAGTACACAATATTGCTCCTTATCTACACCGTCGGTCCATGCTCGAGGTCCGTGCAGGAACAAGCATGCAAGAGAAAGAGAGAGAGAAAAAATACTTACATTGACCGGTCCTTGTTCACGGTCTTTGCAGGTTCAGTCACAACAAAAGGCTCCGACGATGCCCAGCTACTTCACCTGGACCACGCCATGGCAGCACGTGTGAACTTGACGGCAGTGGCACTCACGTCAAGGCGTCAATTGACGAGCTAATATGCCGTGTGAACGCAACAGCCTGCTGTCAAACCGTGTCGTTGATTAGCAGAAAAGGCAGCAGGTTCGAGGCTGATGGCCACCGACTTTATGACAAAGGTGCGAATCGGTTCGAGGTGCCAATTCGAGGCGAATGTATCATACGCATACAGATGCCGTCCTAATTAACAACCTCGCAAGTCGTTAGCGCGTTAGGCTGGTTGGCACTTACGGCACTGATAAGGGTATATTTTTTTTAGCTTTTAAAAATTATTTTTTAGTTTTTTTATAGTAACTAGTTTTTAAATAAAGTATTTTTTTTAAAATTAGATCTACTAGTTAATTATAGTACATACTATACTAACTTTATTTATATCGATAAAAATTATATGTGAATTTCTATTACTCTGTAATATCTCACATAAATAGTCTAAAAATAAAAGTCACAGCTAAAAACCATAAATTTCAGCCAAAAAGAACAGACCCAGATGAGAAACTAACAAGATAATATAGCAAGAGAGCAAATGGTATCAGTCCTCTCTTCATACATTAACATTAATGTTCCTTTCCTTCACCGTGCTTTTGGGCTAGTTTGTCATTGTTAAGTAGTAGCCACAAATCAAATTAAGTTAGTTACGGAGAATATTTGCTAATTGTAATAAAACATTTGATTGGGTACGAAAGATGACTTGATCAACTAGTATAAAACATTAAGAATAATAAAATGAAACAGCTTCAATTCGGACTAGGGTTGGATGGTTAGGGGGTTAACCTGCAAGAGTTAGGCAGAATTAGCTCTGCCCCATCAAAAAAGGTTACTTTAACCTGTTCAAAGCAATTTAATCTTTTAAACCAGGATTAAGTTAACTCGATGAATATATAGAATAAGATATCCTACCACAATTAACACATCTGAATACCTTTGTGTCATTAGCTCACGTGTATGCGTGTTGTGCCGTGTGTGGGGATACACAACTGTTCACGTACACCGATATACTTAAAAGAAAAGACTAGAATTAGTTAGCCAAACTAGCAGATATTTAAGCTCAAAACAATCGCGGGGTCAAATGAGCCAAAAACGAATGTGAACGCGCGTGACTACGTGAGCCCGCGGTTTGTGACACCGGTGTACACATGTGGGAACGTAGGTCCCGATCTATGACATCTCAAATACGTGTGAACTGCCCGCGTGGGGACGTCTCTGTCGCGTACGCGCCTGGCATATTTGTCTATTGGTGGATTCTCTTTGCACTGATGATTTATAGTTTATGCTTTAAATATTTGAATTCTATCTATTTAGAAGAGACAAGACAATCCCCTAGAGTAAAATAGTGATATATAGATTTTAATTTTGAATTCTATCTATTTAGAAGAGACAAGACTCAGAAAATAGATATGATTTTAATCCATCTTTTTTACTATAATTTTTCTATTAACCTCTTATTAAAAAAACGTACCGTTTAAAAGCTAGTTACTGTAGACAGTACAAGTATAAGCTAACTTTAAATCCAAAATAACCCGGCCTATATTTTGGATACCATATCGAATTGACATTTTGGTACTAGTCTATTAAGATGTAGCGTTCCAAAGTTTAATATAATAATATATATTTATAAGTATATATGCAACACATCAAATTTTACTTAAAATATTATTTCAAATACGTAATAGTAGGATCAAATATAGTATATAGTTCCGCGTGTTTAAATAGACGGTATTATCAATTCGACTGGTATATTTGACATCGAAGTCAGTATGGCTGGTATTAACCGGTATCAAAACCGATACGCAACATGGTTTTTCTATACTATCTTAGGTGGGTTTTTTCGGCTGTGTCCGATGGGTTTTTACTTTAGTATGAGTGTTTATGTGAATGATCTGAATACTGCTAAATTATTTTAGAAAAACTGTTTCAATGAGTTGTTTCAAAAAGACAATAAAAATCATCTTAATTGTTTATTTAAAAAAAACTATAAACCAAAAGTCTTACCATAGACAGTCATGTTCAACTCCTTTCTAGCTATTTTCTGCGCCACTGCATAGACTGAAAAGAAAAAGGTACCAGAACCTCCGCCACCCCACCGGCAACTACCACCCCTATATACCGGCAAGCGCCTGTCTCCGCTCCGGAGCGATTACCAGTAGAGATCTACTTCTCCTTTTTGCCTGTCCCCGCCCCCTTTCCCTGTGCCACCAGCTCTGCCATGGACGGGCGGGCCTAAACCATTAGCGTAGCGCTAATCTCGCTCTCCGGCCTCCAACTCCCCTGGAGATTGTGGCCGGTACGCGCTGCTTTCTCCTTCCTCCTCTGTGTTTGTACTTCATCTGTTGGTTATTATTATTATTTTAGTGGAGAAGTGAGTTGAAATACTTTGTTTCTTTGGAACCGCTGCTGCTTTGGTTCTTCATCCCAGGCGGTGTCTGGGGTCTTTGTAGGTCCTTTGTAGGGTCCTTTTCTCCACATTGTTTGCTTCCATTGCCTTTAGTTATTGGGTTCTTGGATGCATGGGCTTTTGCGTTTTGGTGATAATCTGCCAGATTTCAGAGCAATGTCCAAGGGGAGAGCAGGCTTGGTACTAGTATTCTTTCTCGCCTACTGAAATAAGCTTTCTTTGGCACCACTCTTGCAATTGAAGAAGTGCTCTATTGGTAAACATTGGGTGGTCTCCGGAGAAATGCCACACTGCGCACTAACGGAACATAGGTCGAAGAGAAGATCTATTTTATCTGTAGAGTAGGAATTTCGATGCCTAATTAAGAGCCGTGTTCAATACTGATGTGTCTGTGCTTTCGCATCATTTCTCCCCTAAATTTCAGTTTGGAGTTCCGTCTAGGAAATTTCCCCCTTTCATGGTTTTTAACTCTTTGCTACGGTTTTGTGGAAGTTACCGGTGCTTTCTGAACTAAAGACGTTCTTTTTGCCACTCCTTGAATGTTCTCGAGTTTGCCAGGGGGGGAAAAAGGGATAGGCTCTGGTTTTGATGTGTGTGTGTGTTTTTTTTCTTCCAATGGTACCTGGCCCTCAGCAATGGTGGATTTAGGATTTTATGAATGGGTGTTCGCTAATTACATTGTGTTACATTTTTTTAATATATACTTATATTGGTTTATAAAAACTAAAGATAAAAGTCATATTTCTAAGTCTATTAAAAGTCAATAACACTAAAAAATTTAAAATAATAAACTAATACTAACACTTTATTTGGTGACAGTATAATTACAACTTTTTATAGTAAAACTATTACAACTTTAGTTGACAACACAAGTGTACACTTTGTTTTTAAATAGATTTTAACTTTAACCCATTTCTCTTTTCTTATTTTCCGTGTTAGCATATAAAATGGTGTTTTTTCACACACATAGAAAAAGAAGTAGTACATATTTTTGTTTTTGACATATGTTATCTCTATTTATGATTTACCTCTCTCTAAGACTAATAATTAACATGGGCATTTTGATGAACATATTGCTTCCAAAAATAAAATATAAATATTTATAAACCAAAACCAACTCTCCCAAATGATGTATATTTTGGATTGAAAGGATTATATAACTTCTTATGACCACTAGATTTATGACAATTGGCACCATCAAATTCCTTCAAATAAAACATCTCAAATATCTAGATATTTCTAAGAAAATATCTGGATTTTAGAAAGATTTTCAAATATTTTAATTGGACCCTTTTGAGGAAAAATATCTCTATCATTTATGATAAAGTAGTTGAGTGCATGTGCTTGATAAAATAAGCTAGTATTGCACTTTGATAATCACATTTTTCTGAATTGAGTATTAATTAAATAAATACTTCCTTTAGTCACAAATACATGTCGTTTTGAGATGTTTGTAGTCAAACTTTGAAACTTTAACTATCGATATATTTTTTATAAATTTACATTGAATACAAGAAAATCATATGTATATATTTATCTTGAAATGTACTTTTATAATATTATAATTTTATTGGGTTTTACAAACATATTAGAATACAACTTAGTGGTCAAAGTTATATTTTGGAGACCGTGTCGATGTCCAAAATGGTAAGTATTTGTAACTGAAGGGAGTATATTTTGAGAGATACATCTTAAAACATTTGATCAGTATCACAAATCCCGACCATATGTACTTATTCACATCCACCAAACCACAAGCAACCAGTCCTGGACAACAATCTTCCAAGATTCATAACTTCTATCCTACTCGTTGAAAAATCATGTTCATGTGATCTCTAGAATCCTTAATTATCTACATCTTTCATGTTGATAAATCATCCAAATTGTTCCATCTAGTAATTTTAATCGACAGATTGATATATGCTATTAGAAAATGATAAATTTACCAGAGAGCATGATTACAAAATTCATAGCTTAAAATCTATTTATCCGATCAACATAAATAAATATTGTACGTAAAGCTATCGAATTTCTCTACAATTATCTAGTAGATGGCATTCCTAAATTACTCTCATACAATATCCAAAATATAGAAGAACAATACAGTAGATTAACCGATATGTTAGTTTTTTTCTAACGAATACTTGCTACTTCCTCTCTCATCTTAACTCTAATATCTAATTAAATTAACAACCATCAGAGAAAATCAAATCATTACCCAAACGAGAAGCGAGAAAGCCACCATATCCTTCACTCTTTTCCTGCCTTTTTCCTGGCGTTGCTACTCTCCTTTTCTACCGTTGATTGACACCGATTTTTGCCGATCTCGTCACGCCTTTACGCCAACAAAGGAGCAATGGACCACGCTGCGTGTGCACGAGACGGTCGACGAACCCGATAACCGAGCCCGAGCGAGATAGTGACCAGCGCAAGTAACATATATGATATATGTGTCTTTAATCAGTCTGTCCTTTTCTTCCACACGAACCCTAGAATAGATCTCCGATGTCCAACACAAGAGACAGGCCATTGTCAAAGATTTCTATCCTCCTCCCTCCTCCTCCTCCCCAAATCGAAAAATTGATATTGCCACCGCTATGGTGGCCAAACCGCCATCGCATCGCCGACTTCGCAAAATAGCCACTCAAGACGTGTGTCTCTCGATTCCCCGCCATTGCACCCTTTTCCTCATTTTCTTTCTCTCTCTCCAATCGCCCGCCTAAGATGACTAAACCGCCTTGAGCTATTTTGTGGGCACATGGCATTCGGGCGCATGGACTGGCGCATCATGCGTAATCCCGTCGCGTCGTGCGTCACTGCTGGGGTCGCGGGGCAGCATGGTTCTCACGAGGCGATCGCGTCGGCGGCGGCGGCGGCGGCCGGACGGTGGCACCGCGTCCGGCCACGACAGATGTCCGCGCCATCGTCACAGACGGAGCCGGTGGCGGCGGCGCTCTCAGCAGCCGCAATAAGAGGAAGGCGTCGCGGAGTGGAAGAGATGCGACCTTTCGAGTCGCGGCCCAGCCTCAGACGTAAAATGCCCTGGGGCATTTTGGTCCCTCGAGTGCCGCTTTAGCAGAGAGAAAAATAAGGCAAATAGAAAAGAAAATGAGGAAAGGGTGCAATGGCGGGAATACGAGAGACACACGATCGAGCATTATTTTGCAAGTCAATGATAATACAATTTTGCGAAGCCCACTGTTACGGTGGCAATATCCAATTTTCTCCCCAAATCCGCAATCCTCGCGGCCCGATCCCAAACCCCTCTCGTCTCCAGCCCGTCCTCTTCCTAACTCTTCTCCATATATCGTCGCGACGGCGGCTATTGCTTCGCCGTCTGTCTAACCCTCGAAGCGAAGGAACTCTTCTCTCGTAGGCGTCGTCGTCGTCCTCCGCTCTGCCGGATTGATCTCTTCTTTCGCTGGTAAGGAAACCCTAGCTTGCTTGGATTGTTTAAGTGAGCTTTGTCCCGAGGATCTTTTCTTTTCCGTGAGCAATCTCACCCAAATCTTCCTTTCTGGGATGGATAGTCCAGTCCAATGGAGTTTGTGGTGGATTTGCTTGCTGCATTGTGGAGTACCAGTAGCAGTTTATTTTTCCATATTTTTGGGGGTTCAACTGAACCCCCATGTCCCACGTTAGGTCCGCCCCTGGCCCTCAGGGCTTACATGATTCTTTCAATTAACGCGTAAATTCTATTGAAGACTGAAAAAAAAATTGCTAGTATGTGGTACTACTACTAGGAGAAAAGACATGCTTTCTCCAAGTAGGTTTGGTACGTTGCTCTCACAAAAATTAGCCAAAGTGCCCGTGCAATTGTGCGCTAACAATAATATAACTGTATTTCACGTATATAATTTCCATGTAATTTATTTAAAAAAAACTCCCATGCATTTGCACACGGAATTACTTGCATACGATTTGAATTATGGAGTTTGATTCATGTGTCAATTGAATTATTTGTATGGAAAGCTATCTTTTCTTTCCTCGAAGATGGAGAATTTTATGATAGAGCTTGATTCATCTATAAAAGTAAACTCATCCAAGTTGTTATAATTGGACCACACAACGCATGTCTAGATTTTCTCTTTTTTGTTGGGAATTTTAGCGTTTCTCTATCAAAGAAATATTAGGTCCTCTACAATTTATCCGTACTTGTGACATAAGATAAGCTTCAAGAGTTCAATTTGGTGGACCCTAATTATGACTAATAAATTCACAACCATTAGATGTTATCTACAACATATATATATACTCAAAAGGTAATAAAAGAGTCATAACCATGAAAAAACACTCATTAAGATGTACTCCAATCATATATTGAGTTGTGAAAAATTTAGAGCATGTATAGTATGCTAGGCCATACCGCACGATTGCGCGGGTCACACAATCTAGTTCTTTCTGAAATGTGAGCCACTTGACCAGGGGTTGCACAAAAAAAATTGTCATTTTACATTCAAGATGAAATATGTAATTATGAGACAATTCTGAGAATGACTTCTTGCGTTGCCTTTCCCCCTGTAAATTGGAGAATAATATAATATTCTGCTGACTTTACAAACTTTTTTCAGGAACAAAATGGGGCTGGTTTTGTGGCATTGGTTTTTTCTCTTCTTCACGTTGGTTTCATCATCATGGAGTTTGAGTTCAGATGGTCTAGCCCTACTTTCTCTGTCCAAAAATCTCATATTACCTAGTTCCATAAGCTCTAGTTGGAATGCTTCTGATAGAACTCCTTGTAAATGGAATGGAGTTCTTTGTGAAAAAAAGAATAATGTGGTCTCTCTTGACCTATCATCTTCTGGAGTTTCCGGTTCACTGGGACCTCAAATAGGACTTATCAAGTACCTCCAAGAACTCTATTTGTCAAATAACAGCATATCTGGTCCAATACCTCCGGAATTGGGCAACTGTAGCATGCTTGAAATTTTGCATCTGTCTGAGAACTTCATTTCTGGTGAAATACCAGCATACCTTGGCAACCTCAAAAAATTGTCGTCACTCTCTTTGTACAATAACTCTCTCAGTGGGGAAATACCAGAGGGGTTGTTCGAGAACCAGTTTCTGCAAGAAGTGTACCTCTTTTACAATAACCTCAGTGGTTCTATCCCCTCGTCAGTTGGTGAAATGACTAGTCTTAGATCCTTTTGGCTGCATGGGAATAAGTTATCTGGAGTACTGCCCGCTTCCATTGGCAACTGCACCAAACTGGAGGAGCTCATTCTATTAGATAATCGATTGAGCGGGAGCCTTCCAGAAACCTTGAGCAATATCGAAGGACTCAAGGTTTTTGATGTCACCAACAATAGCTTCACAGGCGAGGTTCGTTTCAGTTTTGAGGACTGCAAGTTGGAGAAATTCTTATTGTCATTCAATCAGATAAGGGGCAAAATTCCATCATGGCTAGGGAATTGTAGTAGCTTGACACAACTTGGGCTTGTCAACAATAGTCTCTCCGGCCAAATTCCAGCTTCTCTCGGCTTGTTGAGCAACCTCTCTTATCTTTTACTTTCTCAGAATTCCTTGTCTGGGTCAATTCCTCCTGAGATTGGTAACTGTCGGTTGCTGGTGTGGCTGGAGTTGGATGCAAACCAGCTCGAGGGAACTGTTCCTAAAGAGCTGGCGAATTTGAGTAACTTGCAGAAGCTCTTTCTGTTCGACAATCACCTCACTGGGGAGTTCCCTGAGGATATTTGGAGCATTCGGAGTCTTCAAAGTGTCCTTATTTATATAAACGGTTTTACTGGAAAGCTACCTCCGGTGTTAGCTGAGCTGAAGTTCCTGCAGAACATTACACTGTTCGATAATTTCTTCTCAGGAGTCATACCACCAGGGTTGGGTGTGAATAGCCGTTTAGTCCAGATTGATTTCACAAACAACAGTTTTGTCGGTGGAATCCCGCCAAACCTTTGTTCAGGGAAAAGATTGAGAGTTTTGGACATGGGGTTTAATCTTCTCAATGGTAGCATCCCATCAAATGTTGCAGACTGCCCAAGTTTGGAACGAGTCATTCTACAAAACAACAATCTTAATGGGCCCATTCCACAATTTAGAAACTGTGCAAATTTAAACTATATAGATCTGAGTCATAATTCCTTAAATGGTGACATTCCATCAAGCTTGGGTAGATGTGTAAATATTACTATGATAAATTGGTCAGAAAACAAGCTTTTTGGTCGAATACCTGCTGAAATTGGAAACTTAGTGAATTTGAGAAATCTTAACCTCTCAGACAACAGCCTACAAGGTGCACTTCCTGTTCAGATTTCTAGTTGCTCCAAGCTGTATTTACTTGATTTGAGTTTCAACAATTTGAATGGTTCGGCACTCACAACAGTAAGCAACCTGAAGTTTCTGTCACAGCTACGGTTGCAGGAGAATAAGTTCAGTGGAGGCTTACCTGATTCTCTCTCACAGTTGGATATGCTTATTGAGCTGCAACTTGGTGGCAACATTCTTGGGGGTAGCATTCCTTCGTCTTTAGGAAAGTTGATAAAATTGGGCATTGCATTGAATCTTAGTAGCAATGGACTGCTGGGTGATATTCCAGCATTATTGGGCAATTTGGTGGAGCTGCAAAGTTTAGATTTGTCACTTAATAATCTCACCGGAGATCTAGCAACATTAGGAAGTCTACATCTATTGCATGCCTTGAATGTTTCCTATAACAGATTCAGTGGACCAGTGCTAGAAAATCTTCTAATGTTTCTGAATTCCACACCTAGTTCCTTCAATGGAAATCCAGGTCTCTGTATCTCTTGTCATACCGTTGATTCTTCTTGCAAGGGGTCTAATGTTTTGAAACCTTGTGGAGCATTGAGGAAAAGAGGACTACATGGCCGATTCAAGATTGCTGTTATTGTTCTTGGTTCACTGTTCATTGGTGCAGTTATGGTACTTATACTCAGTTGCATCCTTTTAAAATCTCGAGATCCAAAGAAAAAAAGTGAAGAATCACTCAGTACTTTGTTTGAAGGTTCTTCTTCTAAATTAAATGAGGTTATAGAGGTGACTGAGAATTTTGATGACAAGTATGTCATCGGTACAGGTGCTCATGGAACTGTCTACAAGGCAACACTGAGGTCAGGAGAAGTATATGCTATAAAGAGGCTTGTGATTTCTGCACGCAAAGGGTCGTACACAAGCATGATCAGAGAATTAAAGACACTGGGTAAAATTAGGCATAGGAACTTGATAAAGCTAAAAGAATTTTGGTTGAGAAGTGACTATGGATTCATACTTTATGATTTTATGGAGCAAGGTAGCCTTCACGATGTTCTTCATGGGATTCAGCCGGCACCAATTTTTGACTGGAGTGTGCGCTATAACATAGCTCTCGGTACTGCCCATGGGCTAGCATATCTTCATAATGACTGTCTCCCTGCAATTATTCATCGTGATATTAAGCCAAGTAATATATTGCTAAACAAGGACATGGTTCCACACATCTCAGATTTTGGCATTGCAAAGCTCATGGATCAGTCTCCTGCCACTCAACAGACCACTGGAATAGTTGGCACCATTGGATATATGGCCCCAGGTATGTTGTGAAACAAAGCATCTTGTATAACCGTTTCTTTGTTGGAGTAGCATGTACAGTTGATTGTAAGTTTAGCATGGTATCTTGTTAAAATATCTATGTTTCATAAGTTTCACTAGTTTCAATACAACTATATTTGGCAGCAACTACATCTCACAGTTTTTTAAGACCAGAAAATATCACTGAGAAGTTGATATACAAATATACAATTGATCCAGATGAAATGATGTCACATTGACTTCTTACTTGATGGAATCATGGAATAAGCAAATCTTAAAAGGATTTTCAGTACTCTTAAAGGCAGTAATGGAAACAAAAAAAAAAAAACATTCCCAAGCAACAAAGTCTGCAAGTAATGGTTAACTTCTCTGTGGAAAACAATTTGATCAGTCGCTACCATCTTGTCATTTATCTTATTAGATTTTCCACTGAGCTTACCTTCTTGAAACTAAATCTGATATTCAGATGACAAACTAATATCTGATGGGCCGTGTGATTCCTTGCAGAGTTGGCATTTTCCACCAGGAGTAGCATCGAGTCCGACGTATACAGCTATGGCGTTGTGCTACTTGAGCTGATTACAAGAAAGATGGCAGTGGATCCCTCATTCCCGGACAACATGGACACAGTCAGCTGGGTGTCCAACGCGCTGAACGGCACCGACCAAATCGAGGTCGTCTGCGACGCAGCCCTCATGGACGAAGTTTACGGCACGGTCGAAATGGAGGAGGTGCGCAAGGTGCTGTCCGTAGCTCTTAGATGCACGGCGAAGGAGGCGAGCCAACGGCCGTCCATGGTCGACGTCGTGAAGGAGCTGACCGATGCTAAGCCTGCCCCCGTCTCGTTCTCGAAGCGGGGGAAGCCAGGCTCCCGCGGCTCGTACTGACGGTAGGATTTTTCATTTAGCCAAGCCGTTCAGCCCTTTTGTAGAGTTGTAGACTTGTAGTGTGATGAAACGTAGAATGTACACTAGATTTCATTCCTGTATTTAGCAGTAGTCACGGTTGATTGCAATGGGGCCTGGGCTGGCTACTCATTTTTTATTGGAACAGTTTGAAGCCGTAATTTCTAACCAGATGCTTTGTGTGTAACTGCGCATGCCTAGGGGTGAAAAATGGTAACGGATAATTCGTTTTATCCGATATTCGTATCCGAGAAAATGTGAATGTGGTAAGCGAAAATCTGTATTCGAAAATATTTGTATTTGTATTCGACAATATTTGTATCTGTATTTGAGAATATTCGTATTCGAGAATATTTGTATTCGAGAATATTCATATTCGTATTTGCATTCCTATTCGAGAAGAGGAAGAGCCAAGACCTTAACTAGTATACTCCTCATTTCGCTCAACTAGTACTCAAAACTAACTCCTTATTTCCAGATTTTCTCAACTAGTACTCAAGACTTAAGAGCCAAATCCTCAACTAGTACACTCCGGCCGGCGACTGCTTTTACCTGCTGTACATGTATATAAGTACATGCATGTAGCCCTTGCGGCTAGCAAGGGGAATTAACAGAGGCTAATTAGGGAGAGAACGAAGACACGGGAGAAACTTCTAGAACACCAGAAAATTCATCTGGGGCTAGATGAGAGATGGTTCTATGATGTTTTAGTGAAAATGTTAAATAGAAAGTTTGCACAATTGACGTGTGAATTTTTGGTGTCTTCTCTTTGAGTTGTGGTTTCTTCAATAAGTTTTGTTCAATCTCCGTCGGAATCGTTTTGTGTATGGTGGTGTTGAATTTTAGTAGATTGAATTATATTTGGTTAGCGTTTCAACCCCTCCCCCCTCTCTATTAATCTGTAATCCATGATCCAACATACCAAATATTCAATCCACTGCCTATCTTCCTTGCAAACATTCCAAAATTATCAGACAAACATCCCAAACATCTAGTTCATTTGCTAGGCACCAAAGAAAATACAGATGTAGGAATTCAACCATATGTGGGCAAGAATATCACAACTAAAAATTAGGACCGAATCCAATAGGTGTTCATCTAATAGTATCATTATCTGGTTAGATCTGCAACTTACAAATAAAACTACACAATCCAAACCACAAAAAAAACCTAGTAAAACAGGGTTGAGGCAAATGGGGAGGACGGAGGCAAGGGGGAACTAGGTGATGTAGTACAGGCGGCATCATTATCTGGTTAGATCTGCAACTTACAAATAAAACTACACAATCCAAACCACAAAAAAAACTAGTAAAACAGGGTTGAAGCAAATGGGGAGGACGGAGGCAAGGGGGAACTAGGTGTTGTAGTACAGGCAACGGCGATGGGGACTGGATATGAGGCCGATGGCGAGGGCGGTGAGCTGAACTACCCCTAGGGTTTTGGCTTCTCCATGGGTGAGAGATAGAGTGAAGTGGACCGAATGCCCAAGTGGGAGTGAATTGGGATTCTTTTCACTTACGCTAAATAAAAAAATTAATGTTTACTAGCACAACCTAAGTGCCTAAGGTTTCTAGTAAAGTTTTGCAACCTAGTTCCAACTCTATACAATTCTAGTAAGCTAAAAAAATGAAAGACAATAACGTAAAAGTGGAAATGTAAAAGTGACAAGGAACACAACCGATTTTTTACTGAGGTCTCGGAGATTCGGCGATCTCCATTACTCCTTGTTGGAGCACTCTCAGAAGTGTATAACTACGACTTGAACCGCACAAGGAATTAAGCCATCCACTCGTGGTAGACCCTCTCCACTCTGAATAGGTGGAATTCAAACCTTCACAAGTCCTGGGTGCTTTCCACAAGCTCCTCCAAGGAATATCACTAAGCCAACACCTCCAAACCGTATAGGAGATGCTGATATCCAAGAATAATAGGCCCAAAGAGTTCACTTGAACCCAGCAAGGTCAAGCAATTAGGAGTGATGCACAAGCTAGGACTAATCTACTCTCTCAAGCACTTAAGATCTTTAATCCAAGCTTCAAAGTGCCCTTGAGCTCCTTAGTTCGCAAATATGAATAAAATACTACCACAATATAAGCAAGATATAGAAATAATCACAAAGTTACACAAGCATTTTAAACATTCAAAACATGGCATATAAACAAATGGCTCCCCCTAAATTCCTACCAACAAGATATATTTCTAAATGACTCACAAACATGAAAGAAATAAAACAACCAAAGCAAACGTAGATTATATAAGTACCCAAAATACTAGTCATGTAACATAAGATACATCAAGGCACATCTCATACATGGCTCAACAAAAAGAAATGCTACCCTCTCTTAACCTCTCTCCTAACCACCTAAACTCTCTCCCTCTTTGGCATTAAGCACAAAAAGAGAGAACTACTCCACTGCATTAGGTGGACGAGAAGTGTCGCTCAATGTAGCTCGAGGTTGAAGCTCAAATTGCAAACCATTGTCTAGAGTTACTGAAGGTGAGTCAAACCCACTAGAGAGCTCGGCGGCGGCTGAGTCAGCCAAGGTGTCAATTTTTTCCTCGGGAACTGGAGCTGGAGCTGGAGAGGTAGTAGACGGAGGTGCAGAATCTGAAGCTAGAGCAACATTTGAAGTTTGTGGAGCTGCAACCTCGGTAGACATCTCGACGACTGAAGGAGTGTGAACAAAAAAACATGAGTTGGTAAGTTAGTTGTTGTCCTTGGGGATGATGAGGACATCCCAATCTTTAATAAACACACTGAAGATGATCATAACAAGGACCAACAATATCAAGGACCAATCACGAGAAGACGTGCTAAACAAATACATGATCAGGTGAATGCTAACCTAAGTTACATTTCACATTCTTGTGACTTGGTCGTGCCCCCCACCTCTTCTTCTTTGATTGAACTCGTGCATTGAGAGGAACAGGAGGTCCGAAAACCAACGAGTTTTGCAATCATTATCTGCATGAATTATAATATTTCCAACCAGCATACACCAGACCAATGGATGGTTTGTCCAGTCTATTTTCCTACGTTTCAAACCGTGCATCATTTGAAGTTGTGAAAAGAAAGATATGGTCATTTTAGTAACAGCTGCACATGCTGATAAATGCTGCGCGAAAACTGAAGATTTTTGAAGGCTTGCGCACCAACCTGTCACGTTTTACTATACATATCCTATAGGGATGGAAAGATAATCAAGTCTATTTTCACCTCCAACAAACGGTTCGTCTTTTGGACTTCCGAGCAAAGAGTTATTGCTGTTTTACTAAAGACTGGGTAGAAGTTGAGCAGACGCGCGAGAATTTAAGAAGACTCCTTGAATGCTCCAACCAATTGGCCTTCCATATTCCAACGTTATGATTTATGTTCATACCCAGCTAGGAGGGTTGTTCCTAGTATATATACCCCTCTACTCCTAACCATAGGGAGAACTTACCTTTGGATATTGATCTATTAAGAAAAATGAGAGTGTTCTTACTTCCCGAGTTCTTGTGATTCCCGTGAATTGCACCTAGCTTGTGCTTCTACACCATCGAGCGTAGCTGTGTGAGTTAGTATTCAGGTTTGTGGACTAACGATTGTCTCGGATAGCAGGCTACGGTTGGCTTCCTCGTCGTTGGGTTACAAATTTTCTCCAAACTACCATTCTTGATCCTACGTCGTGAGACCGGGCAAGTCGATGCATTGGCTCTCACGAGCTAGTGCACATCATCTGGTATCGAGCCATGCTCCCACGGTAGGATTAATTTATCCCTAATTTCAGTAGTAGATTAGTTCCTATCCATTACCTAATTTGTAGCTTGCTTTTGATCCTAGCGTTCAGAACCGAAAAACAAAAATATACCCAGCCATTTCTTTTGCTAGTTCTATTATTTAAGAGTGCATTACCAAGTTCTAATCCTTAGAGACGCTGTCTAGTATTGCTAGTCATTGATGTTTTGTTATGCACCATGCTAGTTTGTTTCATTTAGTGTTTCCGTAGCTTGCCGATTCAAGTTTGCGCTTCTCTCGTCAAGCTATTAGTGACATATCGCTTCGGATAAAAAGCAAAAAAAAAACGAAAAAAGTGTGCATTGAGAAGAAAAAAGAAAAGGTTGTCTGCAAGAATCTACACTTGGCATTTTCGTAGGTGTTTCAGAGAGTTGGTGCAAAGACTAGCAATCTAGGCATCGATTTCTAGTTGGATTACTATTTAATTTTGCTACTACTAAATTTCAGCACTCTACTACCTGTCATCCTCAAACAGATGGACAAACTGAAGTTGTGAACCGTACACTTTCTATGATGTTGCGAGCGGTTCTTAAACATAATTTGAAGATGTGGGAAGAGTGCATTCCGCATGTGGAATTTGCTTATAACAGGGCAGTACATGCTACTACAAAATTATGTCCATTTGAGATTGTTTATGGATTTAAACCTATTGCTCCCATCGATCTTTTGCCATTGCCATTGCGAGAACGAGCTAATATGGATGCTAGTAAACGTCTGAATTCATTAAAAGATTCATGAGAAAACGAAGGAAAATATAGAGGAGATGACAAGAAAGTATGTGCAACGAGCAAATAAAGAAAGAAATAAGCTGGTGTTTGAACCGGCCGAGCTCGTTTGGGTGCACTTGAGAAAAGAACGTTTTCCAGAGTTACGCAAAGTACAAGTTACAACCCCGTGGTGATGGTCCTTTTAAAGTGCTTGAAAGGATCAACGATAATACATACAAGATTGAGCTACCTGGAGAGTATGGTGTTAGTGCCACATTCAATATCGCTGATCTATCCCCGTTCTTTGGCAAACCGTCCGAGTCGAGGACGACTCCTTTTCAAGAGGGGAGGATGATGAGGACATCCCAATCTTTAATAAACACATCAAGATGATCATAACAAGGACCAACAATATCAAGGACCAATCACGAGAAGACGTATAAACAAATACATGATCGGTGAATGCTAACCTAAGTTACATTTCACATTCTTGTGACTTGGTCGTGCCCCCCACCTCTTCTTCTTTGATTGAACTCAGGTGCATTGGAGAGGAACATGGAGGTCCAGAAAACCAACGAGTTTTGCAATCATTATCTGCATGAATTATAATGTTTCCAACCAGCATACACCAGACCAATGGATGGCTTGTCCAGTCTATTTTCCTACGTTTCAAACCGTGCATCATTTGGAGTTGTGAAAAGAAAGATATGGTCATTTTAGTAACAATGCACATGCTGATAAATGCTGAGCGAAAACTGAAGACTTTTTGAAGGCTTGCGCACCAACCTGTCATGTTTTACTATACATATCCTATAGGGATGGAAAGATAATCAAGTCTATTTTCACCTCCAACAAACGGTTCGTCTTTTGGACTTCCGAGCAAAGAGTTATTGCTGTTTTACTAAAGACTGCGTAGAAGTTGAGCAGACGCGCGAGAATTTAAGAAGACTCCTTGAATGCTCCAACCAATTGGCCTTCCATCTTCCAACGTTATGATTTATATTCATACCCAGCTAGGAGGGTTGTTCCTAGTATATATACCCCTCTACTCCTATCCAAAAGGAGAACTTACTTTTGGATATTGATCTATTAAGAAAAATGAGAGTGTTCTTGCTTCCCGAGTTCTTGTGATTCCCGTGAATTGCACCTAGCTTGTGCTTCTACGCCATCGAGCGTAGCTGTGTGAGTTAGTATTCAGGTTTGTGGACTAACGATTGTCTCGGATAGCAGGCTACGGTTGGCTTCCTCGTTGTTGGGTTACAAATTTTCCCAAACTACCATTCTTGATCCTACGTCGTGAGATCGGGCAAGTCGGTGCATTGGCTCTCACGAGCTAGTGCACATCATCCGTATCGAGCCATGCTCCTACGGTAGGATTAATTTATCCCTAATTTCAGTAGTAGATTAGTTCCTATCCATTACCTAATTTGTAGCTTGCTTTTGATCCTAGCGTTCAGAACCGAAAAACAAAAATATACCCAGCCATTTCTTTTGCTAGTTCTGTTATTTAAGAGTGCATTACCAAGTTCTAATCCTTAGAGACGCTGTCTAGTATTGCTAGTCATTGATGTTTTGTTATGCACCATGCTAGTTTGTTTCATTTAGTGTTTCCGTAGCTTGCCGATTCAAGTTTGCGCTTCCTCTCGTCAAGCTATTAGTGACATATCGCCGGATAAAAAAGCAAAAAAACGAAAAAGTGTGCATTGAGAAGAAAAAGAAAAGGTTGTGCTGCAAGAATCTACACTTGGCATTTTCAGAAGGTGTTTCTGTAGAGTTGGTGCAAAGACTAGCAATCTAGGCATCGATTTCTAGTTGGATTACTATTTAATTTTGCTACTACTAAATTTCAGCACTGTACTCTCTTTGATTATCACTTACCTAACTCCACCAAAACACCATTAGCGCTTTCCTTTACAATCATGTGTCCACATCTGAGTTGCTACCACCAAGACAAGCAAAGACGATTCGGCGAGGAGCATAAGAGCTTGATAAGCAAGAGGTGAGTTGTGAGTTGTCCACATATATACATATTTGTTGTCATCACAACTAACATGGCAGAACATCGAGAGTGTGCATCATTCTCATTGTGAGGACGCTGTTGCAAAGTGACGCCAAGAATTTGACCGTCAAACACATCATTTCGAAGGGAGGCTCAATCGCGAGATCATGGCGCTTGAACAGCAGTTGGAGGGCACTTTTGCGAGGATGCTTGATGAGCGTTTTCCTGCAGTTGGAAACGGGGATCATGCCCAAAACCCCGCTGCCCCACTAGCCGACGACATCAACATGGGTTGATGGCTGACCTCCCTCAGCTCGGATGGCTAGTCTCACATCTTTCCAAATTTCATCCAGTTGATCATTGAGATACCATACTACGTGATACACCCTCTCAAAGCAAATACAAAGTGCGAGCTTGGTATCTAGCGAACTCAGCCTACTGAACTATCAAAAGAGTACAGAGTGTGACATACTCTGCATACTGAGTCTCACGCTAGCACTATTGTATAATCATGGTCTTCTCAATCCGCCCAAACAAGGACAACTAGCACTCCATGTGTCTCTCAATCCTCTGTACCCTCACACTCATGCTAGAGTTGTCTGCCTCGTGGTTGTGAGCACTTGAAAGCAATCTTTGCTCAGGTGAAATGAACTCTAGATCTTCCTCATTGCCATACTCACTGTTATGTCCAAGATCAGTGTCCTCAGTGAAGTCGTGCTCACCCTTAGTCTCACGGTAACCAAACGGAAATGGACCAACTCTAGGTTCGTGAAATGCGGGGAGGGGGGCAGCACTGAAGGCCGAATCATGTTTTTATGGAGTGGCATTTGGTAGGTAAATAGCTTGCAAGTTGGAGGGCATTTTGGTAACCGGTGTACAGCTCCTTGTGGGAAGTTGTCCCAATGTCGCTCCACGATTTACACTGGGAGACTGCTCCGCTCCTCTCTGAATCCTAATTCTCGAAAACAATGAGCAATTGCATTTAGCTGGGCTCTGGCTACTTTGGACAAGAATTCGAGAGCCAGAGCTCTACCAAACAGGCTCTTCATGTGATTGCAAGCTTTTTAGAGAAGTAGTAAACTCATAGAAAAATGGGAGCCCAGCAGAGTTGGTGTTGGTACCCACCAAACATGGGGGCGTGGGAGTTCTTTGGACATCCGAGTTCTTCACGATTCATCAGCTGGGTAGTGGGGAGTCAACGCGAGTCACGAGATGGGGGATGTCCTAATTATTAAGGGCATGTACAATGTGATAAGGAGCTAAGAGTGCCAAATAAGATGGATCAAGTTAGCTTGAAATGCTTCCAGTGCTTAGCCTCCTCGTTGGGACCCAACAAATAGTAAAAAAAGGACTCCTGGGCTGCTTCCCCATGGTCACCAATGCTTCCCGCGATCCCCAAATCGCGCAACACACTTACACTCCTTGCTGCCTCCGCCTCCTCAAAGCTGAGAGCTGCCGTGTCCTCTCTCTCACCAACGCATGTCGCGATCTACCACCCCATTGGTCCTTCCCCAAGATTCCCTTCCTCTCTAGCCATGCGGTGTCTCCATGGCTGAGGAGGAGGTGGAGGGTGTCGAGGACTATCGACGGCGATCAGATCTGTCATGGAGCAGTGGTTGGGCCCTCCAATTTTGGGAGCTGTCGTGTTGAAGCTTGTGGCAGCGATATCTGATTCTACATGTTCTTCAATCGAGAAGGTGGGATGTTCCTACTTGTATCACTTGTGCGAACGTTGCCTATGCATAGATTGGATAAAATCATACAACGTTGCTCAGTTTCTATTTTTTACTTACTTTTGTTATTTGATTATAAGAAACTTGTGTTGGCCGGAGAACTTCCTTGCTGTATGAATTTGGATGTATGAACTTTTTTTGAAATAACTTGGATGTATAAACTTGAGGAAGTAGTGTTGTGGCCAAAGCAACAGTTAGAAAGGAAATAATTTTTTTATGCTTTCTCCGATTCTACAAAAATTTTCTTGGCCTCTCTTGCTGCAATGGCTAGGATTAGCTTCAAGAGCCAAAAAGTGGTCTTAGCCCCACCTCTTAGCACTTAGCACAATAATGCACATGTCCTAAGGCGTTGGCTCCTTGCGGGTGCTAACCAACAACAACATTGTGCGAGGAGCGAGCCTAGCTTACTCGGCAACATATGTATATGTGCTCTATAAGATACCGAATAAATGTAAGATTTATTCAGCGACCTTCGTTAAATCCTATCATGTTTTTCAATAGGATACACGTGAGTTTGGTGTGATAGAGTATACATCTACTGTTGCAATTAAAAAAACACTGTGCGGTTTGTGCCGTGCCATGTGACAGCGTTGGTTGGGCCTGTCAACGGAAGGCATGGGCGGGAGAGGGAGAGGCCGTGGGGACCGCGGTGTGATCCGTTGGGTCTTGGATTGGCCACGGTTTGATCCCGTCGCGGGAGGCGGCTCGGCAGGGAGGAAAAGTCGGCCCGCGCGCGTGGGAGCGCTGGGCTGATGCGGCAACCGGGCAGGCCGCCGTCGTGGACTGCCTAAACTCTTTTCTCATATACATTGTTTGGGCCGGAAGGCACTGGGGGAAACAATGATGAAGAGCTTATTCTCGTTACGTCTGTACCGGACTGCTATGTGACGTGAGCGCGTCTCATTCTCAGCAAGCGTTTGAGCACTAGTCTAAGCAACAGCGCGTGGACTCGGCTACGAAGCGCGAATGGGTTTCCTCGAAAGGAACAGCGCACTAGCACAATCCGAGCAGGCCTGGCAAGTAACATGCAAGCGAAAGCAATTTGCCCCCAAAGAGTTACGTGCAGTGCAGTAGTAGAACGTTAGCAAATGCCTCCTCCCCTCTGTCTCGGAACAATATGGTGTGGAGCGGAGCCTAGTGATGTCATGGTGTGGCGAAGAGTGCGCAATCGCCGAAGCGAGCGTGCCGTAAGACGAAAACACTTGTTTGGCCGAAAAAAAGAGACGGCGAAAACGAAAGCAGGAAACTAATTTCTTTCGAACAAATATCTGCCGCTGAGATTGCTCAAATGGTGTGCTCACCGTGATGTTGGTAAACTCTTGGTCTTGGACCTTCTTTTAGACTGTCTTTGGTTTTTGATTTATAGTTTTTGAATTCTAGCTGTTTGTCAGAGACAATACGTAGAGAAAAATAGTTATATACGATTTTGACGGATATAACTGAACTCGGTACAGTGTTTACAACAATCTACTTATATACATCACCTTAAAAGACGTATCATTTAAAAGTTAGTTATTGTAGTAGTCAGTGATAAGGCAAAGTAAAAGAACACACATCCTAACGAGTCCAGTTAATTTGAGAAGTCCTCTCTTCTCTCTTGAGCAAAGACGTACCTAGAGGTGGGAATTGGGCCGGGACAACCGTGCTTCGGACCGCTTCGCGCCGGAGACGCTGCGGCCACACCGCTCCTCCTCCTGCGGCCATCGTCCACCCGTCCGACTGTCCGAGCTCCGATGACCGGTACACATCCTTCCCCTCTACTCCCTCTCTCTGCTCTGTGTGTGTGATGGGTTGTGGCCTTGTGGGGAATCTGGGATGACCGTGAGAGATGTCGACGGGAGGGGAGACTGGGGGAGGCGAGTTAGAGGCCGAGGCGGTCTGGCCGCTGGTGTCGGCGTGCCAGCAGTGTTGCCCGTGCCTACCGTGCCGCTCGTGCTCCTCGTGCCGTGCCGGCCCAAACACGGCACGATTGCACGATTCACCGTGCCGTGTCGTGCCGCCCAATGGGCTGGTTTTCCAGCCCGGTCCGGCCCAACATGCAAACCGTACCAGCACGGCCCACCACGTGTTGGGCCGGATCGTACTTTAGGCTGGCCTAAAAAAGCACGGCCTAACTCCCAGCTCTAGACGTACCCCTGAAGTATCATGCTGCACGATCAGTTCTCCATGGGCCATGGAGCGCCATGGCTGTCAGTCGTCACTGGTTCGGATTAGCCTAAACCTCTCTGGTGTCCCCCTGTAGTTTAGTAACTGCATACGATACGAGGTCTCCCACTTGGCACACAAGAAATTTGAGAGAGCAGGGACTGAGCTCAACCTCCTTAATTTAGCGTGGGTTAACGTTATATCTGTCCAGTGCACATGTAAGTGCTAGAAATGACCCCCTGTTAGCAGCAGTGCAGCACCATCTCTAGGCTTTCAACTTTTCAGCAGATGGCACTGCACGCTCAGGAAACACGAGCAGGACAGCCTTAACTCGCTAGGCCGTATGAACAGCGGGAACAGCTCGTCGACAGCAACATCACACGACCATGTAGCTGACATAGGTAGGTTCATTAACATGTCACGTTCTCTACAATCTCCCACACAACAACAGATATTGATCTCATCTCCCCATATTCGAGCTATTTGTGACGTGTGCATTCCATGGCCATCAAGCTCGGCTTCTTCGCCCGTCTCTTTAAGTCGAGCATGGCGTCTCACCTACCTAAACAGGGTCCGAACACCGGCTAAGTACCTGCCATTACAGTTGATCGAGTACACACCACACTGGTGTCAAACAGTGTCCTCTCAAGATCTCGCCTGGCTTCTCCAAGTGTCGCCTGGATAACAGCCGGAGATGAGGTCCCGTGGAGCAGTGCCCTCCGACCACCTTCGATCAGGCACGTCGTCGTTCTTGCTCTGCCCGAGATGGATGGTTGCTTTGCCCCAGATGGCTGGATCAGGCACGTCGTCGTTCTTGCAGGGCTACATGGAACATATAGGCTGGTGACCATCAGCTATCACAACAGATACGGCATCAGAGAGGGAATTTGCTCGCGTTTCCTTTCGCGCACATCTTTCCTGGGTAGTTGACACCCACGTCTTCGCGTGCTCGAGCTAGCCTTGCCCTTTGGACGCCTGGCATAGGTAGTGGCTGGACCAATTAAACACCAACGATACTGGTTTAGGTGAGGAGAGTTACGATCGAGCTTGGTTTTTAGGTAGCACAGCGATAGTCTGGTGAATGCTGTTGTAGTACCGGAGAAGAGATCGACGGACTGCAGTTGTTCGAGATGAACGTGTAATTGTGGTAGAAATACCATTAATCTATTTTGTAATCCTAATCATGATAAGAAATTCCTTATATGGACAGAGCCACCGCTATATAGCTACCAAGGACATAGGCATTGCCGAACCTCGTAAACAAATCTTCATATCTCTTGTGCGCTCTTGTGCTTGCTATGATTCTTCTCTTACGCTAGGGCTACCACCAGTTTCAACAATTGGCATCAGAACTCTATTGAGATGGCGACGTCGGTGCTTGGTTCGAAGTGGTGAAGTTCGACGAAACAGGGAACTTCGGATTATGGCAGACGAGGGTGAAGGATCTGTTGGCGCAGCAGGGATGTTCCAAGGGGTTACATCAAGTAAAGCCGAAGGGCATGGAGGACGATGATTGGGATGATCGACTTGAAGGAGCAGGCAACTGCGATCATGCGGCTATGTCTTTCGGCTCAGGTCATGGATCACATGATGATATGACCTTGCTGAAGGAAATCTAGGGCAAGCTGTAGACTCAGTTTATGTCCAAATCACTCACAAATAAGTTGTATCTGAAGCAGAAGCTATACGGATGAAGATGCAGGAGAGTTCTGATTTTACACAACATGTCAACGTCTTCAATCAAGTGATCACCGACCTAGGGTGTTTAGAGGTGAATATTGAGGATGAAGACAATGTGATAGTTCTGCTATGTTCATTGCCGCTTTCCTATGAACACTTTATCACCACTTTGATGTATGAGGAACATACTATCAAGGTTGATGACATCATATATTGCAGCTTTGTTGGCCCATAATCAATGAAGGCAAAATGTAGGGGAGAGTTCTCATGGTGATAGTTTGTACACAAAGGATGACCATGGAAGAAAGCAAGAAAAGGTGGAAGTCTGGAAGGCTTAAATCCATATCAAAGTCAAGGAGCAGAAAGAATATCGAGTGTTACAGGTGCAAGGAGATGGGGTACGTATTATAAGAGAGATTGTTCAAAGTTGAAATATCATAATAGTGGGAAGCATGATGAGAAGACTGGATGTAGCTCAAAAAGATGACTCGGGCAGCAACGATGTAGATGTTCTCTCGGTTTCAAATAGTCAGCTAACAATATGTGTGGACTCTTGATTCATGGTGTTCGTACCACATCATGCCTAACATATGTCCTAGTGGTGGGGAAGGTTAGGCCCACATTCATGGCCTCTCCTAGTGGCGGTAGGGCTCTCTTCAAGGCGATTGGCGGTGCCACACCCTCTAGTGGCTCTTTTGGGGCCATCTATGAATAACACTGTAGCACCCCGCACATACCATATGGGATACTACTATGGAACGCCATCACCATAGTAGTATCTCATATGGATATGTGGGGTGCTACAGTTGGTATCAGAGTTCAGGCTGTAGTTTTGGAAAAAGGTTTTGCACATGCACGGAGCTTCGTTAATTCATTCATGCATGCATATCTAGCCACTGGCATATACCATGACTCCACATCTAACTATCATTTCCTTTATCCCATTGCTATCCTATGGCGATGATGTTCAATAGTAGTATCCCATATGAATATGTGGGGTGCTACAAACACACTCGTTCAACACTATGATCTAAATAAGAGGGCTAATTAGCTCTCAGGAAGCACATCAAGAACCATTTGAATAAGAAAACAATAAAATATAATACAAGGTCTATGGTGGCCACATGAAATTCACATTAGGTCAAAACATGTTTTACATGACATATATGCCATGCTCAGTCATGACGCTACATTACAACACATATCACAATGTCTACTTGCTTAATACAGGGGGTCGGTGCTTGCAAACCAAAATAATACTCCTAGCAAGCACTACTAGCCATCCTAGCTCTCAGGTAGGGGTGGGCAATTTTTCACCCAAAACAAAAACCAAACCGAAGAGAATCAAATAAACTAAATATTGTGGTTTTTTAGTTTGTTGTTTGATTTTATTTTGAATCTATTTGGTTTTCGGTATGCGATGCGGTTTTTGACTCTAGAAAATCGAATAAACCATATACTAAAGCTATATACCGCACTCTCACTGATCCACTTAGTCCCTAGGCGGCCCAAGTAACTAGCGCCAAGGCCCAACTGGCACATCACATCGCACCTACCCCTAAGCCTTAAGTCTCTAAATATAACCCGAACTAGCATCTAGCACTCTTATCTTCGGCTCTCCACCCGTGAGCCGTCTCACCCCTGTGACTTTATGAGAGAGTGACACCTAAGTCCCTAACCCACCGGTGCTACCGCCCTCCAGCCCTCTGCCCATCGACACCACCCATCACCTTTGGCCCTCTGCCTGCATCGGCCGTCCACCCATTGTCTACCTTCCTATTCCCCGCCCTCCGCCCGTCGGGGCTGCTTCCAGCCGTCGGCGCCGAATTGCCATTGCCTACCTTCCTATTCCCCGCCCTCCACCTTCAAGCTCATCCCAGTCGCGCCCCATGAAGCATCCGTCGCGCCACCTCGTGCGGCCTCCTCTCAGGCTTCATCACGCTCATCATCTTCACATCTCTAGATCTAGTACCAGCACCTCAAGGTCCCCCCTCTCCAACTCCAAGCCTGGCCACCTTCTTTCCATTTTTAACTTCCTTAACCATTTTCTAGCGCATGTTAGTGTGACCCCCGACTCTTGCTTGAGATGGTGCTCTGCTCCCTGATTTAATTGCCATGCCATGCGATCCATTAGGTGGATCTTAGGAGGGGCGGCTTTGCCACGGGGACACACGGGAATCACCACCGCCTTCACTGGAGGAGGAAGACTAGTACCGAGGGCTTGCCGCACAATTGTCGAGTCTCACTCCAACATGTACCTCCGCCCGCTTTGGGACTTCGGTCCCAACTCGCAAGACCAAGGTACTGCCAACACCTATCTACTCCCGCTTGTTAACTTTACACTTATTATGATTCGCTGGTTAATCTCGACAAAATCATCTAGAATGAAGTTGTTTTTCTATTGGTACTAATTAATATGCGGTATAACCAAATACCGAATTAACCGAACCGAATTAGTTTGGTTAATTCAGTGCGCTTTTTATTTTCCTATTAGTAATTTCAGTTTCTAGTTTGTAAAATATTTTTTATACCGAATAAACCGCACTGATATAGCCCAATAAACCGAACGCCCACCCCTACTCTCAAGTCTTTCTACTTGTCCATGATGCTATCACAACCACATGTACCACAGTTGCCCGGTGAGCAGGAGCGATTGTAACTAAGCGAGCTAGAGCAGGAGCGACTACAAGCACAACTAGTGTGTTGATGACAATCGTGGATCTGAGGCATCGCATGCTCTTGCACGAGGTGGTCCTAGCAAGCACTACTAGCTAGCCTAGCTCTCGGGTCTATCTACTCATCTGTGAAGCTATCACAACCACTGGTACCATAGTTGCCTAGTGAGCGGGAGTGAAATTGATTGTAGCTAGGTGAGCAGGAGTGGGAGCGACTGTGGTCACAACTGGTGTCTCCAATGTTGATGACAATCGTGAGGCCGAGGCGTCACACATTCTTGTGCACGGTGGTCCTCAGGCATAGTCCTCTAGTGAGGGGTCAAGTATGGGCGGAGTTGGTGGGGACGATGGTGGGTCTGTGGGTACTAGAGTGTGGACTGCTGTTAGCACTGCAGTCCGCTCAAGCTCGGCAACTGCAATGACCCTCTCATGCTCCACTGTAACCAGGGTCTTCTCGCACTTAGCAAGCTAAGTGTGAATGGTCTCGGCGTGACGGTAACTAGCGGTGAGGAGCTAGCAGAGGTCGAAGATCTTCTCCAGTGCCTCAGTGTAGATGGCCCCCATACCTGGTGTGTCAGGAGTGGATCGTCCTCGAGGCAGCGACGAACATATCACCATAGTGTCCTCCCTCCTGGAGGGATGGATAGTAGCTGAACAGGGAAGTCAACATGCTGGCCTTGTGGATCTCGTGTAGGTGAGCAGAAGCCAAGTGGGCGTTGTCTTGAAAGGTGTCGGTGGAAGTGCTCCTCAGGTGCTCGGTATGGAAGGTGCATGATGTGTACTCATCTTCCCTTGTGTAGTGGAATACTTCCATTATCCAGACCTCTTTGTCCCCTTCCTAGGTCTTCCAGCCAAAGATGGGACGGTGCTGATAACCCATGTAATGCATTAGTTTGTGCATATGTTGGCAAACTCTCCCTCATCTTCTCTATGGGTAAAATAGTCCTATGGGACAAAATCAACTGATCCAACCATCTACAGTTTTGAATAGGAAGGCATTAGTAAAAGTTTAAAGATATAACGATAAGAGGGTAAGTCAAGAACTAAGAGTGGTAAGTAGAAGTAGTAGTGCGCTATATTTTTTTGTAAAGCTTTTATTTTAGTTTTTGAAAATAGGACCCAAGTCCTTAGATAATAGCCATTCTATCTAAGGCTTTTACCCTACAGAGTATGCTCTTTTGTTTGAGAGACCATGTGGAGGTGACCCTATATTTGTGATGAGTAATTGACACGTATTCTAAAAATTTGAGTTTGATTTGAGTGTTTCGTGCTTGAGTTCCTTCTTCTGATGATAATGTATGATTATATTGTTTCGAGCGGTGCTATGTGATGTTTTCTTGTCTGTGATGGCTGCAGGACTTTGAAGCTAAGTCGTGGCGAGGCATGGGATGGTCGGACTAGGCACATGAGGTGCTGAGGTCAAAGCGGTCGGGAGATGCTGAAGACGGGAGGATTCAAGGTGGTTGAGAGGCTTGGACATCAAGAAAAGAGGAAGCTTCTAGGAAGGTGCAGGAGTGGCATTTTGGTAAATGTGCAAGGCTGTAAAGAGGAAGCGGGTTCGGTTGAAACTAATGGATAAAGTGTTGAGGTTGTTGGAATTAGCGGGTAAAGCGAGTTGAAAACCCGGTAATTGAAAGCTATAAATAGAGGAGGTGTGCACTTGGAGTGTAGTTGTTTTTGCTTTTGTGCTTTGTCTATGTGAGGAGTTGTTGGGGGCAGAGTCAGTTTTTGCTTTTGTCTCCATGGTTGCGTGAGTGTGTCTGATGGGAGTTGGTGTAGTGTTCTAGTTTTCTTGTTTTCTGGGTGTGTCGCTGAGAATGTAGAGATCGATTCACTTGGGTGTAGAAGAACTCTTTGTAATCATTCATCTCTCTGATTCAATATGAAAAGTCCTTTTGTGTGGAGATGATTCTATTTTATAAGCTCTATGTTCTCTCTGGGTTTTTGGTTTTTGGTTTCTTGTTTTTTGCTTCGGTTTTGCTCCCAGTGATTCTCTGTCTTTCTTGTTTGAATGAAGTTCTTCATCGTTTACCTGCAGATCTTTCGTGCTCGAACTGGGTATATCCTCAAGGCCCCTTAGCTAGCAAATTCGGAGAGCAAATGATTTCACTCATTGTATTTCAGTTGCCTTCTGTTGCAGTTCCTCTGTTTTCAGTTTTCTATGGTTTGGAGGCAGAGGAATCAGGTTTTCTTGATTTTCTTGATGAAAAGCGATTTGGGTTGTGTTCTCTTGTTGTGAGGTTATTCCCTATTGTGATCAAAAGCCTCATGAACAAAAGATTAGAGAATCCCAAGCCTTTTTGCATTTTGGTATCATCTCTTGTTTGGCTATTGAGTCTTTTCTTCTCAGGAAATTTTCAATTGAATGCTCTGTTTATCTTCTATTTTCACCGAGTTGCTCCTTGTCAGTGTTTTCCCTTTTTTGAGGTAAATCTACTGGTTAGAGTGAAGTTCTGATCATCTGATCTAAGAAGAGCAACAATCGGTTTTTCTTCACTTTGTTTTCACTCCTTTTGTCTCCCTCGAGTTTTCATTCTGCAGATTGCTCTAAATCAAGCATTTTGTTCTCCCTCGAGTTGGAAATTAAGTGCTTTGTCTTAACTGATTTTACTCTCAGTTTGTCTTGGTCCTTGGTGAAGATTTGTAATCAAGTCGTTTAAACTTTGTCCAGTTTTCGGCATTAAGTCTGTATGTTCAGTTTCTATATGCTTTCAGTGGTTATTCAGTTTCTTTGT
This sequence comes from Bonia amplexicaulis, assembly GCA_036346245.1. Taxonomy (NCBI): domain Eukaryota; kingdom Viridiplantae; phylum Streptophyta; class Magnoliopsida; order Poales; family Poaceae; genus Bonia; species Bonia amplexicaulis. Next base: position 4,321,904 of record CM070757.1, read on the forward strand.
TTTCAGCTGCTGCTCTAGTATTGTTGGTACTGCTTCTTGTCACTACTCGTCAAGATTTTTCTTGCTCGCTCTATTCTCTTGTCGCCTCGCCTTGCGCCACAAAAGTCTCGTCCCGCCGAACCGAAGCATAACAATGATCGACCGCTGTTTCATTGTAGTCGACCAGGCTCACACCGCCGGTCGACCGGCAGAGTTCACCGGTCGCACTGTAATGGTTGGGCGGTCAGACCGATTTCACACATCTGGTCAGACTGGTCTCTGAACTTGATTTTCAGTTGTCTACTTTCAGAACTGACTCTTGATTCTTGTCTCCTTTTCTTCTCTGGTTGTTCTCGCTTCCGTTTCCAGTGAGCATTTGACTTCTTGCTTATAGCTTTCATAGCTATTGGAGAAGAAGATAGGTTGAATACTTGGGGCGATTTTAAAGGCACCATTCACCCTCCTCTGTTGCCATTTCGATCCTACATTGTTGATATTGATCATAGAGCATGAAGACTAGTAGAAGAACTTGTGAGCTCTTCTTTGCTTCTTGTTGTGGTGTTTTTGCTAGTGATGTCCATTTTGACAAGAGGCTTAAGTTTGCATTGAAAGTTGTGGCAAATGCAAAAGGTGTCAAATGTAACATATGTGGTGGATACTTTCACTACCACAAAAAGGGTCATCTAGTAAATAGAGGAAATGACCTACGATACAACCGGAGACAAGTTTAGGGAACCGAGAAAGTAAAATACAAGTTCTCAAAGTAAAGTGGTGGGAGATATATCACCGACAATGCAAGTTTAGGGAGACAAGATTTACATGGCCGAAACCCTAGCCATCTAACAATTTCGTAATTTCATATCCAAGCATCAAGATAGAGAGGGGAGGGTGAGGGATATATCATAGGCAATGAAGGAGAGGTCAGCAGTGGCAGCATCATCGTTCATGACAGGTGACACTGCATAAGACACTCTTACGACAAAAGTGTCTTATGCAGTGAACCGTGGCATCACAACCGGAGGCGGAAGAGCTCAGGAGCTAGTTGGCCGAGCCTTCTATATTTAAGGAAAAATTTGGTGAGGATAAGTGGAGGAGTGACAAGAGAGAAGAGGAGATGAGGAGTGGAGGAGAAGAGAGAAGAGAGGTGAGGAGAAGAACAACTAAGCCTTCTAGTTTGAAGAGCAAATCTAGCGAGATGAGTAGGAAATTCAAATTCGACTAGAGCAGGTAAGTTGAAATATTATCACAAATAGTTCTTGGTAAAGAACTGTCTGCGATAAGTAGGTCATCACAGACGATTTTTGTTCTGAACCGTTTGTAATACATCATAGATGGTTTCGAAAAAATCCATCTGTGACAAGTACAGACATCACAAATAGTTTTTATTTTGAACCGTCTGTGATCCATCTGTGATAAAAACCATCCTTTGGTTTTACTTCTTTATTTTCTTTCTTTTTATTCCTAGCTCAATCCTTCGAGCACGGAATTGATTTATTTCTTTTCCATTGCGCTAGCACACGATTTCATAGACCAGCCGGCTCAGGAAGGAGAAGCTCAAGTTCAAGCTCAAGAATCAGAAGAATACGAATCAGTAGGATACATTGGTCCGCAAGGCAAGTCACATATTTTGATCATATTGAACCTATATTCCTTTAATTATTTATTTACCATTATTTTCATTATGTTATTTAGTATTGATATTTTATGTACAACAAATGTTTAGAATGACATGATATTAGTTATGCCCTACCACTTGAAAAAGCTCAGTTTAATTTGATGGTCATATTCACCTTGACAAACCCTAGTAAGGAAATTCAACTGCTTTACACTAGTAGTGATAGTGTCGTAGTGCTCGGGTTATTTATTTGTGAATAGTTACCTGGTTGATGAAAAGTAATGACTAAAACCTTATTCTAAGTAAAAAACATAGTAATCGCTCAAACACAAACGTTGACTTGTCAAACCTGATTTAGTAGCTGCTCAAATTGATTGAATATCTACTATAAGGATATAATATACTGTTCCAGAAAAGAGAACAGCAGGCGTAAGAATGTGGTATGGAAACAATAAAATCATACTTTCACAACGGTAGGCTCCACCCTGTCAGGCCGCCGTATTTCGTGACAGAGGGTACCTAGTCTACCGGGTAGAGGCTACAAAAGAGATGAGCAATGAAGCAACCTTATTTTCTTAACTCAGTAGAGTCATTTATAAATTGTATTCGAATACGCTGTGCTTCCGGTAAAAGAAGCAGTGTTTAATGGGTGATTTCAACAGTGAGGCATAAGTAGATTTGGAAATATTACAGTTTGGTAGTCAAGATGTTGAAACCTCAAATTCTTTAAGAAGTATATGATTTGTTATCTTGTTTTAAATTCAAAAATGTTTACAAATAAAATTGTATCCACATAAAATGTTAAAACATGTATGTCCCCATCTCTTGGAAATCCTGGCATATAATTAAATAGCGTTTTCCTATGTGACTTATTGAGTACAATTCGTTGTAGTCGGTCTTACTTCATTTTCACAAAAACAGAGATCAAGAAGAAGAAAAGACATTTCAAGATTTCATGTTAGGGTTACGACCGCACTCGAGCATTCCTATGAGAGTTTTCTTCGGATCTTCTGATTGTAAGTTAAGTTTTTAGCTTGGACATCTGTTAAATTACTAAAGTTAACCGTTAGGTCTATATTTTTATCATAACCCTGTTAAATATTCATGAGCAAGCATGATATTTTTCTGTCTGCAACGAAACTTCTAAGTTGTTACAGGACGTACGATGAAACGGGGGGCGTTACACCTTGTTGGTGGCGAGAGGGTTAGGGGATCCACCACCTAGTTCCTTCGTAGAGACTATTAGTACTAGGTTCTAGTATTTCCTTCCCTTTCCCCTTCCGTGGTGAGCACCTTTGCCCGGCTCCGTCCTTTGCCCTTGACCATGGTGGCGGCTTTGGTTCCACCGCTTACATCACCTTTCCCGGATCGGATACGGTCGAATAGTCTCAAATACCGGATTCATGTTTTTAAACGGATGCCCATTCTCAAATACTAATACGAATGCCTCTACCCTTAATTCTCAAAATAAAGACTTGGTTTTTCTTAGTCACAACAATACTAATACTAATACGAATACGAATGTTCTCGAATATGAATGCGAATACGAATGTTCTCGAATACGAATACGAATGTTCTCGAATACGAATACGAATACAGATATTCTCAAATACGGATACGAATACGAATACGAATATTTTTGAATACAGATTTTTGTTTACCACATTCATATTTTCTCGGATACGAATATCGGATAAAATAAATTATTGTTACTGTTTTCCACCCCTAAATACGAGCCTCATGGCTTTGCTAAACGACAAACATTGAGAGCTCGTCCTAACCAAGGTGACATCGTACTAACGAACGACGTCGTCGATTTTGTTTGTCAAAATCGTTCCATAATCTTTCGGACGGTCGGAAATTATTCGCTTCTTTGCACATAATATTTGATAGTATGGTACAATCAGAGCAAACATAGGGAGACTAATTACTGAGATGTTGAAAGAAGAACACTTAGTACTCCTGCTTGTTTAGATGTGATAATCTGCCTATATGTTATTTTGTTCCTAGGTGAAGTCACAACAAACTTCCTCATATCATTTGACATACGGATATATACGGACGGATGTCACTTATCCCGTATCATATTCCATATTTTTCCTCGGAGTCGGACACGAATAGTGCCAGATACCCATCTACCCCTTCCGTATCCGTTTCGTATGTCTTCGGTCAGTCGAACGGATGAAAATTATCCGCTCCGTTTGCACCCCTAATGCAAGTTTGTCGAAATGGGCCCATCATTTAAATGGTTTATATTGACAATTATTTGGATGGAGGTGACGCTAGTTTGTCGAAACGGACCCATCGTTTAAATGGTTTATATCAAGTCGTACAATGTTGGTGGTTTTCGTAAAATCTGATCTTAGCACACGTCCCTACTAGAGAAAGAAACGGCATATTTTACTCGCAGAATCGTGTTCGTGTAGTTGTGCACCCATGCAAAGCGAGGCTAAGAGTTTCGATTTCAGGCTCGCGTGTATGGCATAGGTTGCTACGAAAATTGCAAATTGCAAATAGGCCATGCACTACTCGTTTTTGTATTTCAAGTGTCTTCGTAGAAGAGAAAATGTCGTACTATTTTGCTTGCAAAAAAGAAAGAAAAGAAATGTCATGTCCATCCCTTAACCAGGGCCGTTCCGGAGGCAGGCTGCAGGGGCGCCCGCGCAGGGCCCTCTTTTTTTGTGTGATGTATTGTTTATTGTTATAAATTATGCTAGTTATTTTAGTTGTGCTCTAATTAAATAAGCATATATTTGTTATTATACAAGGTCATACGGAAAGATATGTAATAATAATTAATAATTTCTTTAATTTTCAAATATAATACTTTGCAATGGTTTTCAAAGTGTGCAATTGAGTTACTCTACACCGTCTTTTCATCAACCTTTCTTGGAGAGTTTTTATAGGTACGTATTTCCATAAGTAGCATGGAGTACGCCGTTGGTTCACAAGTCAACGCCATTTTATCTTTAACTCTACATATTCACATGTCTTTTTAGTAATAAAATTTTGACAACGTGGCATTATAATCGATAAATTAGTGCACAATCAATATTGCTTTGTTTTTCCTTCGAAAGATTCAATTTTCTTTCAGCTACATATAAATTATGATTTATTATATAATTACAAATGTTATAGCATGTATAAACATTTCTTGCGCTAAAATATTTTAGAATTTGTGTGAAATAAGCTAATAAAGAGTCGTTGTTTGCCTCAGGGCCTCTAAAAATGTCAGGACCGGCCTGCCCTTACAAAAACGGCGGACTGATCTTTTTCTGCCGACGCAACGGCACGTACGCAGAGTTGATGGCAGCAACATGGCCTGTGCATGGGCTGTGACAAGAAGGAAGGTTCTTGGAGGTTGTGCGTCGATTACAGGAAGCTAAACGCAATGACTGTCAAAAACAAGTATCCAATCCCGGTTATTGAAGACTTACTAGATGAGCTACATGGGGCTACCATTTTTAGCAAGCTAGATCTGAAATCTAGTTACCATCAAATACGTATGAAGCAGGAAGACATATGTAAGACAGCTTTTAGGACTTATTTGGGGCATTTCGAGTATCTGGTCATGCCCTTCGGGTTAACAAATGCTCTAGCTACCTTCCAGTCCTTAATGAACACAATTTTTGCTAAGTATTTGAGGAAGTTCATCTTGGTCTTCTTCGACGATATATTGGTATACAGCAAAGAAGAAAAGGAACACCTGCAGCACCTCTCTATTGTCTTGGAGACCTTGAGGCAACAGAAACTGTTTGCTAATATCGACAAATGTGTGATTGCAGCTCCACATGTGGAGTATTTGGGTCATATCATTTCTGAGCAGGGAGTAGCTACAGACCCCAAGAAAATTGCCGCTATTAAAGATTGGCCCAAGCCTTTAGATGTGTCCCAGTTAAGGAGCTTTCTAGGAATGACTGGATATTACAGGCGGTTCATCAAAAACTATGGGCTGATCTGCAGACCTTTACACGACATGTTAAGAAAGGAAGGCTTCTGTTGGGCAGAATCTCAAGATGAGGCCTTTGAGAAGTTGAAACTCAGTTTAATCACTGCCCCTGTTCTCGCTCTCCCAGATTTCTTCGATTCATTCACATTGGAGACTGATGCCTGTGCAAAGGGGATCGGCGCAGTTCTAATGCAAAAGGGGAGGCCCATTGCATATTTTAGCAAAACCCTAGGGGTTAGGGCTGCAGCACTTTCTACCTACAACAAAGAGGCTCTGGCAATCATCGAATCATTGAAGAGGTGGAGGCACTACTTCTTGGGAACTCGGCTGGTGATTAAGACCGATCAACAGAGCCTCAAATTTATGGCTGATCAAAAGATTGGGGAAGGAATTCAGCACAAGCTCATGCTGAGACTACTCGAGTTCGACTACACTATTGAGTATAAACGAGGGAAGGAGAACCGAGTCGCAGATGCGCTATCCAGAAGGGGCTCTGAGTTAATGGCTATATCCATGGCAGTTCCAGCTTGGATGGAAACTATTGAACACAGCTATACTTCGGATGCTCATTGCAGGGAGTTGATGGAGCAACTCACCTTAGCTCCAGAGATGCAGTCAGAGTATACACTTCATTCAGGGGTGCTACGATATAGAGGAAGAATATATGTGGGAGGCGATGCTGAATTGAGGCAAAACATCATCCACTCATTTCACTCTTCGGCTGTGGGAGGACACTCAGGCATGGTGGCTACTTACCAACGGATTAAGAACTTATTCCACTGGCCAGGGTTAAAGAAAGAAGTGCAAACCTTTGTGCAGAATTGCGCCATTTGCCAACGATCTAAATCCGAACATTGCCACTACCCGGGTCTTTTGGAACCCCTACCTGTCCCTGATATGGCTTGGACCCATATCTCCATGGATTTCATAGAGGGAATGCCAAAATCCAATGGGTATGAGGTGATTCTGGTTGTTGTGGACATATTCACCAAGGCTTTCATGGATAATATTTTCAAACTGCATGACTTCCCATTGGCTATTGTGACAGATCGGGACAGAATCTTTACTAGCAAACTTTGGCAGGAACTATTCAAGGCTTTAAGGGTGGAATTGAGGTTTAGCACAGCCTACCATCCGCAAACGGATGGACAAACGGAACGAGTTAACCAATGTTTAGAGACATATCTAAGATGCATGGCATTTCATGAGCCTAAGAGGTGGATATCTTGGTTGACTCTGGCAGAGTGGTGGTGCAACGCCACCTTCCATACTTCACTCAAGATTTCCCCCTTTCAAGCCTTGTATGGGTTTCCTCCACCCATGATTAACGAGGTGGCTGTTCCAGGTCCGAAGGAAGTGGAAATCAAAGACTTCCTGCAGGAAAAGCAGACTATGCTCAAGAGGTTAAAAGAAAATTTGGTTCAAGCCCAATCCAGGATGAAGAAATATGCTGAAATGAACCGCTGTGAGAGGCAGTTTGAGGTTGGGGATATGGTGTATCTAAAACTGCAGCCATATCGTACTACAACTTTCGGACTTAAACATGCTCTGAAGCTCGCTAGCAAATTTTATGGACCCTTTCGGATAATACAGAAGATCGGTAATGTGGCTTATAAACTCTTGCTGCCAGAAGGTGTAGGAATCCACCCTGTATTCCATGTTAGCCAACTCAAAAGACATTGTGGCCCTAGAGCAGTCCCAAGCCCAGATCTTCCTCTTGTCAGTAGGGATGGAAAGATCAAAACTGAACCCGCTTCTGTGTTGGAGACGAGAGCCATGCCACGCAGTGGTAAGCTGGTGACACAATGGTTAGTCTAATGGATTAATTTGCCCCCTGAAGACGCCTCGTGGGAAGACGCAGACTTCGTCAAAAGTACATTCCCAGAATTTTACTCTCAAACTATCAAGTCTTGGTTTCCAGATGAAGATACTTGAGGACAAGTATCATGTTGAGGGGGAGGAACTGTCACAACCAAGGATGACCGCGATCCGGGAGATCGGGAAGTCTAAAGGATAACGTTTCGCTCATTTGGCGCAATTACTCGACGGTCGGGATGTCTTCTTACCCCTTTTGGTGCGATCAATGGACCCGATTGATTCCAGTAAAGTGGAGTTTAAGCAATTAAGTAATGTTATTTGGATAGAGTTTAGTGTTCTGCTAATCTGAGTGAAATAATATTTTCTTAACGGTTAATGTGCGGTCATGTACTCATATATATATATACTTTCGGTGAAAGGAAGGAAAAATGTGTTTTATGGCGTGATCATTACTAGTTGTAATTGTAGCCCTTTTCCACCCTCCTAAATACGAGCCTCATGGCTTTGCTAAACGACAAACATTGAGAGCTCGTCCTAACCAAGGTGACATCGTACTAACGAACGACGTCGTCGATTTTGTTTGTCAAAAGTGTCTTGCCACCGTACTAATGGATCGAGTGGCAATTATTTAGATGGAGGTGACGCAAGTTAGGTGTGTAATCCGAGCGGATACGAACGGATATCGTTTATTCTATATTCTATTTTATATTTTTTCGGAAGTTAGAATCGGATACGGATAATATCGATATCTATTTCTCCATTCCGTATACGTTCCATAATCTTTCGGACGGTCGAAAATTATTCGCTTATTTGCACAGAACATTTGATGGTATGGTACAATCAGAGCAAATATGGGGAGACTAATTACTGAGATGTTGAAAGAATAGCACTCAGTACTCCTGCTTGTTTAGATGTGACAATTTGTCTATATGTTATTTTGTTCCTAGGTGAAGTCACAACAAACTTTCTCATATTATTTGACATACGGATATATACGGACGGATATCACTTATCTCGTATCATATTCCATATTTTTCCTCGGAGTCGGACACGAATAGTACCAGATACCTATCTACCCCTTCCGTATCCGTTTCGTATGTCTTTGGTCAGTCGAACGGATGAAAATTATCCGCTCCGTTTGCACCCCTAATGCAAGTTTGTCGAAATGGGCCCATCATTTAAATGGTTTATATTGGCAATTATTTGGATGGAGGTGACGCTAGTTTGTCGAAACGGACCCATCGTTTAAATGGTTTATATCAAGTCGTACAATGTTGGTGGTTTTCGTAAAATATGATCTTAGCACACGTCCCTACTAGAGAAAGAAACGGCATATTTTACTCGCAGAATCGTGTTCGTGTAGTTGTGCACCCATGCAAAGCGAGGCTAAGAGTTTCGATTTCAGGCTCGTGTGTATGGCATAGGTTGCTACGAAAATTGCAAATTGCAAATAGGCCATGTACTACTCGTTTTTGTAGTTCAAGTGTCTTCGTAGAAGAGAAAATGTCGTCCTATTTTGCTTGCAAAAAAAGAAAAAAAGAAATGCCATGTCCATCCCTTAACCAGGGCCGTTCCGGAGGCAGGCTGCAGGGGCGCCCGCGCAGGGCCCTCTATTTTTGTGTGATGTATTGTTTATTGTTATAAATTATGCTAGTTATTTTAGTTGTGCTCTAATTAAATAAGCATATATTTGTTATTATACAAGGTCATACGGAAAGATATGTAATAATAATTAATAATTTCTTTAATTTTCAAATATAATACTTTGCAATGGTTTTCAAAGTGTGCAATTGAGTTACTCTACATCGTCTTTTCATCAACCTTTCTTGGAGAGTTTTATAGGTACGTATTTCCATAAGTAGCATGGAGTACGCCGTTGGTTCACAAGTCAACGCCATTTTATCTTTAACTCTACATATTCACATGTCTTTTTAGTAATAAAATTTTGACAACGTGGCATTATAATCGATAAATTAGTGCACAATCAATATTGCTTTGTTTTTCCTTCGGAAAGATTCAATTTTCTTTCAGCTACATATAAATTATGATTTATTATATAATTACAAATGTTATAGCATGTATAAACATTTCTTGCGCTAAAATATTTTAGAATTTGTGTGAAATAAGCTAATAAAGAGTCGTTGTTTGCCTCAGGGCCTCTAAAAATGTCAGGACCGGCCTGCCCTTACAAAAACGGCGGACTGATCTTTTTCTGCCGACGCAACGGCACGTACGCAGAGTTGATGGCAGCAACATGGCCTGTGCATGGGCTGTGACGGACAGGTCCGATCAGCCGGCCGAGATGCTCTCAACGCTCAGATCGCTCCGGAGATCCTTGGACGTCGCAAGCTGCACTGCACGGCCGCCTGCAGTGCTCCACCTGACGGCCGGTGCGGCGGCCAAGAAGAGGCACGGCACGAGGCGACTGGCTGCCCACCCCCACCGCGCGATAGGCTAACACGGCCGGGCGCCCGCGCCGAGGACGGCGGTACCATGCATCGGACGGCATGCATGTGCCGCCGCACGGAAGCGTAGCACGGCGCGCGAGGTGCGCGGCCCATCCGGCCATACTTCCTCCGGCCGTGGCTCTCCATTAAAGTAGTATATTTCCTCCGTTCCTCAGTCGTTTCGTCGACTGTCTCAGTCCCGGCGGGCCCAGTCCCGCGCAGCAACAGCAGCAGGAGCAGAGTTGCAGAGGCAGGGAATCGGGTCTGACTTTTTACGACGAACGAATGATTCCTCATCAGCTCCCGGCCGGAATCGCTCCGTGCACCAACGACCTTTCAATTACACTCATGGGTTAATTTGGATAATTGGATGCAACGCACTTGTTGATTCAGGGCTCTATGTGATAGTGAATTAGCGATTATACATACTGTTTGTGATGAATCTGTATACTGAATTTTTGTACTTTGTAGACCTAGTTAACCTTGTTATGTTGTTGAATACGTACTTATTCCGATTTTTGTTTTGACTCCATTGACCTCTACAATCTCATGCTTGGAACACCAAAATTATTACTACCTGGCTTGGTTGGCACTTTGTGCAGCGATTCTATCTAAACTGTTGAGTCTGTGACTGTCATCAGCAGTGGCCTAAACTTATCCACATAGGATAAGGAACAAGGAAATACTACTCCAAGTCTCCAACCCTAGCTAGCTAGCTCTTGGAAGTGTAATACCACTAAAAATGCAAAAGGAAAGAATTATATAGAATGAAAACAATTCAAAGGAGAATAAAGGAAATTAAGTAAAGTTTCGCCGTCAAATCCATCGGCTTCTAAAATGCCAAATAAAAGTAGCGCTCACTGACGTTCCCAGACTATCCAGGGACAGTCGGCACCGTCTCGTGTTTGGATTCTTATCATCCGGCAGAAAATTTCATTCTTACCTTTTATCGACTTACATGTCATAGTAAAAAAGCCATCAAAATATGCAAGCCCACATGTTGGACCAAAAAGTCCTAAAAGCCCACAGTGATTTGAGAGTTAAATAGAGAGAAGGGGAAGGGTAGTTTTGATAATACACAAAGTTAGGGACTATCCAACCATGCCATTAAAGCTAACATAGTACAGGCAAAGCTCACCTCAGCCTCATTTCATTTCCCAATGGAGAGCCACACACACGTAGAGACATGGCCACAAGAGCCAACATGCAGCCACCCACATGGAAAGGTATGGCCATATGACTCAACACCCAGCCACACAAAGCTTCACTTCATTCTTTCTTCTCTCAACCGTGAGCTCATCCAGAAAGCAAAGCCAGCAAGAGGACCAGTAGCTTTCCTCTGCTCAACCAAACACAGAGCAAGCCGAGCTCATCCAAGTCCCAAAACCCAAAATCCATGGCCACCGTAGAGAGGAGGTGAGGGAGAGAGAAGCGGAGGAGTGGAGCTTGGGGAGTTGGGGAAGATCAACGGCGTGAGGGTGGAGTCCATGGTGACCGCAAGCCACCTAGGACCATCAAAGCCACACCGAACCAGACTGGGACAACGAGGAGGTGAGAAGGGCCAACGGAAACGCGCAAAGAGCGATGTCGCCACCACGGCCATCATCATCGGCTTCTCATCCCCACCCAACCCAAGCCAAGTAAGGTTTGCCTTCCCCAACCATTCGTATTGAAGAGTAGGGTAAAACAAAGCTAGAAACTAAATCAAAATGTGTTAAAGAAGAGAGGATTAGATGAACAGTTCGGTGAAGTAGTGGAGTAGAGGTGCTCGGGCCAAGCTCACGCACCTTGGCCAAAGCCATGGCCAAGGGGAACACCTAGTGGCCATCCAACGGCGCAGCCACGGCCGAGCCAGGCGTCAGCTTGGGGAGCCGACGGCGCTAAGGACAGCCGGATGGGGGCGCCGATGGTGCCAAGGACAGCCAGATGGGGGATGCCACGACCGGAGAAGCAGCGTCGGGAGGCCGAAGTCTAGGGCCTTGGCATGGGGGCCTGCCATGCTAGCGCGAGGTGGGCGATGGCCAAAGGCCGTGCCAACTTAGCGACGGCGCCCAGCTCCTCACCGCCGCGCGCGCACAGGGGAGGCGGCAGATCCGGTTTTGGTTGGCCAGATCCGAGGCGAAGAGTGAGGGGGAGGAGCCGGTGGCGAGTTTCGGGCCGACGCGCCATGACTAGTGAACCTGGCAATGGCGGCATCATCCGAACGAGAGGAAGAAGGGGGGAATAGGTGAGTGGAGACACATGAGAGGCGGATGGTGGCCGGTGGCAAGGTCAGGGCAGTGAGCCCGAGCTCAACCGTGAGCAGCCGCGCCGCCTGGAGGAGCACCGAAATGAGAAAGGATTACAGCGAGAGAGGGGAAGGATTAGGGAATGAGATAAGGCTAGTTCGGCTGAATCGGTTGAAGGGGAGAGAGAAAGAAAAGAGAAAGTGAGAGAAAAAAGAAGAGAGAAGAAAAGGAAGAAAAAAAGAAAGAAAGAAAAGAAAAGAGGAGAAAAAGAAAAGAAAAATGGAGGTTTGGTACCTGCGCGATGGGTTCTTAACCCGGACATTTTATGCCAGAGTCGGGATATGCGTATAGAGTCGTCGCTACTTGCTTAAGCACTAGTTTCGATATGATGTGTTGAGTCGGGTTGACGTTTGTACAAGTGGAGGTTCCTGGTCGGAGCCGTCTATGCATCGTCTCCGAGACTAACCAGGCAAGTGCATGGTAAAACGGTAAATTCGGGTTGAATGTTGAGGCATTGCTTACCGTGATATGGTAAGTTAACTATTTCTAGTTGCATGATGAGGAATGATGAATGACAATTGTTGAGACATGGTATGTTGATATGCATAAATGGAGAACTTGCATTACATGCATGTCATGAAAAGAGATAGTTTTGTGGTATCATTGGTCCACTTTTGTGTGGATGCTCCACGGGAGTGGAGATTGAGGTCCCCGTATAAAAATGGCGAGCTACTGAGGTCCCCGTATGAAAAAGGACGGGCTTGTGATCCCCGCATGGAAATAGGGCGGGTTTGGGTGAGCATCGACGGGTGCTCGCTCTGCTATACCGGTATAGGCTAAAGAGATAAGAGAGAAGTGCATGTGCATATGAAATTGCATTATGACATAGAACAGGTGCAAATGTATAATGATTGGTTGATGAGAAGTTAAAGAGATTAAATGGAAACAAGTGGTTATTGAAACTGTGATGGTTATGGACTGATTCGTGAACCTGTTATTTACTGTTTTGCTTTGTACTCGCTGAGTCTTTGAACTCACCTTTGTTTTGTTGTTTTTTTAGGTGACCGTTGAGGACGTCATGCACGGGTGGTAGTAGCACATGAATAATTTCATGAACCTGCAGCACTCCTTGTACCACCTTTTGTCAGTGTATTTTAGACTCTACTGGTATGTTAGAGTAATCGCTTATATCTGGTCGCTGTAACATAAATAAATTAGTGTTAGCTTAAATTTTTTAGTAGTTGATGGAATGGTAGTAGTATACAATGGTGATAGCATTCTGGATTCAGAGGATGAGTAGGGTGACAGAGGAAGCCTCTAGTCTATACTCTCTGGCCTCTAGCTCATCGTGCACGGCGGTCCGACGACTTGTCCGTGGACATGGAAACTTGGAAAGGTGCATTCGTGAGGTTCTCAGAGGAATCTAGCTAGCTAGCTGAAGATCGACGGAAAATGCAGCACATGCCATTGGTGAAGAAAAATCAACAATTGTACTAATTTTGTAGACTTGGTGATTTTCAAAGCGTGTGCGCGGTTCTTGTCAGCTCCCTTTCTTACAATTTCACGACACTAATATTAAAATGCTCTAATTTGTCTATTGTTTCATGGAAGATCAATAGATCATCGGTACTTATGCAAAAGGTTGTAGGTTCTCTCCTGTTGAGGAACGTTAATTAGGCCTTCTTTGGAACATGGAAATTTCCTAGTTACTATCCAAATACTCGCGACTCCAAAAATCTCTACGGGGAGATATCAGATATGGCTTCAAATTGTTAGGCCCAAAGTTTTGAAAGTAAAAAACGTTCAGTTTAGAAAATCTAAAGAATCACCTAACTAGACAAACAATAAAAAATTTCTTATATAGTTATGAACTGTTGAGTACAAACGGGAGCTAGCCATGATTATCATTTGCACACGTGGGCGGCCTAATCACATGCCAAATGAACTAACGATAGTCTATGCGCAAACAAAGATTATTTTCGTAGTTCATACTACTATACAATATCATATCGTAACTATCTTATTCTCTTTGGTGCCATCGTTTTCAAGTGAAACGAGAAGTTTTTGCGCCCTAGCCTCGTCCTCTTCTGCAGCTGGACAAGGCTTATCCGGCACGATAGTCTTCTCTAAGGTTTGTTCTTTTTAGCTACGACTGATGGTTTATGAATGTAATTGATGATTTTTACCCTAAAACAAGCGTTTATACGAACAAATCGAATGCCAATAAGCTATTTTAGAAATATTGTCTTGATAAACAGTTTTGAAATTATAACAAAAAAACCATCCGTTTATTTGTCCGGTTAAAATCACAAGCTGAAAGAACCAATCTGCTCTCATTGGCATCGTGAGCTAAAATTGCATTGAAGACGGCAGTTACACTCCAAAAGGGCTAGCTCTTCGCAATCACAGGTAGTATATTCCTAGTCCACTAGCAACTGCAGCATTGTAATTCGGCCACTTGTGCCTGTCCTGTAACCAGCAACCCTTGGATCCTAAGCTAACGCAGCAAGAAACAGACGAGCTGGTTTGGTTTGGCACGGTACTCCTTACTACTTTTCTACCCCAATCAGCGTCTTCTTTGCCCAAGTCTAGTCAAGAGAACCTTGTGCTGTTCTGTAGCAGTAGTGTATAAGTGCAAGTAAGACTTGCACTTTCTCACGTCTAGACTGTATGTTACCAGAAAAAATGTCAGAGGCTGGTGAAGTGGGCACACAATGTGGTGACTGGTGACAGAGCTCGAATTCCCCAAGAATTCGGCACCTAAAATGGAGGAAAACAACAGGTGCTGATACTGATCTATAGAGTTCGAGCGCAGAAGCAAGAATCTCTGGAGGCGACTTCGCTGCTCTCGCTTATCTCGGACTCAGCACATGCAAGACAGGGGCGCACGGCACGGGAAGTCGTCGCCGGCCCGGTCGCCGTCCAGGCTCCCCGGTGGGAATCACCGACGGCGATCAGCAGATGACGACCTCGTGGTTGTCGCCTAGCCCACGTCGGTTTCGCGGTCGGATGAGACTCGGGACACACACCACACCATCGATCTTTGCCGTGCTTTTTTTCCCCTCTTCTCCCCCTGACGGAGCATGCACGAGAGACGCGATAGAATCATCGTACGATGGAGAGCAGAGCGGTGGCTTTCACGCCCCGGTTGTCGTTTGGCCGGACAGGTCAGCGTTTCTGTCCTTCACTCCTCCCCCTCTGCTCGCTTCAGCAAGCTGTCCCCGTCGAGAGACCGACAAGAGAGCCGCGTGCCGAACACGGCTTCGACGAATGCTTTCGGATCACGATGAGCAGCTGCAATGCAAGCGAACACAGTTAACAACACATGCACGCCTGACGTTTCAGCGTCTCCCATGGGACTTGCCTATGGAAAAAGCTCGTGGCAACCAACAGAATCCAGCTGGTCTGGCGAGGGGGGATGGCAAGGCCTGTACAGATGTTAGCTCGCCGCACAGACAGGGGGCATTAACACCAAGTCACCAACAAGACAGGATGCCAAGATGAACAGTGGTGTGTGGACCTGTGGAAGGGGAATATATAAATGGGAGTGACTATTGTTAAGGCGACTGAAATTTTTTTGTCTCTCAGTCACTTGAAGTTGCACTCTCAATTAACTAAAATTGCAGTTGTTCTTTTTGGAGAAGGGCTGCAATTTTAGTTGATTGAGAGTACATTTAGTTGCACTCTGAATCACCTGAAGTTGCAGTTGTTTTTTTTAGGGGACTGCAATTTTAGTCGTTTAAGAGTGCAACTTCAAGTGACTGAGAGATAAAAAAATTTCAGTCGCCTTGACAATAGCAAAACCGTATATAAATTGGCTGGAATGGAAGCAGAGCAATCCGACTCATCTTGAGAAGGTGCGGCAACAGCAGTAGTACGCATTGACGACACCTGCATTCTCGGTCAGGAAAAGGGGGGGAACGATTCACGGATGAGGTAAAAGATAGAACGACAAGCAATCAACAGACAGATCATCGAAATTGAATCAGGATTTTTTTTTTTCTTTTCCTTCTTCTTTCGGTTTTTCTCGCGAACTAAGAAACAGAGGAGGAAAACTTACGTTTGTACAAGGAACTGCTAACCAGGTGAAACACGAACCAGATAGCTGTCATCTTTAACCTAACGATCCATCACTTGTCAGTTTAGCTGATCTTTTGCCTTTGCCCCTTTCTCCCCCAACCTTTTCTTTCTGCTAAGCTAATTACAAAAAAGGAATCATGAACGAAATGAACTGCTCCACGAAGATGTCGCGCACACCCAGACCACTCTTGCTTCACTCGAGCTAATCTTCGAACGAGACCTGCGGTTGCGAAGCTAGGAGATGCCGAGTGGATGAATCTCTCAGGCCCTGAAGCATCTTCAGAACATCGGCCGGGTCATCCAGGTAATACTTCGCCAAGCTTGGCTTGTTGCCGACGGTGCAAGGGAAGATCTCAGCAGTCTCTGCGATTGCAGGATTGCTCACGGTAGTTGTGGTAGCCTCAAACATGTCTTCATCAGACCGGTCATCACCAACACATAGGATGAAATCTGGCAAGTCGCCACGATTTCCCATAGCTGAAATAAGATTCTCCACCACGACTCCTTTGCCCACCCCCTGCACAGAAATATAATAGCCGATGACACAAAGTAGGACAAAGTGATAAGCTGGACATGTTAGTAAATACAGCCAACAGAAGCAACCAAGGTAGGGCATGGCCCATGGAAATTCTATCGACCGGAATATATTAAATGTTGTGGTACGTGCTAAAGAGAGATGGTAGCTGAATACGAGGTGGATGAAGCTTCTTAAAGTCAGTCTAATGTAACGCCTTTTGGTCTGAAAGCTATCCTTGATCATGACAGCTACAAGTGGAATTGAGACTTGTTCTTTTCATCTTGGTTTAAGCATACGAAAGTGTGATGGCCATCCAAAGAGATGATATGGAGAATTGTGAACCCGTTTTCTGAATATTAAAGTGATACAGCCATCTAAAGAGATGATACGGGGACAACGTTATTAGTAAATGTTTCCGTACCTGAGGATTAACCTCCACAATTTGATAGCCGCTTTTCACAGACACCGGCGCATTCGCAAGCACATTCTGTAGGTGGTCCTGGAGTTCTTTGGCCTGACATGATCCAAAATCCGGATCAGCTTCCTCATAGTGCCACACTAGTGATGTTTCTTTTACCTCTATGTGTGACCCATCCGTTGCATCGGTGTAATGCTGCATTACAGGCACTGCAATATTCTTCCAATCAAAATCCATCACCAATTTGCATGACTCCCATGGAGAATCCCTGCTCCACCTGATAAAGAAAACAGAGTTACTTCCAGAAGCAGCCAATCTTATTCCTTAAGCTCCTCACAATCACATGCACACAATCATAAAGTAATGGCAGAATACAGAAAAAGAAAATGAAAAGTTCCATCGCATAGAAGGCATTCGTCGTACAACATTATTTCTACTGTGTACAACTTATCTATTAACTCAGAATAACTATACTTTACAGAGCAATGTCAATCAACATCGAGTCATGACTCATGACCAACCTTTTTGGTATACTAGAGAAAGCAACTCCTCTTTGTGTATCTCAGATGTATTTCTTTTTCAGAACAGGTGTATACTAAAACTTCAGAGATAAAAGCACACTGGGCTTCCTACTTAAATACCAGTAGTAACACAATTCAAGCCGGCAGCTAGTCATACAGTACAGGATAGGATATTGACCCGATTCCAGAAGAATTTCCTATTCAAGTATAGAGCATGCTATTTATATCAATTTGAACAATAACATAAATCCAAACATCCAATGCTAAAAGAAAATCCCATACCCAGGCCATCTTATCCATTTGTCACCTACTAAATGCCCAAACCATCGGCAAGTATAATTTCACCTCCCAAACTAGGAACATGCCGAGAGAATAGGGGGAGAAATCTTGTGTTTACCTTGTGAAGTAGCCGTGCTCTGCAGAGATCCCCAGACTTTCGCATGGCTCAAACCATTCAGCCAGTTCATCCTTCCCCCGCCCGCTGACCACGAAAACGGTGTTATTTGGATCTGAGCACAGTTCATTCAGAGTACGAATCACTTCCTGGCTGGGCGCCTTGTTGATCAGCCCCTGCGGCATCACTGTACCATCATAGTCCAGTAAAATAAGCCTGTTGCCAGTCTGGCGGTACGATGGGTTAATGTGCTCAGGTGAGAGCTTCTGGAAGCTGGGACCAAGCGCGACGACGCGGAAGCTCATGGCGAGGCCAACGTTCAGGATCAGCATGGACGAGTTGTCCTTGCAAGCTCTCTGCAAGTCCTGGTCGAACGACCGCGCCCAGAAGGCAACGTCGTGCGTGCTCGCATACCTGTAGTGCTTGTCTTGCCGCATCTGCCTCTCGCGCTCCTTCATCCTCAGCGCCGAGCTCATGGCCTCGACCACGTCGTCCACATTCCACGGGTTGACCCGAATCGCGCCACTGAGCGACGGCGAGCACCCGACAAACTCGGAGACGATAATGGCACTCTCCCTCGGCCCGTCGGCCAAACCGTTGGCAACCGGACCCTCCTGCCGGCACACCGTGTAGAAGTACGGTATCCTGTTCAGCCCGTCGCGCACGGCATTCACAATACAGATATCCGCAGACGCGTAGAACGCCACCTTCTCGTACATCGGCATGGCGCCGTCGATCACAACAACCGGCTCGTACCCCGGCAAACCGAACCGCGCGTTGATCCGGTCCCGAATCGCCAGCACCTCCGCGCTGACCTCGTCGATGTCGCGCCCAAGGCTCCGCGCCGGGTTATTGATCTGCACAAGTACGACTTCACCGCGCAAGTCCGTCCGCGACTCCAGCAGCTTCTCCATGGCCAGGAGCTTAAGCCCAATCCCCTTGAACAAATCAATATCGTCAACGCCGAGCATCAATTGGCGGCCCATGTACGTGTCAGCGATCTCCTTGACCTTGGCGGCCGTCTCCGGCGACAGCAAGACCGCGCGGAGTTGGACCATGTCGATGCCGACGGAGAGGATCTTCACGACCACCTTGCGGCCGTAGTAATCGATGCCGATGTAGCCGCGGCTGGAGCGGTTGGCGAGGCCGAGGACCCTGGAGCAGGAGGAGAGGAAGTGGCGCGCGTAGTCGAAGGTGTGGAAGCCCACGACGTCGGCGTTGAGGAGGGCGCGGAGGAGGTCCTCGCGGACGGGGATGGCGCGGAAGAGCTCGGAGGTGGGGAAAGGGGAATGGAGGAAGAAGCCTATGCGGGCGCGCGGCGACTTGTGGCGGAGGAGGGTGGGGAGCGCCCAGAGGTGGTAGTCGTGGACGAAGACGAGGTCCTCGTCGGGGCTGAGGACCTCGAATACACGCTCGGCGAACTGCGTGTTGGCGGTGAGGTAAGCGCGGTAGAGCTCTCGGTTGAAGGGGAGGCCGCCGCCGCTGCCGTAGGAAGGCACGAGCGGGAGGAGGTAGTGGAGCATCGGCCACAGGTAGTGCTTGCAGAATCCGTCGTAGAAGTCGGCGTGGAGCTTGGCGGGGAGGAACACCGGGTAGCAGGAGAAGCGCGCGAGGAGGTCCGCCGCGAGCTCGTCGGACTCGGGGATCGACGCGGAGGCTGCGGAGGGGAGAGCGCCGACGAAGAGGACGGGTCGGGGCAGGCCATGGGAGAGCTGGAGCGGGAGCGCGTCAGGGTCGAGGGCGAAGTCGAATCCATGCGGCGCCTCGGGGTTGGGCTCCGCGCGGAGGGGGAGGCGGTGGGCGACCACGATTCGGCGCCCCTCCGACGGAGACGGCGAGCGCTCGTCGCCGGAGTTGGGGAGGGAGGGCATCGTGCTGGCAAACACAGCGGTTTGGCCGTTTGGATTTTCGTGGGAACTGGAGAGGGTGGGCCGGGTTTTTGTTAGCCGCGCCTCGAGGACGGAGGCGCTGCATAGCTAGCTGGCAAAGGCTTTTTTTTCCCGCCTGGCCCCTCAAGATGCAGGTTTTTCGAAAAATCAAAATGGCAGACGCGAATGTGCTATGGCCAAATATCTCCTTCATTTTTACAAAATGCTCTTGGCAAGCAACAATGCGAAAATGTGATCGATTGATATAGGATTTTCAACGGAGCAAAAATTATTCACAATAGAAGGGTCCTTTTAGCAATATATTTGCTTAGCATTTAAACAATCAATACCCACCGTCTAATACATCACTTACAAGTTTATATGGCGTCTTGTGGTTAATGACGCATAATAATACAAAACACACGCCATATAGTCAATGGTTTCTCAGTGCATACAACTGTAAAGTAACTCGCGGCTTTCTATGATTATAGATACGGTTTTGCTATTGCCAAGGCGACTGAAATTTTTTTATCTCTAAGTCACTTGAAGTTGCACTCTCAATCAACTAAAATTGTAACCCCCTCAAAAAAACAACTGCAATTTTAGTTGATTGAGAGTGCAACTTCAGTTACACTTAGTTGCACTCTCAATCAACTAAAATTGCAGCCCCCCTAAAAAACAACTGCAATTTTAGTTAATTGAGAGTGCAACTTCAAGTGACTGAGAGATAAAAAAATTTCAGTCGTCTTGACAATAGTCACTCCCCGATCATAGTTGGCTACAACATTTGGAATGTATGTAGCTGACAGCAGACTGGTGCCCTGTGGATCTATACATGTTCTTACAGGAAGGACCAAGATCATCAAGATTTACCCCAAACTATGCCAGGTGGATTGCATGTACCTTCATGAGCTCTATCAAATGCACAACGATATTTTTTTAGTGATTCACACCAACCGTCTAATATATCAGTCCACATATTGGTGGCAAATCCTTGTGTTTATAAAGTCGATAATTTCTCAATGCTGGCAACTGCAAAGTGGTTCCCGACTCTATATGCGTGGAAGGATGCATAGCTAGCAGCAATGTTTGGAAGGTATGCGTAGATAGATAAGGATACATTGTTCTGGCACGAAGAATTGAGATCATCAAGATTTACCCAAAAAAAATGTTGCCAAGTGGATTAGATACACCTTGGAGCTCTGCCAATGCTTAGCAACATTTCTAGGCAACCCACACAAACAGTCTAATATGTCAATTCACATTTTCGTGGCTCTTGTGGTTAATGAGCTCAATGATACTGAATATATGCTCCTCTCATGAAGCTTCGTGCCCATAGAATAAATGGTTTTCCAGCGCTGACAACTATAAATTATCCATAGCTTTCTATTTACAGATGGATTAAAATTCATAGCTGACATCAACTTTTAGAATTTATATAGTTGGCAATGAACCACTATCCATAGGTTGTTCAATATCCTTGAGATTCACCTCAAATATCGTCAGGCGGGTTTCACATGCCTTGCATTAGCTCGATCCGTGTACAATAATACTTCTTAGCAATGCACACTTATTGTCTAACATATTTATTTGTTTAAACTTTCATGGCTCCCACGATTA
This sequence comes from Bonia amplexicaulis, assembly GCA_036346245.1. Taxonomy (NCBI): domain Eukaryota; kingdom Viridiplantae; phylum Streptophyta; class Magnoliopsida; order Poales; family Poaceae; genus Bonia; species Bonia amplexicaulis. The sequence continues at coordinate 4,343,358 of CM070757.1, forward strand.
ATGATGCATAACGGTAGAGCATGGATAAGAATTCATAACTGCAACCAATGTTTAGAAGCTTTATAATTGGTTGGAAGCTGGCACAATGTGGTTCTATGTTTAGTGGCTCATCACCCCTAGGTGGATTTTCACATTCCTCTCTTGATCTTCGTCCATATGGTGTAATACTATTTAGTGGCTCATAACTAATTTGTGTGCGAGCTACTAGACATGGCTACATTTTTTTCAAAAGAAAGAGCTATGTAATATGAGATTTAAATAATGCAAAGCACATTTCTTGCAATTGCAGCCATATGTTTTAAAATGAAGCTTGGAAGAAACTTATTTATTAAAAAATCTTAAATACTTAAATATCTGATTTAGAACACATTGTATAGAGACCTATACGCGGTGCTTGATAAGAAAAAAAATCCATAGGTGAGCAATTCTTGGAGCAATCAAAAAGTGTAAACTCGTAGGGACCAGATTGCAATTCTGTAGTTGTTTGAGGGCTGACGTTATACAAATATCCTGGAGAATGGCAATGGGTTATCCAAATGAGAATATAAATTGACGAAACTGTCCCCAAGGCCCAAGCTCCACGATGTGTTCGACAACACGTACTCCTGCTCGCCTTCCATTTTTTTTTTTACGTTTTTTACCCTTCTTCCTCCGTAGCCTGTTACGGAGATGCGTTACGGAAGTCCTGGGATGTGTATGATCTAGTGTTGCTTCATTCACACGCAACAGAGGTACTCTTCCCCGTTCGTATAATTCCATCACGTTTTCTTAGAAAATCTTCGAGCCAAAATATAAAGTACAAAGGAAATTTGGTGTGTTTTAGGATGCTTTAAATTAAGTTTTGCACTGCTCATCGAGCTATCATCGATCCATATATTAGAAGACTTCAAAAACTATTTACTCAATTTGGGAACAGTTAGACAACCGATGAAAAACCTCTTCTCAGTGTGACAACTTCTAGTCTTATTGGTGAAGATTTTTCAGTTATAATCTGCAGAGACGTACGTCAATAGACGCCTCTGTATGTTAACAAAGATATGCATGTTTCGCCCAAAAGAAGCAGAGATTTGCACCGTTATGTACACAGTTTCCTTGTTTCTTTTCCGGCGTTTTTCTGAATGATCCATTCCTATCACAAGAGGAGGATGTTATCTATCCCGAGAGGTAGCAATCGTTTTGTACCTCCGAAACACCTCAAAATTTTAAAATTTTTAAAATTATTTAAATTTATGCTGAATTTAGCTTCTTTCCCAATTTGGCAAGCCCAAGCCATTTCCCGCTCTCCTTTTTGGCCACTCTCACCTTTCCCAAACGCTGGTGCATTTCTGCTTCCGCCTCCTCCCCTATGCAGTTGCAGCACTCAGGGTCGCTCCACACGCCGCCGCTGCCACCTAGGTGTTGCCATCTCGTCGTCGCTCCGCCAATGTGCCGACTGAGCATTCAATGCCCATCACCTCCTCGCCGTCCTCGCCTTGCACGCCCTGCCGCTAACCACACAACCGATGCCATCCGAGCTCTGCGCTGCCGCCGTTGCTAGACGGAGGAGGCCGATTAGAGACGGATGAAGAGGTGGTTTAAAATTTTTTTTCTCTAATTAATTATTAATTTTTATTTAGCTAAACCAAGCAAATAATATGGAACCTTAACTCAAAAGGGTTTAACATAAATAACGCCTAAAATAACTATGTTCACCTAAGTGTGCCAATAAGATAAGCCTATATCAAGATTTACAATTCTAGAATGACAAGCAATCAATTTAATTTTATGAATATAAATTGCTTAAATGTAAATTTAGCACAAGAAAATAAACCACAATTGACATGGTTGCTTTTTACCGTAGTGTTCGGAGACTTATTAGTCTTTCCTAGTCCACGTTGAGGTTATCCCAAACGAATTGGACCGACTCTGCGAATTAGGTCGAAACACCTCAATCCACTAGTGTTAAATCTTTTCCGCTCCGGGTAGGTGAGCTACAACCTTCACAACTTTGCTAGATCTTCTCACAACCTTCTTTGAGAAGATCACCACGCACGACGACTCCAACACCGTCTAAAAGTCAGTAAACTCTAAGAGTAATAAGTCAAGCCTCTTACTTAACAATCACCATGCGCAACGAATGCACAACCTCAAGTGGATATACAATCCACCTCTATATGCAACACATGTAATCTAGAGCATTCCTCCTTACACACAAGGTGCAATGCATGCACAATTGAGATGAGGATCTTATACTAGCTCAAGAGAGTGAAATGAAGTGACAAAAGTTATTCTCTAACAGGCCACAAGGAGGTATATATACCCCACACCTCGAAACTAGCCGTTGGAACAGAAAAATAGGATTATTGGAAGTACCGTAGGCAAACGACCGGTACTTCCGCTCCCCTCGGCAACGGTCAGAAAACTAGCCATTGCAGGCAAATCCGGTAGATCTGTCATGCAAAGTCCGGTACTACTGATCATCGAAAGTACCGCAGCACCCGTGCGGAACTACCGATTTCCTCGGGGACGAGAAGACTCCACACAGATGTCATTCTGGAAAACACGTACCGCTACACAAGCCAAACGTTTCACAAATCAGAAGTACCGCTCACACTAGTACCGCTCATACAGAGCTGGCCGAACGTACCGATCATCGACTACACTGGTCCCTGACCACATTGGATGGTTGGACCACGTTGATTTCTGACCACGTTGTCTGATTCGATCACACAGGTCTTTGACTATGCTGGTCTTCGATCACGTTGTCCGAATCGACCACATAGGTCTCTGACTACATTACTTTCGACCACTTAGGTCTCGACCATGTCGACCATGTCGACCATGTCAATTTTGACCACATCAATCTTCGATCATATAGATCTCCGACCACCACGTCAATCTTCGACCATGTTGTATCATTCGCGTCTATTCGACCACATCGATTACGACCACACAGGTCTCGACCATGTCGGTTCGACCACGCTGGTTTCGACCACTTTGATCTTAGACCACATCGATCTTCGACTGCACAGGTTATCGACCACGTTGATCTTTGACCTCGTTGGTTCGACTACGTCGGCTTCAACCATGCTAGTTCCTAACCATATTGATCTTCGACCACACAGGTCTTCGACTACATTGGTTCGACCATAATAGTTCTCGACCACACATGTCTTTCAACCACTAACAGACGTGGTAGTTCCATGATTACATCGCCGGTAGTCCCGACTAGCGGTAGTACCACAGAATACATTGCAGTAGTTCTAATTTCCCTAAGAAGTGCATATACTTCAACAGATTTTGTAAAACATATTTTCAAACTACAGTATGATACACTCAAGGATTATCCATGATTCCCAACAAATTGCAAAACATATTTACACACTTTTAGAATCATGACATAATAATTATATATATGAGCTTTAATCATTTGCAAAACACATTTGCAAATATAAGCCTCATATTACACATAATGAAAACATGGACTTCAAACACATGCAAAACATATTTGCAATGTATAATCCTATGTTATAAGGATTCAACACATGAGCTTTAATTATTTATAAAACACATTCGCAAATACAAGTCTTATGCCAAGAAGAGCTAGAGTAAGTGAGATTGAGCTATCAATACATGATGAAACTCAAACTACTAGACATAATCACTCTTAATAGTACGATAACCTATACTAGCAACTCGGTCTTCTAAACAAACACCAAGATCGGTAAAAAACTAGAAACACATTCTTAACCCTAGCTAGCTACACCTTTGCCTTGAGTCACAGTCTTGACATGCATTAACTTATGATGCATCCTTTACTTCAACTCCATCAATACATAATAGATCTTTACTTGACTTGATAATCAACACATGATCATCTCCTCTTGGACATACATCAACTCATCATGCATCCACCACTTGACTTTATGATCTTCAACACATGAAGTTATCCCAAATATTCCTCATTTGTAGAACCTAATCTATTCATCTAAATCATAAAAAATGTTAGTCTATAAAACAATTGTCATCAATTACCAAACTTCACCATTAGCTTATAATAGAGGGACTAGATTTTATAATCTTCCCTTTTTGGTAATTCATGACAATCTCAACAAATAAAGAGATAAAAAGTGAATTGTTAATATACAATATGTACACAATAATTGTATACTCTATAATAAGCTTTCAAAGCAAAGCTTACTCATCCAGTTGTCATTAATCATCTAACCATCAACATATAATGGAGAAACTAAATGACAACATGATTATGAGTATATATGAACTACACAATCTATATATATTTAAGATATATATTTCAAAGTAAAGATCTTAAATATGTGAAAATAGAACATGGATTAATACTAATAAAACCACAAAACATAGAGTGGGCTCCCCTTAAATCTGTGCATACAAGAATATACTGTGAAAGCATATACATATATTCAAGTTTGACTTTTTTGGCGAAGTTCATTCTATATTTCGGATCCGAGGAATGTAATAAGATAAAAATATGATATTGAATACATACCTCTTATATTTTTTTATCTTTTTATCTAAATGAGACTAAGCAATATCATAATCAATAAACATGTTGGTCTCATAATTGTATTTGTCATTATCACCAAAACCAACTTAATGGAGCTTGAACTTACAATCTCTCCCTTTTGATGATGAATGACAAATCTATTAACAATAATAGCATTCAGATGAATATGAACATATGATACAAAATTCAACTAAGGTGAAGGCATAAATAAAAAAATAAAGAATTTTCCCCCTTTTAGCATCAATGTTATTCTCTCTCTTCTTGGCAATATACACTTTAAAATCAATGATATTATTCATTCTTTTTCCTTTTGGCATTTATCATCAAAAAATAAGGAAAAACAAATTTAGATAAAATGGAGATGTTCCAACACATCGAGATTGATACCAATTGATTTAATTTAATTTTGGTCATAAAGAGTATGAAATAAACATATGTGACCAAGAGGAAATTTTAGGTAACTGAATGAAAAGATATTTGAAACATATTCAAATAATCTTACTCATGAGAGTTTTTGAAGGCTTTTAAAGTTTCCCCCTTTTGACATTAGATACTACTTGTAGCATTTGAAGCACCATCCAATTTGAAGTTTTAGATTTTTTTAGGATTTTGATATTTCAATTTAGCTTCAAAAGCTAGCTAAAAATCTAACCTACAGATGTTCAATAAATCTGAGAAATATTTTTGTTCTCCTCCTTGATTAATTATACTACCGGCAAAATACTATGAGGCTTGAAATGGCATATACGAGTATCAGGATGACACATTTGAGGAGATAACGATTAATGAATAGATAGAAATGGATAGCCTGAATGAAATTAATGAAGGAAAAATAATTGAGTTGATAAGGACGCGTGATGCATCTAGGAAACGTCAGCCCAAGTTAATGAACTGTTAGAAACGGATGATTTGCGGCGAACTTAAGCCATAAATTAATCAGAAAGGACACGCTAAAACGAGTCCATTAACATGACGAAATGAACAAACTGGGATGAGAAAAGGGAGAGTTACCATCGCCCCACCCTACTCCAAATTCTCACATATTGCTTAGCATAAAACAATAATACAAAAATATATAATTTTCAATTTTTCACATTAACAAAATAAGAGGAGGGTAAGAGGAATAGTTCATACTCAAACCTGACTGAAGTGGTCCAAGCGGAGAGTTGCTGGCTGCGTCTTGGGCTCTCGGTGGCCCGCTAGGAGTTGGGGAAGAGCAAGCGATGTAGGGGAGATGGGGTTGTGAAGATGGCAATGTCGTGCTAGCGCCTCAGTGGCGGAAGAGGATGAGGGGTTGATGGAGGGCGACATGGCGAAAGCTAGTTGGCTCCCTATCTTGAAGGTTGGCATACTAGGAGAAGAGACGGAAGCAGAATCTGTGCGAGAAACAATGCAGCAAGAGAGAGAACTAGGGGATCCGATCGAGGGATGAGGAGTTGAGGAATAAGGAGGTGTATGGGTTGGGAGTTAGGTGCTAGTTGGGCCTTAGGCCTTGGGGACTTAGATACGGAGGTGAGGAATACGGATTTGTGTGAAGAAAACGAAGGCATGCCACAACTATCGGTATTGAGTCAAGCCTCAATGAGCCAAACTCAAATTAAATCTAGAGCAAATTGAGCTCAAGCTGCTCGTGGGTCTCAAGTTTATTTTATAGCCCTATGTACCGGGTTACTCCTAATAGTATAGGCATTGTTCGCAACGATCAAGAGACTGACTTGTTGGACCTGAAGGCCTTGAGTATGGATGGTAATCTCCCTCGCGGGGAATTTCCCCATCAAGGACAGGGGTAGAGGGCTTTCTCCCCGCACAAGGGAACGGAGGAGGGGCCCCGCGAGGCTAGCGGAGCGGGAACGGGGGTCGTCCTCTCCGTAGGGCCTCACGAGGACCCGATAAAAATTAAAATATATATTTTTAAAATATATTGTGGTTTTAAAATATAGTAGATTGTATTATTTTCTTGTATATTTAGACTAAAAGTTGAATTTATATGTTAAAATATATATTTGAAACTATATTTTATAAAAAAATATATTAAAATAATTATAATTTACTAACAAAGTCATATTATATTTTTAAAAATATATTAACTTATTTTTCAATTCCGTGGACTGGTCCCCGCGAAGACCGGCGACGGTGGGCCGCTTCCCCGGGAAGACTAACGGGGCCGGAGATGAGGTCGGCTGGCGCGGATCGGGGGCTCCCGTGGGATCTCCGCTGGTTGCCACCCTAGCCTCGAGGGCGACATGACAGGGCTAGCACGTCTCAAGGCTACGAGTTCGTCGGGACACTTACGCACGCCCGCGCATCATTTCGTCCAGAATCGCAAGTAACCAGGCCGGCGGGGAGGTAAAACCTGTTGCGTTGCATAAGTTGCTAAGCAAGTGCATGCACCGATGAATGTCAACCTTGAGTCTCATTCACCAAAAAAAATGCCCATTCATCGTCATTCCATGGAGAACAAGTAAAGGTAAACAAACCCAAGAAGCACCCAACTTCCAAGAAACCGCAGGTTAAAATCGAGCCCCGTGTCCGCGTATGTACGTGAGGTCAACTGCAAAATTCGTTCCAAACTCGGCCACAGCCTGCGACGGCACGGCACGTCACGGCAAAATCGACCGACCCAACAACACCCGCACGAGAGCGGCCGGTGCGACGACTCGGCTCTGACCGGCCGGTTTCGTCAAATCCCCCCATTTTTATGTGCCTGGCGCGGGGGCGGGCGCGCGCGTGGTTCCACCCTGACCCACCACCACGTCTCGGGACCCAAAAACACCGGCGCTTCTGCGGCAGTTTCCATCCGTCGCAACGCCGCGCCGCGCGGCCACGCGGCCGGCCGGGGTGGGGGCTCGCGCCCGCGGGCCAACCGTCCGAGCGGACGTTTTACTGGCGGGTTTTCGTGGTGGTCGGCGCGTCGTGGATGCGGTGCGTTTTCCGCGCCGCGCACAGCACAAACTGCGGGCCGGGCGCTCGATACTGTTCAGTGTCTGGCGATTGGCTAACGTACCGGTACGTGCCTACGTGGTACGACCGGTGCGGCCGAGGAGCCCATGCCGCACGGCTCTCTTGTGGGTAGGAAGTTCGTGTGGAAAAGGGTGTACTACTACACTAAGAGCACTTTTAATGCTTTATGCTATAACAACATCTTTCGTATAGGACCGATATCGATTTAAAAGCCATAAAGTAATGATATCTTTCTCAATCGCACTCTGCTATGTAGTTATTTAATGCTCATATGAATTTTTTAATGCTCCGAATTGATTCCTAAATAGAGTTTGGTTCCATATATTTTTTTGTTGTAATCGACCCTTGCAATGTATTGAATCAATTCCATGTCTTCTCCCTCATTTGAACCAGCTCAAACATAATATTGAGGTGGTCTAAGATATTTATATCTAATAATTAGCTATTCATATAGATGGAGGATGATGAAGCAAAGAGTTAAAGAAGAGAGAGGAAAAATAGACAACTTGAGCATACAAATTAATAAGGGAGGGTTGTGTCATATTAAATCTGCGGCAATGATGAAGAGGAGAGGGGAGAGAGAAAGATAGAAAAATATGTAAATTTAATGATTGTGATTACTGATAGACACTATATATTAAAGAAGTTATATCTATAGTTATTTCTAAGTGATATAAAGAATATAGATATAACAAAATAATACCTTGTATCAAGAAGACACTAACGCTGCACCGCATTTGACGCTAGATTTCCAATTCTCAGTACTTGTGTGGAGGATTCAAAGCGGGGACAGATTTCTCCTGGGCCAAAGATCCGAGCACGAATTTTGCATTCTTTTTTTAGTAGTAGATCCTATGGATCTGGGGATATGAGATGGTCAACCAAAATCCAAGTTCGCTTAATCTTAAGAGCTCTTTAACTAATGGGTTTGTCAACAGCCGTAACTTCTCACGTCCTATGATCGACGACCACTTGTGATCCCATCGCTCGCTGAGAACAAAAAAAAAAGAAGAAGAAGAAGGCAGTACAGCAAATCTGCTCCACGCCACAGGTTTAGTCGTCAGACGTGTCGTGCGACGAAGTCACAGCGTTGCCTATTTTATAGTTTGACTTTTGTCCTGATCGGCCGCGTTAAATAAAAAATCATATATATATATATATATATATATATATATATATAATATAGAGTACAATCTCTATAGCATTATTTATATTATCTATAGATAAAACTAAAGATAAATAATATAGTAGATTGTTTATAACCTATCTATGTAAAACTCTATAATTTATAGCCATAAAATATATGTGATACATGCGTCATATATATAACAGTAAAAAAAGTTATCTACAAAGGTCTTATAGACCATTTATTGTATCTTTTCTTATTCTCTCGTCTACATCATCGTAAAATCTTATCATGAGATTACATACGGCTGATCTCACCCCACCGCCCTTACGAAAAAGAATATGGAAAAAGGCTACGAGCCTACGGGCACTAATCAGCGACGGTAATGTATCACGTCACGTACGACTCTGGCATTCATATACGCCTTGTTGCGATTTGTTGCGAAGAATTTAGTTGGGCGCTAAATTTATTTCAGCAAAGTAATACGGACACGGACGCACTGACAGATCGTCAGCTACTTACATGAAGTATCCTTTAAAAAAAGCTGCATAGTACATAGCACACAAGGATTCAGCAAAATTATGTTGCTCTTACAAGGTGACAGGACATTGGGCCATTGCAACTTTGGATACTGCACAAGGCCTTCTTTGCCGATCTGAAGAATTGGAACACATGAACGAAGGCCAAGACTTCCCTGGTTCGACTACGGATCTTATTCTGATAGATTAGGCGTGAGCAACGACTCTAGCCCAACAAAATAACGATGGCAAAACAGGAAAAAGGCATCAACAAATCTGGAATTTACAGACACCCGTATGCACTAGGCGTCACTGAGGATCAGATAAACAGACAACTGCACAACTTCGATTGATTGCTTGGGGACATGCTTGCTAAATCCAAAGCTATGTTGATTTCATCAAGGAAGGCTCCTTCCTTTGTTCAGTTGTTCTGTAGTCATTTCCCTCCATGTGGCTGTTTAGTCGTGAGATTCGGCATGGAAAATTTCAGAGCACAGCAGTCCTACTAGTGAGAGCACTTGTGTAACTTGCAAGTACGAACAGTCCCTGAAACAACTGATACCCGAATGAACTTTGACTTGTAAGACCGTCGATACATAGTTGATATGAAAATTACGCTCAGATGAATAAAGAAGTTCAGTTGAACCAGAATGCTTGCATTTCTCTCTCTAAATTAAGGATACATTTGGTGTGAGAGGTTGTTGTTCCTTGTGATTAGCAGAATAGCTGGTTTCCACAATGTTGGTGTACAAGAAGATAAAAAGTTGCCTTGTGGACGATCCAAGGGAATAGCACCATTTTCATGGACGATGCATGAACAACTGCAGGCAACGTTTATGCGTTAGGAATTCTACAAAAAAAAAACTTGGGAATTAAACAAGCAACTAGAATCCAAAACACGAATCGCTGCGATGGCTAAGATGTCAATTGTGCCTCTCAATCTTTTGCTGCAATTTTTTTGTACATTTCGCCAGAATTTATAGCATGAACAACACTGCAGTACTGAATTTTGGATTATAAAACCATAACGAAAAAGAGAGCTTGTCTCTGATCTGTTCTTCTAAGCTCCAGAAATTCGGCTAGTTCACTTTCTACAGAAACTAGGTGGTCGATCAGGAACTCAAAAGATAATCCCCATTTGAATTGATATAATAGTCAGAAATCAGCACGAGCGCAACCAACAACAAACATAATATATCCATCATATCCAGTCAGGCCACTCGAATTAAGATTGCAGTCTGGCATCTGCCACTAGAAGAAAAATCTTCATATTGTTTTATCGGGAAATTTACCTGGAACTCATTTCTAGGATCAAAACCAGATTGATTCCCAGGCAACAAACACAATCACTGGAAAGAAAGCAATTGGTTTTAAGCATAAGTCCAAATAAATTGCAGTTTAACAAGATAACACAGGATTAGCACGAAACGTTAAAACATACCAAAACATAGCTACGTCTTCATATCCAACTACATGAGTGATTTCAAACCCTTAGCCCACAACAGTATAATCAACGGTTGTCGACCAGATCACAGCTAAAATTGAAGGCCATAACGAAATATAGCAAAGATACTTTCCTAATTTTAGCTATATTTTAAGGGTCAAATACTTGTAATCTCAAAGCGATAAGAGCGTGAGATACAAGAGTTCCTTTCTCTATGGTTGAAAACTGCTCCCCAATTGTGAATGACTGAATTGAGTCCTGATTCTCGGCTCTGTGTCTGGGTTGTGCCCCCTCCAGAGTTCCACAGGTTGTGACCTCATAAGCCTTCTCGTTGCTCTCCATAATGATGGAAAGCTTATCTGCGATATGAGATAGCAACCCCTGCATCTTAGTTTGCTTGACATCGTGGAAAACAACACTCTGTGTTGGCTGGTCCCAGATTGCATGAATCTCCTCTTGTATCATCATCTTGCTGACAACACTCGGTGTATGTGCCTCGCTCATGTCAAACATAGTATAAAGCTGATCCAGGCTCAGGGACCCATAGCAGGCTGAATAAGCTATGAGATAGGTTCTAAGAGCCGCTTCTTTGATCTTAAGCTTCAGCAAACCAAGAACATGCTCCCTGTTCCTCAAAAGCTTCCAGATCTCCATAGAGCTGATGACTTTGAAAGCCTTTTGATGGTCACCCGTTTTAAGGGCTCGTGGCTCTGATACACTCAGGAGGGCCAACAGAAGTCAAGCCTCTCAAAAATACCAACCAGTCTGTGGAATGTATTGTTTGCAGGTTTCTGCTTGTCATGAGTAGTGGCAGCCATATTGGGGACCTCTATCAGCATGGCAGAAATCAAATGTGTGGCTTCCAAAAGTTCAAGATTTATATGCATGTGGTAAGGCATCTGCCTTCTCAAGTCTTTCCTGTAGGAATTAGATGTAACAAACCTATTAACATCAAATTATCATAAACACAAAACATGACTTTTTTTCTTCGACAAACAAATGCCATTCAAATAGAACAAATATAATTAAGTCTGCAGCATGTATAAAACAATGTGGCGTGCAAAACCAGCAAATATATAATTACTATGAAGGGTTTAATACGGGTAGAAGAAATAGAAAGCAGCTCAGGAAGGGAAAATGTGTAAATAATTTAACCATATTATCAGATGTGTTGAACCATCAGACTAAAAGAAAAATAGATGTGCTGAGATTCGAACATGTGCAAAAGAAAAACATAGATTTCTGTTATTTCTTAAGAGAAAAAAGCACAACAGGTATAACAAAACAAAACAAGACAAGAACATGTGGTTCATGCACACGGTTGCAGCCCCCCAGCCTCCGGTTGCTTTGTAACAATTGCTAACAAAACAAGATCACTTTTTCGGATAATTGCTCATAGAACAAGATCACTTCTAGTCAATGTTTTAGCAAAGACTAGTCGTGTTGTCAAAAACTATGTATATTGGTTAGGTGTAGCTCCTGAGTTCATTGTATCAGTGCTTCTGAATGATTGTAATGTGAGTTTGTCTAATTATTAAATAGATAGATTTTCTTAAGAAGTTGTAATGAGAAGAACTTCCACTGGAGTTTCCAATCCCTCAATTGATTCTAGTGGAGTTTCGATTCGTTCTATTGTCTCTAAATTGATTCCCCGCACCACCGTCGCCCACATGGCCTGTGCCCGCACAACTGCTGCCCTCACGCGCTCTCCAGCCACAACCGCCGCCCCGCGCCTCTCTCCCACCACCGCCACCCCAGTGCCCTCTCCTCTACCACCGCTGCCCCTGTGCCTCTCCACCTCGCCTGTCTCCCCTCAAAGCCCGACATCTCACCGTATGTAGGTGGCGCTGCTCCTGGCGGTTGAAGTACCGACGCCGTCCTCCATGCACGCCGGCAAGATCGTCGGACCCTCTTCCAAGCAATGGCTGTTCATGCACACGTTTGAGCTTCAATGGCTGCACCACATGTTGAGTATCCGACTCATCGCTGTCACTTGAGGTAATCAAGTACATCTAGCGATTACCTTTATCATCAACTGTGGGATCAGGTAGACTTCCCTCAGAGTTACTCTCCTCCTCGTCAGAGTCGCTGACTCCCTAAACTTGAGCAAAACAAAGAAAAAAGTAACGAATCCTTACAATCAATTGGGACAGATAATCTATGTAGCACATAGCTGCAAAAGACTTCATTCGGATTAGAATATGTGAGAAAGCAGGTACCTGTTATACCCAGAAGCGAGACATGGCTGCTGCTTTTTCGTTTGTTCTACATGGGTCTTCTGAGCTCTACAGAGTATATAAGACACATTTATAATCAGAACTAGGATGTGATAAAACATGCAACCTACTTTAACCATGATTACAATTAACTAGAACAGAAGGGTGAAACCAAAAATGAAATTCTAGGTCACCAAACACTACACGTGACACAAGTAAGCCACTTAGCCACAGTACAAACAAGGCAAAAAGGCATATTTCCCCCAAAACCACATATCAATATAAGGACATGATGGTATTTGTAAACAGCTAATAGACTACATTTTCTTCAACTTCCTTTGGATTTACTACACATATTCTGCATGATCTCTAATGCTCATTCATCCAGGAGTTTAAGGGCTTTATCCAACTGTTGCGTTGCTTTTCTATATAAACTGAAGATAAGGATCAACGAATTCTTACCAATTGCTGAGAGTGCGAAAACATTAGAATAGGTTGCACCAACACGGGTAAATTTTATGGTTATGACATGATACAGGCATGGTAACACGAAATTTTGCCAAAAGAAATGCTACAGAAAAAATAGCTATGTAGATGAAATATGAAAAATACAAGAAACATGCATATATGTCCCTTAATCCTGGTTGCACATATCACATATGTGAAACATAAAAAATCAGCAACCAATCACCAACCTAAGAAAAATGACATGACCCATGCGCAAACACAACAAATCAACAAAACAATAACCATAAGAAAGACAACAACGTAAACAAAGTATTCCATATAACAGGAGAAATCCTATAAGCGAACCACAGCAATCCACCAAGTAGCTCACATACAGATCATAAAGATATTTTGATTAGCCACACTCACAAGTCACAACCTGTCCATTAGCTATTATTTCAATCAGAAAAATTACAGTTGCCACAGCCCCTATCACGTATAAAAAGCATAGACGACAAACGGACAATAATCAACAGCAATAGAGACGATCATAAACAGTAAATACTGGTGAAAACCATGAGACATTAAATGCGTAATAACCGATCGAAGGAAAATTACAGAACATAACAGTTTGCAAACCCTCCCAAGCATCAGAGATAAAAGTACGGCCCGATTCCTACACAAGCCACAATTTTTCATGAGTAACATCTACCTAACCATCAGAACAAGATCTAAAACCGCAGAACATACCCAGCATTCAACACGGATAACGTACACCGTCGCTTCCTCGCCGAAAACCCTCGTCCAGTACGTATCACCGCCCAAACACTCGGCGAAACCAAAAACCAAACAACTACCGCCGCCGAATACGAACGATCCGTGAAACCCTAGGCCTCGAACGGACGATCCACGCTACGCGTGCCATCGCAGGACGATCGAATCGATCCCGGCACGAGATCGCGACGCTCCCCTTGCGGTGGGAGAGATTGGGGGAGGGGGCTACTTGCGCTGCTTCCCCGCCTCCGTTGTCCGGTGGTTTTGGCGGGGAGGAGATTTCGGCGATCGGTTGATCAACGAGTCCGGCGCGGCGCTTCTCCTCTGGTGGGGTGGCCGATGGGAGGAGTCGGGCCGGATGGATCGGGCCACATCCAGCCCAATGTTTGGCAGATAATTAGAGAAATCCTTGTAGGCCCAGTTTCAATGGCCATCCAAACTGGGCCTTACATGGGTCTACCCCAATTCATCCGCGTGTTAGTTAAGGCACCTTCCTTAATCGAAAAAAAGTAGCTAAGGCACCTACCCAAACCGGACCGTAATGCCAAACTCAGCCCGGTTTGACTGCCTCGAGTAAACGCTGAGTTTGCAATGCAGAAAGAAATGTGGAAAATTTTGTAGTTCTAAACGGGCCTTAGCTTCAATCATGAGTCCAAGAAGCCCTGCGAAGCTTTTCTGTTGGTTGCAGCTCGTACTCCCCGAACCACTCTTTGGTTGGCTGGTTAAGACGTACACATAAAAGAACGACTTTTCCAATCACTAGGGAATGAATCTTGGAGTACTCCTGTCTTCAGGGCGTCCATGAGTCGTGGAACTGATGGACGACCCAAACAAAATCAAAGAAACATTTGAAAAAAATCAGTTGAGAAAAGAGTCGACCCCAGAAAAATTATGTCAAAAATAAATTAAAAAAATTGACTTAAAAATATATTTGAGAAAAAAATTTGATTCTAAAAATAGATAAATTTGGTGAAATAACACTCCCAACCTTAGATCTGAAAAAAAATCGATTCGAAAAAACAACAAAAAAATCAATTTGAAAAAACAACGATAAAACACTCACCACCTCATATCTTCATCGGTAGCAACCCTAGAACAACAAACACCCAAATCTTGATTGTCCACCTTTACTGTCGGTAAGTGTGCCTCGGTGAGAAAAGCATGTGTTTGCACTTTGTGAAGTTTCGGATTTATCCCGAACCGCAATTCTTGGTGTGTGTCAGGGCCGTACACGAGGGTGTGTGAGGTGAACGCTCGCACAAGGCCCCCCCAACACTACTATAAAATAAGCTATACTGGATATCTTATCACAGACGGTTGTACAAACGTGACCGTGTACCGTCTGTGATACGCAACTATCACAGACGGTTCTTGTTAATAACCGTCTATGATAGTTCACAGATGGTTATTGATACGAACCGTTTGTGATAATTGCAGACATCACAGATGGTTTTTAACTAGAGTCGTATGTGATAGTTCACAGATGGTTATTAATATGAACCGTATGTGATAATTACATATCATAGACGGTTTGTGGTTGGAACCGTCTGTGATATGTATCTATACGCATGAATGGCGCTTCGTCTCTCCGATGCATGTCTCTTTGATCATTTCGGCTCCCCGCCGCGTCTATTCCTTTCACACGTTGAATTTATTCCTTGTTGTATAAAAATGATCATCTATCACTGGAGATTAATCCCCACATTGCTGATCCTGTACAAGCACCTTGCCGGCTGCCTATCTTTCTTATCTTCCTTGTCTCTCAAGCACAAATAAATGGCTCCGAAATCTTCCTTGTCGCTAGCATTGATGGCCAACCTAGCCATCTTGTATGAGCACCTCGTTGGCCGTACGCTGGCGGATGTTGCGGAAGGACACTGTGCCAATAGTGTCCTCCCTGCTATGTCTGAGGATTTGCTAAAGCAGTTGAAGGCCACCTTCCGTCGTCTTGACATCCTCCTTCGCCGCGTCTTCTGCTTCCGGCGAGCTAACCTCGCCATCGACGTAGTCCTCCACAACAACGTTGCATGTCTTTAGGAGGCTTGTCGTCGCTTGGAGTGCTTAATCGAGGCAGCGGGCGATCGAGTCAACCTTACCGAGACTTCTCAAGAAAGGGAAGAGAGCCTATGGGCTCAATTTGACTTGTTTGTTTAGTCGGAGGGTGTTCAGGAGACACTCGAACAAGCACGTCAGCGGGTGGATGCATTTCGAGCTTCGTTCGTTAATGATCCCGAACCGTCCGATGCCAACCACGCTGCCTACGAAATTGTGAAGACGGAGATAGTATGCTAAGGTCTGCCACTAGAAAATCTTCAAAGTAGTTATGTTTCTACTTTTTTATCTTTTGTATGAAGCGATTGGCCACGCTGTTTAGCCATATGTAAATACATGCAGTTGAATTTGTATTTACTATCTTCTCTATGTATAAATCGTCTCGGTATAACAACATGACGACATTACTGACAAGTGAAAACAACTAAGTAATACATATTTACTCCTGAGGCATTACTGAATTTACATTTATGTATATGAGAATGTGTCATATATATGTGTGTGTGAATTTGCATTTATGTATATGATAATGCATTTTGAACCATCTGTAGTGTATTTATCATAGACAGTTCTACTTTAGAACCGTCTGTGATGTGTATTCACAGACGATTCATAATAATAATCGTCCGTGAAATCTCCTATTATCACAGACAGTTCTTGTTAATAACCGTCTGTGAATTATTACAGACGGTTCTTAATGAGAACAATATGTGATAATTACGTATCACAGATGGTTCATGGTTGAACGTGTCTGAGATACGCTGTGTTATTAAATACCTAGCCAGACCAGTCCCGTCAGATCTATCTTCATTGCGCTACATTGAAGGAGACGGCAGGCCTTGGGGAGTTTGGTGAAAGCATACCGCTTGTAGATCTAGCTTGTAGATTAATTTGTTCTTGGTGATTTGAGGTTAGTATTTGCTTCTAATTATATGATTTGTAATAAAAAAGATGATAGCTAGATTTAGATCTAGCTTAAATCTAGCTTGGTAGTTTGCTCCAATTTAAGAATGGGTCACGACTCCTAGTTTACTTCAATATATTCTTACTTGATACATATATTGCTTCATGAATAGTACGTAGCTATCTACGTAATTTAGATATAGACAATTTATATATTAAGGTGAATGAAAATTATGTGTAAGTATTAGGCTAGCTACCTATAATAGCATTAATAATCCAATTTGATACTAATTTTTTACGTGCGTAGCGTAGATAGACCGAAGCTAGATGTACGTTGAGAACCGTATAAGTGAAGAGTACAGTAATAACGTGTTTGCTTAGAAGAGCGGCTGAGCAGGATATGTTGAAGAAGGGGATGAAATATATGCACTGTCCATCCATTGATTGCAATAATATGAGGATGTTTACCAACTCCGCGTAGATCGAAACTCACTTAATTCAAAGGAGTTTCAAAAAGGGGATACATGTTGGACTAGTTACGATGAAGAGAAAATTATACAAGAAGGTAGTTATAATATTATTGAGGGAGACAGCGATATGCCAGTTGTGGACTATGTTTTTGGTAAGGATAGGTCGCAAGATGACAATCTAGATCAGATGCTACGCGATGCAGAAGGGAACTATAGTGAGAGATAGTTTGGTAAATTTGAGGGCTTGATGGAGAACATTGAAAAACCTTGGTTCCCAGGCTGCAAGGTGCAATACACAAGGTTGTCATCCTTTCTTGAACTGCTGATATTGAAGGCAAGCAATGGTTAGTCCGACAAGAGTTTCATGGCGTTGTTAGGTCTCCTAGCAAATATCCTTCCGGAGGGAAACGTGTTGCCGAGAATCACCTACCAAGCAAAAAAGGTTCTTTATCAATTGGTAATAGAAGTAGAAAGAATACATGCATGTACAAACGATTGTATCCTCTACCGTAAAGAGTATGCAAACTTATATGTTTGTCTGGTGTGTAAAGCACCCCGATACAAGCGTAAGAATGACTCTGATGATGGCGAGGGCATCGAGGTGATGAAGTAAGGACCTTCTGCTAAGATGTTATGGTATCTGCCTGTAATTCCCCGTTTGAAGCATTTATTTACGAACCGAAAGAATGCAAGATTGTTACGTTGGCATTCGGAGGAGTGTAAGAAAGATGGAATGATAAGACACACTACTGATTTTACCCAGTGGAGGAACATCAATAGGATGTTTGTAGACTTCGGTGCAGAACCGAGGAATATAAGGTTTGGGTTGAGTACAGATGGAATAAATTATTTCGGTAACATGAGCACATGACCCGTGAATATATACATGTACAACCTTCCTCCTTGGCTGTGTATGAAGGAGAAGTACATTTTGATATCACTACTTATGTAAGGATCGAAGCAACCTGAGAATGATATTGATATATATCTAGCACCATTGGTGGAAGATCTTGTGATACTATGGAATGAAGGGGTACAGATATGTGATGCTGACAAACGAGATAAGTTTACTCAGGACGTCATGTTGTTCTGCACCATCAATGATTTTCTACCCTTGGTAATCTGTCAGAGTTGAGTACAAAAGGAGCCAAAGCCCATTCGCACTGCTTAGATTATGCCGTGAGTGTGTGGTTGAACAACTCACGTAAAACTATGTACATGCGTCACCGTAGGTTTCTTCTAAGGTATCACACATACTGCAAGATGTAGAAACAATTTGACAAAAAAGGAGGATGACTCAACACCAAGGCCTTTTAGTGAGAAAGAGGTCTACGATATGGTTAAGGATATCGATGTTGTGCTTAAAAGGGATGTAAGTTGAGGACCTGTCAGAAGAACATGTGAAAGAAGAGATCAATATTTTAGGACTTGCCATATTAGGAGCACTTGGAA
Source organism: Bonia amplexicaulis (assembly GCA_036346245.1). Taxonomy (NCBI): domain Eukaryota; kingdom Viridiplantae; phylum Streptophyta; class Magnoliopsida; order Poales; family Poaceae; genus Bonia; species Bonia amplexicaulis. The sequence continues at coordinate 4,362,246 of CM070757.1, forward strand.
GTTCACAATTGCATTGATATTATGAACGTAGAGAAGAATGCATGTGATAGTTTGATTGATGTCTTACTAAATATTCGCGACAAAATAAGGATGATGTCAACGCACGACGTGACTAGGTCGGTATGAAAATCAGGACCAAGTTAGCACCGACAGAGACCGATAAAGGCCGGATGTACCTTCTCCCAGCTTGCTACACTCTGTCTAGAGCTGAGAGAACTGAACTGTGCCAGTGCTTGTATGGTATGAAAGTTCCATCCGGTTACTTCGTTAGTATGAAGAAACTTTTCCATGGAAGATTTGAAATTAGTTGGCATGAAGTCTCATGATTGTCATGTGCTGAAGACACAAATGCTTTATGTTGTAATTAGAAGTATTTTGCTGAACAAGGTTCGAGTGGCAATCATGAGGCTATGTTATTTCTTTAATACAATTGCTTAGAAGGTCATCGATATCGATTGACTAGATACTCTGCAGGCCGAAATGGTAACAACACTATGTCATCTTGAGATGTATTTCCCTCCCATCATTTTTTGATATTATGGTCAATCTCATTGTCCACCTTGTGACCCCGTGTTTCTATGTCATATGTACCAGTTCGAGAGGTACATGGGAATTATCAAGTCCTATGTATAGAATTGATCTCGGCTAGAGGGCAGTATCATTGAAGATTATGTAACTGAAGAGGTCATTGAGTTCTACGTCGATTACGTGGCTCAGGTCGAACCTCTATCTCGTCATGAGGGAAGGCTAGAGAGTATCGAGATCATAAGAAGGAAAGAAATAACTCCTTATCTGGATACGTATGCTAAAGTCCATTTCACGGTCTTACAACACATGAGTGAAGTGTCATCGTATATTGACGAGCACAAGGACATGCTATGCCAAGAGATTCCAGACAGGTTGAAGGTTTGGATCACGAGACAGCACAATCGTTGGTTCAATGAATGGTTGAAGGTGCAATTTGGGAGGTCGTCAAGTAAAACACTGCAATATATATTCTTCCTTAGCTTCAGTTGTTTGGCTTATAGCTTTGCCGTCCCAATACCTCAATTTTGTCTGAACTTGTATATACATATCTCGTTCATAAGTTGCCTTTTTCACTCGGTTTGTGAGAAACCTTTTTATGTCAATTTATTTGGATCTTCGAAAGACTTGCAGCTTTTGATGTGCATAAATTATGTTTTAGAACTAATTTTAAGGCAAAAAAAACTAAACTAGAGTACTTTATCCTTGAAAAGACACATTTAGCAGTCAATCTGTAAAGCTACCTCTTTCATTTTTGGCACAGGGACTCCAAATGTTTGGTACGGCCCTGGTGTGCGTAGAGCTGGGACTTAGGCCGTGCTTTTTGGGCCACCAGCACGGCCGGCCCAAGACGGCCCAAGCACGGCCCGGCCCGACACGTGGCGGGCCGTGCCACCGACATGAACGGTGGGCGGGCCGACCATCCAAAGACGGGCGGCACGACGGGCCGTGCTCGGGCCGGCATGGCACGGCGCACGGCGGCGGGCGGCACACACGGCGGCGACAGGGCACGGGCGGACTCGGGAAGATGAAGGGAAGATGAACATGGCAAAGACAATCACATAAGACACAAGCACACATACAACTATACAAATACAAGCATACACACTAACACACCACCGTCGGATTCGGAACTCGGCATCTGTGCCACGGCCATTGCTGCTGTCACCCTCGGCCGGATCCGGTTGGAGGTCGTCACCTCGGCGGGCCGGGGAGGAGGCGGGGGGCGGGGAGGCGGCGGCGACGGGAGCCCGGGAGAGGTGGGGAGGAGGCGACGGGGCGGGGAGGTGGGGAGGAGGCGGGGCCGGGAGGTGGGGAGGAGGCGACGGCGGGGAGGTGGGGAGGCGGCGGCGCGGGAGGTGGGGACGAGGCGGCGGAGGCGGGGGGGGGAGGCGGGGGAGGAGGAGGAGGAGGCGGCGGGAGGGGGGAGGAGGAGGAGGAGGGGACCGAGGGGGGGCGGTGGGGGAGGAAGGTGGGGAGGAGGAGGAGGCACCGGGAGGGGCGGGGGCGGCGGCGGGGCCGAGGGAGGTGGGGAGGAGGAGGAGGCGCCGAGGTTGAGAGGAGGCGGCGGCGGGAGGAGGGGAGGAGGCGAGGCCGAGGAGGTGGGGAGGAGGAGGCGGCCGGGAGATGGCGGCGAGCTGAGGGACCGAGGGGCGAGGCGAGGAGGCGGGCGGTGGGGAAGCCGGGAGGAGGAGGGGCGGCGGTGGAGGGGCGGCGACTGGGAAGGAAGGGGCGGAGGGAGGGCGGAGCGGGAGGAGGCCCGAGGAGGAGGGAGGAAGGGCAGTGGGGAGGACCGGAGGAGGGGCGGCGGGGAGCCGTGCTGGGAGGAGCCAAGGAGGAGGCGGAGAGCCGGAGGGTCGGGAGGAGGCGCGGTCCGCATGGAGACAACGAGGAGGCACGGCGCGGTCATCAAGGGGAAGAAAAGGTGGAGGCAGCGACTTGATGGCGGGAGGACGAGGAGGGACGTGGCGGCGAGGAGAGGTTGGATGGTGGAAAAAGTGAGGAGGAGGCACCGGACGGGTAAAAAGAGAGGATTGGACGGGAAAAAGTCAAAAATCTGAACATTGCGATTCCATGTTTACAACGTATGGCAGTGTAACGTTCACAAAACATATGGCGTTGTAACGCTCACATAACGTATGGCGCAACGCTCCAATTCAATGTTTATAAATTCGCTTCCTCCGCTCTGCAGCTTTCTTCACGCATGCATTTACATAGCCTTAGTTTCTTCACAGAATAACGTTTCACTCCGCTCCAAGCCTCCAGTGCTCCACCATTTTTCACAAAATCACAGCGTCATTCATTCCCATTTCTTCACAGAGCATCTCCTTTCCTTCTCATTTCTTCATTTATTACAATTGTACTTTTATTTATTTATTTATTTGTATTTTACAAGCATATTTATTGTATTTGTTACTTATTTTACAAGTATATTTATTGTATTTGTACTTCTTATTTATTAACTAATCATCATGTTACCAAGAAGTCACAAGATCGTGGGAACACTCAAGCAAGATGCGAGGAATCAAGCTCGAAAAGGACAATGGACGACTTAGTGTAAGCTCGCCGTCGTTCCCTAGTCCTCCTCCGCCTGCTGATGCTCGCCGCTCTGCCAAGCATGGGAGATTACGGCATGGATGATCGCCATATGGACTGATGACAGAGGGCTACGAGGAGTACCAGGCGACATTCAAGACGGTAGGGAGAATAATAGAAGAGAAGATCATCCTCACGCCCGTGATGGTGGAGGCAATCACATGTGCCAAAGACGGGAATTAGCCAAAGAGCGGGAACAACATCAACCGGAGGATCCCAAATCGACAGCGATCTTGACCTAGACATTGCCGAGTAGATATTATCTACGCATGTTGTAATAGTTAGTATATAAATATGTTGTTATCGTACTTTTTCCTTACTCGGAAACCCCACTGGGCGTAAGGTTTTAACGAGGCAAGAATATTGTATTTCTAAAATATCAAAGAAATTCCACTTTTCCCGAAATATTTATGTCATTGCGTGCCCATGTTTTTATGCAATTAATTCAATTATTTTAACTAGTTTTAAACGAGGCGGGTACGAGAGAAAGGAAGATGGCGTCCGTCGCCGCCGCCTTTGCGTATAGTAATTTCGGGTTGGGCTTGGGCTGGCACGGCACGAACGCTAGCACGGTGGGCTTTGGGCCGTGCTTGGGCTTGGCCGGAGACGACGCGGGCCGGCACGGCACGGTACGATGACATGACTGGGCCGAGTCGGCACGGCACGAAGCAGCATGAACCACGATGGGTTTGGACCGTGCTGGCACGGCACGGTCCAAGTCCCAGCTCTAGGTGTGCGTGTGCATGTGGCTTGCCGAGGCGTCCATTTCTCATCTAGAAGAACTGTGCCGGCACGGTCCAAGTCCCAGCTCTAGGTGTGCGTGTGCATGTGGCTTGCCGAGACGTCCATTTCTCATCTAGAAGAACTCCCCAGAACAGCGTAAGGTTGCGCCAAGTACATATACATCCACATGCAATCGCCACCCACCATCCATTCTACTTGCCAAAATAGCTGTACCGCTTGATTCTACCTTCATTCTGTTAGTCATGTTAATTCGTCACAAACAATAGTACAAGTCACAGGACCAGATGCAAAAACCGGGACCCGTACTCCCGCAAAATGGAAGGGCTTAAATTCGCTAGTTCACGGAGAGTCACATGTACTCCAATTCGCTGATAATGGTAAACGCAGCATTATATTGGCCATAAAATCTCACACAGCCCATGAACAGTTTCTGTACTGCTTGCTCTAGGTTTATTTCGACTTTCTTCTTGCCTCGGTGGTTGCAGTACGTACTCGACCAACCGCGAAACATGACTGCACAGTCTCTACCTACACATCTCATTACCGTGCAGGCCCAGCTATGTACGTACCTCAATGTTCTTAACTCCTCCTGCCTGTAATGCAAGTGTAACCGTATGCGGATCACACCTCCTAGCTAGTCCGGCTGGCCACGGCCTTCGGTATCACTTGGTGACTTCAATTACTACGTACTTCTGCACCTTGAATTCTTGATGCAATGATGCCCTTTCTGGAAGTTAATTGAGATGTTGACGAATCAACGGCCAGTAGCTGGTAGATTAGTCTCCGCTGGTGGCCGCAGGACAAGGATGTGAGTGCGGCGGTTATCTGTACGATGGTGCACTCCCTAAATAATTTGCAGACATATAATTAAGGGGCAGTAATTAGTAGATGCTGAGCCTCTTAATTAACTTAATTGATAAACAAGTATCAATGCACAACTAATGGGCAGCGTCTGCTCTTGATGGATAACTGTGCGACACACTTTTTTATGTCATCTATCTCCTGTATTTCATAGGTCTTGTCTTATTAGTAATTAGCCACAAACTAGTAAGTGAGAACATCTTTCCAATTTTCAGATCACTGCATCGACATCTTGGCTGCCCGATGGCAGCAGCAAGGAAGCAAGCAGCAGGACTTGTTAGTAATCTTGATGATCGATAAACCATTAAAAATTAATGATATTTCAATATATCTTGTTCGTAGTTTTACTTGTCTGTAAGCACATTATATCGTATACAATATGCAAAAACTATATGGAGATGGAGTTCTAGTTTCTTATGATTCCTCTCTTTTAGAAGCATGCATCAATCTTTTGTATTTGGCAAACAAAAAAATGCAATACCTAGTTTGCTTAGTCACGCTGACCATACTGGAGTATGGAGATATTGTTATGTGAATTTTGTTTTTTTATTATCTCTATTTGGCCCTTCCTATATTCAATTTCTAGTTCCGCCACTACTTCGAGTCCTCTGCAGTTTGAATTAATGAGATGCCTTTCTTCATGAAAAATATCTAGCTTCTCCTACACTAACTAGGCATAAAGAGAGTTTAAAATGCAACTACGTCGTGCTTGGACTCTTGGTAGTTTTTGTTAGTACCTGTCTTTTTTTTACATTTTTTAATGAACTAGTCGAGTTGCCTATGTAATTATACGGCTAAATATTATAATAATTAAATATGTTTATTTTAAAGTTTACTTTATCATACAACTCTCAATTAGGGTTTATTAGATTTATGGCTATAAGTAAAATTATTTAACCTCGTAAAAAAGTAAAGTCACATGTATTTACCTATGGTTGCATTGGACGATGGCAGCTTTGAAACCATGCCCTACATATTCTAGAGAGGAAAGAGAGGTATGGAGATGCGGGAGGACCGTCGATGGCATGAGAGGCATAATGCTCATTCATCGCTACAGACATACCCTATCACGAGCACGGTTCGAATCGTCATCACGACGGTTCCCGAACCGCCGCTGTTTAGGTGTCGATGATAGTTGGTGGTTATCACAGACGGTTCCTGAGCCGTCTGCGCTAACTCACATTACAGACGGTCTTGACTACTAACCGTCTGTGATAGTGCGGTATCACAGACGGTTGTTTATAAAAAACCGTCTGTGATAGTCTTGTATTTGCCGGGTCGGTTACATAAAATACTTGAACAACTTGCCTCATGAGTACGAATGGTTCGCCTTTGTATCCTACACATTCGAGGTCCACGGTAGTGACGCCTGCATTTGTCAACCTTTACACCCGTGGGAGTTGGACCCAACGGCACCAAATAGAGGAATTTTGAAAATTACGTAGTCAAGCTCCCAAATCTCCTCTACAAGCCCGTAGTACGAGCTTGGGCTAGGTGCACCGCTGTGCGAATCATAGGCATCTATGCGACACCGAGTTCTACATCGTGCTCTTTCTATCTTGATCCGTTGTATAAAATGTGTAGCCATTAATGTCGTATCCTTGCCATGTCACAATTGTAAATTTTGGCCCTTTGCCAACCATTGTAGTGTTTCATTTGACGACCTCCTAGTCAATTGCGCTTCAACCATTCGTTGAACCGACGGTTGTGTTGTCTCGTGATCTAAACTTCGACCGCATGCATTCTCCGACGTAGCATGTCCTTGTGCTCTTCAATATATGGGGTCACTTCACCATGTGTTGTAAAACCATGAAATGAGCTTGAGCATACGTATTTTGATCCGGTTATTGCTTTCCTCCCGATAGTCCCTATACCTCTAACCTCCCTCGTGACGAGATAGATGTACACCTATCGGCTCTACCCGAGCCATGTAGCCGATGCGTAATTCAATGACCTCTTTGTTGTATAACCTTCGATGATGCTACCTCCGTCGAGATCGATTGCGTACATAGGACTTCGAATTCCCATGTACCTCTCGAAGGGTACATATGACGAGAAATACGGGCCACATATTTTTATCTCTTTCACAAGGTGGACAATGAGATGGACCATGATATCAAAAATGATGGAGGGAAATACATCCAGATGACATAGAGTTGTCACCACCTCGGTTTGCAGAGCATCTAGTCCATCCGGATCAATGACCTTCTGAGCAATTGCGTTGAAGAAATAACATAGCCTTATGATTGTCACTCGAACATTGTTCGCAAAATACTTCTAATTGCAACAGTAGCATTTGAGTCATTAGCACATGACAATGTGAGACTTCATGCCAATTAATTTCAAATGTTCCATGGAAACAAGTTTCTTCATACTTGTGGAGTGACCGGATGGAACTTTCACACCATTTAAGGACCTGCACAATTCAGTTCTCTCGGACTTAGACAGTGTAACATGTCGGGGAAGGTATGTCCGCCTTTATCGGTCTCTATCGGTGCTAACTCGGTCCCGATGTTCATAGCGACCAAGTCACGCCTTGCTAACACCATCCTTTGTTTTATCAGGAATGTTCAGTAAGAGACCAATCAAACTGTCACATACATTCTTCTCTACGTGCATGACATCGATGCAATTGCGAACTTCTAAGTGCTCCCAATAAGGCAAGTCCCAAAATATTGACCTCTTTTTCCACATGTTCTTCCTCAATTTACGCCCCTTGCCAAACACAACATTTATATCCTTGACCATATCAAACACCTCTTTCCCGCTAAAAGGTCTTGGTACCGAGTCATCCTCTTTTTCCGTCAAATTGTTTCTTCCTCTTGCGGTATGGGTGATACTTTGAAGGAACCTACGGTGACGCATGTACACGCTTTTCGCGAGTTGTTCAACCACACACTCTCGGTATAATCTAAGCAAGGCGGACACGCTTTGGCTCCTTTTATACTCAACCCCGACAGTTACCAAGGGCGGGAAAATCATTAATGGTGCGTAACAACATAGCGTAGAGTGAAGTTCTCTGCTTGTCCGCATCCCATACATGTACCCCTTCATTCCACAAGATTGCAAGATCTTCCACCAATGGGGCTAGGAACACATCAATATCGTTGCGGTTGCTTCGCCCTTGGATAAGTAGTGACATCAAAATATATTTCCGCTTCATACACGCCCAAGGAGGAAGGTTGTACATGCACGAGTCACGGGCAAAGCTATGTCACCGCTCATGTTACCAAAAGGATTCATTCCATCCGTACTCAACCCAAACCTTATATTTCTTGTTCCACACCAAAATCTACAAACATCCTATCGATGTTCCTCCACCGCGTAATCAGCAACATGTCTTATCATTCCGCTCTTTCTTACGCCGCAGCAGCGTTAACGCATCAATCTTGCATCCTTGCGGTTTGCAAATAAACGCTTCAAACGGGGATTACAGAAGATACCACATCACCTTAGCAGGAGGTCCTTGCTTCACCTCGATGCCCTTCCCATCATCAGAGTCATTTTTACGCTTGTATCGGGATGCTTTGCACACCGGACAAACATGTAAGCTAGCATACTCTTTACTAGACAGATACAATCATTCCGACATGCATGTATTCTTTCTACTTCCATTCCTAATGGACAAAGAATCTTCTTGGCTTGGTAGGTGGTTCTCGCAACACATTTCTGTTGGAAGCATGTCCACTAGGAGACCTAATAATGCCGTGAAACTCTTGTCGGACCAACCATTGCTTGCCTTCAATTTTAGCAGTTCTAGAACCGATGACAACCTCGTGTATTGCGGCTTGCACCGAACAAAGGTTTCTCCGAGTCCTCCATCAAGCCCTCGAATTTACCAAACTCTCTCTCACTATAGTTCCCTTCTGCATCACGTAACATCTGATCCAGATTGTCATCCTGCGACCTATCCTCATGATCCAGATTGTCATCCTGCGACCTTTCCTCATGATCGAAAGAATACCCACAACCGGCATATCTTTGTCTCCCTCGACTATATCATAACTACCTTCTTGTGTACTCTTCTCTTCACCGTGATCGGTCCAACATTTGTACCCTTTCTCAAACCCTTCAATCAAGTGAGCTTCAATCTACCGAGTTGCTAAACATCTTGAGATTATCACAATCAATACATGGGCAATACATATATTTCATCCCTTCTTCAACATATCCACTTCTAGCCCTTCTAAAAGCGTACACGCCAAGAATGTACTCTTCACTCACACGGTTCTCAATATACATCCAGCTTCGGTCCATCTACGCTACACAAGTGACAAATGGGTGTCAAAAATGATTATTACCCCTACTACTAACCTCTGATCAGATCACTAAGAATGTTAAGTAATTGAGTACTAATCTCTAATCAGATCACTAAGAATGTTAAGTAATTAAATATACTAACCTTTGATCAGATCACTAAGAAGACGGTGATATTTTTTCGCCCCCAACTCCCTAAAGTCGGCCGCCTTGCTCCACGCATCGGCTGCAACGAATGAAGACAGATCGGTGTCGACATCCTTCAAGCAAGTACGCCAAGCAATTAATACTATGCGTAAATATCACGACGGTTCCAACCACAAACGGTCTCGTGAAAATGATATATCACGACGGTTCGACGGTTCAACTTAATAACCGTTGGTGATTGTTGCCTATCATAGACGGTTCACATAAATAACCGTCGTGATAGTTCACATTATCACGACGGTTCTTAACACGAATCGCCGTGATGCATACTATCGCGCACGGTTCGTGTTAATAACCGTCGCGATTGTTTTATCACGCACGGTTCGTTAATACAACCGTCGGTGATGCCCAGATTTTTCGGCCGACATTGCCGATTTCTTATTGAAGCGACTATCCATCTGCTTCCCACTTCTTTCTTCATCCGAGGCCTGCCCGCCGTGTCTTGAGGAATGCCACATCGAAGACCGCCTTGATCGCTCTAGGCGACGTGATCCGAGACCGAGATGAAGAAAAGAAGTGGGAAGAAACAGATGGATAGTCGTCACCAAGAAGTCGGGTATGTCGGCCGCCACCAAGAATCTGAAATGTCTTTTTTGAACTTTTGTAATAAAATTGCCTTGTATTTTGCAGGAAAAGAAGGATTGTCGGAGTGGACATCACATCTCGACAGTAGTCGGCATCGTCGAGGAACATGCAAATACAGAGGCAAGCACAAAAACTCAACAACACATTCAGATCGATCTATTACAGGATAACAAGCTAACAAACCCTTCGTGGCACGACGGTCACACTAAACAAGACACACTTACGACACTTACGGCAAGAGTGTGTTCTTTAGTATGAACCGTTCGTGCCGCGATGGAGGTGCTAGCTCACAGCGGAGGGGAGATGCGCATACAGGAAGCTAGCTAGTGGATGAACTCACGCGTGACTAGTACCGTGGAAAGGTTGATGGGAGTTATTAATAAGGGTCCGCCGTGGAGGAACCGTGCCGACCATTCGATGTGGAGAGAATAGACGGGTGAGATCGAAATCTCGTATACGCCAATTATTGGTGACATGGATTATTACGACGGTTCTTAACAGAACCGCCTCAGTTATTCGCTTTTCACGCACGGTTTGTGTTAATAACCGTCAGGAACTTCCTGCATTGTTCTTAACAGACCCGCCATGTTATCTCGATGGTATAGACGGTTCATATTAAGAACCGCTCGTGAAAGTTCACGACGGTTATTAACAAAACCGTCTCGTGATGTCTCAATTATCACGACGGTTCATGTTAATAACCGTTTATGAAAATATCACGCACGGTTGCCGAGAAACCGTCTCGTGATGTACCCATCCAAGATAGCCTCTTCTCGTAGCGATGATTCGCGATGGGGAGAGTGATGTGGCGACGAGATGGTTCGTGATGGATTTAGGTCCTGTTTCAAAGTCGTATGGGGTTTTAGTCAGAACTTTTGACTTTTAGATAAAATGATACTGTAGTGGCTATTAGCTTTTTTAAGGTATTCAATTAAAGAAAAATGAAGAAAAATAGGACAAATGAAAATTCCGTTATATCTCTACGGATAATGCAAAAAAAAAAAGAAAATAAAAGAGGAAAAAGGCCACGTTAAAAAGCCAACTCGTTTCAAACGACTTTTGGTTTCTATAAATCAGAAGATAGAAGTTATCATTGTTTGGAACGGGACCTTATTCCCTTTTTATTCAAATCATCTTAAGTAAGAGATTAATTCTTGTCTAAAAGAAAGAAAGAAACTAAATTCAAGGATCACAAGATTATCGCCATATGTTCCTTTATGATTATGGTATACCATATTTAAGGACTAGATATTTTGTTTCTTATGAGAATTTCTAGCATATTTATCTCTTTTTAATACCATCCTATGACTATGGTTCATGTTTATAATTAGGGTCCACCAAACTAAGGGTTGAATGTTTTCCTTCTTTTAGAATTTCTAGCTTATTTATCTTTTTTCTTAGCAGTTGTAAAGCACATGCCATCGACTTAGGTGAAAACCTGATGATATGACTTGAGTAGCAATATGGTGAAAACCACCTTAAGTAGGATACATGTCATCAAAATTCCCCTCTAAAAGCTTGTAGGTGTAAAATGACTCGATTTTGTAAGCTGATGTAGGATCATATGATGCAATCAGAGGGATGAATGATTGACTCCACTTTTTGATACCTAAAAATAAATCTCAAATCAGAAGAAAAAATAATCTAAATTATCGAATGTAGATTTCAACTGCAAGTCATTTGTCTGCTCACTTGACCTCCTTGACGCGCTTGATGAATGATTCGATCGTTCGATCGCTCGCTACGACCGCCTTTGTACATGGTCAAAATCTCCCTCCGCTCGAAAGTTTCAACTGCTCGAATGAGAACACACTGAAGACAACATCATGCTCGTATCACGCAAGATCATAATGTGTTAGCACGCCTCCGAAACACAGGAAAATGATGATCAGAAAACATGTCGCCGATGCCGACTAACTTTTCTTGGAATAGACCTAATCTATTATTTCTGGATCATATTCTATGGCTACAAAGCACCCTCACGGCACCTCAAAAACTCTAGCACAAAAAACCTCCACAGAGCCACACTAAAACCCTTAGTCTCTACCTACTTTTATATACTAGAGCTCTAAACCGTGTTCACCTCAAACACGGACATCTCAAACCATGTCTTTAACAACCTGGACACGTAATCCTATCTCTACCAAAAATCAAGAGACCTAAACCCTTTCAAACACGGATTTTATTCAAACTCTAAACCTTCTCAATTTTGGACTCCATCCATAACTCCTAACTCACCATGTGACAAAGCCTCCAGGACCGCACCTCCTGTATCTTCATCACGCACACCCATCTCACGTGTTGAAGAATCTGGGAACACATCTCCATATCTTCTCCACGCATCATCCTCACATGTTGAAGCCTCGGGACTGCACCTCTCGTATCTTCTCCACGCATCATCCTCATGTGTTGAAGTCTCTTGGATCGCACCTCCTATATCTTCTCCACGCATCATTACCTTTGATCTCCATGTGCTCCAACATGAGTCCGATCATCTCGCGTGACATCCTTGACCACTTGAACCTTAGATTTGCCCATTTTAGTCCCGGTCCTCCTCGTCACCGACCATGATCGTCTCCACGCTAACCCGCATATCAAAGACCAAAGAACATTTTTCCAGCATAAGTTCTCCACAAATTGACCGACATCAGCACACACACGTATAACTCATTCTCACCTATCCATAGATAAGAACCAAACATACCACGAACACCAACCAAGTTGTCTATGACCATAATTTTCACGCTATCCAGAAATCCACCTTCCGACCAATTAGCACGACCAGTCCAACCGCCGAACATAGCCAATCAGACCGCTATCTCAACGCTTACTCAAAGCCTACGAGTACCGATCACATACCACAAGTCTCCGACAACCAATCGCAACACCTACGACAACCGATCGCTGCCACGATCGTGAAAACCATGACTATCGAGTCCTTCCGACTACCGAGTACCGAGTCCTTCTGACTACCGAGTATCACGACCATCTGACTACCGAGTACTTCCATCTTTCGAGTACCAAATCCTTCGAGTACTGTTTCTCCGAGTACTATTCACCGATTATCGACCACCATGCACCAGCTAGTCATACCGCTGGCCTAACATGAGTACTCGAAGTACTCAAAGATAGTAAGAATTGAAGCATTTGAACCAACTGTGAAGTCTACAAGTACCGATCATGAAGTCTATGATAACCGATCACAAAGCCTTCGACTACCGATCTTGAGGTCTATGACATCCGATCGAAAAGCCTAAGACAAGACAGCAGACCACAAAGTCTATGAGTATCGAGTATCAATCAGTAAAGTCTATGACTATCAAGTGTCGACTAGTAAAGTCCATGACTATCGAGTATCGACTAGTAAAGTGTACGACTTTCGAGTATCGATCGGTAAAATCTATGACTATCGAGTATCAATTAGTAAAGTCTATAACTATCGAGTATTGATCATGAACTGTAGCTATGACCACGAAAAAGTATTGTAGCTACGACCATCGACCCGTTACTAGCAGATGACCTTACGACATCTGACCGATTCACTGTAGCTAAGACCGATTCACTGTCGCTTACGATCGGTTAAATGTTGCTTACGACCGGTTTACTGTTCGAGGTCAAAATCTACGATTACTTGCTGTGGTCGTTTTGTCGTGGTCGAAATACCATGGTCGATTTGTCGTGGTCGAAGGCAGACACGATCGAAGTCTACCGCGATCGAAATCGGACGTGGTCGAAGTCTGACGTGGTCGAAGTCTACCATGATCGAAACCGGACGTGGTCGAAGTCGGACATGGTCAAAGTCTGACTTGGTCAAAATCTGTCGTGATTGAAACCGGACGTGGTTGAAGTCTGACATGATCGAAGTCTGCGATTCCAGTTCTGTAAAAGAGCACCAACTGAAATTTTCTCAAACGCAAATTTTAATGTAACCAAAAAGTTAATTATTCATCATCAATAAATCCACAACCACCACATGATCTAACAGTTTAGGAGGTTAAATATCTGGTTTTGTAGTTGATGGTGTTAAATAAACTTTTTGCAAAATTTAAGGAGATAAAATAGAATTATTCTTTTTTTAAGGATTAGGCAAGCCATGCTTCAGTTATCAAAGGCTCAAATATAGCTTCGGCTGTTGCTTGTTTCGTAACCAAGTTTTTGATCGTCTCTCGCATGTGGTCGCGGCCAAATTTTGGTGAGGCAATACAAGGCACCTTGCCACGAGTACTGTGTGTTCAACAAGCAGAGAGTACACTGCGCTGCTAGCACAGTGCTTCCAATACTCATTCTGCGTAATTGTTCATGCAAGATGGCCATTATTGAAGGCCAACAAAACTTGATGGTATTCTTGTGTCCATTGTTACGATCACATGCACCGATGCACGGACACTTTGACTGATCTAGCAACACATTTCTGATGTCTTGTTCGTGCAAACTCTCGTACCTCTTGACTTGGGATGGCATTGGATTGCGATGGACTGTGACTGTCAGCTTGATCTAGCCAGGCCTATGCTGAAGCCTTTTGGAATTGCCATGAAACCGCGCTGATCTGCTTGAAGCTTTTAGAGTTACAATAAATAATCGATCTTCATGGCAAACAAAACTCTGGCTTGATCTGTATAAACCGAATCTTAGGCTACACTTGTTCTGGAATCTGGAGTAGCTTTGCGAAAGATTACACGTCTCAAAGTTCTGCCTGTTTTTGGTGAAGTTAGATGACCAATGAGACTACGAGAGATTTTTTTTGAGAAAACGAAACCAAGAGCTCTACCTTTCATTTCAAGACTTCCAGAGATTCGGGACCAGAGTTGTACAATACTCTTCATCATTAGGGCTAGAAACAAGCCGAGCCGAGCTGGCTCGAGCCATTGTACAATACTCTTCATCATTAGGGCTAGAAACAAGCCGAGCCGATCCGGCTCGAGCCAGGCTCGCCCAAGCTCGGTATAACTACGGCTCGACTCATTTAAGAAATGAGCCAAAAACACTGCTTGGCTCGGCTTGAAAGGCGGCTCGAGCTGGCTTGAGGCGGCTCGCGAGCCTAGCTGCCATAACAAGATCAAACTTGTTTCCAGCTTGCAAACCAAGCTACACCAAGCTGCAGTAAACATACTTCTTACTAAATAACGTGTGAATGAGATTCAACAGCAGAGTAGAGCATGTAAACCCAAAATGATCCATGACTATACTGAATGTCTTCTCCATGTTTTGGCAAAAGTAAATATCAAGTAAATATAGAAGCATCAACCTAAAGTTTGCGAATTACAACAACTATCATCATTCTTTTCATTCTACTAAAGTTTCTATGTTTAAATCCAGACAATGAAATGGACTGACCAATAAAAACACGTAGATGTACATGTAAACAAAACTACTTGCAATGTTTGTTCAAATAAAAGTAAGAGATGTTATATTCTTGTTCAAATTCTCATGAGAGGATAATCAAAGAGCAGCGTAAATCAAAGAGACGTCGCACAGGCTCAAGCCAGGCTCGCCCAAACTCGGTTTAACTACGGCTCGGTTCGGCTCGTTTAAGAAACGAGCCAAAAAAAATTAAATTCAGTTAAGCTGAACAGTGTAGCTCAAGAAGAAGTTTGCAAGCTATCCTATCAAATGCTTGAATTACCCCAGACATGATATGCAAAATTTCACATGCAATCATCAGACAAGAATAATTCTCAATGATCTTCACAAATGCTCCAAAAATATGGACTCCCAAAAATTGCTATGACATGTGCAAGCTACTGCAAGAAAGCATCATACCTTTAGTTCTGATGTGAATATGACAGAGTAAATTATTTCATAGGTAGTCTCGCCGATCGGGAGTGAGATGGAGTTGGGGACGGGTCGAGGGGCACTAGATCTGGTGCCGCCGTCGTGCTACTCATGGACGCTGATGTCGGCGAGGTAGAGGAAGACGGAGGGACACCGGATCCAGAGGCCGCGGGATAGGCATGACTAGATCTAGCGGTAGTGGTAACAAGGACACCGGATGTAATTGGATTTGGGGAAGAAGTGCCGCTACCTCACCGCATCACTACTGGCCGAAGTTGGGGAGAATGAGGGGTGGCGGTGGGGAAGAATGAGCGGCCGGAGGGCGGGGATTAGGGGGACGATGGCGGATCTACCGACTGACCGTCCAGCGGGCGGGGAGAAGGGAGGCGGTGGATTGGGAGGCTCAACGGAGGCAGTAAGGGGAGAGGGAGGGGCGGTGGTGGGGAAGAATGAGCGGTTGACTAGGCGCTCGGCTCTGACGATGGGAGGAGGGGCCTTGATGGCCGGGGCAGGTCAGGGGATGATGAGATGGGGAGGAGGGGGCCTTGACGGGTTTGCGGTGCCGCCGTGCCGGCCAAGATGTCGGTGAGATCTCGATTTGGGAGGAGAGAGGGGTTTAGGGATCGCGATTAGGCAATGGGGATCGACATCGATCGGATCGGGACGGGTCATGGGAGGTATGCAGTCTATAGACATTGTCGACTGGGCTGGGGACTAGGCCTTCGTGGGCCAGCTCGCACGAGCCAAATGAGCAGCTCGTGAGCGGCTCAAGCTTGACTCGTTTTGGTCGCGAGCTAGACACCGGGCTCAGCTTGGCTCGAAAAATCCCAAGCCCGAGCCGAGCCGGCTCGCAAGCCTCAAGCTAATTGTCCAACCCTATTCGTCATCCAAAGGCCCAAGCAGACAGCCGGTTTGGTTCAATCAGCAGCCCCAATTTTTTTAAAATAAAAAATCTCATAAGCAAGTACTCATTCTATTTGTTTATTCTTATTTCTATTGTTTCTGAGAGGTCATCTACTATACCTTTCCCCAGTGCGTAAGCATCGACCCTGAAACACCCGCACACTTAACTTTACGGATGAATTAGAGGATTAAATGAAATTAATTGAATAACTAATGATTAAAGTATATGATTAAGTTTTTATAAACATACATCGGCCCAAATTACAATACAAGAATACTAAGTGAATACTACACTTCAACTCATAAATTTTATAATTTCATACACTTTAAGTACATAAAAAAGATGACACACATGTCCATACATATATATAAACCCAACTTTATACAATCACAATTTTCTAGCTCCTTCGAGATCATTAGAGTTGGCACAATCTATTGTGTAGCCAGTTCAAACACCTGTAAGGAGAAGCAATAACCGATAATAGAGAAGAACCAAATCAACCAAATTAGTAAAGCCAACATTGCTATCAGAACCATTTTTAGGAAAATAGTATTGGGCGATTAGCTTATCGAGATACCACACCGTCCGAAGCCAATCGACACCTCTCACCGTCGTAGGGTTTCATCATTTGGCATAAAAACAAACCTAAGTCAATCCCGAGCACATTTTCACTGCCAACCAATCCCAGTAAAAATAGTTTATTGAGTACACAACACCCTATAGACAGCTGTAAATTTTTCACTACGCATCTTATACGGCGCACAAGCAAAAGTGACAAGGACCAACGACGAATTGAGAGATATAGCAGCCGTCACCCAAAACCACAGTGCAACTAAGGTAAGAAATACACTGCCAACACCTAGATCCACCTATATTTCCCCCAAATCCAACCCATCGAAGCAAGGGAACGAGAAGATGAAGGAGTAACTATGGTGCTTGGACCAGGAGAAGGAGGTGACGCTGAAGAGGAGCCGGGCTAGGAAGAGAAGACCACACTGAAGAATAAGGGAGCAAGGACTAGGCGGAGCTGGAGGGGAGAAGAAAAGACACACGCATGCAAGGGGTAGGAAGAGAACACAAATCATACCAAATTAAGCCTGACAAGATCAATGAAGGTACCCCACATTTTATCTCCACCAGTGTTGGCATCATATTGCAGGACCACACGCACATACATCCCCAAATGCACATGCACCATTGTAGAGCCAAATAGGATTCACCACTAGGGGTAGGGGGATGAAAGGGAGCTAGGGGGAGTAGAGCATACCCAAGTGAGCTCACAATAGTGCTAACGATGCCTGTAATCAGCCCCGCATGCACCTGGCAACCTCCTCGTATTCCTCGACACATGGAAGGTCCCAAGCCCCGTCATGGCACTCTGACATTGAGCACTCAAATCTACCACACAAATAATAACAAATCAAGAAATAAATCCCTGAATCAGAAGCTAAATAAAAAATACAAGAGAAGATCAAAAGTAAATAGGGGGGATAGAGAGAGAGAGAGAGTGAGGAGAGTTGAATCCCATTAACCGGAGTTGGAACTGTGGCCAACAGGTGTGGATCTAACCGGTAGGGAGTCGGGGTGGCAAGCCCAAAGCCAGTAGTGGTCAATCTGGGCCTAGGGTTCAGAGACGGTATCTAATGGGAGAACCAGGGGAAAGAGGTGTGAGCTGGAGATAGGGGAGCACATGGGGAAGATTGGCGGCATCCCACCAGGTGGCCGGCAACCTGTCGGTCGGGGACCAATAGAGGGGGCAATAGTGTATGATGGTAGGGAAGGTACTCGAGGGAGCGTAGCCAAGTGCGAGAGAGAGAGAGAGAGAGAGAGAGAGAGGAGTAGATAAGGGGACGACCAGGTCAGAAGTGGGCCCAGAGGATTGGGTCGGCTGGAATACAAGCATGTAAATCCCACCTATATAGATAAATAAAAATTCATACACTCATATGTAAGGGTATATATAAGTGTATACATATATACATATACATACATAGATACACACACATACATATGTACTCATTCATGCATGGATATGATTTAGCCAACAACAACAAAATATCAAATACACTACATCGATAAGACCACACACTCTCACATCGGTAAAATAACAACAAATGACAGTTACAAGATAAAATTTAATTATAAATACCGCGGCCGATTTAATTGACCAAAGACTTGTCATTGGGACACATCAATGTGGCGTATTTTTATATTTCTATAAATTAAGTCATGTCCTACGTATTAAATGCAGGTGATAATCCGAGTCAAGAGAAAAGACTTCACCTAAATGCGTATGAACCTGGGAACTGCTACTAGATTCTAGGCAAGCATGCCTTTGATCATCTTTACTAGATTATATTTATTTAAAACAAGTTATTTCCTTATTACAATATTATCATCAATTGCATGAAATGAATTTCTACTCAATTCGGATAAATGATAGGAAAATGGATCGAAATTTAGCGGGCTCCACTGAAGGAGCAGTTGACCTGTAGTTTAAGTATCTGGTGGGCAGAGAGTGCCTTTTGGAAGGTGTAGAGAGGGAGGTCGGGACCCTCTGCATATAGATATAATCTAAGAACTTACTCGCTTTCACTCATATAATGGGCCGTATCTTGACCATAGTCCCATCTAAGATGGGTAGAACTAGTAACTCTATCTTGTTATTATACATTTTACAATGGGTATGTATATTATCTAGGGAATTTCACGGACGAGATCTTAATTGGACTCAGGGTCATAAAGGATAAGCCTGACGTCTATATTTAGCGTAGTAGAGTGTCTGGTGAAGATGTGTCTGACTCAATCAATGACTAGAGATACTCTAGTCGGGTGGATGTATAATATACAAAATAGAGGAAAAAAATTATGTACTCTGATTTAGGCATCGCATATAAGGAAATGCGAAGAATCATTTGCAATAAAAGTCAGAGTGGCTATAGGTAAATTGATACAAGCTTGTGTGATGCTATATAAACCATGAATTCACATCTATCTCCTAAATTGGAGGCTATGGAAACCAAATGTGGGTTATGTTTTATCATACGAGTGATCAATAAATTTCTAAATTTAAAATTTAAAATCTTTTACAACATAAAAACAACTATTTTCAAGATTTTCAAGATGATGAGATGAGATAGATTCTAGGGACATGTTTGTTAATGTTCATACCGTTGCATATTTGTTATTAATGCTTGCTTAGTATCCTTGTACTTACCCTTGCTATTATTCTTCCTTGTTTAGATACTAGTCAGTCTGAAGTGCTATTGGGTACAGATGATGCGTATGCGCATGGTAGCTATGCCGAGTGAGATGGAGTTGATCTTAAGTATGACGTGTATGAGGTGGATGCCTTATACGAGACGTGGGACCAGTAGCATGTTGCTAGTAGATCGTATGCGGAACCCAGGCGTATTATTAAGATTTTATCTGTAGTTTCAGTACTTATATAATCATTGGTTAGAAATACTTATATTCCTAGTGGTATTGTAATAATCGGGCAACTGCTTAGCCCTATAATGATCTTTAGCCATGCGTGGCAATGGTAATATAATATTATTGTACTGTCTCTAATTATTATTCTGCTGCAACACTTTAATTGACTTATTAGTCGATAAAATATGAATTTATTTTGTTTTATCTAGTAATAACTATAGACTGGTACCATTACATAAGCGAATGATGGGCACGAGTCACCACATGCCTGTACAATCTCGAGCTACAGAAATTTAAGGATTCCCAACTCAAAAGGGTACTATCAAAATATGAAGCAACTTGCGGCAACCAGCAACACCACCGATCCTTGTATTTTTCTCACCGTTCGAGTTCTTTTCAAAATGGATGAGACGTCTACGTACCATGGAATGGACGAACAAGCCGCTGCTGCTGCGTCGCGAACAGTGGTCATGTTTACTCGATCGGGGTCAGGAAGTTATGGAAGGAGGGGCAACATAAAAGTAGACCCACTAACCGGCTCTGGCATTCAAGGCTGCAATGATGCCAGTGTTCTTGAATTAGAGGAGGCAAGGATTAAATGAGATGTAGTAGTAGTGGTATGAGTAGTTAGTAGAACTGGCAATGCCCCACTCCAGGATCTCAACTTTTCGGTTTTCAAATTTCTGTAGCTCTTGCGTGTCCAGATCCAGAATGAATGCTCCAGACCAGAGCAGAGCCAAATGAAACAAGGGAAATGAATATGACATTGGTTGAATTGCTATGGTAAGTGACAATTTAGTAGCAGAAAGATTTTACTTGAATCCGTTCAGTGTCTAAAAAGATTCAAATTTTACGATCGTTTCTTCAGTGCTAGTACCCTCCTGCTGCCATCTGAGATCAGAAATTACCCTGAAGAAGAAACCTTTCCGAAGCCATGTACAGTAAGAACAAGCAAAGCGAGTGAAGTACCACACACGAGAGTGAAAGGTTCTGCAGAAACACCTGAAAAATTCTGAGCAGTAAAATGATCCTTTACCTTGTAGTAATTGATCTTTGCACCTTTCATCCTTTACCTTGTAGTATTCACCCATTCTTCTAATCCCATCACCCATTCTTCTACCCATCAAATGCTGCAAGTCTCCTGCAAACTCCACTCCCCGCGTGTACGAATTAATCTAATGTTGCACAAGCGATCAGCGCTGCGCGCGAGCATGCGCAGGATCGCACGAGACAAGAACGAAGCGGATGATCCTAGCTAGGAGGAGAAGGGGCCAAGAATCCTGCGAGCATAATTCACAGGTGGCCTCTGATCCATAGCAGTGTCCGCCTCGCGAACGATGGCGCCTCGTCGGCCCTCGAGCTGAGCCCGTTGCCGCCGCAGTCGGCCGTTGCGGACTCCAGGTCCCAGTCCGCGACGCTGCCGCTCGCGCTCTTCTCGCTCTTTTCCCACGCCGACACGTTGTACTCGGACTCGGTGACGGGGCTCACGACGTCGGCCCGCCGCTTCGGCGTTCCAATGTCGCTCGCCGCGCGCTGGAGCGCCGAGGAGAGCCGGAACGACGATGCGCGGCGCGAGGACGAGCCTGACGGGGCGGCGCTGGCGCCGTCCTTCCTCCGCAGCCCGCCCCGCATCCATATCTTGGAGATGGAGAAGCTCTCCTTCTTGTCCATCGTGGGCTTTGGCAGCAGCTTGGCCGGCGCGTCGAAGCCGCGGAAGCCTTCCCGCTTGGAGTTGCAGTCGCACTCCGACATGGCGACGCGGTGCCCCGGCATCCGCGTCGCCGGCCGCTTCTTGTCCGGCGGTTTCACGGCCACGCGGAGCAGGGAGCTCTCGTCCATGACGTACTCGTAGGTCCCCATGGAGAAGCACCGCCTCACGTCCTGGTCGGGGTTGGCGCTGCAGCCGCCGCCTCCTTCGGTGGTCTGGCTCTTGAACTTGCCGAGCTTGACGGGGACGACCACCTCGTCCTTCTCCGCGACCTCTGCAGCATACTTCTGGTCCTGCCCTACTTCTTCTTGCTCCGTGACGAGGCTGAGGCGAGCAGAGGACGCCAGGTCGAGGCGATCGGAGACGGAGCCCTCGGAGCCGGACTCGAGCACGAACACCAGCGGGCTGCGGCCACCGCCGCAAGGCGTGAAGTCGGCGAGGAGGCTGCGGCGGCAGAGCGGGCAGGTGGAGTGCGACAGCAGCCACGTGTCGATGCAGTCGACGTGGAACGCGTGGCTGCACTTGGGGAGGAGGCGGAGGCGGTCGTCGTCGGCGAACTCGCAGAGGCAGACCGCGCAGTCGAAGGGGTCCTTCCCGCCGGCACCAACGACGGCGCCGTAGAGGAACACCGGCAGCGCGTCGATGAAGGACTGGTCGACGCCGGCGTCGTGGAGGTGGAACAGCTGCTGGAGCTGCCCCTGGAAGGCTGTCGCGTTCGTGTCGCCGCCGTCGGCGTCGCCGGGATCACGCGGCGCCGGGCGGAATAGGAACCGGACGAGCAAGTGGAGGAGGCCGGAGAAAAGAATATAACAGCCAAGATCATGATGATGAGGAGGATGCTGGGGCTGATCCTGCTCTGGAAGCCCGCATCGGAGGCCACCGGAGGCGGCGGCGGGGGCGGCAGTAATGGCGGGGGTGGCGGAGGCGGGAGGTAGGGGAGCGGGAGCTGGAGGGGAGACGTGGGGGCCAGGGCGGTGTAGTTGATGGTTGCATGCATGGTGTAGTGGCTCATGGCGCCGGCCGGGCTCGATCGATCCAGAGACAACGCTGAAGGAGAGAATTGGAGGAGTTGCTAGCTCTGACCAGTCGCCAATGGCGGTGTGGTGCGGTCTAAAGCTCACCACCATGCATCTCCTTTCTTGAAACCTGCGGCTTCTTGTTGTGTAGCGTCTCCTCTTGTTGAGATGGAGACACAAGTGCAGGAGCTCATCCTTGTTAATGGACCTTTTGTCTTTTGATCTTTGCAAAGAAGGAAGAAATAAATGTGAGTAGTTAATTGAGACACAGCAAGAACAGGTGTGTATAGGGGGTTGGGGTTAATGGTCAATGTATGGGGAGGATGGATCCTAATGTGGGGAGAAAATGGAAGGGAGGAGGCCAGAAGAAGGGGGAGCAATGATATATGAAAATGAAAAAGATTTTCCTTATCATAGCACTAGTAAATTCTCATAGTTTTTATTGAGTTTTATACACTAACCACATTTCGTACAGAAGCTTATTACATGAGGGATATATAGGCCACTTATATTTCAACACTACGTGACAGTTGATAGCAACATTGTTTGATCTAAACACAAATGGAACTCTGAAAGTTCATTTGGAGTAAGCAAATAGTTGAATTTTTCATATGAAATCTATTTTAAGGCCCTAAAATTGCATTGTAGCTGTCTGAAATTACACCGTAGCTGAATATGATTTATTTGACGTGATTAAATTTAATAAAAATAAAAATATGTTAGATCATCACGGACAATACAAACGAACACGGAAAAAAGAACCGGCAAAAAATCTCAAAAAAAAACAAAGTTCAAAAAAACAAAATTTATGAATAATGAAAAATAAGCCAGAAGATCAAACTGAAATGAGCGGGACGAAAATCAGACCCATCTTGTTTTCATTCTATCATATCAAACGGAGGAGGGAATTGAATTCAAAACCTCCTCAGTAAATGGAGATGCATGATAGATCAAGAGGGTAGGTCTGCGTTATTAGTGCGCCTGTACTACTGCTATGTACTCCTAGCTACTGCAATACTCGCAATATGGAACGTTGACATGGACGGTTGGGCACTTGGTTTGTGGTATTTTAACTTGCTAATGGTATGGTGATTGGGATTTAACCTTGTTTTTAACCAAACCAATGCATTGAGAGCAGTAAACAAGTGCAAGTACTCTCACTCAACTAATGTAACGGTTATGGTTCAGATAACTAAATAACCAAGGTGGTGTAGAGAGACTTGTTGGTAACTCCCAAGTAAGATGATTGGTTGGATCTTAGGCAACCTAATTTTGACTTTGCAAAGCCCCATTAAATTCCTCCCCTTTTATGGACGATGTTGCTTGGTCAGGCTAAACTAATCAGTATCACACGTTAAGATGCTGGCCGGGAGGTCTGACTAGGCACAGAGATGGAGAGCTGTCTGGTGGGCCCCACGCTCAGCAACATGAATGAACTAGGTTCGAAGGTCAACTCGCTACCGGAGTAGTAGGAGTAGTAGAACATAGTACGAAAATCTTTGTTGAAACTGGAGAATAGTTCTGCATGCCATTGAGGACATTTTTAGCTATGTGGTGGGTCTAGTATAATACTCATTCTCACGCCTGAGGTCAAGGACTGCAGTATTTTACGCAAATTTGTCCTTGCCATTTTCCAATAAAAAGTTAGAATTCCTAACGCCCCCGGTTTTTGGAATAGAGACGTCGTACATCCCGTAACAGCCCCGGAGTTCCATTGTAGATAGAATGAGTATCATGTCAGCTCGCAAATATTTAAAAGGAATTAACTTGGTTAAAAATAAGATTTAACGGTCAATTTTAACAACCATATGGGCGTTCATAGGGTGGCAATGGGCCAGAAGGTCCCCACCCCGCCTCGATCCCCGCCACCGCCCAACCCCGGCCGCGTTAGCCTTCCTGGGACTCGCCCACCCTCCCCCATGGGGACCCGCCCGTCCCCTCATGAGGACCCGACCTCACGGGATCCTCATGAAATTAAAAACATGTTAAATTATTTTTAAAAATAATAACATGACTTTGTTTATTAACTTATAATTATTTAGGCATACTTTTTTACAAAATATAGTTTCAAAATCATATTCTAGCATATAAATTCAAGTTTTAGTCTAAATATATAAGAAAATAATACAATTTTATATATTTAAAACTATAATATATTATTTAAATATATTATTTTTTACGGGGCCCCGTGGGGGAGGGTGACCCCTGTCCCCTTCCCGCTAGCCTAGCGGGGCCCGCCTGCCTCCCTGTGGGAGAGCGGCCCCGCCCCTGATGGGGAAATTCCCTGCAGGCCTCATCCCCGCAAGAAAATTGCCACCCCTAGGCGTCTGAGCTCAAAAATTAACTTACATTCAGAAGAACGGAAGAAAATCTCACAGGAATGCTTGAGAGTAGTCGTAACTCTATCGCGAAATCTTGAAGTATCTTTTCCTCTTCCAATATCTGTTCTGAAGGACTTAAGCAATATTGAGTACGCTAGGTACTCAGCAAGCCACAAGGGTAATTCATAATTTATCTATTTGCTAGGATTGTCAGTGGATGGGAATATATTGATTTTATTAATGAGAATGGATGCAATTTTATTTGTAAACATTTTAAATATGAAAATATAAAACAACAACTTCTTAAGGAATAAGGGGTTTTCAACACTTGATTACTCAGATTAAAATATAACAAATTCTAGTTATGCCTTGCTATTGGAATCACTTATTAAGCACAGCTTCATTTGCTGGAAACATGGCATATTTGAATATCATTTGTTTTACTCTGTAAAGTTGCCTAACTTTGCCCACAAGATTTCCCCAACTCTCAATGTCTTGCAACAAACATGCTTCAGATAGCGTGTGACAGAGTTGAGAAAATAAGGTTTTTCACTAATCAATTCTTTATATAGCCTCTACCCGGTAGATCACCCACTCAGACTCGGACATCTACCGGCCAAGTCTAAATACTTCCGCCTGTCCTGAGTGGTACCTACCGTTGTTAGGTATGGTTTTATCATTTCCATACCAACGCCCCATCACACCTACCTCTTGTAGATATTCAATCGAGTTGAGCAGTAACTAGACCAGGATTGACAAGTCAATACTTGTGGTTGAGCAATTATTGTGTCCTTTACTCAGCATAATGTTCCGGTCCTTATTTTTTACCACGAGGCAGCCATCCACACCCAGATCCTCAGTGCTCTACGGCACTACCACTCATCCACTCAAGTCTCCTTCCTAAGGTAAGGTCGTGGACTCCATGCATCTAGTTGCTTTCCACAATGCACCCTTAACCCTAGAACCATTTAAATACATCTACCGACAAAAATGCCAAGTCACTTAGTAGTATCAAAGTTTTAGATGAACCAATCTACGATTATTTATATAGGAATTAAATATTACTAAGATTGTCAAGGTAAATATGGGCTCAAATTAAACAGGGCATTTCTTAGTGGTAGGACATATATAACTAATTTACATATCATTCTAAACATTTATTTTACTTAAATAACATTACGTAATTAGCAGTAATAAAAATACTATAATTAAATAATTTAAATATCATTGGATTCAATATGATAAAAACACATGTGACTTGCCTCTTTGTCCATAATCTGATTGTTTTACTGTAGTCTTCCAGCTTATGTCAACTGTTTGATGGCTCCTATAACTTTTCTGTTGATCAGCTAGCCAAATTTGGATGCTAACGCAAAAGAACGGATTCAAATAAGTTTCGGCTTTGCAAGATGCAAGCTGGGAGCACAAGCAATGAAATAACAAGAAAATACATAAAAAAAATATGTTTGGGTGGTTGGAGTTTAAGTAATGCTTAGGTTGGCTGAACGGAGTTAGAAATGGGCTAGACGGATCCGAGACAGTCGAAATGGTTATAAATATGTTGGACAGATTTTGAAATGAATAGTAATAGGCTGATATACAGTGGAGGAATGGTTTTGGAATAGTGTGAGTTTGGGTTTTATCAGAATTTGGTTTAGCGGAATAGAGTTCAGAAATGAATTCACGTGGTCGAAATAGAGGTATTATTGAAAATTAGGGTTTTGGATGAACAATGATTTTGCTATAGTACTGGGCTGGCCTTATATGAATAGTAGTGCACAGTGATTTTTGCCCACATGATTTTTAAACCGGATTTGGCCCATGTCGTGCGGCCAAAATGGCTCAGCTGCGCGCACACGGTCGCCCGATGTGTGACACATGTGCGCCCGAGATAGCACCACGCCGCTGCCTTAGCTTCTTCTTCTTCCTCCAGCTTCTCTGTCCAGCGGCAAAATAGAGCATCGGTTATCTCTCCGGTCTAGCTCCAGCGAGGCTTACCGGTGGCCAAAGAAAACAAAGTTGGGCTCCTCTAAGGATGGGGAACCCATTTTTGGGGCTTGGAGGGTGGAAAAACGAAAGATGAGGGCCGGCGGCAGGAGAGATGTTCACGGTTTCTTTTATATCTCATTGGCTCTCTGGTGGCTCTTCTGTGAGAGTGAGACCATTTTAGCCATATACAGGACACAAGGTTCGCAAGGGTAGTGGTGGTTTGGGCTGAAGGATCCCCAGGAGAGCTGTCCACAGTGGAGGTACTACGGACGGTGGTGGCTTTCGGTGCTAGGGATTTAGAGAAATGCTCGTGTTAAAGCGAGTTTACTAGTGAGATCAGGATGCAAAGAGGATGTTATGAGCAAATGCAATTGGATTTTAGTTAAGGGAGGAAGAGAATTGCAGTTAGGGCTCACTGGGCCTAGGGGAGATTGCCGGCGGCGATGTGGTGTGAGGGAGATTTATTGGGCGGCTCGAATGAGTGTTTGGGAGTGGCGTGAGGTGATCCATGCGGTCAATTGGGCTTTAAAGCCGGGATAAGGCGGTGGGAGCAGTGTTTTGGTTTAGGCGACAATGGCGCATGGAGGGAGAGGTGGCGGGGGTGTGGCCGGCGGGACGTGCTTGCAGGTGAGGTGTCTCGGGGAGGTACTACGGCTCTACAGGAGTTGGCGAAGGGTGATGAGAGCCGGTATGGTGAGCACGCGTGTCTGGCAAAGGTGGCAGTGAGTTACGGTGAGAAGGAGCGGTAGTCAACCTAGCGCGTGAAGCGGGGAAAGGGCAAGGTCAGTAGGAAGGGTGGTCACCTGGAAGGTGGGGCCATGGTGGCAAGATCGGGCTTTGGCATGTGAACACTCGGGGGAGGCGCCGCCGCAATTTCACAGCACCGGTGAAACAGGGGTGGTGGATTCTCGGAGGGCGCCAAGGAAAGGAGAAGATGGAATAGCCAAGAAAGGAAGGTGAGTTTTCAAGGTGGTTTGCCAAATTTGGAAGAATTTTGGAATTCAATCAAAATCCAAAAAGAATTTAAACATTTTGAATTTTCAGGCATTTCCAAATTGCCAGTTCTAGAGAAAAATGATTGATTTTGCCAAATTCCGTGGCAGTACATCAACGTCGTCGGTTCGATCCTTCAAAGAGAGAGCCGAGTATGGGCCTGTTCTTTTGGGCTTTGAAATCAGCTTTTGGCTTCTGCTACAGTACCTAACTTTCAAACGGAGTATTTTCTTAAAATGGGGTCTACAAATTAAACGATCTACACATTAAAAGCCTAACATCTGTAGTAACCAAAATCGCAAGTGAGTATCTGTCTCTCTGTAATCTGTACCGTAAATAACCAAAATTCAAAAATTTCAGCCAAAAGTTAAAAGCCGCAGCCAAAAAGAACAGGACCCTATACTGGACGCAGGGCAGTACATCTCCAAGGTACTGCCTATTTATTACTACCAACATACCAAGTGTACACTGCCATGGAATGAACTCGACATGTATGATGCATCTGGATCGGCCGCAGTGCAGGCTGAACTGCTGCTGATCGACTGTGCAGCCATGGACATGAACCGCTGCAATTCATTGTGGAACAGTTTTTACGGGGGCAGGCAATAAATTGTAAAGGTTATATTTGTACTAGTTTCTACCTTTTCTAGCAAGATGTGTGTGCATCTCGGCAACCCGTGATCACGTAAATAGGTACTTTAAGGACTTGGTTTCGAGCACGGGAATCTCATTGGGAATTTATAGGATATAACATAGTTTTACTTCTTTTTTAAAAAAAAGAGCTTGTCTTTCTTTGAAATTCATCACAAAATGTGATTTTCGTTCCAAATAGGTATAGGTATAGCTATCCTTCGACAGCGTGCCATGGGAGGTGGCACGTGGTGGGGATGGTGCTGGGGATCGAGACGGGATCCGGGTTCAACATTTTGGTGAAATTTCACTAATTTCTTTCGAAAGGAAAAGCATTCGGTCAAATTCTGGCCAAATTTATCCTCATTTGAAATTTATCCAAATTTTGGTTAAATTTCATCGAAATTCAAATGATATTTGAATATTTCGCCTGAATTTTTAACCGAAAATGACAAGATTTTGTTTGTTTCACCTCTCTTTTGTTACCCTTGGAAAATTTTAGTTAAATTTCATCAAAATTTAAATATTGTTTGAATATTTCGTCTGAATTTTTAACCGAAAATGACAAGATTTTGTTGTTTCACCTCTTTTGTTACCCTTCGAAAATTTTTTGGCAGAACGGAAGTTCTTTCCCTAGCACACAGAGCTTTCCATCTCGTGCCGGCCGAAAGAGGGGGGCCAAGTAGACAAGCTTTCCCGGGCGGACGACGGGTCTTTCACAAAGGCTGCGTGCTTTCCAAGCCGCGTATTGCTTGGCATTGCGCTGCTCCTGTCTCCTGACTTTCTTGCTGTTACTGCTTGCCACCTTTGTTGATTCCTCTGGTCCTTTCCATGGCTGCTTACCATTCTTCGCAGCATCGTGGCCTCACTGTGGGGCGTGGCTGATGGAGGCCTGGCCTTAGACTAGGACATCATCCTTGGAGTTTGGTGCCCATGATTTCGGTTGCTACGAGTCTGCGACTGCATTTGAAAGTGCCCTCTCTTGCTTCTTCGAAAGTTCAGAACCTCACTGCGTTTTCCCGTCAAAAAAAGAAAAAGAGAGACCCTCCCTGTTGACCGAGTGTGTGAATCTCGACCAGACAGTTTCCGCCTCTTCCAAAACGTCGACGCCGTTCACGCTTTCAGCCCTTCTTCGCCTTGGCACAGCAAATGATCGAAGCCAATAATCCAGACTCCAGGCGTGTAGCGGTGTAGGCGTGCGAACAAGACGGGCTGTTCTTTTCATGGACGAGTATGTTGTTCATGCATCGAGAATTCGAGGTGGCCAGTTGTCTCGTAGCACTCCACTCTAGTCGTTCAGTGTAGCACCCGAAGCCCGGGCAGACACTGAATTGCTACTACCAAGTACTACTAACTAGCTCTAGCTCGCTGCCCCCCTCGGCAATCGATCTGTGTTGGTTCAGTACATGTTGGGTAGAGGTAGGGATGGCGAAAGATAAAAGGATAATCCGTTTTATCTATCTGATATTCGTATATAAGAAAATACGAATATGGTAAATAAAATTTGTATTTGAGAATATTCGTATTCGTATTGTATTCGAGAATGTTCATATCTGTATTTGAGAATATTCGTATTCGTATTCGAGAATGTCCGTATTTGTATTCAAGATTGTTTGATTCATATTCGAGCTGTTTTCATCCCTGGTGACTTCCCTGGGATAATTGTAGAAAGCAATTTTCTGATGAACTAAAGTTCACAAGAAGTGAAAATTACTTTGCATAATTTCTAACTCTATGTGCTACACTGCTAGCTCGTGTAGACGTGTAGTCATGTTATATAAATTTGTTCTATTGAGATTTGTTACAAAAGTTTTAGGATATTCGTATTCGACCGAATTAAGTATATATATTCAATTTGATTTTGAATTCGTATTCGTTATGATATTCAATTCGTATTCAAGAATGTTTGAATTCCTATTCGTATTCGTTTAAAAAAATATGAATTTATATTCGTATTCATTTTAAAAATATATATTCATATTCGTATTTGGGACTATTTGATTGGTTTCCATCCCTAGTAGAGGCGTCGGTACGCACCGAGCAGCAGTCACGATGACGGCCTTGTGGCTTTTGGTTTAAAATTTTGAATTTCTAACTATTCACGAGAGAGAGTACAGAGAAAGATAACCGCATGTGACTTTGACCGATATAGATAAAATCAAAATAGTACCTAATACAATGGATTTATTAACTTATCTTAAAAAGATAATCCATTTAAAAGCTAATTACTATAAAAAGCTTAGTTATATTTTCAAAAGATCACACTCAAAACCAAGTTCAGATTGTCTTGTGGTCTTGGCCCCTGAGCACGTGCTGCAGTCTGCAGGGAGCGGCTCAGGTGCTGGGAGCCCTGCACATATTATGTGCAGGGTGGCTCAACGCGTGACACGTGTCACCAAAAATAAAAATACTTAAAAAATTCTAAAAAAATATTTAAAAAATTGTAAAAAGTATTTTTTAAGTACTTAAAAAATACTTTTTAATAAAAGTATTTTTTAACGACTTCAAAAATACTTTTTAGTAAATTTATTTTTAAAAATACTTTTTAAGTATCCACAAATACTTTTAAAAAATACTTACAATTTTTTAAGTATTTTTTTGCATATTTTTTGAAAATTTTGAAGTATTTTTTTATTTTTTGATGACACGTGTCGCGCGTTGAGCCACCCTACACATAATATGTGCAGGGCTCCCAGCACCTGAGCCGCTCCCCGGATAGATGACTAGATTTTTTTAGTTAACATAGGAGCTTTCTCAGAGTGTCTAATCAGTATAAGTATAGATATGCAAGTAAGTGTGTGTGGTCATTGGAGTAGGCCTCGGGGGTGAAGGCAACTTTTGCAGTGGAGGCTGTACTCCCAACCAGGGCAGACTTCACACTGTTCTTTTTGGTTTTTTGTGTTTTTAGTTTCGGTTTCTCGGAAAGACGAAATAAACGGCATGGTTTATTCAAGAGACTTTTTGAAGCCGCTTCTCCAAACGGCTTTCCGAGTCTAAAATCATGTGCGCCATTTATGTCGATATATCCACTGTTCGTCGCTGTTTCAAAAAGCATAAATAAAAATCATAAGTCATAACCTAAAAGAACATGTCATATGTGCTCTGCTTCTTAGATCCATCAAATGCGGTCCGATTAATTTAGTAGTACTCCAATACAATTCGGTTAAGCTTCAGTAAGGCTTTGAAACAATAAAATATACTCCTATAGTTTGGCATTCATGAATAGTGTACTCCTCCAATGAGCAGCTTAATCACTTAACAACCCCAATTAACAACTTGTTGCCAATTTGCCATACCTGTGCCAAGCCTCCAGAAGTCTCCAGATTCACACTTCAGGAGAAAAGTTCTTCAAAATAAGGTCCCAACTTCCAAGTGATGCCAAGCTATCTGCTAGTTATCGATAAAAAAAGAAAAAAACAAGTGGTGTCAAGATGTCAACTAGTGAGTTGGCGCATAGAAAACCACCGCTGTACTAGCAATCGCAATGAGGCGTGCAAAGAAAGAAAAAATGTGGGACATGCATCCAGCTGAATGAATCGAATCAGCAAGAACTCTACACACAAGAGCATGAGCATACACGACATGAAGCAAATTCGGGGATAGATCTGGTCTTGCTATCGTCCAGGAAAGAACAGTGCCAAGCCATTGGAGACCCGGAGAGGCAAGATCCAGCGTGTACTACTACTGCATCCATCCAACAACCAGCAGCGAACCACCTTATCCAGGATCACTTATGACTGTCGGGTCACCTCGGCTAGCTCGGTGCTCGCCGTCGTGGAACGCAAATCGGCATGTCGCTGAACTGGCGGCTGCTCTGCTTGCGCGTATGTCCCGTTGGCGCCCCTCTCGTCTGCAAATGCGCGGCGCCGAGCTCAAGTGGTTGCCAAGTGCCGAGCATGGTGGTCCAGATACCTACCTACATATATCCAGCTTACAATCGGCTGAAGGCATGGCGAGCCTGGTTGATGTTATAAATCTCATCTCGAAACGCGGGAATTTCATAGCAATCTTGCACAAATTGTACTGTTTCTCGCAAATTTCACTTTGCTAAACAATCTCTAAGCGTTTTGTGCGCAAACGGCGAGGCCAAGCATTTTGGACGTAAACATGTGCAAACAAACAAAAAAAAAAACGAGTAAAGGTGTTTAAATTTTGGAGGAATGAACCCTACAAAAAAAAATTGTAACTACGTTTTTTTTCCCCAATAATTGTAACTACATAATAGACTTCAGAGGTATCTAGTTCCGGTTCCACCATTGCAGAGTGGTCGTCGACGGCGAGAGTTCAGCACTGGCGAGGTGAGGCGGAGGGATTGTTGGCGATGGCACGGCTCATCCTGACTAGATGAACAAGCTTGAAGGCCCAAACAATATTTAAACTCTTAAGTATCAAATGGCCCGGAGGCCCAAACAACCTATATTTTCCCTTGTTGGTCTTTTTTCTTTTCCTATTCCTACTCTCTAAGGGCATGTATAATGGTACATATAAGTTGTTTTTAAATATATGCTACATAGAATTTTGGGTGATGTGAAGGAGAGAGAAATTAAAGATGCTTTCTACTATTTTTTCTCAGGGAAAAGGAAATTCATTACTCAGTAATAAAGGTAGTACAATCATCACAGATTAACTCTGAAACACAATCTGGGCAAGAACCAAGCAACAATGCCATAGACATATCGAGTCTAGCATGTTTGGCTAACTCATGGCTAACCCTATTACGATGACGCTGGATTTTGCTAATTTTGATGTCTTGCCCTCCTGCCATCATCAGCTTCACCAAATTGGCGTATCTAGATAGATCACGGGCTCACCGATTTAGCAGGCTAGCAGCATGGTAAGTTTTCTTCGACGAATGAGCCATCAACATTCAGTTTGGCCCATCCCGGTGGAGGTTTTTCCTACTGGCTAGCCGCCCCTTTAGACGATGAAGCGCTTTGCCCTTACTCTTCTACTCTCTGCTCAGGACCATAAGCAATCACTTCTTTTCCTTTGAACACATTTACGTGCAGGTGCTGCTTTAACAACAGAAGGGAGTCGAGATAACTACACAAGAAACGCCGAGAACCTTCAACTGTAGGCATCGGATTATTCTGATATACTAGATTCTCCGCAACAGCAACAAAAGCATCATTCGGTCTAATTCAGACATATTAAACATCAGCTGCAGAAGCCATTCCGGTCCCGAATGACGTAACTCCAATTCACGCGGGAGCCGCCACACATCCCTCATAGTCATCCATAATGCCCTTGCATTTGGGCAGTCACACATGGCATGGAAGGAGTCTTCCTCTTCCGCCCTGCACATTGAGCACACTCCATCAAGTTCGAACTTTCAGTGGGACTTATTCAGACTTGTTTGTAGGGCATCTGATGCCAGCTTCCAACCAAAAATTATAACCTTTTGTGGAACAGGACACTTCCAGATAAGATTCCATATTTGGTCGGGATCCATCAGGTCTTGTACTGGAGGAAGCCAACCCTGCTTCTTGAGAAGGGAGAGTCAGGGCTAATTTATAAGCACTCCAGACTGTAAATATGCCATTTTCCTCTGGGAACCAAGCTAAGAATTCCGTCTCATTTCGAGGGTACATCTTAATCTTCATAATCTTTTCGGCATCAACTGGCAAGAAAATATCCTGTAGAAGCCAATACCTCCCTGGCACTTTGGCCTAGTCAACCTATCCCATGCTAGACAGTGCGTTTTGCGCTTCCCTCCTTTTGAGCCCCACCAAAAATTCCTGACCATTTTCGTTAGCTCATCACAAAGTGAGACTGGAGGTTTAAAAACACTTATAACATAGGTGGGAAGTGCTTGTACAACTGATTTTATCAAGACCTCTTTGCCTCCCCGCGACAAATGGTTTTCACCCCATTGGATAAGGCGCTTACTCAGCTTTCCTCGTGCCAGAAAACCATATGGACCTGGGGCCTTGAGCTGACCAATTTGGAAGAGAGCATTAGAAATTTCCCACTCTGTAAAATATCTACATAGCTCCTCATTCATGTCATTGCTCACCAGCACATCAAATAATTGAGTAATGGGAGTTAGGTCAACAGTAGGGTCTTTGGAGAATAGCTCTTTAAAATGCAAAGTAGCCATACTCTCCATTTCTGTTGTTGCCGTACACCAATCTCCTGTACTACCACGAAGCCTTGTTATTTTGTTTTTCTTTGCTTGCCACACAGCTCTACTACGGAAAAACTTGGTGTTTCGGTCCCCTTCACGAAGCCAATTGACACGAGACAGTTGCAGCCAAAGCATCTCCTCACGGTACAAAAGTTCATTCATGCGATCAACCGCACACCTAATCGCTCTCCTATCAGCGTCAGCAGCCTGCAACTGACTCAATTTTTCTCTCAAAGCTTCTATCTCCCTAGCAACATTACCAAACTTTGATCTGCTCCAGGACTGAAGGGAGCACATCACATGCCCGAGTGCAGAGTAAATTTCACCCAAAATTTTCTTTTTATTCAACAGATTGCCAGGCTTTGGCTGTCAACTCTGGTAGCGTGGCCTCTCCCTCCTACATGACCTCATAGTGCAATCATTTATTCTTATTACTAGTTACGTACCCGTGCGTTGCAAAGGAACTCATTAAATATATAGATAATCGTGCTATAGAAGAAAATTATTTTGATGGGTAGAAAGTAGAGAATTGTGAGAAGTTAAGAGAATAGAGCGGTTAGAATTGAGAAAGTGGAGAATACGTGTTTTGGGGCTACATGTCAGCGCTGCCTTTTATGAGAAAGGGTGGGAGAGGTCGGACCAACCACCAACTTCTTTTATAATAGTAAAGACATTGCCACACCTCCTTGAACAACCGGACCAAAACTGGATAGTGGTCAGAGGAGGGTGAAACCAAATGGACTACCTTAGCGTCATTGAAAAGTTCTCGCCAGTTTCCAAACTAAGCAATTCATTTTCCCTGACGAGCACCCACAAATGCGCCTGTCAGTTGACCGGCAGCCCTAGGGCCGGTTGCTTCCAAATTTCCTTTTTATTCCTCCCACCTCTTCACCACCGGATGAATTGATGATTTGCCCTATCTTTCATTAAAATGGCAAGTGATGTTTCACTGACATGCGGGTCCTAACTCTGCGTGTCAGTGAGACATCACAAGATATTTTATCAAATGGCAAAAAGACAAGACAAATCATCAAATCTCCCCTTCCCCACCAGTTTGCACTTCCATGTCTGTAGGTTCCACTCCATCAACTATCTGCCTTGGTATAAATATGCTACCGCTGTTTATATTATTGTACACGCTCTAACTCAACTATCTGCCGCCGCCGAACTGAACCCGATGGGCGGGCAGAAACTGCACGGCGCCACTGCCGCACGTTGGTGGCTTCGTCGAAGCCTCAGAGGGCGGCGCGTCCGCCATGACAGTGACGCCGTCCCGACGAACCGAAGCACTTGCCGTGCGTGGGTGACCCCAGTTCCCCATGGCGTGCAAATACAAACCGTTGCAATCGCAAGAGCTTCCTTTCGTGTACTGCTGACATGCTGTTAGTGTGTGTGTGTGTGATATGTGCCTGCTGGTCTACCAAATGGTTTGCTTTCTTCGGGTTGGTTAGGATGTACTTGGGAAGACAGCTACGAGGCAAAGAGGCAGTACTGACAAGACTTTAGTTGGTACCAAACGTTGTTAATCATCAGTTACTAGCATGGGTATTAAGGAGGGAGACCTTGATCTGATCGTGACATAAAGTTGTTGGGTTGATTTCTCGCTAACCATCGAGCGGATTTTTAGGGAGTCACGCCTTCACTCGCGTGCCCTGATCGGGGGCCTACATGGCATCAACCCATCGCTCTATCTTTCCCTTTTCTTCAAAAGATCTCAACCTTAGATTTTCTACTACAATCCGTCACACGAAGGAAAGGCTATCTTCTTTGCTAACCGTCATGTAAAACAAAATTTTTTCTATGACGATCATGGGGATTTGGAGAACATTGAAATGTACTCTCTTGCCTTCCTATCGTGAAGCTATGGTGGCTTCTTCGGCTACTTCCACGTCGTCGGTATGGCCATAGGTACAACACGATAGCCTTGCTCTCCCTCGTCCTCTCCGGATACTCCCATGTCCCACCGTTCCTTAGTGTCCACACCACAGGCCCACCGCACCGTGCCACTTTCATGCTAGGCCGACCTAAGCATGCTACGACATACCATGCCATGCCATACCACCCAACAGGCCTTCTTTTCAAGTCCAGCATGACCCGTTGTTCATGTTGTATCAGTCTGGCCCATCACATGTTATATCTGTACCGTGCTTAGACCGTGCCATACCGGTTGGGCCTTGGGCTGTCCCGGAAAACCCTTCCGGTTCAACTCTCAGGTGTAGCTGCAACGATGGAATCCTCTCAGCTGGCACTGAATTTTTCATGGCCCTGTGCGCAGGTGCAAGGTGAAAGCTGCCCCGCCAGCATGCTAAGCCGCTGGGTCCTCACACCCTTGTCGATTTGGGAGCCTCCAAGCCTGATAGGCTGCTGTTGACGTGCTCTCCGCTGTCATCGACTCATCGTCGCATCTACACGACGTCGGCATGCATATGGCTCTGCGCGCGTAGTACTCGACGTACGTACGCCCCTTCAGGCTCCCTGCAGATCACTCAATACTCATCGACCCACTCGCATTATTTCCCTTTTGGTTCCATTAGATCAATGATACGAGCACCCGATGTTTTTTTTACTATATGTCATCCATTTTGTGCACGTGATGACAAGTTTACAAAAACATTGATGATGATCACCATGTGATAGTGTTTGCCCTTTTCTTTTAGTTTCAAAGCTGCTTCAACGTAGCTATTGAGGCGATACATACGTATGTACATACATACATACATATATATAGAGGAAAATAGTTCTATACTGCTGGAAGTATGTACTTCCACATCTCATACTGATTTAATGGTGTTGTTATGCCTCTTTATCTATATAAGTATACTCTAATAATGATTGTAATATACTCCAAAGTATGTGTATATATATAATTACTATTCTATGTATAGGTGTAGAATGCACGCCAGAAAGTTACTGTCATGTATAAGTGAAATTACTGTCAAATACATGTAGAGTTACTGTCAGTTGTAACACTACACAACTGACAGTAACTCTACATGTATTTGACAGTAACTTCACTCACGCACGACATACATACATACATACATACATACATACATATAAAAATGATTCCGTATTCCTGAGAGTACGTACTCTCACTTCTTATATACCGCTTAAATGATATTGTTAGACCTTTTTATCCTTCCGAGTATACTCTAATAATAATTGTAAGATACTCCAAAATGAATTTCATAAAAGATTTCATCAAAATATACTTTTATAGTATAATTTATGTATATAGTTATTTTATATATGGAAAAGGGTATATAGCAAAAATAAAGGACTCCGATGAAACTTTTTCAACCAAATCGTATTAGAATATCTTATAATTAGTATTTAAATATACCAAAATGATAAATAAGTATAACATAATTGTTTAAGTGGTACATTGATAGTGGTACATTGATAATTCTTTATACCCTTGATATAAATACTTGATCAATACTTAACACCACTCTCACGTGCGTATAGGCTCAACCACACCTACCACGTAAACTCAAACATGCATGGGACCCTCTTGATCTTACCACTAGACTGTTGAGGCGGGTTCGATTTTTGTGGTTTGCTCATGCATTGTCAGTGGATGAGTTGAAGCCCATTCTTTCCATGTGTTTAGTATTGTTGTGACAGTTTGGCCGAGCCTGCGGCACGATGGGGCTACGCGCGCACAGCTCCACGCCGGCCATGGCCAGCTAGCTTAGCTATCTCAATTTGAAAAGATTCGACCTGCGGCCTGTCACTTGTATCGTGGAGCTGTCTGGCCAAATTGTGAATGGACGGCTGGATTGACAGTGCCACAGTATCCGGGCATGCCATATTGAGAACGCAGCAGCTCAGTTCTATGCATGATATGCATTCCCCTGCCTTCACAGTTTACATGCATGATTCCTGTAGCTAGCAAAACGAAAGGGTGAGTACTCACTACTATCAAAAAGCTTAACACTAAACAACATATCATAGACGATTATCTAAAACCGTTAGTATTTAAAACAATCATAGATGGTTTTAGTTTAGTGACCGTCTATGTTAATGCCAGCGCTAAAAACCGTCTGTAAAGATATAATATCATAGACGGTTCATAGTAAAAACCGTCTATAATATTACCAAAATATCACGATCGTTTTCTATTTAAACCGTCTGTGATATTACCCAAAGGAGACAAAACTGCTGCGTTGGCACTCGAAGAAGCGTAAGAAGGATGGAATGCTAAGACACCTTACTGATTCCACCCAATGGAGAAACATCAATAGGATGTTTACATACTTCGGTGCAGAAATGTGGAATATAAGGTTTGGATTGAATATAGATGGAATGAATTCTTTCGGTAACATAAACAGTCGATGTAGCACTTAGCTCGTGACTATTTGCATCTACAACCTTCCTCCTTGGTTGTATATGAAGCGGAAGTATATTTTGTTGTCGATACTTATCCAAGGGCCAAAGCAACCTGAGAATGGTATTGATGTGTACCTACCACTGTTGGTGGAAGATCTAAAAATACTGTAGATCGAAGGGGTACAGGTATGAGATACGTACAAATGATAGAACTTCACTTTACGATCCTTGTTATTCTGCACCATAAACAATTATCCTGTCCTTACTTACTTGTCGGGCCAGAGTACAAAAGAGACCAAAACATGTACTCACTACTTAGATGATACCAAGAGTGTGTGGCTCAAACACTCGCGCAAAATTGTGTACATGCGTCAATGTAGGTTCTTTCGAAGGGTTCACCCATATTGTAGAATGAAGTATCAATTCGACAGAGAGGAGGACAGTTCAGCTCCAATGCAATTAAGCGAAAAAGTGGTCTATGATATGGTTAATGATTTAGATGTTGTGTTCGAAAAGGGACATAAATCGAGGACACATGAGAAGAATGTCTGGAAGAAGAGATCAATATTTTGGGACTTACCTTATTGGAAATACCAAGAAGTTCACCACTGCATCGACGTCATGCACATAGAGAAGAATGTATGTGATAGCTTGATTGGTCTCTTATTGAACATTCGTGACAAAACAAAAGATGGTGTCAACGCACGACTTGACTTGGTTGATATGGACATCAGGCCTGAGTTAGTACCGACAAAGACTGACAAAGGACAAACTTACCTTCCTCAAGGTTGAGAGAACTAAACTTTGCCAGTGCTTGCATGGTGTGAAAGTTCCGTCTGGTTACTCCGCTAACATGAACAAACTTGTTTCGACAGAAGATTTGAAGTTAATTGGCATGATTGTCATGTGCTGATGACATAGATGCTCCCTATTGCAATTAGAAGTATTCTGCCAATCAAGATCCGAGAGACAATCATGTGACTATGTTATTTTTTTAACACAATTGCTCAAAAAGTCATCGATCCTTAAGGACTAGATGCTCTATAGGATGAGGTGGTGACGATTCTATGTCATCTTGAGATGTATTGCCTTCCATCATTTTTTGATCATGGTTCATCTTATTGTTCA
Source organism: Bonia amplexicaulis (assembly GCA_036346245.1). NCBI lineage: Eukaryota > Viridiplantae > Streptophyta > Magnoliopsida > Poales > Poaceae > Bonia > Bonia amplexicaulis. The sequence continues at coordinate 4,402,375 of CM070757.1, forward strand.
CATTGTGTGGTAGATAAAAATGTGTGGGCATGTGTTCCTATGTAGCATGTTCTTGCTCGAGAGGTTTGTGGAAATTCTCAAGTCCTATGTACAGAATCGATCTCGGTCGGAGGGCAACATCGTCGAAGGTTATGCAACCGAAAAGGTCACTGAGTTCTATATCGATTACATGGCTCAGGTCGAACCGATAGGTGTGCCTCGATCTCGCCGTGAGGGGAGTCTCAAGGGTATCGGGGCCATCAGAAGGAAAGCAATCACTCCATATATGGATGCATATGCTCAAGCCTATTTCACGGTCTTACGACACATGACTGAAGTGTCCCCGTATATATATCGATCAGCACAAGGATGTGCTTCGGCAACATAATCTAGAGCGACCGAATGTTTGGATCATGAGACACACACAACAGTCGGTTTAACCAATGGTTGAAGGAGTGACACGCTAGGAGCTCATCAAGTGATATGTTGACATGGTTAGCAAAAGGGCCAACATTTACAGTTGTGACATGGCAAGGATATGACATAAATGGGTACACATTCTATACACAGGCTCAGGATGTAAAGTGTAGAATCATATGACACAATCAGAGGTGATGAATGATTGTCTCTGCTTTTGAAACCTAAAACCAAAAAGCAAAGTAGCAGAAAAATAATCTAAATTACCGGATGTAGATTTCAATCGCAAGCCATTCAACCACTCGCTCGACTACTCGCTACGACTGCTTTAGCACATAGTCGAAATCTCTCTTCGCTTGAAAAGCTTTGACCACTTAAATCGCTTCATCGCTTGAACGTTTCAACTGCTCAAATGAGTACAAGCCGAAGACAACACCGTACTCGTAGCACGCCGAATCACGATGTGTTAGCATACCACCAAGAACATAGAAAAACAATGCTCAGGAAAACATCTCGTCGATGAACTTTTCTTGAAATAGATATGATCTATTAGTATTGTATTGTGGATATGGCTACAAAGTGCCCTCATGGCACCCCTAAAAGCCTTCTCGATGAAAGTCTACTAAAAATCCACTGAAAACCACACATTAACCCTTAGTCTCTCCTTGTTTTTATAGGCTAACATCTAGACTGTGTTCAACTCAAACATGAACACAACACCTAATCTCTTCCGAAAATCAAGAGACCCGAAACCCTTCCAAACACGGGTTTTACCACATATCTAGAACTTCCTGTTACGAACTCCTTCCATAACGTCTCCAATCACAACACGTGATAAAGCCTCCAAGACGCACCTCCTGTATCTTCATCACGCACCATCACAACGTATCGAAGCCTCTGGGAACGCACCTCTCATATCTTCTCCACGCATCATCAACCTCCGTGTCGAAGCCTCTTGGCCCGTACTACCCGTAGCTTCTTCACGAATCACCACCTTTGATCTCAACGTGCTCCAGCATGAACCCGACCACCTCGCATGACATCCCGACCACCTAGACCTTAGATTTTCCCATCCTAGTCCTGATCCTTCTCGTCACTGACTATGATCGGCTCCACGCCTTCTTGCACATACAAAGACCAAAGAAACATTCTCTCCCGGCACAAGTTCTCCCAACATGACCGTCATCAACACATACACATGCAAAACACACCCTTGTCCATCCATAGACAAGAACCAATCCATCCACGACCATTACTAGGTCATCCACGACCACACATACTATCGCTTTCCAGAACTCATCCTCAGACCACCCATTATGATCAGTTACAACTGCTATGCAAGATCGGTCGCTTGCTCATCAAGTACTCGAACACAAGAACTCAGGAAATACCATCGCTTAAAACACTCGGGACTACCATCGCTACCAACTACAGAACCATCAAGTATCGACAACCAAGTACTGATCATATACCACAACTCTCCGACAACCGATTGCTGACCACGATCGTGAAAACCATGATTATCGAGTACCGAGTCCTTCGGGTATTGTTCACCGATCGCTATGCACCTCCACTGCAACACCGACTACCACACACCGACCAGTCAACCACTGACCCAACATGAGTACTCAAGGTACTTGAAGATCACAAGAGTTTGAAGCAGTTGTATCGACCATGAAGTCTACGAGTACCGATCGTAAAGTCTACGACAACCGATCGCAGAGCCCTCGACTACCAAAGACAACGATAACAGACCACAAAATCTATGACCGTCGACCATTAAAATCTTCAACTATCAAGTACCGACTAATAAAGCCTATGACTATCGATTACAAAGTCTACAACTATGAAAAAGTACTGTAGCTTTGACCATGATAAAGTATTGTAGCTACGATTACCTGTCGTGGTCGTATGGTCGTAGTCGCACTGTAGTGGTCGAAGTCGAAATACCATAGCCATACTAAGTACCTTCAGACAACTGAGAACCATCGGACTGAGCGAGACCCTTTGGACCACCACTCGAGCGTCATCCGATCTTCCGGTGGTACTTGAACGCTGTCCAATGCATCTGTGCCACTCGAACTCCGTCCGATGCTTCGGTTCCACTCGAAAACCGTCCAAGCACCAAAGCTACTTGGATACCATCCAATACTCTAGCTAGCATTTTCTAAGGCTAGCTAACAAACAAAAATAGGTTTAGGAGCAGAAAAGAATATCACAGATGGTTATTAACTCGTAATCGTCTGTTATAGTTGACTAACACAGACGGTTTTTAGTAGAAACCGTCTATGATATATTAATATCACAGACGGTTTCTAATATCACAGACGGTTCATGGTTGAAACCGACTGTGATAAACCATATATATAGATGGTTTCTACTAAAACCGTCTATGTTAGTGAACTACTATAGATGATTTTTACTAAAAAACCGTATATGAAAGTCTGCATCACAGACAATTTAAAAGCCGTTTGTGATGACCTCGTATTATTACTAACTCATAAACTCAGACGGCTCATAAAACCGTCTATGATGATGTTTTTGAACCATCTGTGATAATCTTTTGTGTAGTAGTGAAACCGTTTGTGTTACATATATATCACAGACAATCAACTAAAAACTGTCTGTGATAGTGATAGTACACTATCACAGACGGTGATGAGTTGATGACATCGTGTCATTACTGACCTATAAACTCAGATGATTCATAAAATTGTTTATGAAGACGATTTTAAACTGTTTGTGATAACTTTTTCTGCAGCAGTGAATCTCGATGTTAATTCGGGTGCCCGCGCGACGCGCAAGGATCCGCTGCAGTTGTTACTGGTATTGAAGTTCCTATATATGATCCAGGTTGAGATCTCCAAGTGCAGACGAGAAATTGAGATACATGATACATGGCCTAATTAAACAAGATAGAAAAACATCTGTCGGCACGGGAGAGTGTCTAGATAGAATAGTTTTATTACAATGCAAGCTGGATATACTGAGGGATCATCGACCAATGGGTCGGCGGCAAAGATGATCGTCATCTACTTGTCACGCTCCATGCATAAACTCAGGTCTGGAGCAGAAATAAGACAGAGAGATGCACAAGATATATGTATCAAGAACTGGCGAAGAACTCATTCATCAGAAGAGTAGGGAGAACATACCGCAGCTGCCAACTCCCCATGGCGACCCAATAAAATTTCGGACGAAACCTGATTGAAATGGTTATGGGTGGGTTTGTTTTAGCTTAAAGCGAGCTTGTGCTTGTACTGTCTACAGGAACTAGTTTTTAAACGATGCGTTTTTTAAAGTAGGATTAAAAGAAAGATTATAGTAAAAAGTGTAATGAGTTCAACTGTATCAGCTAAAATGGCATGCGACTATTTTCTATATGTACTACCTCTCGCGAATAGTGGAAACCAAATATTTAAGCTATAAGTCATAAGTACAAAAGAATCTACCTATCTATGGATCCGGCAGAAGATGATATCTGAACTGGTGGTGGATGCACGCTCCACACTGCTTCCCGGTGGCAACGTATCGTCAGATTTCTGAATTGTGGAGGCGCCGTTGGCTTTACTAGCTCTCCTGTTCCTGCAAGAGCATCTCGGGGCAAACCCATGTTCCCGGCTCCAACAGTGATTGGATGGGTCACATGTATTGTTGTCCTGGGAACTGATTCGATCGGATTAATGCGCGTTTCCCTTTAATTTAGTTGAAACACCAATCCTATGGATACTGAACATTTCACTCCTCCAGTCTTACTATATTGGTACTCGAAAATTCTTTGTTATGGATAGGTTTTTTCCCCCCAATCCTATGCCCCTACAATTTTATTAAGCCCAAGTTGGCTGTGTGTGTGCAGGCAGGGGGCTAGCAGTGCTGCTTGGGCACTTGCTCAGTGAGAAGATTGCCATTGCCACGGGGGCGCTGCAGCTTCTGGCAACGTTCGTGCGCAACTTGACAAAGATCACATGGAAGTTCCCCAATGATTGCAGCCACTGCTAACCATCCGGTGATGCTGATTAGTTAGGACAACGCCATTTCTGATCCTAACCACTGCAGGTTAGCCAGGAAAGAAGGTAACTAATGGTCATTTGGTTAGCAGGCGTCCCTGCCGTGCCGCCCGTGCCCGCGCGTGATTCCCGTGCCGTGCCGGCCAGAGCACGGCACGATCTACCATGCCGTGCCGTGTCGCCCACCGTGCCGGTTTGCCAGACCCGATCTGACCCACCGTTCGTGCTGGACCGGCATGGCCTGTCACGTGTCGGACCGTGCCATGTTTGGGCCGTGCTAGGCCGGCCGTGCTTCGGGTTGACCTAAAAAAGCACGACTCAAATCTCAGCTCTAGCCATTTGGTTTGCACCTCGGCCTTAGCTAGCTGTCTCATTCAACAAAAACCATCCAATTGTTTCTCTCGAATGCAGTATTCTTGTACCTCACGTCCAGTGAGAACAGTCCGTTCTTACAGAATTTCCCTGTTCCAAACGGAGCCTAAGCATTTGTGGGTGATCCGGAGATTAAAGAGGGTGATTAATTAGCTCTGCGTGGTGCCACAGTGAGCTAATTAATTGTGTAGCCGCTACCGATCTCAGGAGCAGCAGCTATTTGTGCGGTGGCCGTTTTGGCATCAGGTTGGATTGAGATGGACTGCATGCGAGGACGGAGCCCCATGACAAGGAAGTAACAAGTGCACGAGACGTGGAGACGTCAAGCAATTACTAGCCTCGGGGCGCGGCGGCACGCGCCGCCACCACCGTACGTACCAAAATAAAAAAGGCGATAATTCGCAAGGAGTTTTTCGAAAAAAATCGGGGGCAAAAACGCATTTTCGAAGAAGGCGGAGGGCCATTTCGAAAAATCCGAGGACCTGTACGTAAAAAAACGGGGACCCGTGCGCAATTTCCGAAAGCGCGGGGGGCAATCCTGCAAAACGGAGGGGCTAAAAAAAATTTCCAAGGGCCTAAAAAAACTCTAGGGACCTTCGGGAAAAACCGGGGGCAAAAACGCATTTTCGAAGAAGGCGGAGGGCCATTTCGAAAAATCCGAGGACCTGTACGTTAAAAAACGGGGACCCGTGCGCAATTTCCGAAAGCGCGGGGGGCAATCTTGCAAAACGGAGGGGCTAAAAAAAATTTCCAAGGGCCTAAAAAAATTCCGGGGACCTTTTCGCGAGCAGGGACCAGACGCAATTTCAAAAACCGGAGGAAAGTACCTCGGCTGACCGTACCAATATTCCATTCCACGCGTCGGGCGAGCCAGCGCTGGGGCGTGACGTGGGAGAGCGCGGGGGGCGGAACCCCCCATCTATTGATGGCTTACGATTAGCCAATTTATCGAGCTGTCCCCTCGCCATAACAGCCACACGTCCCCCACCCGGTCATGCTTCCGTTCTCTGTTTCAAAAGCCAGCTTCTTCCGTCCATGCTCGCTCTTTTCGCGATCGAGCTGTCAGGGCCACTGATCTCTAGATCATCTTGTAATTGCTATGATCACCTTCTACAGTCGTACGATCACCTCTTAAGTTATTACGACTGTTCTACTGGTTCTTCGACCACACAAACAGTCGTTATGATCACGCCGTAACCCTCCGATCACTCCACATCTGCGCCGCACTTCCGACCACGCATCGTAACGTCGTCATAGTTACCACCACGCCTATCGCCTCTGTGGTCGCCGCACTTCCTTCGACCATGATCGATCACCGTAGTCTAGCTCCTTATGATCATGCGACCACGATTACGCTCATGACCGTGGTGGTCGTATGACGCTTCGACCACGCTTTCCTGCTATGGTCGCTTACGACCACGTCTGCAAACCTCCTCTTGCCATGGTCATAAGTCATTTACGACCACGTCTGAGAATACACGATGAACTCGATAGATTTTCTAGAACCAAACCACACTTTCTTCTCTTCTTTATTTCTTTCTCTCGATCACACCGATCGCTCTCTGTTGCCTCTCGATCACACCGATCGCCTTGGCCTCAACTCTCCTTGCTTGCTCTCGGTTACATGGCTCTGCCTTTTATACTCTGCTCTACGACTATGACTCGAGTTCGACTACGACTATGAAGCGGACTCGAACTCGATAGACTTGTCGTATTTGAACTCGAATATGACTACGACTTCCGATTCTGATACAAAGTCGTACTCGACTACGACCACACGGAATAGACTCAAACACGACTTCGACCACCAACTTGTACATGACTACAACTTTCAAATTAAAACAAGATTACTAACTCTAACAATCACCTCCTTAATCTTGTTTTCCCTCTTGATCACGCCGATTCTCTCTCTTGCTTCTGCTTCTTCCTTGCATGCTTGCCTAGGATAGAGCACCTGCTCGCACAGCCGTATGTCTGGTCGTCCTCTACATGCAGCACTTGCTCACTCTTCCTCCACCAGCACCAACTCTTCCTCTGTCGTGTGCTCTTGCTTTCGACCATTGCCGTCCATGCTGAGCTTCCTCCCGCCTCCTCGATATCCTTGCTCCAAGCCTACGACTGCCTTCTGTTGCACGCGTGAGAGGTCCTCCCGAGCCCCTGCTCACTACGACCATGCCTATTCCATGTGGTTTGCGCCGACCACTTGAGCTGTCGCCGCTTCGACCTCCCTCTGCATCAGTTGTACCTGCTATGACTACTCTTCGCTCCTCTCCACCTGCATGCGTGCATCTGGAGTCAACTGCACGCGTGTGGGAACCTCTTGTGCCTCTCGCTACAACTGCTCCATCTTCTAGCTTCGTACGACTACTCCATCTTTTGGCTCCACTAGACCATTCTTCATACAAACCGATCTACAAATTTTCAAAGAAGTTTTGTACAACCGATTTGGAGATCTCTTCACTTTCATCAACAAATCTCTGTTTTTATCATACACACATAAGAACTCATCCTGCAGCACCACCCTGCACTCTCTTTTTGTCATCTGCTCGAGACTAAGTATGTTGTTGCATAGAATTGGTGTATAATAAATTTCTGTCAACAACTTCTTATCTCCATTCTTGTATTGTAGCATCTACCGTGGAGCCGTCGCCAAACTTGACCTTGCCCCAAACCTTCTCGTCGAGCTTATGAAACATGGAGCGATCTCCTGTCATGTGGTTGATTGCTTCATTATCCAAGTACCATTGATCCATATGATCATGGCTACCTTCCTTCGTGCGTAGCCTTGGAACTATGTTCTCCTCAATCACCATGACCGGCGCCTTTTCAACATATGAAGAGAGAAGTACTAGCGCTTCGTCATCTTCTTCTTCATATTTGACGAGGTTCACTTCCCAATCCTTCTTCTTGCTTTTGCAATCTGAAGCATAGTGCCCAAACTCGTTACAGTTGTAACACTTTATATGGCTGCGACATCTTGACACGTAGTGCCCGTATTCACCACATTCAAAGCATTTGACATGTGACTTATCTCGGGATCTCTCACCACCGCCTTGTCCAGCCTTGTCTCCACAGCCACCCCAACTGCTTCGGCCACTCTGGCCACCTGGACCGCGCCACCTCCCGCGGTTGTTTGATGAGATACGACCGTCTCTCGAATCTCCTTTTATTAGCAACGCCTGCTAGTTATGAGATCCCTTCTCGTTAGGCAACTGAAACCCCTTCAGTAACTCTTCATGCGTCTTTAGAGATCCGGTGATCTCCCCTATCTTCTTCTTGTCCAGATTGGGGGAGTACATAAGTGTTGTGACAATAGGTATGTACTTCTCTGGAAGCACACGCATGTACTTCTTCACCACCACAGATTTCTTCATCTTGCCGCCAAGAGAGTTAATTTGATTGTACAACTTACTCAGCTTGCCAGCGAACTCTTCCACCGACTGGGTCTCTCCCATCTTCAGGTTCTCGAACTCGCTCCGCAAATTCTGGAGCCGCACCTCCTTGACACGATCAACTCCCTCGTGCATCGTCTCCCATGCCTCCCATGCCGTCTCCTTGCCAATGAGATGATGCATCATTGCATCTGGCACTGCCTGGTAGATAAGGGCCAAAACCGCCTAATCCACCTTGTCGTCCACCTCCTTGTCCTTCCCCATCGGATCGACTGCACACCAGACTTTCTGGGCGCGCATGTTTGCCATCATCTTCATTGCCCACACCAGGTAATTATCGGTCGTCAGGAGAAGGTATTGGAGGGAGAATAGCCACCCTGAAACTTCACCTTGTCTCCCATGTTCTTCAAAACCCTCTAGCTCGATACCACTTGTTACGCGCCCGTGATCTCTATGATCACTTTGTAGTTGCTATGACCACCTCCTGCAGCCGTACAACCACGTTGAAGAGGCTACAACCACCTTCTGAGTCGTTACGACCACTCTGCTGGTTCTCCGACCACGCTACAATCGTAATGACCACGTTGTAACCTCTCCGATCACTCCTCGCTACTCCAACCACGTAGTTGTAACTTCAACAGAAGTTATGACCATGTTCACCGCCTCTACCCTGCACTTCCTTCGACCATGGTCAATCACCGTAGTCGTAGCTCCTTATGACCACGCAGTGATTCTGTCGACCGATGTGGTCGTAACACTTTAAGACCATGCTTTCCTACTGTGGTCGCTTACAACCACGTATTCTCGCTGTGGTCGTAGCACACACGACCACATCTTCTGCTCTGTGACCATGTTGGTAACTCCTTTACGATCACATCTTCAGCACCTGCAGACACCTCCACTCATTGTCGTGGTCATAACTCCGTTTATGACCACGTCTACAAACCTCCTCTTGCCGTGGTTGTAAGTCATTTATGATCACGTCTGAGAATACACATGAACTCGATAGATTTGCTAGAGCCAAACCGCTCTTTGTTCTCTTCTTTATTTCTTTTTCTCGATCACACCGATCTCTCTCTCTTGCCTCTCGATCACACCGATCACCTTGGCCTCAACTCTCCTTGCTTGCTCTTGGTTACATGGCTCTGCCTTTTATACCCTGCTCTACGACTTTAACTCGGGTTCGACTACGACTATAAAGCGGTCTCGAACTCGATAGACTTGTACTCGTACTCAAACTCAAATATGACTACGACTTCTGACTCTGATACAAAGTCGTACTCGACTACGACCACACGGAACAGACTCAAACACGACTTTGACCACCAACTCATACACGACTACGACTTCCAAACTAAAACAAGATTGCTAACTCTAACAGTTTGGGACATGGACATCTTAGAGCAAAACTAGGAAACATTCTAAATTATGATTTGTTTGGAACATAAAAAATCGCACGAAACAAAACATATCTATATATACTGCCATTTCCCAACATGGAAGCTTAGTTACTTGTGCTTTATGCTCGACTTCACTACTGATAACTTAGGCCCCGCTTAAAATAGTTTTGTTTGACTTTTGCCATATAGAAATCGGAAGCCGTTTTGAAAGCGTTTGCTTTTAAAAGTATTTTTTTTCTTCTTTGTATTATTCATGGAGATATAACGATTTATTATCATTTTCTTTTCCTTTATTTTTCTTTAATTGGATGCTCAGCCAAAAGATAATGGCCTATAATGCCTATTTCAATTAAAAACCAATAACCGTAAAAAAAAGCATCAGCAAAATCCGTTTTAAACGGAACCTAAATATCTAGAGAAACTAGTACAACAGTGCATTGTTTGACCCTAGGTCGAAATGGACTAACCAAGCTAGTTACATGCATGCATGACCACATGAGGAACCAACTGAAGTGCAATTAATAGTGCCAATCAGAGGAAGGATCATCAAACAAAGCAAGACATACCCCTACCCTAACCAATAATACCTGTACATATTTGCTCTTAAGATATGGCAAGCACACTAGAATTGATGGCCTGTGATGGCTCCAAGTATACCTCCTTACAGCTCAGTCTACCGCTTAGAACCTAGTTCTCCCCCACATGGCCGAGTGAAACCACTTGCCTTTGCTCTCTCCCCTATATATACACACACACCCTCTCCCCTTACACCTCACACCACACACACTACAAGCCTACAACCAATTGGGTTTCGTCTCAACTGCAAAGTTGTAGATCTCGTCAAAACCTTTCAAACGAGTATATATAAGCCATATAAAAGTTTGCTATTTTATGTTTTGAGACTAACTATTTATATTGTACCGATATATTGTCTTTGTGACGCCATTATCATCGACTGTTTTTGTTATGAACTGTCTATGATATCTCCTGTTATCATAGACAATTTTTGTTATGAACCGTCTGTGATGTCTTTATTATAGACAGTTTGTAATCCGAACCATTTTTAATGCCCGCCACGTCATCGATCTGTGGCATATCCCCCAAGATTCCGATCTCACCCGTCCATTTTCTTCGCATCGAACGACAGTCACCGTTCTCCTCCCCCACCTCTCGCCCCTTATTAACCCCCTCTCTCTACTTGAAGAACCAATACCACCAATACTACTCCAACTCGTTTGTGCGCGTTAAGGGTGGGAAGTGGTTCGGCAATGGTGACTGAAATTTCGCTTGAAGCAAGATGAAAAGGAAGAAGGCAATGGCAAATCTACACTATTCTAAGTCACTGGCATAGAATCTGTTGATTTTATCATAAAAGCTAAAAATGGTGTTCGTTGCCTTTTTATTTCTGCTACTTGAAAAATTTTCCACACCACTTGCTTTATATTATTGTTTAATGAAAGATGTGTAAGTCTATCTTGCATTAGCATGAAGTTTCTTATAGTGTAAGTTTTTTTCTGAATTTGTAGCCGTGAAGCTTATCTTTGTAAAATTGTAAGTGTCCTCTTGTGTATGTAGTGCTATGAGTAACCTACTCGATATCTTGTGATGTTGTAATGGTGGATTCTAATCTTAATGAAAATAGAATGTGTTGTTTTGTTTGTTGCTATTTTTGCTTGTTTTCAGATGATATAGTTAACATTTCCTGAGGCTAGCAGAAAAATAGAAAAAATTTAGGTATAGAATGAACTATCACGGATGGTTTTGTGGTATAAACTGTCTATGAAAAATTATCATAGATGGCTCGAACCAGAAACTGTCTGTGATGAAGAAGTATCACAGACGGTTCTATATACCAACCGTCTGTAATACTCACTCATCACAGATGGTTGATAGATAGAACCGTCTGTGATGTGTGAGTATCATAGATGGTTGGTAACTAAAACCATCTATGATAGTGTTCTTCACAGACGGTTCTAGTTATAAACCGTCTGTGATGTATTTATCACAGACGGCTCACAAACCATCTGTGATAACCTCTGATTATCACTAACGCATAAATTCATACAGTTCAAAAAACTGTCTGTGATGACAGTTTTGAACCGTCTGTGATGACCCTTTTTGTAGTAGTGAGAGAGCATACATCCATCTATTTCTTGCCTTGGCCACTCTTCCCTCTTCTACCCCCACCAAGTAGTAGCAGTATTATTAGTAGTAGTATATTGTGCCTCCTCTGTGTGATCATTGGTTTGCCACACATGGGAGTGTGTTAATTACAACTACTACTACAGAAAAAGCTTATCACAGATTATTCAAAAATGTTACCACAAACAATTTTCTGAATCGTCTGTGCTTATAAGTCAGTAATACCCTAAGGTCATTACATGTGGTTTTTGAACCATCTGTGATAATCATTATCACAGACGGTTCATAATTCATCAACATTCTCTAATTACGTTGGTTCCTTTAGAGAATGTAGATGAACCAAAGTAGACCTATTTATGAGACCAAGATCATCGTGCAATAAACTTTGACGCAGTGTCTTCATCCTATCCATCTGTCAATCATCACAAGAACTAAGGTATCAACAATTAATTTTCACACGCACCCACGAGCATCAAGATTTACATGGCATATCCAAGCATCAACAATTAATATCATATCCAAGCATCAAGGAAGAGAGGAGAGGGGATCGGATGGGGGATATATCACTGGCGATAAAGGATAGGAGGCGGCAGCGTTACCGTTGTGTCACGACTGTGATATTGCACAAGACACTTTTACAAAAGAGTGCCTTATGCAGTGAACCTGGCATCACAACCGGAGATAGAGGAGCTCGGGGGAGGCGACGCTTTGATCGGTTTAAGGGAGCTAACAGGCGGCTCTTCGGTTTGGAGTGTATGGGGGAGAGGCTTGTGGGCAGCATATATAAGAGCATTTGGGTAGCGGAACCGAGGGCTAGCAGCTCTTCAGTTTCAAAGTTTAAATAGAGGGGTAGCAAAATCGGGCAGGAAAATATTACATTTGGTAATATCACAGATGGTTCTTATTAATAACCGTTTGTGATACTTTACAGACGGTTTTCACCATGAACCCGTCTGTATTATAACATCTTCACATACAGTTTTTAGCGCTAGCAGCAACACATAAAGTCTATAAACCAAAATTATATGTAGTAGTATAATTAATCTAGCTGCAGAGACCAGCCATTTCTTCAGCTGATTACAAGATGTTTTGACTAGGCATCTGTTAATTAGTTGGCTGGAAGAAGCAACAACTATGCATGCATGATTCAAGTATTTGTTTTGTATGTATGTGCCATGGATTATTAATTCTTGGCTAGCTCTTCTTCAGTTCTTCTGAGTTCTGATCCATGGATCGCACTGATATTATCTCGTTACCTCTTGTCATTGTCATCAATGACTACAGTGTGGACAAACATACATGACCACATCCATTCTGCAACGAACAACACATTAAAAAAAAGAACAGCACAAGTGATGGGCTCTATGGATACAGGAGCATTTGGATGGCACTTCGTCGCATTACGAATAATGGAGTCACTACTACTCATCAGGAGGACATGTAGCAGTGTGGACCTACCAACCAGAGCCTAACTACAACCGCCCAAAACAAATAAAAATGAGAAGAGCAAAAACAATATTTAAGAAATAAGCTAGCTTCCTTCATTCCAATCCATGTGCTGATTAATCAGCCAGTGGATTTAATTCTCGATTAAAGTAGGATACAGCTCTGGATCAGGTACCACAAGGAATTCCCAGTCCAGAATCTTATCATAGGAGTCAAGATTCTTCAACATGCTAAATTGGCATGGTCTTCCTTCGGATAAGACCATGCTGCACACGGCTTATTAAAAAATTGCAAAAGGAGTATGTAGCTTTTTGCCTCTGCTAACTAAGCAAGGTTGTCCGATGGGCTGTTGCAGCAGAAAGGGAGGTTGTTCATGTCAAGTCCATTTCTTCGTGTAGATGCATGCCATGCATGTGTGGGTGATATTTGTAGGATTTGGTCCTTTTTAACCATGGAGAATATATGCTAACATATCACATCAACCTGTAGACCTGGCCAAACAGGCCAGGTTAAATGTGCCGGCGTGAGACACGATACTGTTCTCCTGGGCCTGTTCTTTTCGGCTGCGGCTTATGGCTTTTGGCTGAAATTTTTGAATTTTGGCTGTTTACGGTACAGATTACGGAGAGACAGATACTCACTTGCGATTTTGGCAGGTACAAATGTTGGGCTTTTAACGTGTAGATCGTTTAACCTGTAGACTCCATCTTGAGAAAATACTCCGTTTAAAAGTTAGGTACTGTAGCAAAAGCCAAAAGCCGCCGGCTTCGGAGGAAAAGAACAGGCCCTTAGGCATTACACGACATGAATAGTAAACATGCATTACCGGTTCAGCCCGATCAAGCGCGATGTCCTTGAGCTGGCACCTCGGCATGGCACACAATTACTCTCCTTGGTGGTGCAGTAAATTATTTATGATTAGCAGTAAAATTGTTTATGTTAGGGTTATTGCACTCTTCTAAACACGAACGGGTGACTTAACAGTAAAATTATTTGCGACTAGCAGTAAAAATACTTGCTACTCAGCGAATGACAGTAAAATTACTTATGATTAACAGTTAAATTACTTACGACTAGCATAACCGGCATGACCCGATCTCTCTCCGTGTCGTGTGTCATCAAAGGGTAGGCACGGGAGCTAACACGGTATGACCTGATAATTTATTTAGACCAAATATATCAGACTTAATTGGTTTATGCTCTATCAAGAACCGTGTCGTGCTGTACCGACCGAGCCGTTTGGCCAGCTCTGCCAACCGATGATCTACAATCCTACTTGACAAGGATGCCATGATGAAGGGAGAGCAGGCTGTACGTGCAGGGATTTAATTTCATGCTGTGGATGTAGTGTACTGCTGACCAGATGGATAGCAGCTGGGATATCAGAGGAAGCGCCCGAGGGCGGCATGTGATGTGCATCCAGTATGGCGAGACTGCTCTGGCATTTTGCCCCAGATCACTGGAAAAGCCCTGTCCTCTTGGCTCTTGCAATCTATCCATCAATAGTTTAAACTTGTTTGATTTTTTTCTTCTTCAAAAGAAGATGATCCAGTAATAATGAATCCGCTGTCTTTTTCACCATCTAGGCCTCTGTTTTGCTTTACAACATGATGCTACATACTCCCTCCGATCATAAATACGTATTATTTTGGACATCGTATTGATGTCCAAAACACAACTTTGAGTACTAATTTTTATTATAATATATTTATACAATCTAATAAAATTATAATATTATACAAGTACTTTTCGAGACAAATCTACCTATATAATTTTCATAAATCTAATTTAAATATTTTAAAAGATATCGATAGTCAAAGTTTCGAAAGTTTGAATGCATTTATGTCTAAAACAATATGTATTTTTGTAGTGACCAGAATTTAGCAATCCAAATCTCATGTATATTCTACGCTAATTTCTGGATCAGTAGCTAGCTCACATAATATAACATCGATAAATATCACATCCATACATGCGTAACAATAAAGAAGTACTTAATATTACATAAACAATCATAAATATATCTTCCAATCAATTTTTACATAACGGGTTGGCAGGCCGAATAAGATTGGTCATAACAAAGCAGTGAAAAGTAAATAAATAAAAAGGACCTCCATGATCTGCCATGGTTTACACTAAAACAATGTCCATTTTTAGTCAAGTTCATTATGAGAGTGAAATCCATCCACTTTCATTTCCTTTCAAATTAAGGTATCGCAAGCATTTCTACGTAGCCATTAATTTATGAAAATGACGCAAGTGTGATGTTTCTACACTTTTGTCTATGTCTGGGCGCATAATTATTCGAATAGATTTTTCTAACATTCTGTAGAGGCTGTATAGCTTTACCCATAAAATATGATTGTCATAATGTCGGCCACTACATGTTTCCGTAGGCATGAGACTGAGAAAATCATAACAAAGTTTTTACAATGCTTAACTTCGATGCTTACTCATTTTTAGTTTTCAGAAATATTAGGAAGTTTTAAAAATTCACAAAAATTTCTAGAGATGTTTTAGACTTAGAAAAATATTTTCAACTTAAAGTTGATCTTTTAATTTTTACAAAAATACATTTTACCTTTGAAATTGACTTTTAAAATCCAAAATAGCACAAAATATCCAGATAAAAGCCAAATACTTTTAAAATAATTAATTTTAAATAGGATTTTTATATAAATCCAAAATATCTTTGACTTAATAATATTTTTATGTTTTTAGTTAAATTACTTTTAAGAAAAGCCTTTTTTAAAGATAAAAATAGGCAAATAAAATCTCCAAAATTCAAGAAACCAAAGAACACTTACTTTTATTTTATTTTAAATTAATAAATTTTTATTTTTTAAAAAAATTGAAATAAATAATTTGAAATTTCTGAGTGAAGTGCAAGCAGGATAGAAGCACCTTCCCTTGGCTTATACGGCTTATGAACCACCGGTCGCGCCCTTCAATAGTGAGTCTTTCTCATGATGAGAGCCATTATATACGAAGAAAAGTAGATACGTCTGACTCTATCATTTTTGGCGGAAGCAATTTTGCAGACAATTAGGTCAACCATATCAAATCTTATTCCACTCATGATACTATCAATGATATTCCTAGCGTGCCCTTAGATAGCATCAAAGTTCCCACTCTTTGGGAAAAATGTATGATTAATGGTGTAGTTAATGAGACTAGGAAAAGGAAGGAGTCCTGCTATCTTTTCGAGTGTAAACCGAATATTTGTTTCATAGAATTGACTCCATTTCGGTGTCCTAAGAGCTGTCTAGGAATAGATCTTCCTGAGGCATCTAGAGTGAGTTCTTAGAGCTAACTCAAACTCGATCTTGGTGGCTTCCACTCTTTCATATCCCATTATCCATGTTATGTACTCAAAATATGGGGATACATATATGGTGGCATAGAACTATCTTATCATATCTCATTATAGTCACACCGAAGTGCAAGTATATCATGCAGGCCCACCACAAAGAAGAGTTGATAAGACTAGAGAAGTGATCTATGGCATTCAAATATCCCCAGTCCACATACTTGTAATATGGATTTCATTCATCCATACGGTTTTCAATCTCTCATGGATTACATCCATCCATAAGGTTTTATAAACCATTTTCAAAAGCAAAGTCTAATCTGTGTGCGGCGAGGAGATTATGACAAGGCATTTACAATGCAAAGCCTTCAACCTGGCTAAGCCAACACTGAGGTTTCACCCCGGTATGGAATCCACCAGACCGAGACCCCCTCTTGAGCTGAGTGAGACTTCTCATGGCCTACGCCACGCTCACTTTCAATCTACAGCGAGAATTAGGTTGGGACCTGCACATTAATCAGTCAAGACTGTTCCATACCAGCCTTGTGGTAGTACGATAGGGCTTTGCAACAGTAGCTCACAGACCGGTCCTTAATTGACTTAGGCACCAACCACATACCCCTCGTGCCTGATAATCAACATTATGTCACCAAACAACAATGCATGCCAGCAAGCACCCACCACTCTAACCATTTGTCTAAGTCTAAACCGAGTTTTTATACTTTGATTGGAAATAATTTTATAAACATCCTTGACTCACCAAAGTCAAGAATTCACTTCATTTTATGTGAAAGATTGTCCCAACCCATAATCATTCTAAGCATGGCTAAGCATTTCTACAAAATTTCTAGTTAATACCAATGTACTAACTAGGTTTTATCTAGGGTTGACAAGGTATAATGATATTCAATGTCAAATTTGGCTATACAAAGGATTTAGGCATAACTACAATTTAAACTGAATTTAAATTAGACTTCATTAAAAATAAGCATGCATAATAATTTAAAAACAACATAAATAATTTCAAATATTGGGCTCAACACGATCAAAGGTGTAACTTGCCTTTCCCGAAGACTTGATGCTGCGAATCGTCGAAATCGAACTCTCCGGATTCGTCGTAGTCTACACGCGAAGAACCAAAGCGAATAAACTCAAATAAACTTCAAATAAATTCCAAAAAATATAAAATATATACTAGGAGATAGGCTATGATTTTAGATGAATTTAGGAGAAAGAATCAACGGATTCGGAGTTTGGACGACGAAGAACGAGTCATCGGAAGATCGGTTGGAAAGAAAACTGCTGAAAACTATTTGGACCAAAAAGAATAGATTTTATGGGGAATTTACAAGGTTTAAATTTGAATTTTGGAAGTGGACTGAATATTTAGAATGAAATTGAGGCTTTGAAAATGAACTAGGCATTGGAATTTGAAATTTAAAATTTTAGAATACCAAATAAACTTCAAATATTTAAAATTATGGCAGAAATGGATATTTTGGAATTTTTCATGAATTTAGAAATTTGAATGGGCTCAATCGGAGTTAAAACGAAAGAGAACGGGCTCTCGGAAGTTCGAAAAAAGAGAAAAAAAATAAATCAAATTTCTGGAATTATTTTTGAACTGAAAAATCAGATTATGACGTCAGCAAGAGAATTTCTTTTTTGGCTAAATTATTTTAACATTGAAAATGATTTTATTTGACTGACAGGTAGGGCCGGCTTATGGTGGACTCGGTCCACTAATGACATGGCAATGGTCGACAGGTCTTGGGACCATGGCGCCAGTGGTCGCCACCACGCACCACGCATGCGCCATGTAAGCGCTTGGCGGCCGCGCCGCACTACCGGCCGGGGGCGCGGGCCCGCGGGCTTGCCGACGCCTCCGGCGCTCGGCGGCGTCGGCGAGTGGCGCAAACGCGAGAGGAGGCGGCGGAGTTCACCGCTACTGCGGCGGCGCTTGATGATGACCGGAGGTCGGTCGGTGACGAGGCGAAAGAAGAACGACGACATGAGGGCGTCTCGGGCACGGGGAGGAGAAATTGGTAGAGGGGAAAGGGGGAGCGACGCACGGGGATCCTCGGGGAGGGTTTTATCGGTGGAGGCGAGGACTAACGGTCGGTGAAATAACTCACCGGAGTTGAAGGCCGAGTGGTGGCGCACAAAGGTGATGAAGTGGAGTTTAAGAGAGGAGAAACGGCCGGAATGAAAGCGGGAGTGAAGAGGGCACTCAATGGACATTAACTCGGGAAGAAACAGAAGAAAACCGATGCATTGAAGAGCTCGGCGTCTTGTGTAATGGCGGCGAGGAGGAAGAAGGGAGGAGGAGAGGAGCTGACAAAGGGGCGGGCTGTCGGCGGGAGAGAAGAGAGAGGAGGGAGCGGGAGCGGCTGCGATGGAGACGCGTGGCGGGGAAAGGGAATCAGGCGGCTGAAAAGGAGAGAAGGGCGGACGGGGCAGATGGGTCAAGGCGGGGACGCAGGTGAAATCAAACCGGCCACGTGTCGGCCCGAGGGGAAGGCGGGGTGGGTGGTCGGATGGCGGCGACGTGGACGGACCTCGCACGTCCATGCGTCGGTCGGAGGGAGGTGGAAGGCGGGATTCCGACGGCGACGTGGATGGATCCTGGCTATCCACGCGTCGACCGGAGAGTTGGTTTGGAGTTTTATTTTCTTTTTAATTTTTCAGAAAACACCAGAAAAGCAATTAAAGCTCAGAAAAATATGAAATAAATTCCAACAATTCCAGACAAATTCACAAAAGTTCCTAGAAATGTTTTAGACTTAATAAAATATTTCCATATTAATGTTTTATTATATTTTTATACTTAAAATACTTTTTAATTTCAAAATAAATTTTAAAACTCAAAAAAAACTTTAAAAATCCAAATAAATGCAAAATAACTCGAAATAATTAATTTGAAATATTATTTTTTTATATATAAAATCAAAATACTCTTTATTTAATAATATTTTTATTTTTTTAGTTAAATTACTTTTTAAGAATTTTTTTTTAAAAGCTAAAACAGGCAAAATAAAATCTCCAAAATTCAAGCAACCAAGAACACTTGATTTTATTTTAAACTAAATTAATTAAAAAAATTCTGAAAATTTTGAAATAAACAGCTGGGCTATTACAGTCTTGAAGCTATTGTATTTGCTTCTTCTATTCTTCCAGCTTGTTGACGGGCATGCGATACAACCTTTTGGATATGGATGTGGTACCAAGTGCCAATTCTATGACAAACTCCAAATCTCTGTCTGGCAGCATGCCAGTTATTCTTTTGGAAAGACATCGGGGAATTCCCTTGCAACTGGCACTTCTACTCTGGCATACTTCATGCTATTCACTGTCATGGTCGTCTAAGGTGAAGGGTTGGCTGTGACTTCTACTAAAATTCCTTGGATGTTCACTAGGGTCACTAATCTGAGGGCGCAATGGATCTAGCCTTGGTGTTCGGATAGCCAATCCATACCTAGGATTACATGTAAGACTTGGGAATCCAATACTATTAGATTGGCTAGGAATTCTACTTCCTTAATCTGAATTCGAGTATGAGGAATTACTAGATGGATTCATATCACCCCCGAGTGATTAAACTATTAAGGGGTTTTTAAGCAGAAATACGGGCATGTTGTTCCTCTTGATGAAATCCTTGGAAACAAAAGAATGAGAAGCTCTATAATCAAACAAGATGGTAATGGGTACTTAGTTGACAAGGAACTATCCAGTATGACGTCCGAGACTTCATGAGTTTCTTCCGCTGTGATGTGGTTGACATGACCTCTACCAAAGACCGATGCTGGTCTAACCGTTTGAGACGTCTGTAGGGCTCCTCGGTCTGCTATAGGGGTCATTAGGGCTTTAGCTGGAGTATTCACGGGGTTGGTCCTGACTGGGGTCTGTTGCTTCTTAGGGCATCCACTAGCGTGGTGTTCCTTGTTACCACAATTGAAAAAATATCTCCAACTACCGAAGTGCTTATCCTTGGGCTTGCGCACAGAGGGGAAGACGAAGCTATGGCGGTGAGTTCAAAGAAGGAGTGATGGGAGCAAGGGCAAACCCACAGGTGACGATGAGATTTGTTAAGATTTTGTGCAATCTTGGATCTGGTCTGGTGCTAGAGCCACGGAGCGAGGAAGGGTAGATCTTGTTTGTTTGTTGGTGAAGAAGTGATATGTGCTAGTGCTGATGCTTGATGTCCATGGCTTGTGTGTGTGTTTAGGACTATAATTATTAGAGAGGCCGAGAGAGCAACAAGCAAAAATGAAGTGAATGGTCACTGTGGCGGTGGTAGGAAGGTACATGAGGACTTTGATGGTGGCCATTCACTATGGAGTAGGGTTTATTAAATGAACAACTGGATTTTTTTACTCTATCAATTTGATAAGAGTACAAGAAACTAGTCTTAGGACATTGAGGTACATATGTATATCAAATGTTCCCAATGTTAATATGTTCTTATAAGTAAATAATTGAGATATAAAATTTAGGATATATGATTAAATTCATTATGTTTTATTTTTGGAATAGTACACTAGAATGATCCAATACCCAAATGTTCGAATTCAATAGCCAAACAGAAATGGCCTTCAGAACGGTATTAACAAGTTTGTTTGACACCACTACCTGAGAGTCATGGACAGCGGGGGATAGGAGCATGTTGTCTAAATACCAAGAGTCTCATGTATTTCTTAATTCTTAATGTGTAGGTTCATATGAAGCATTTACATAAAGAATTTACATCAAGTGATGAAGTACCCATCATCATCAACTATATTTTACAACATTAAACTTAGTCTAGGTAACGATTTTCTTCCTCTAAACATCAAATATGTGTTGAAGTCGCCCACGTCCCCCTTTGGCCAAGTCGGCCACCTAGGTAGGCTTCGCGCTAGGCCCTAGCTTGCCGCTCTCCTAGCACCTACTTGAACACTGTGAGAGGATAATTGTAGTTCTATCCCTTCATGTAGGCATTCCAAGAATTGCTCCTGCTTTTCTTCATCATCCTCTATGTCTAAGGGGCATAGCAGGATAATTGGTTGGATTTTGTGAGGTATTTGTGCACTGACATGTTTCCTTGTCTTAGCTCACGAAATTCATTCTTCTTCAACCTCATCAGTCCCGTAGGGATGAAGAAGTCATGGAAAGTGACTTTGAATTCATCTCAGGTGATGTTATGGCCTTCTTCCTGGGCTAGCTTGAAATATCCTACGAATCTTTAGTTGGTCCTTCCAGTTGATGGCTAGCAAAGAGTACCTTCTCATAGGCGGTGCATCAGGCAATTTCTAGCTTCTTCTCGATAGTGTGGATCCAATCGTCTGCGTCTAGGGGTTCCTTGGGGCCAAAAAAAGTGGGAGGATTGGTCCTCATAAATTCTCCTAACTTAGAGGTTGCTCCTACTGATGCAGCATTCTATGTAAGAACTACTAGTAGTTTGGCCTGGCGTGCCATGACATCAGCCATAGTGGGGTACTCTGGTCGTGGTGGTATGGTCTAGTTGCGGGGGCTTCCTGCCATTTTGTTGCGGACATAGAAGTTGATGAGAATAGAAGTTACAAGAAGAGAGTAGCTAGGTGAAATTCTAGTAACACAAGAGCACAGAGAATTCAACACTCAATGAAGGGAAACACATATTTGCTTAATACATAGAATAAGCCTTTCATGACTGCTATGTATAGCGCACTTAGGCGGCATGCAGTTCATGTGGTAGATAAATATTACAGACATCATTACAACATGTCTAGAGTTCATGGGAAAAATAAAGACAATAGCTTACTACCCAAAATTTAACAATGTGAGCTCTAGCGACCTATTCTATAGGTCAGGTCCTGCCTAGAAAGCTGTAATCCTACTCATCAAGGAATCATCCACATCCCTGCTGGCACTGCTCCGAAGTGTAAGTGGGTGGGTGCGGTGGTGTTGATGCAAACTGTAGTGGTAGCGCAGTACTGAAGGTGGCTCATCCTGCTCTGCTACTGCACGAGGCTCCTCCTAGGGTAGGGCTGGTTCCTCCTGTTGGGCTCTGCCTAAGACATCTCTTGATGGCCGTACAGAGCTTCTTCCAGTTCGACAATTCTGTCTAAAACCATCTGCCACATCTCGTAGAGACAACGAAGTTCTAGGAGAGTGGTCCTTATGGCTCCTTCCTAGACAAGTACAAAGCGAGCCAAGTGGACGGTGGTGGCATTCCTCTCGTCAGAAGTGTCTCGGGACTGAGCTGGCTGATTCCATTGTGTGGCTTGGGGATGGAAGTGGAAGATGGTCTTCTCGAGCTCAGCAGAGTGGATGCTGCATAGATGGAGTATTGCAATGCAGGAAGTCTCCTGAATACCTCAAGTTAATCCTCTGGGCGATGTATCGGTGAGGGCGGCTAGCCTGGGTGTTCTAGCGAACGTAGATGGTGATCTGGCACCGTACTTCCACGTTGGGTACCATCGACTATACAGTTTATACCATGGTACAGGGGCCTATCGTAATCTCCCAATGTTTGCAACAGCCTCTAAAGCTCGGTGGCAAATCCTCCTAGGCGTTCTCCGTAGGTATGAAGCACCAGCATCTACAGTGCCCATTTCAGCCAAAAGCTAATGGCCGCTATTCTGCCTATTTCAGCCAAAAGCTAATGGTTGCTACATTGTCCATTTTAGCCAAAAATCAAGAACCGCAACCAAAAGCAATCAGCAAAGCCATTTTAAACATGACCTAAATATCTAGAGCTAGTACAACAGTGCATAGTTTGACCCCAGGTCAAAATGGACTAAGCTAGTGCCATGCATGCATGACCACGTGAGGAACCAGCTGAAGAGTAATTAACACTGTCACTCAGAGGAAGGATCATCAAACAAAGCAAGACAGATACCCCTAGCAGGCTATGGCTATCAGGGGGCTGTTACAGTTTTCCCTCTTTGCATTAAACTATAAGTAGGGAGTCACAACCACCCTATCCTAATCAATAATAGCTGCACACAGTTGCCCTTTAAGATATGGCAAGAACACTAGAACAGCTTAATTAGAACCTAGTTCTCCCACATGGCCAAGTGAAATCACTTGCCTTTGCTCTCTGCCCTATATATACACACCCCCTCTCCCCTTACACCCCACACCACACACACTACAAGCCTACAACCAATTGGAAAGAGAGAGAGAGAGAGAGAGAGAGAGAGTGATGACAAGGAAGTCGTCCATGGTGGATGCAGTGGGGAAGAAGAGCGGCAGGAGCTGTAGAGGGATGGTGTCATTGAGGAGGAGGCCGTTCCGGCTGATGGTGCTGAGTAGGCTCCGGGAGTTGAAGAAGATCATGCCGGCCGGCGCCCGCCGCCGCGACGCCGACGTCGACGCGCTGCTCCGCCGGACCGCCGAGTACATCTGCGTGCTGGAGCTCAAGGTGGCCGTCCTCCGGAGGCTCTCCGCCATCTACGGCGCGTAGCTCTCGTGGATCGAGCCGAACCGGTCGCGCGTCGCTTTGCATGGCAGTTGCCGCTGTACATGTAAGAGGGAAGAGAGAGAGAGAGAGAGAGAGCATGCATCCATCCATTTCTTGCCTTGGCCACTCTTCCCTCTTCTACCCCCACCAAGTAGTAGCAGTATACTGTGCCTCCTCTGTGTGATCATTGGTTTGCCACACATGGGAGTGTGTTAATTACTGCAGAAGCCAGCCATTTCTTCAGCTGATTACAAGAAGATGTTTTGACTATGTGTCTGTTAATTAGTTGGCTGGAAGAAGCAATATGCGTGCATGATTCAAGTATTTGTTTTGTATGCATGTGCCCTTGTCATTGTCATCGATGACTACAGTGTGCACAAACATACATGACCACATCCATTCTGCAACTAACTACCCATTAAAAAAAAGAACAGCACAAGTGATGGGCTCTATGGATACAGGAGCATTTGGGTGGCACTTTGTCGCATTACGAATAATGGAGTCACTACTGACTACTACTCAGAGGACATGTTTCTTTTTCAGCTTTTTTTTTGTGTTTTTGACTTTTTTACGGTAACTAATTTTTAAATGGATTGTCTTTTTAAGATAGAGTCTACTAATTAATTGTAGTACATATTATACCAACTTCATTTATATTGGTAAAAACCGCACGTGAATTTCTGTTACTCTGTAATCTCTCGCACGAATAATCTAAAAGCCACAAACCGCAGCCGAAAGACATATGTCTCGGCCCAAAAAATAAACAGGCCGTAGCTATGTGGACCTACCAACCAGAGCCTAATTACAATCGTCCAAAACAAATAAAAATGAGGAGAAGAGCAAAAACAATATTTAAGAAATAAGCTAGCTTCATTCCAATCCATGTGCTGATTAATCAGCCAGTTGATTTAATTCTCGATTGAAGTAGGATACAGCTCGGGATTAGATTGGGCGAGGCAAGTACAGGTACCACATATAGAATTCCCTGTCCAGGATCTTATCATAGGAGTCAAGATTCTTCAACATGCTAAATTGGCATGGTCTTCCTTTGGATAAGACCATGCTGCACACAGCTTATTAAAAATTGCAAAAGGAATATGTAGCTTTTTGCCTCTGCTAATTAAGCAAGGTTGTCAGATGGGCTGTTGCAGCTGAAAGGGAGCGAGGTTGTTCATGTCAAGTCCATTTGTAGGATTTGATCCTTTTTACCCATGGAGAATATACGCTAACATGTCACACCAACTGGTAGACCTGGTCAGACAGCCGGAACAAATGTGCTAGTATGAGGCGTGGTACTGTTTGCCTGAACTAGGCATGGCATAATACGAACAGTAAATAGGTTATACCGACCTGATCTAATCAGATATGTTTTGCTTGAGCTGGCACCTCGGCATGGCACGCACAATTTCTTTTCTTTGGTGGTGTAATAAATTATTTGTGGTTGATAGTAAAATTATTTATGTTATGGTTATTGTACTCTTCTAAGCGCACACATATGACTTAAAATTATTTACGATTGACAGTAAAATTACATGCGACTTACAGTAAAAATACTTGCGACTCAACGAATAATAGTAAAATTATTTATAATTAATAGTAAAATTATTTATGACTGATAAATAACAGTAAATAGGTTATACTTGAGCTAGTACCTCGGCATGGCACACACAGTTACTTTTCTTTGGTGGTGCAATAAATTATTTGTGGTTGATAATAAAATTGTTTGTGTTATGGTTATTGTACTTATCTAAGCGCAAACAGATGACTCAAGATTATTTACGATTGGTACTAAAATTACATGCAACTTACAGTAAAAATACTTACGACTCAACGAATAATAGTAAAATTATTTATAATTAATAGTAAAATTATTTACGACTGATATGAAATCGACGTGCTATCTATGGCATATTTAGCTAAATATGCCTGGACAGACCGGCACGGCCGACCTCTCTTCGTATTGTGTTTGGATTAGAAGGCAGGTAGGTAGGCCGGTACGGTATGATAATTTTTTCATACTATCCGTACCGCACCTATTCGGACCGTGGTCTATTAATACCTGTGCCATGATGTGCCGGCCGCCCCGTTTGGTCAGGTCTGTCTACCGGCGATCTACGATCCTACTTGACAAGGATGCCATGAAGAAGGGAGAGCAGGCCGTATGTACGGGGATTTAATCTCATGCTGTGGATGTAGTGTACTGCTGACCAGATGGATAGCAGCTGGGATATCAGAGGAAGCGCCCGAGGGCGGCATGTGATGTGCATGCAGTATGGCGAGACTGCTCTGGCATTTTGGTCCAGATCACTGGAAAAGCCCTGTCCTCTTGGCTCTTGCTTTCTATCCATCAGTAGTTTAAACTTGTTTGATTTTTTTTCCTTCTTTGGTCCAGTAACAACGGATCCGCTGTCTTTTTCCATCTAGACCTCTGTTTTGCTTTACAACATGATGCTACATATTTTCTCCGGTCACAAATACATATCGTTTTAGATATCGATACGGTGTTCAAACATGACTTTGACCACTATTTTTTATTGTAATATATTATAAATTCTAATAAAATTATGATATTATAAAAGTAGTTTTCAAGACAAATCTACCCATATGATTTTCATATATCCAATTTAAATATTTAAAAAGATATTGATAGTCAAACTTTTGAAAGTTTGAGCGCACATATGTCTAAAATAACATGTATTTGTGTAGTGATCCGGATTTAGCAATCCAAATCTCTGGATCAGTAGCTAACTCACATAATATAGCATCAGCAAATACAACATCCATATATGCGTAATAATAAAAGGAGTACTTAATATTACATAGGCAAACATGAATAGATCTTACGATCATGTTTTATATAAGGGAAAATCTAAAAAATAGTATTCCGTTCGGACACCATTCAACGGCACAGTCCATCGCCGTTCGATCCCTGCACGCACGAATCTTAAAGCGTCACCCTTAACCACTCGTCCACTCCACTCACACATGCGCCACCTTCGCCTAGCATTCCCTTCTTCGATCTCCTTCTTGTGTGAGCACCGCCGCCGATCTCCTCACCCTTTCTCACAGTCGACCTCACTGCGCGCCGGATCTAGTGGCCTGGAGGGGAGTCAGCGTCGGATCTGGTGTCAGAGGAGGGAAATCCCACTCCTTCGCTACGGATTCATCCTTTCCCCTGGGCACAGAGGAGGTCAAAGGAGGCGACGGCCCAGCGGTGGGCAGTGGCGACGACGATTGGGGGGGGGCGGTGGGGAGGGTCGGGGCGGCTGTGGCGGCGACGGCATCACGGCGGTGGGTGGTGGTGGAGGGGGCGACAAAGGAGGCGCGCGGAGCTGTCCGGGCGGTGCGGAGACAGCGACCG